>OX336389.2:687509795-688709795 GCA_946902985.2 Meconema thalassinum | reverse complement strand
CCCACCACTACACCCAATGCGAGCCGATATCTCCCGAACCCATCGTCGGAGATAAACGAATGAGGTGTTGTTCAACTCGGGCTGACGGGGGCTTTGCTATGGAATACTCATTATATTTTTCTGACATTTTTTGAAAATTTTTGTTTTTGAAAGTAGGCGATATTTCGAACACCAAACATGATAGGTCGTTGTGCAATGATTCAAACGAACGGTCTCTATGTCCTTTATCGTTATAACAAAAGTTTTTTTTAAGTTCAATTTTGAAATTTTTATAGATTGGAAACTAGGAATTTTACAAAACAGTTTGTTTGACATAAATTCATGGTCCTTACCCCCTCTAGCACCAAACTAAATTTCAAGTCTCTAGGACAAAAAAAAACTATGCAGTAGGATGCAAGGTGGGTTCTAGATGATAGCCTACTTTCCTACGAAGTTTGCCGATATCTCTCGAACGCCTGGTTGGATTTGGACCTGTGACGTGTCAAATGGCTTGTCTCGAAGCCCTCTTTATGTTGTTAATAGGTTCAAGTTTTTGAGAATGAGGGAAACAGATTTTTTGGGGGGTAAAACCATGATTTTAGACTTTTTGCTATATCTCGCGAACTAATAACGCCACACATGTGTGCGAGGGGTCATAGGCATCGGGCTAGCGCCCCCTTTTTGAATATATTTTTGAAATTTTGACAAAGGGCCTAACAACACTTTTGTTGAAAAAATATTAATTTTTAAAACTTTATTGTTTTACCTGGTTAAAATGTTCATGAAGAGTGGTTGTAGATAGAGAGAGACGATTCTGCTAGACAAGTGTTTTAACAAGGCTATCACTGACCATAGTGGCCGTGCTTAATAAAACAATCGATATTTCGACGGGTCGGTTTATGACAGTGCGAGGGTTCGTTTTCTGATCTTTACTATGGCAGATGAATGGAGGCTAATATTTGAAAATGCTTGAAGCATGCTAAGAACTTTTACCCCCAGAAGAGGGTCTTTAACGTGTAAACGGTTATGAGAACTTGGTTATATGTTGGTTAAAGCGAGTAGAGAAAACAAACTTGCTGAGGGGTAGACTAGCAGGATGCGAATGTCATTTGAGCTTATTCGAATGCGCTGATTTGACTTGACAACAGGTGTAATGGAAAACTAAACAGACGCAGAGAGCGCTTGAAGGTCAAACAATCTGACAACCGTGATGGGAGGGGAGAGCGAAACGCATGTAAGCTAAACAAGTCACATCCTGTTTGCTTCGTACGTGACAGAATGCAAATTGATGTGTAATATAACATGACACGCAGGTGTTCACCTTGAACGTTAGCTGTCCACGTGCACGATAACTGCTAACAAGTCATATCCTGTTTTGGTTAGTACGTGACAAAATGCAAGTTGACATGTAATATGACCTGACACACACACAGGAGTTCACCTTTGACGTTAGCTGCACACGTGTACGATAACAGCTAACAAGTCACAACCTGTTTGGTTTGCATGTGAGAAAATGCAAGTTCATGTGAAATTTGACCTAGCACAGGTGTTCACTATAGGCTGATCCTACATTGGAAGCGGCCACCAGACCCGACCCGGCCAGACCAGACCAGACCAGACCAGTCCAGAATCGGCGTTCCTACATTGCAGCTAGTTTTCAGCGGAAGAACCAGTAATGTGTCAACTCTCGACTAGCAAATTTATCTATTATTACAGTTGAAAAATGGACGAGGAACTAATTGATTTTATGTTATTAGACAGGAATTTATTATTAAACTCGTGTAAAAGAAAATGGGTTCATGAGTTCAATGAAGACCACCATCAAAGTGAATTTTACATAACCATAATACAACTCGCTCACGCACTAATACAATTATCATTCCTTTGTCTACCATTATGGCACAATTACACACAAAAACCAAGTTCAATGATGTTAGAACGCACCAGCACCACCAGAAGCTTCCATGCAACTGGAAGAAAAAACAAACCTGTTTGATTGCTGTCAGACCAGTCCAGACCAGACTCCCCTCCCCGGAACGAGCACTGGCTCCAGTGTAGGAGGGTGGACGGAGTGTCATGTGTTTGTTTTCTTCAGACTCGACCAGACCCGCTCAGACCGTCTTGTCTGGTCTGGTCGGGAGAAATTCCGCTTCCAATGTAGGAGCGGCCTTAGACGTCAGCTGTACACGTGCACAAGAACAGGATGTTCAAAGAGTGGGAATCGCTGAGTTAGTATCATGCACGTGTGGGGATGATGTCACAGCCAATAGCTAGGCGAGAGCTGTGGACAGCAGTGGTGGGAGGTGAAGGGGAAGTGAGGGGGAGGGGTGATGTAAGAAAGAACACAGGTGGAGAGAGAAAGAAATATGTTCCTCATAATAAATGTGGAGCTGAGGACTGTACACATAGGGCTATAGGTGGTGTACAACATGAGTAAATAAATAAATAAATAAATAAATAAATAAAAGGTACATGAGTTCACACAACATGTAATTTTTTAATCCATGAATTAAAGGCTGAGCTAAATCCCAGCCATTTTGCATAGAGTTTATTTCCTTTTTGTTTCAACACTTCTTCCACAAGATAATGTTTTGGAAACACTGTCTTGCAAAGTTCTTGGAGATAAAACTTACCTTTTATAGGTTGATGGTTGAGATCCTCGAGTAAATAGGTGACTGGGCTGTCCAGGTTGACTTGACGAATTCGAAATAGTTCATTCCTCCAATTTGGTGTGTAGCCCATTATCAGAGGCAGACTTAAATTTGCTCACACGAACATGGTCTCCGATGTTGAGGAGGTGACGTTTAGGGTCTGCTGTTTTTATGGGGTTAAACAGTTTATCCAGTCGCGGAATATTTTTGGTCACAAGTCGTGGCTTGGTTCCAATGGTTCTGTGTTTGGTGTCATTGTAACGTGACACCAGCTCAGGTAACAAGTCCAACCAGCGATATGAGTCTTGAGCGGTAAAAGCTTTCCACGTATGTGACGACTAGCTGGGCGATGCAACTCTTGAGCGATGCCCACTTTGATGGGTGTGGGCTTAAACAATAATTTTGGCATTTCGAAGTTCTTCTTCAATTTCTTGAATTTCCCAATCGTGACGAGTATGGCGAGCTTGACGTGAAGCACACAACAGCTGTAGTCGATGGATGAGCTTACTGGAATTATGCCAGTAGGTAACATCCACAAGGGGTTTTAGAGGTTTAAATATCACTCCCGAAGCGGACACTTTACGGCGACCACTTTGACTGGTTGGAAACATTTTTTTAAATGATGGATGTATGTTAGGTGGGCTGATGTTAAGTCTTTAAATATTCCCTGTCTTTGAGATACTTTCCAAGACCAAGAAAAAAGAACACTAAATACATTGACAAAAATAACTTGTCAAATACGCTAACACAAAAGCCGATATATAAGCCAATACAAAAGCCAATACATAAGCCAATACAAAAGCCAACACAAAAGCCAACACAAAAGCCAACAGAGAAGCCAACACGTGGGGTTAGGTTAGGTTATGATATGTTACATTAGGTTAGGTGAGCTAAGAGTGACGTCATAGCCAGTCTTAAAGCAAGTCTGAACTTTTAGAACATGTCACATGACAAGGTTAAGTTAGGTTATGTTAGGTGAGCTGAGGTTAAGTCTTTAAATATTCCCTGTATTTGAGATACTTTCCAAGACCAAGAAAAAATCCAATAAATACATTGACAAAAATAACTTGTCAAATAAGCCAACACAAAAGCCGTTATATAAGCCAACACAAAAGCCAATACATAAGCCAACACAAAAGCCAATACATAAGCTTATGGTAAGTCACTTTATCACCAAAACAGTTGTAACATTTGTAGTGCGAACATCATACTGACAGGTCAGTTACTACTATGTAACTTACTACAACCAACAAAGGTAGGCAACATGCACTCTATCAAGGCTACTCTTATAACTATAATCTTCAGAATGTGAATGGAATAATATTCTGGCAATGCTCAAAAGAGAGGTCAACATAATGTCGAGGGAATCTAAAAAGTAAAAATGGAAATGTTTTAAGTGTGAGTGTTCATTAATTTCGTGCTCCAAATAAACCACCGTTGCTGTTTACAAGAAATCATGAAAATGCTAAAAAGCAAGTTCAAGAAAACGATATTACGGCTCAAGATAGTGCAGTGTTTATTCAAAAGCACTTAACATGTCCTCAAAAAGTCATGTTAGGACAGTTGTCAACGTCTAAGAAAACCTCAACACTATCAAAGTCAACACAGACAGTGAAAGAGGTCTCTATGGAAAAGGAACGAAAGGAATCCAATAGTTTTAGTGATGTTGAGGATAATGTTGATTACAATGATGGTGATTATAATAATAGTGATAAAGATGCTGAGGATAATGATGATAATGGTAATGATCTGTTCACCCCTAAAAATCATTTGTTAAATTTGTTAACTGGAACAATCCCAGTAAGCTAATCCAGCGGCTTCAGTACTTGCATGCCTGTAAACAGGCTGGTCTTACTGAATATGAGGAAGAACTATTGGGTATAGAAAATGAGCTTCGTCGTGTCAAAATTATTATGTAATGAATCCAGGTAACCGCTTAAACAATTTCTTAACAATACGTGTAATATGTTCTACCACTTTGCTATCACTTTTGCTGTCATTTTAAATCGTACATATTAAATATAAAAGCCAACGCTAATTGATTCTAATACCAGAACAGTTATAACCTTTGTAGTGTACAAATCATACTAACATGTTAGTTGCTACTATGGAACTTACTACAACTAACCAAGGTAAACAACGTGTACTCTATAAAGGCTACTCTTATAACTATAAACGACAAAATGTAAAAGGAATAATATTCTGGCAATGCTCAAAACAGAGGTCAAAAAATGGCGAGCCAATCTAAAATGTAGAAATGGTGAGGTTTTAAGTGTGAGTGATCATCAATGTAGTGTTGCAATTAAAACACTGTTAGTGTCAACTAAAAATCATGACAATGCTAAAAAACTAGTACAAGAAAAAATGTTGCTACTCAAAATAGTGCAGTGTTAATTCGGAAACGTTTAACCCCTGTTGTAATAGTTATGTTTAATCCATCTTCCACGTCTCAAGAGTCATCAACATCACAGACTATGCAAAAGGTGTTGTTGTTGTTGTTTTAATTGCTTCAACTATAAGGTCATCTGCCATTGATATGCAAGAGGTAGTATTGCAAGAAGGTCAAAAATAATTAGATAGTAATAGAGAAGAAAGGTATTTTGTATGTAACTATTGTACAAGTACTGTACCCGATACCTAGTTGAGGCTATCGGCTACGCCAGCAGACATTAAGCCGTAGTTGAGATTTTGGGAAGAGTTAAGAAAAGATAGCGCTCAGATCGAGTCAAGAGGAATGTCAGGATGACGTAGAAGGTCTAGGATTAAGAAGGTACTGACAACTGTAAGCAGATGGAATTATGGATGGAATTATGAAGCTTTATTAAGATCTATATGGAATATGGTATTTGAACATCTCAGAAGAGGAGATATAACAAGCATTATATGTGGTAATAATTTGAAGGAAGTCAGATAACCCTTAAGTTATTTTATAACTTAATAGCCGAGATGATCGGGGTTCGAGATTACATTTGTGACGCAAGAGCACAGAGGTGGGGAGAACGTCACGTGACTGCGCCAGGCAGGTTCAGATCAAGGCAGTCCAGAGACAGTCAGTCGAGCTCCGTGAGCCAAGCAGTTGAGCTCTGCAAGCAGAGGAGTCCAGTACAGTTAGCACGGCAGTCAAATTCAGAGAGCGAGCCGAGTAGGACATATGCCGAGCGCATGGTAAAGGTCGCGCAGCGAGCAGCTTTTGTCACGGAAAGTGAAAGCGACAGTTTCAACTTCACTAAGCAGCGAACGAAAAGTAGGTCAGTGAGCCGGGCGGACATCCGCGGTAGGCAGCGTGAGGACCGGTTACATAACCAGCTGTACAGCCAAGCAAGCATAGAAGTCCGGGGTTTTAGAACAGCATTGCGATAGTGGTTGGAGAACTTATTCCAAGCTGCATTTTAACGCAAAACAGCATAGTAGAGCGACATGGCGAGGCCAGCTTTATGTGGAGATTGTTCTAGAGCATAGCAGTAGGGGCGTGCGGGTTATTACCAATTTTATACGCAAGCATTATGACAGAAGCTGAACTTCATTATAACATTGAATTGGAACATTTATTCTGTAACCAAATTGTACAAGCAGATAGTTACGAGATACTGCAACTGTGAACTTCAAATGAACATAGTTTTTCAATGACATTACGACTATGCATTTCATAACGCATTCCAAGTAACATTAACGAGTTTAGGCATGTGAAATGTTTCAGGCATATGCACTTATAAACTTTGGAACGTGCATTAATGCGATTCTTTCTTATGCAGTGTTATGAATTACCGAGTATGAACACAGCTACAGGGTGTTTCATACACTTAGACACTCTCATATAAAATTTTATTTTCTGCAAGTGAGACTTAGCAGTTATTGGAGATTGAACTTTCAACACTCAAACCGAACATTGTATGGAACAGTGGCGTAACGTAGAAGAGGAATAGGGGGTCCGCTGTCTCTATGAACTTTTTCGTGAGGATTTGGACAATATCCGCTATGGATAACCAGAAGTTCATCATGTCAGAGTAAACGCAGACAGAGACGCGATGGCACCACAGAGCGATGGATTCGATTCCTGACGAGGAGGAGGTCCACCAGCTGATTCACTTGGGATTTTGAAGGCAATCGTCATTGCGTGGTTGGAATGATATTCACGCCGATCTTTCGAGAAATTCATTACATAAGGAAAATCGACGATCTTTGAAATTTAATAACAGCTGATTATGAGAAGGTACTGTAAGAGTTATAACTTCCTGATACGATTATTTTCATGAATACTGGGCACACATATATATTTTTCTAATAGGAGTGATACGATTATTTAGACATGGCTTTGACTTTATATGCTTCAAATTTTGCTAGAATATGGCGTGACCATATGATATGGCAGGCATCATTATACGAAATTTTCACCATTGGTTGGCTTTATTAAGCAGATATTTGGTCTTTTAGACATTTTTCCAGCAAGGAAAGTTTTCATGAATAGTTTTTTTTTGTGTGACGAGTATTTCGAACTCGTGATCTGCAATTGATTATCTAAATTACTTCGTCAGTTCATTGCATACTAGCGAGTGTGTATTATTCATCAGTAGAGATTTTTTCCATTGGATTGTTTGGAGATATTAAGATGTTATTCACTTTAGTGAATGAATATCGCTTTTATATGACAACTAGAGACTTGTTGATTCCGATCTGGTACATTCACTCATTTAGTCTTCGAGATGGGGTCTTTCGGATTTATACGATTGTATGTTGGTTACTCATCTTACCCATCGTTCAGGGCACTATCATGTTAGTCGACGGGGCGAGGTCTTTCGTATTTATACGATTGTACGGTGGTTACTCATCTTACTTGCCATTGAGGGACTCATTTTTATCATCCGAGTGTACATGAGACTGTAAGAGGATCAAACAAGGAACTACTAGTCACATATCAGTCGAATTTTTGTTAAATAAAATAAAGATAAATGTTAGCAGGGTTACATTTGTAATTCTTGTTTGCCAATCCAATATTTTGTTGCTATACTCTTTTGAGAGTACTTTCAGTTTAACAGCTGGTACAGCTGATGCTTTTGATGATTTTTATAATTGTGTTTGATACCTTTGAGAAGGATTTAAAGTAATTGAATCTTGTAAGATGAATCATTAATGGTCAGATTTATTATAAGGCAGATCAGTATTGCAGATTTTGATATGAGAGATTATAGCACATTGGTGTTTTTCTGTGATGTGAATTATGAGAATTGTAAGAGAATTTATGCTATTTGAAAGCAGATCTTGAATTACTAAGGTAATATTTTTTCCAATTGTTTAAGAAGTTGTCTAGATGTGATCAGAGTAATTACAGTTATTGGAGATTGTGTGCGTTGATAATTTGAAGCCAGTTATATATTTTTTGTAGATCATACAACATGGTTAAGTGAAGTTTGTGATAGGCATTTTGTAGAAGTTGCCAAGTGACAGTTGCAATGTTGCTCATGTATTTTGAGGCAGACATGAGGTTGTCGAACCCAGTCTAGCGTAATTGTTGAGATTCAGGCTGTATGCTGAATATTTATGGAGTTTTGTGGAATAATTGTGGTATTCAAATGTGATATTTGAAGACGTGAGGATATATAATGTAGTTGTGGATAGTCAGATCCAACGTGATGTCGTGAAGGCAATAATATTTTTTGGCACGATAATTAAATACGAGATATAACTTGGAAGTGATAAAACTGTAAGACAACGTTCTATAACCCATATTAAAAAATTTGTTAGGAATTAAACAAATAAATAAAGTTGATAATACAAGATTTTCTGATAATAATAATTAATGAAATAATAATCTGAAATTTAAGCATATTAATGATCTGACCTAATGAAATAAAAATCAGAATGACTAGATGAAATAATAAAAATCTAAATAACCAGAAGAATAAAATTTAAATAAATTGATAAATTAAATTTTGGAATAAAACAACGAATTAAATAAATGGATGAATTAAAGATTGGATAAATAAACTGATTTAAATAAATTAATAGATGATTGGATAGATGATGAATAACTTAATTAGAAGGTGATAATTAATTAAAGAAGCTGATGATTAATGAATTTATATGGAATTAAAAATAAATTTAATTGAGATATAATTTGAGGAATTGCAACTTGAGTTGAGGAATTAAACAATTTGTATTGATGATTTAAGACGATTTAATCTGAAGTAGATGATAAAATAAGAGTGTGTGAATAATTAGAAAGTATAATGAAGTGATGATAATAATTTTCATTTAAATGATTTAATGGTGATGAGTTTATGATTCTGACAGGAATATGTTGAATTTTGAGATGAGAATTAATGTGAGAAATATTTAACTTTGATGATGATGATGATGATGATCACAACCAATGAGCAGTGGATTTTCTGTAATTCACGAACAAGCAATTATTAATGACAATGTAAATAGTGTAAATTAATTATTCGATGTTTAGGAGCATTTTACTAACGTGTTCAACATTTGAATTACGCCATGCAAAACATAAATTACGTGATATTTAAAATATGTGATTATAATGTGTATGTTTAGACAGATTAATAATTTTTTTCAAATCCACATTTATGATGTTAAATTAAAGAGAAATTAGGTCTCAGGTATCACAAATGTCAGTGACGAAAGACATAGTGCTACAGTGTTCCTGAGAACCCAAGAGAACTTTAGAGATTTTTCACGTTTAATGTGGATGAAATATTTTTGATTAGAAAAGAGATGGTTCGATTTTTGGACAATGACAATTTAACGTTGGCTTTCGACCATGCTCTCAGGTAGGATGAATATTTAAAATGTCTGTCTGACTATCAAAGTGAAATAAATTTGTTTTTATCTTAGTTGTGATCTGATGATGGTGTGATTTTCCTTTTTCTTTCCTTGTCTTGATTAAGGCTTAACCGGAAAGGATGTGGTTTGCTAGGAATTCAGTTGATGGCGCCCATTTATATTTGCATTTTTTTTTATTAAACTTAAGCCCGTAACGACCCTAGAGATACTTTGTCTCGTGTTACCCACTGCTTTTTCGATATCTCAGCTGAATTTCCGACACATTCCTTATTTGACTAGAGGTTCATTTAACTCCGCTCTGTCCTGGAACTCCAGGAATGCGATGCAATGGCAGATGGGTCATCGCATCCCCAGGACGAACGGGTACAGAGAGAGAGGGAGAATTGGCTTTACCCACCTGTGGGGCTTCGATTTTGTTTATTCTATGGAATCACATCAGATTTAGATTACTGAGAGATTGATCTCAAGTTCATTTAATTGTGTTACAAAATTTATTAAACTTAGTCAGACAATATACTTGTGTGCCCATTCCAGTGTTCATGTTAATCGTATTAGTATTATATCATGTTAGTTATAAGTCATTTTTCCTATACCCAAGTGAATGCAGGAATTGAGACATTGTGATGTGTTGTTGTCTAACGTCTCTGAATAAAACGTCTATTGAAAATATAATTATGTTGCCGGAAGATTTAGCTAAGGTGTTAGGAGAGTTACAGAGTGGTATGTCTGGTATTGCAGAAACTATTTCTAAAATGGAAACAGAAGTTAAAGAACAGATAAATAGTTCAGAAGCTAGATTAGAAGCTAGATGTAAAGAAAATGTGCAAGCATTACAGGCTAGTAACGAAGGCAATCTGAACGACAGTTTAAAGTCATTAGAGACTAGATTACAGTCCAGTAGTAGGGATGAGTTGGAATCATTACAGATTAGTAACGAAGCTAATATAAAATTATTACAGTCAACTAGTGAAGGTAATTTAAAGTCATTAGAGACTAGATTACAGACTAGTACTGAAAGTCATTTGAAAGCTAGTGAAGCTAACTTGAAGGATAGTTTTAAATCATTGGAAGAGAAATTACAAGCTCGTAGTGAAGAAACTAACACGGAGTTGGAAAACAAGTTAACTAGGTTAGAGAATAGATTAACTTTAAAGAATAATGAGATGCTTAAGACTTTACAATTAGATATAATTGCAGTAAATATGAAAGGAGAGGAAAATGTTCAAATATTAAGAAAGAATATTATTGAATTAGAAAGTAGAGGAGAAGAAAACATTCTTACTTTAAGAACAGACGTTATGTCTATACAGAAATACATTAAATCGGATGTATCGAAGTTGAGATTCGACATTGATGGTTTAGTGGCAGATGTAGGCAAAATTCAAGAGTGGTCTACCGAAGTATCTTTTGAAACTAAAATCAAAGGTCTAGAGATGAATCTAGGTAATGAGATCAAAGATTTAAAGTCAGTAATTGGAACCATTAAAGAGGAAGTCTTAGGAGAGGTTAATTCTAATTTAAAATCATTAGAGAATCAATTGCAGAATGTTATTAGGAAAATGGATGATGATATAGAGCAAAAGGTTAATGAAAACTTAGCTTTATTCAAAAATAGAGTCGGTGCAATCGTGGAAGAACGGAATAGTGAGGTCGATGCCGAAGCAAAAGAAAAACGTGCAGGATTAGATGAGAAATTAATCGCAGGTATGGCGAACTTAGAAGCGAGGTTTACGGAGAACAAGGAAGCGATGAAGATAGATTCAACTCTATTTAGGACAGATGTTGATCTGTTAAAGGAACAAGTCGTGTCTGTAAAGAATACATGCGAAGACAAGATAGACAAGTTGAAAAACGATTTAGAAGAGAGTAACAAAACGCAGAATGTTACGTCGTTAGACGAGTTGAAGACTCAGGTCAAGACCGTAGAGAAATTAGCAGAAGATAGGATAACTAAACTAGAATCTATGATTAACAGTTTCACCAGTCAAAATATTACATCAGGGGAAACATCGATAAATCAGACACCGATAGACCGCAGTATGAGTAATTAAGAAGTTAGCATGGGAGAAGACCGTCAAACGCAACCGAATGTGACATTCGAAAGGGCAAGTTCAACCCCTCAGGATAATCCGAATTCGAATAGGAGTACGTTGGGTACAAGTGAACGATACTCAGGTCCAGTTACCATTATCAGAAATCTGGATGACAAGCCGAGGAAGTTTTCAGGAAACACAGGAGTCACACCAGTCGAATTTCTGCGAGATATTCGACACTACATGGCGGAACATAGAGTAGCCAAGGAAAGAGAACTAAGGATAGTCGAACGCGCCTTAGACGGGTCTGCGTTAACTTGGTTTAGAGCATTCAGAAGCAATTTTGCGAATATGGAGCAATTTGCAATCGCATTCTTAAGGAGATTTTGGAGTGCAGAGGATCAGCTGAACGTAAGAGCAGAAATGTACTCGAAGCGTTATTCTACGTCACATCCGACGCATTATGCCAATTATTTTACGTCACAGTTGGCTAAATTACAGTTTCTGATTCCTCCATTGCCAGAAGAAGAGCTTTTGCAAGCTATAGCGAGACAGTTACCGATTGAGGTACAGCGATCACTCATAGCGTCGGGAGCAAACACACTTGAGCACTATGACGACATTTTACGGCGATTAGACTATACAAGCGCTCAAGTTACGCCTAGAAATGCAAGAAACGACAATCGAAACACGCAAGAGGTGAATGCGGTAGTCGTTGATAACGCAGCTCAGACGGACAGAAGAGATTCCTGGGAAAACAGAAGGAACGAAGGAAATCGAGGAAACATCCATAACGTTCGTGGAAATGATCGATATAGAGGACCATATGAGAGGCCATACCATCAGGAAGCAAGAGACAGCCGATACAGAAATTATAATCAGAATTCCAGATATCAAGATAGGAATCGATACAACAATAGATATCGTGGTAGAAACAACTGGAGCCAAGGTCAACAGTATAATCGGAACGACAGGCAGGATGGCCGAAGAAACGATCCAAATGAAAGACGAGATAATCGTGAATATGAGAGATTGAGGCAAGAATGTAGACAACCTAGTACACCACCCGAGGAGACAGTCAGAGATGTCAATCGAGCAAGCACGAGTAGTGAAGGAAGAAATAGACATCAAAGTAATACAGAATCAAGATGCTAATCATTGGAAGTCAATCATCATTGTTGAGAGTCAGAAAGTACCATCATGCTGAATAAGAGGATTGTAGAGCTATCGTGTACATGTGTTATATATAGAATGCCTGAGAGTGTATTTTTTTCTCAATCCTGATAAAAAAGAGATGTACGGGAGAGATGTACCCGATACCTAGTTGAGGCTATCGGCTACGCCAGCAGACATTAAGCCGTAGTTGAGATTTTGGGAAGAGTTAAGAAAAGATAGCGCTCAGATCGAGTCAAGAGGAATGTCAGGATGACGTAGAAGGTCTAGGATTAAGAAGGTACTGACAACTGTAAGCAGATGGAATTATGGATGGAATTATGAAGCTTTATTAAGATCTATATGGAATCTGGTATTTGAACATCTCAGAAGAGGAGATATAACAAGCATTATATGTGGTAATAATTTGAAGGAAGTCAGATAACCCTTAAGTTATTTTATAACTTAATAGCCGAGATGATCGGGGTTCGAGATTACATTTGTGACGCAAGAGCACAGAGGTGGGGAGAACGTCACGTGACTGCGCCAGGCAGGTTCAGATCAAGGCAGTCCAGAGACAGTCAGTCGATCTCCGTGAGCCAAGCAGTTGAGCTCTGCAAGCAGAGGAGTCCAGTACAGTTAGCACGGCAGTCGAATTCAGAGAGCGAGCCGAGTAGGACATATGCCGAGCGCATGGTAAAGGTCGCGCAGCGAGCAGCTTTTGTCACGGAAAGTGAAAGCGACAGTTTCAACTTCACTAAGCAGCGAACGAAAAGTAGGTCAGTGAGCCGGGCGGACATCCGCGGTAGGCAGCGTGAGGACCGGTTACATAACCAGCTGTACAGCCAAGCAAGCATAGAAGGCCGGGGTTTTAGAACAGCACTGCGATAGTGGTTGGAGAACTTATTCCAAGCTGCATTTTAACGCAAAACAGCATAGTAGAGCGACATGGCGAGGCCAGCTTTATGTGGAGATTGTTCAAGAGCATAGCAGTAGGGGCGTGCGGGTTATTACCAATTTTATACGCAAGCATTATGACAGAAGCTGAACTTCATTATAACATTGAATTGGAACATTTATTCTGTAACCAAATTGTACAAGCAGATAGTTACGAGATACTGCAACTGTAAACTTCAAATGAACATAGTTTTTCAATGACATTACGGCTATGCATTTCATAACGCATTCCAAGTAACATTAACTAGTTTAGGCATGTGAAATGTTTCAGGCATATGCACTTATAAACTTTGGAACGTGCATTAATGCGATTCTTTCTTATGCAGTGTTATGAATTACCGAGTATG
Source organism: Meconema thalassinum (assembly GCA_946902985.2). Classification (NCBI taxonomy): domain Eukaryota; kingdom Metazoa; phylum Arthropoda; class Insecta; order Orthoptera; family Tettigoniidae; genus Meconema; species Meconema thalassinum. The sequence goes on along the minus strand of OX336389.2, from coordinate 688,695,881 downwards.
AACACAGCTACAGGGTGTTTCATACACTTAGACACTCTCATATAAAATTTTATTTTCTGCAAGTGAGACTTAGCAGTTATTGGAGATTGAACTTTCAACACTCAAACCGAACATTGTATGGAACAGTGGCGTAACGTAGAAGAGGAATAGGGGGTCCGCTGTCTCTATGAACTTTTTCGTGAGGATTTGGACAATATCCGCTATGGATAACCAGAAGTTCATCATGTCAGAGTAAACGCAGACAGAGACGCGATGGCACCACAGAGCGATGGATTTGATTCCTGACGAGGAGGAGGTCCACCAGCTGATTCACTTGGGATTTTGAAGGCAATCGTCATTGCGTGGTTGGAATGATATTCACGCCGATCTTTCGAGAAATTCATTACATAAGGAAAATCGACGATCTTTGAAATTTAATAACAGCTGATTATGAGAAGGTACTGTAAGAGTTATAACTTCCTGATACGATTATTTTCATGAATACTGGGCAGACATATATATTTTTCTAATAGGAGTGATACGATTATTTAGACATGGCTTTGACTTTATATGCTTCAAATTTTGCTAGAATATGGCGTGACCATATGATATGGCAGGCATCATTATACGAAATTTTCACCATTGGTTGGCTTTATTAAGCAGATGTTTGGTCTTTTAGACATTTTTCCAGCAAGGAAAGTTTTCATGAATAGTTTTTTTTTGTGTGACGAGTATTTCGAACTCGTGATCTGCAATTGATTATCTAAATTACTTCGTCAGTTCATTGCATACTAGCGAGTGTGTATTATTCATCAGTAGAGATTTTTTCCATTGGATTGTTTGGAGATATTAAGATGTTATTCACTTTAGTGAATGAATATCGCTTTTATATGACAACTAGAGACTTGTTGATTCCGATCTGGTACATTCACTCATTTAGTCTTCGAGATGGGGTCTTTCGGATTTATACGATTGTATGTTGGTTACTCATCTTACCCATCGTTCAGGGCACTATCATGTTAGTCGACGGGGCGAGGTCTTTCGTATTTATACGATTGTACGGTGGTTACTCATCTTACTTGCCATTGAGGGACTCATTTTTATCATCCGAGTGTACATGAGACTGTAAGAGGATCAAACAAGGAACTACTAGTCACATATCAGTCGAATTTTTGTTAAATAAAATAAAGATAAATGTTAGCAGGGTTACATTTGTAATTCTTGTTTGCCAATCCAATATTTTGTTGCTATACTCTTTTGAGAGTACTTTCAGTTTAACAGCTGGTACAGCTGATGCTTTTGATGATTTTTATAATTGTGTTTGATACCTTTGAGAAGGATTTAAAGTAATTGAATCTTGTAAGATGAATCATTAATGGTCAGATTTATTATAAGGCAGATCAGTATTGCAGATTTTGATATGAGAGATTATAGCACATTGGTGTTTTTCTGTGATGTGAATTATGAGAATTGTAAGAGAATTTATGCTATTTAAAAGCAGTTCTTGAGTTACTAAGGTAATATTTTTTCCAATTGTTTAAGAAGTTGTCTAGATGTGATCAGAGTAATTACAGTTATTGGAGATTGTGTGCGTTGATAATTTGAAGCCAGTTATATATTTTTTGTAGATCATACAACATGGTTAAGTGAAGTTTGTGATAGGCATTTTGTAGAAGTTGCCAAGTGATAGTTGCAATGTTGCTCATGTATTTTGAGGCAGACATGAGGTTGTCGAACCCAGTCTAGCGTAATTGTTGAGATTCAGGCTGTATGCTGAATATTTATGGAGTTTTGTGGAATAATTGTGGTATTCAAATGTGATATTTGAAGACGTGAGGATATATAATGTAGTTGTGGATAGTCAGATCCAACGTGATGTCGTGAAGGCAATAATATTTTTTGGCACGATAATTAAATACGAGATATAACTTGGAAGTGATAAAACTGTAAGACAACGTTCTATAACCCATATTAAAAAATTTGTTAGGAATTAAACAAATAAATAAAGTTGATAATACAAGATTTTCTGATAATAATAATTAATGAAATAATAATCTGAAATTTAAGCATATTAATGATCTGACCTAATGAAATAAAAATCAGAATGACTAGATGAAATAATAAAAATCTAAATAACCAGAAGAATAAAATTTAAATAAATTGATAAATTAAATTTTGGAATAAAACAACGAATTAAATAAATGGATGAATTAAAGATTGGATAAATAAACTGATTTAAATAAATTAATAGATGATTGGATAGATGATGAATAACTGAATTAGAAGGTGATAATTAATTAAAGAAGCTGATGATTAATGAATTTATATGGAATTAAAAATAAATTTAATTGAGATATAATTTGAGGAATTGCAACTTGAGTTGAGGAATTAAACAATTTGTATTGATGATTTAAGACGATTTAATCTGAAGTAGATGATAAAATAAGAGTGTGTGAATAATTAGAAAGTATAATGAAGTGATGATAATAATTTTCATTTAAATGATTTAATGGTGATGAGTTTATGATTCTGACAGGAATATGTTGAATTTTGAGATGAGAATTAATGTGAGAAATATTTAACTTTGATGATGATGATGATGATCACAACCAATGAGCAGTGGATTTTCTGTAATTCACGAACAAGCAATTATTAATGACAATGTAAATAGTGTAAATTAATTATTCGATGTTTAGGAGCATTTTACTAACGTGTTCAACATTTGAATTACGCCATGCAAAACATAAATTACGTGATATTTAAAATATGTGATTATAATGTGTATGTTTAGACAGATTAATAATTTTTTTCAAATCCACATTTATGATGTTAAATTAAAGAGAAATTAGGTCTCAGGTATCACAAATGTCAGTGACGAAAGACATAGTGCTACAGTGTTCCTGAGAACCCAAGAGAACTTTAGAGATTTTTCACGTTTAATGTGGATGAAATATTTTTGATTAGAAAAGAGATGGTTCGATTTTTGGACAATGACAATTTAACGTTGGCTTTCGACCATGCTCTCAGGTAGGATGAATATTTAAAATGTCTGTCTGACTATCAAAGTGAAATAAATTTGTTTTTATCTTAGTTGTGATCTGATGATGGTGTGATTTTCCTTTTTCTTTCCTTGTCTTGATTAAGGCTTAACCGGAAAGGATGTGGTTTGCTAGGAATTCAGTTGATGGCGCCCATTTATATTTGCATTTTTTTTTTATTAAACTTAAGCCCGTAACCGACCCTAGAGATACTTTGTCTCGTGTTACCCACTGCTTTTTCGATATCTCAGCTGAATTTCCGACACATTCCTTATTTGACTAGAGGTTCATTTAACTCCGCTCTGTCCTGGAACTCCAGGAATGCGATGCAATGGCAGATGGGTCATCGCATCCCCAGGACGAACGGGTACAGAGAGAGAGGGAGAATTGGCTTTACCCACCTGTGGGGCTTCGATTTTGTTTATTCTATGGAATCACATCAGATTTAGATTACTGAGAGATTGATCTCAAGTTCATTTAATTGTGTTACAAAATTTATTAAACTTAGTCAGACAATATACTTGTGTGCCCATTCCAGTGTTCATGTTAATCGTATTAGTATTATATCATGTTAGTTATAAGTCATTTTTCCTATACCCAAGTGAATGCAGGAATTGAGACATTGTGATGTGTTGTTGTCTAACGTCTCTGAATAAAACGTCTATTGAAAATATAATTATGTTGCCGGAAGATTTAGCTAAGGTGTTAGGAGAGTTACAGAGTGGTATGTCTGGTATTGCAGAAACTATTTCTAAAATGGAAACAGAAGTTAAAGAACAGATAAATAGTTCAGAAGCTAGATTAGAAGCTAGATGTAAAGAAAATGTGCAAGCATTACAGGCTAGTAACGAAGGCAATCTGAACGACAGTTTAAAGTCATTAGAGACTAGATTACAGTCCAGTAGTAGGGATGAGTTGGAATCATTACATATTAGTAACGAAGCTAATATAAAATTATTACAGTCAACTAGTGAAGATAATTTAAAGTCATTAGAGACTAGATTACAGACTAGTACTGAAAGTCATTTGAAAGCTAGTGAAGCTAACTTGAAGGATAGTTTTAAATCATTGGAAGAGAAATTACAAGCTCGTAGTGAAGAAACTAACACGGAGTTGGAAAACAAGTTAACTAGGTTAGAGAATAGATTAACTTTAAAGAATAATGAGATGCTTAAGACTTTACAATTAGATATAATTGCAGTAAATATGAAAGGAGAGGAAAATGTTCAAATATTAAGAAAGAATATTATTGAATTAGAAAGTAGAGGAGAAGAAAACATTCTTACTTTAAGAACAGACGTTATGTCTATACAGAAATACATTAAATCGGATGTATCGAAGTTGAGATTCGACATTGATGGTTTAGTGGCAGATGTAGGCAAAATTCAAGAGTGGTCTACCGAAGTATCTTTTGAAACTAAAATCAAAGGTCTAGAGATGAATCTAGGTAATGAGATCAAAGATTTAAAGTCAGTAATTGGAACCATTAAAGAGGAAGTCTTAGGAGAGGTTAATTCTAATTTAAAATCATTAGAGAATCAATTGCAGAATGTTATTAGGAAAATGGATGATGATATAGAGCAAAAGGTTAATGAAAACTTAGCTTTATTCAAAAATAGAGTCGGTGCAATCGTGGAAGAACGGTATAGTGAGGTCGATGCCGAAGCAAAAGAAAAACGTGCAGGATTAGATGAGAAATTAATCGCAGGTATGGCGAACTTAGAAGCGAGGTTTACGGAGAACAAGGAAGCGATGAAGATAGATTCAACTCTATTTAGGACAGATGTTGATCTGTTAAAGGAACAAGTCGTGTCTGTAAAGAATACATGCGAAGACAAGATAGACAAGTTGAAAAACGATTTAGAAGAGAGTAACAAAACGCAGAATGTTACGTCGTTAGACGAGTTGAAGACTCAGGTCAAGACCGTAGAGAAATTAGCAGAAGATAGGATAACTAAACTAGAATCTATGATTAACAGTTTCACCAGTCAAAATATTACATCAGGGGAAACATCGATAAATCAGACACCGATAGACCGCAGTATGAGTAATTAAGAAGTTAGCATGGGAGAAGACCGTCAAACGCAACCGAATGTGACATTCGAAAGGGCAAGTTCAACCCCTCAGGATAATCCGAATTCGAATAGGAGTACGTTGGGTACAAGTGAACGATACTCAGGTCCAGTTACCATTATCAGAAATCTGGATGACAAGCCGAGGAAGTTTTCAGGAAACACAGGAGTCACACCAGTCGAATTTCTGCGAGATATTCGAGACTACATGGCGGAACATAGAGTAGCCAAGGAAAGAGAACTAAGGATAGTCGAACGCGCCTTATACGGGTCTGCGTCAACTTGGTTTAGAGCATTCAGAAGCAATTTTGCGAATATGGAGCAATTTGCAATCGCATTCTTAAGGAGATTTTGGAGTGCAGAGGATCAGCTGAACGTAAGAGCAGAAATGTACTCGAAGCGTTATTCTACGTCACATCCGACGCATTATGCCAATTATTTTACGTCACAGTTGGCTAAATTATAGTTTCTGATTCCTCCATTGCCAGAAGAAGAGCTTTTGCAAGCTATAGCGAGACAGTTACCGATTGAGGTACAGCGATCACTCATAGCGTCGGGAGCAAACACACTTGAGCACTATGACGACATTTTACGGCGATTAGACTATACAAGCGCTCAAGTTACGCCTAGAAATGCAAGAAACGACAATCGAAACACGCAAGAGGTGAATGCGGTAGTCGTTGATAACGCAGCTCAGACGGACAGAAGAGATTCCTGGGAAAACAGAAGGAACGAAGGAAATCGAGGAAACATCCATAACGTTCGTGGAAATGATCGATATAGAGGACCATATGAGAGGCCATACGATCAGGAAGCAAGAGACAGCCGATACAGAAATTATAATCAGAATTCCAGATATCAAGATAGGAATCGATACAACAATAGATATCGTGGTAGAAACAACTGGAGCCAAGGTCAACAGTATAATCGGAACGACAGGCAGGATGGCCGAAGAAACGATCCAAATGAAAGACGAGATAATCGTGAATATGAGAGATTGAGGCAAGAATGTAGACAACCTAGTACACCACCCGAGGAGACAGTCAGAGATGTCAATCGAGCAAGCACGAGTAGTGAAGGAAGAAATAGACATCAAAGTAATACAGAATCAAGATGCTAATCATTGGAAGTCAATCATCATTGTTGAGAGTCAGAAAGTACCATCATGCTGAATAAGAGGATTGTAGAGCTATCGTGTACATGTGTTATATATAGAATGCCTGAGAGTGTATTTTTTTCTCAATCCTGATAAAAAAGAGATGTACGGGAGAGATGTACCCGATACCTAGTTGAGGCTATCGGCTACGCCAGCAGACATTAAGCCGTAGTTGAGATTTTGGGAAGAGTTAAGAAAAGATAGCGCTCAGATCGAGTCAAGAGGAATGTCAGGATGACGTAGAAGGTCTAGGATTAAGAAGGTACTGACAACTGTAAGCAGATGGAATTATGGATGGAATTATGAAGCTTTATTAAGATCTATATGGAATCTGGTATTTGAACATCTCAGAAGAGGAGATATAACAAGCATTATATGTGGTAATAATTTGAAGGAAGTCAGATAACCCTTAAGTTATTTTATAACTTAATAGCCGAGATGATCGGGGTTCGAGATTACATTTGTGACGCAAGAGCACAGAGGTGGGGAGAACGTCACGTGACTGCGCCAGGCAGGTTCAGATCAAGGCAGTCCAGAGACAGTCAGTCGATCTCCGTGAGCCAAGCAGTTGAGCTCTGCAAGCAGAGGAGTCCAGTACAGTTAGCACGGCAGTCGAATTCAGAGAGCGAGCCGAGTAGGACATATACCGAGCGCATGGTAAAGGTCGCGCAGCGAGCAGCTTTTGTCACGGAAAGTGAAAGCGACAGTTTCAACTTCACTAAGCAGCGAACGAAAAGTAGGTCAGTGAGCCGGGCGGACATCCGCGGTAGGCAGCGTGAGGACCGGTTACATAACCAGCTGTACAGCCAAGCAAGCATAGAAGGCCGGGGTTTTAGAACAGCATTGCGATAGTGGTTGGAGAACATATTCCAAGCTGCATTTTAACGCAAAACAGCATAGTAGAGCGACATGGCGAGGCCAGCTTTATGTGGAGATTGTTCAAGAGCATAGCAGTAGGGGCGTGCGGGTTATTACCAATTTTATACGCAAGCATTATGACAGAAGCTGAACTTCATTATAACATTGAATTGGAACATTTATTCTGTAACCAAATTGTACAAGCAGATAGTTACGAGATACTGCAACTGTGAACTTCAAATGAACATAGTTTTTCAATGACATTACGACTATGCATTTCATACAGCATTCCAAGTAACATTAACGAGTTTAGGCAAATGAAATGTTTCAGGCATATGCACTTATAAACTTTGGAACGTGCATTAATGCGATTCTTTCTTATGCAGTGTTATGAATTACCGAGTATGAACACAGCTACAGGGTGTTTCATAAACTTAGACACTCTCATATAAAATTTTATTTTCTGCAAGTGAGACTTAGCAGTTATTGGAGATTGAACTTTCAACACTCAAACCGAACATTGTATGGAACAGTGGCGTAACGTAGAAGAGGAATAGGGGGTCCGCTGTTTCTATGAACTTTTTCGTGAGGATTTGGACAATATCCGCTATGGATAACCAGAAGTTCATCAAGTCGGAGTAAACGCAGACAGAGACGCGATGGCACCACAGAGCGATGGATTCGATTCCTGACGAGGAGGAGGTCCACCAGCTGATTCACTTGGGATTTTGAAGGCAATCGTCATTGCGTGGTTGGAATGATATTCACGCCGATCTTTCGAGAAATTCATTACATAAGGAAAATCGACGATCTTTGAAATTTAATAACAGCTGATTATGAGAAGGTACTGTAAGAGTTATAACTTCCTGATACGATTATTTTCATGAATACTGGGCACACATGTATATTTCTCTAATAGGAGTGATACTATTATTTAGACATGGCTTTGACTTTATATGCTTCAAATTTTGCTAGAATATGGCGTGACCATATGATATGGCAGGCATCATTATACGAAATTCTCACCATTGGTTGGCTTTATTAAGCAGATGTTTGGTCTTTTAGACATTTTTCCAGCAAGGAAAGTTTTCATGAATAGTATTTTTTTTTTGTGTGACGAGTATTTCGAACTCGTGATCTGCAATTGATTATCTAAATTACTTCGTCAGTTCATTGCATACTAGCGAGTGTGTATTATTCATCAGTAGAGATTTTTTCCATTGGATTGTTTGGAGATATTAAGATGTTATTCACTTTAGTGAATGAATATCGCTTTTATATGACAACTAGAGACTTGTTGATTCCGATCTGGTACATTCACTCATTTAGTCTTCGAGATGGGGTCTTTCGTATTTATACGATTGTATGGTGGTTACTCATCTTACCCATCGTTCAGGGCACTATCATGTTAGTCGACGGGGCGAGGTCTTTCGTATTTATACGATTGTACGGTGGTTACTCATCTTACTTGCCATTGAGGGACTCATTTTTATCATCCGAGTGTACATGAGACTGTAAGAGGATCAAACAAGGAACTACTAGTCACATATCAGTCGAATTTTTGTTAAATAAAATAAAGATAAATGTTAGCAGGGTTACATTTGTAATTCTTGTTTGCCAATCCAATATTTTGTTGCTATACTCTTTTGAGAGTACTTTCAGTTTAACAGCTGGTACAGCTGATGCTTTTGATGATTTTTATAATTGTGTTTGATACCTTTGAGAAGGATTTAAAGTAATTGAATCTTGTAAGATGAATCATTAATGGTCAGATTTATTATAAGGCAGATCAGTATTGCAGATTTTGATATGAGAGATTATAGCACATTGGTGTTTTTCTGTGATGTGAATTATGAGAATTGTAAGAGAATTTATGCTATTTGAAAGCAGATCTTGAATTACTAAGGTAATATTTTTTTCCAATTGTTTAAGAAGTTGTCTAGATGTGATGAGAGTAATTACAGTTATTGGACATTGTGTGCGTTGATAATTTGAAGCCAGTTATATATTTTTTGTAGATCATGCAACATGGTTAAGTGAAGTTTGTGATAGGCATTTTGTAGAAGTTGCCAAGTGATAGTTGCAATGTTGCTCATGTATTTTGAGGCAGACATGAGGTTGTCGAACCCAGTCTAGCGTAATTGTTGAGATTCAGGCTGTATGCTGAATATTTATGGAGTTTTGTGGAATAATTGTGGTATTCAAACGTGATATTTGAAGACGTGAGGATATATAATGTAGTTGTGGATAGTCAGATCCAACGTGATGTCGTGAAGGCAATAATATTTTTTGGCACGATAATTAAATACGAGATATAACTTGGAAGTGATAAAACTGTAAGACAACGTTCTATAACCCATATTAAACAATTTGTTAGGAATTAAACAAATAAATAAATTTGATAATACAAGATTTTCTGATAATAATAATTAATGAAATAATAATCTCAAATTTAAGCATATTAATGATCTGACCTAATGAAATAAAAATCAGAATGACTAGATGAAATAATAAAAATCTAAATAACCAGAAGAATAAAATTTAAATAAATTGATAAATTAAATTTTGGAATAAAACAACGAATTAAATAAATGGATGAATTAAAGATTGGATAAATAAACTGATTTAAATAAATTAATAGATGATTGGATAGATGATGAATAACTGAATTAGAAGGTGATAATTAATTAAAGAAGCTGATGATTAATGAATTTATATGGAATTAAAAATAAATTTAATTGAGATATAATTTGAGGAATTGCAACTTGAGTTGAGGAATTAAACAATTTGTAATGATGATTTAAGACGATTTAATCTGAAGTAGATGATAAAATAAGAGTGTGTGAATAATTAGAAAGTATAATGAAGTGATGATAATAATTTTCATTTAAATGATTTAATGGTGATGAGTTTATGATTCTGACAGGAATATGTTGAATTTTGAGATGAGAACTAATGTGAGAAATATTTAACTTTGATGATGATGATGATGATCACAACCAATGAGCAGTGGATTTTCTGTAATTCACGAACAAGCAATTATTAATGACAATGTAAATAGTGTAAATTAATTATTCGATGTTTAGGAGCATTTTACTAACGTGTTCAACATTTGAATTATGCCATGCAAAACATAAATTACGTGATATTTAAAATATGTGATTATAATGTGTATGTTTAGACAGATTAATAATTTTTTTCAAATTCACATTTATGATGTTAAATTAAAGAGAAATTAGGTCTCAGGTATCACAAATGTCAGTGACGAAAGACATAGTGCTACAGTGATCCTGAGAACCCAAGAGAACTTTAGAGATTTTTCACTTTTAATGTGGATGAAATATTTTTGATTAGAAAAGAGATGGTTCGATTTTTGGACAATGACAATTTAACGTTGGCTTTCGACCATGCTCTCAGGTAGGATGAATATTTAAAATGTCTGTCTGACTATCAAAGTGAAATAAATTTGTTTTTATCTTAGTTGTGATCTGATAATGGTGTGATTTTCCTTTTTCTTTCCTTGTCTTGATTAAGGCTTAACCGGAAAGGATGTGGTTTGCTAGGAATTCAGTTGATGGCGCCCATTTATATTTGCATTTTTTTATTAAACTTAAGCCCGTAACGACCCTAGAGATACTTTGTCTCGTGTTACCCACTGCTTTTTTGATATCTCAGCTGAATTTCGGACACATTCCTTATTTGACTAGAGGTTCATTTTACTCCGCTCTGTCCTGGAACTCCAGGAATGCGATGTAATGGCAGATGGGTCATCGCATCCCCAGGACGAACGGGTACAGTACTTCCATTAAATAAATAAAAATATTGTATGGCTATTGTCTGTCTTTCTTAATTCCTATCCCCAACGTCCTACTATTAATGCAATTGTTAACCATTAACAGTTTCTAGCTATGTTTAGAGAGTATCTTAAACAATACGCTCTATCTATGGTTTGTGTGCCGATTATCATAATAATACAGTGTAGCCAAGCCATGTTCAGGCAATAGTTATCTCGTGACATGTTCTACAAATTTAGACTTGCTTTAAGGCCGGCTATGACGTCACACTTAGCTCACCTACCCTAATGTAGCATATCACAACCTAACCTAAGCCCATCTAACCTAACTTCATCTAACCTAACCTAACTCCATCCAACCTAAATCTTAACGGCTTTGAACACATAAGAGAGGGAATATTTAAGGACTTAACCCCAGCTCACCTAACATAACCTAATTTTACCTAACTTAAACTTGCCACGTGACATGTTCTACAAGTTTAGAATTGCTTTAATACTGGCTATGACGTCACACCTAGCTCACCTAACCTAATGTAACATATCATAACCTAACCTAACCCCATGTGTGGGCATTTGTGTTGGCTTTTGTTTTGGTTTATGTGTTGGCTTATGTGTTGGCTTTTGTGTTGGATTTTGTATTGGCTTTTTTATTGGGTTATGTATTGACTTTTGTGTTGGCTTATATATCGGCTTTTGTGTTGGCTTATTTGACAAGTTATTTTTGTCAATGTATTTAGTGTTTTTTCCTTGGTCTTGGAAAGTATACCAAAGACAGGGAATATTTAAAGACTTAACCTCAGCTTACCTAACATAACCTAACTTTACCTAACTTAACCTTGTCACGTGAGATGTTCTACAAGTCTAGACTTGCTTTAAGGCTGGCTATGACGTTACACTTAGCTCACTTAACCTAATGTAACATATCATAACCTAACCTAACCCCATATAACCTAACTTTTTTAACCTAACCTAACTTACATTTTTTAATGTTAGTTTTGTGAGAAAGACTGTAAACAAACCCAGTGGATTGAAAATCATACGCAACTAGACTGGAATAAAGGAACCATTTCATATAAACACCTGGACATGGTCATCAAAGCCCACTGGTCCTCTGCACATGTGGTATTTGTAAAATGCAATGAAAAACGCCTATGGCTACAACCGTTTTTAGCGCCTTACTGTCAATATATCGACGTCATGGACTTGGACTTCCCCTCACTGCAAACACTCATGGACCGCTGTACCTGTGGTAACATTACCCATAAAGCCCTGGCCCATGTGTGGCAATTGTTTCATTTTCTAACCACCAATGCCTGCTGGGAGTTATTAAATAGAATTAAAACTCAATGTTTACCTGTGAATGACACCAGTGAGAATTCTACAAGCGACGTGTAAACATCTACAGGACGCAATACCATGGAGAAGGAGATCTACTGATAAAGCGATTAGAAAGTTCTTTGTGTGTAAAAAGAAACTAGACAGTTTTACTAAAGAGGAATAATTAGCGCTCCCCAAGTCGTTCATTTATTATGTGGCAGCGAGTGCAGTGAAATAAATCTGGCAACATGTACCAAAATCATGGACTCAGGACCCCATGTTAAGTGAATTGCAACCATGTACAGAATATGATCACAAGCAAGTGGCCATGGCAAAAAATACCCTCTATGCAACAGTGTGCTACTTGCCAGCTAGTCAAACTCTATCACAGTCATAAAAGTCCATGTAAAGACTTTGTGTCGTCATTCCACGAGTGCAATGGCGATAAAAGGCAACAACAACAACAACAAACATCGTCTACAGAGGAGGAGGAATATCAAACCTTTTCACCATCGATGGAAAAGGATATGCCAGACCTGTATTGGCAATGGAATCATTGACAAATTCATTCAATACTTACCTTTCTAAATCCATCTTCCTGGTTATCGGTTTTGTGGACCTGGAACTCGTCTTGAAGAACGTTTGCAGCGTGGTGATGTGCCCATTAATCTTTTGGATCAAGCATGCAAAGAACATGACCTTTCCTATCGTCATAGTCATCCTGCTATAAGACGTGTGGCGGATAGAGTGTTGTTGAAAAAAGCTAAACAGCGTTTCACATCCTGTGAAGCCTCAAAGGGAGGGAGGTTGGCAGCCCTGATTGTGATGAGTGCTATGAAGGGAAAGTTAATGATGCATGGACATGAACATTCAGAAATTGAGGATTGAGGAATAGGGATTTGTTTGTATTCTATTTTTTGTAAATCCCTATGGCTATGAAATAAAAAACAAGGTTTTCCAGAGCATGATGTTTATTTTTTTTAAATGGTGATAGGCATTTGTTGAATTCTCATTTTTACATTTCAGTCATTGCCATTTTCAAATGTTCACTTTCTACTTTTTAAAAATGTCAGTTAAAATTTTTATATTTTGTTGATATGGAGACATGGATTTCCTATTATTGCATATCACGGTTAAGTCCTTTAAGATTTAGTCCATGTTGAAAGTTTAGTTTTGTAAAACACACATTTGCTGATTAGAATGTTTTTGAAATGGTCTTGATGGAAGTGATTGGCCATGGTGATATGTGCTCTTTCTGTTTGTTTCCAAATCCGTAGAAGCCTACTACTGCCACTGCAGGTAAGACTGTTTTACAAAATAATGCCTATCTACCACTGCATTTCAAAAAAAACTATTAAAGAACACAAAATTACTATTTACCGTTTGCTATATACATTAATTCCCCTGCTACTGTACCTCGCAGTATGTGCTCTGATCAAACAAACAATGCTACCTACACACAAGCTTTCTCTTTCTCTCTGTCTCTCTCTAGTCATATATTCACACAACCATACTTGTCTTTGGAAACAAATACAACCACGCTATTTATTTCCAAAGAACATCCTTGACATGCACACACATCCCAAAGAACTTTTAGTTTACCATTTAACATTTTACCATTACCAAAAAAAATTGCTATTACACATTTAATATATACAAAAATACAGTAAATAGCACCTTTGTACAGCCTAAAAAATTAAACTATTTACAATTTACCATTCTCAACCCAATAAAGAAATAATTAAAAAAGACTAGGGTTGCACAGGGCTTTAAAGAGCAAAAGGCGTAAGTGGTTTCCACTATTTACAAAATCAACTATTTACAATGATAAAAACCAATATTTACAAAATACAGAATACTAAATCTACTAGTTACAGAAAGCTATGATTCTAAACCATTAAACAGAGAAATCACACCACCTCCTCGTTGTCATAATCCCATGGAAGAGTAGTGAGCAGTTCATCCGTCCACACACGTTTGTTATCCATTGAGGCGAGGGTGCGTTTTCTCTGTTCCACAAGATACAAATTATGGTTGTTGGATTGTATCCTGCACTGTTTATGCAACATAGCTTTGCCCGTTTGTAAAACCGCTAGGTAGTCGTCTACACATAGCGATTTTATCACTGCCCTACCTACGCCTTTTGCTCTTTTGGCTTCCTTACAGTCTAGTGTGCGATAGGCATACATTTTGGAAGCCAAACCAACGAATACCGTCATAATGGAATCACCGCATTTATCTTTTAAACACCCAATACCTTCTTGTTTTTATGGGTAGCTGAAACACGTTGTCAGCGCTATTGGAAGAAGTGTCGAACCAGTCACTATGTTCCTTCATAACGACATAGAGGTCGCAGTGGCGATTGTGATAAATAAACGAATCTGTATCCATATACAAGAGATACGTCCTCAAAATATTGTTTGGCAAACTTATAGTGGAATCGATACATGACCGATTTGGAAAAGTCTAAAATGACTTGGCCCAAGTAAATGGGCTTATCCATAGTCACGCTGCTCCAAATTCTCATCGATAATTTTGATCGATTTGAAATTTGGCTTGGCAATGTACCGTCGGGTACCCCCACTGCCCTCCCAGACATTGACCAATTTAATGTCACGGTATTTGCGGGCATTTTCCATGGACTTGCCATAAATGAAATTGTTCATTAATTTAAAAAAAAATTAAAACTGCTGTGTTGTCATTTGTCGGTGCTCTGTGCTGAGTCGCACATATGGTTCAAGCCATGCTTTTTGTGCAAAGGAAATACCTCTATGGATTTTCTTCAACACTAAGCCTTGGGCTAGGCATTGCACCAACATTTGGATATGTAGCACATAGCGATTTTTGTTGTAAAGTGTGCCCAGGAGTTTTTCAATTTTTACTTTACTGTTGGGGGGGGGGGGCATTCTCTCTAGGCAGAATGGGAAATCGGCATGTTTATCATACAAGGATGAGGGATATTCAACATCCACTTCTAACACATATCCACGCCCTCTTTCTTGGCTCGCCTTATTGGCATCAAATTCTGACACTTGTTTGTCAGTCAGCCAAGCAAAATTCCCGAGGGTAAAGGCTGACACATGGCATAACCATACAAATTATGCACATTATAGTACATTAAGTACGATTCTGGTTTGTCTTGTGAATAAGAGGGCATGTAAGCATTATTCGCTTTGGCATGGCGCTGGTTAAGCGATACAAAGCCACCGCGAATACCCTTTTCAAAGAATAAGACCATGTCTACATCCATGAGTAAATCCAATTCCACTTGTGTATATTTTAAAACTGCATCAAACGACAGGCCAGGACTTGTATAATAGTGAGCAGGGTCAAGGACATAAATGTGTTGACATAACTCACGGAATTTTTCAAACACATCTGTCAGCAGCAATACATCGAATTTTAGGTCATGCATAGCATATTCACCTAGCGTCTTGGTATCAAACATTCGCCAAACTTGACATGCATGTGCATAGTCTTCATCGGATACGGTAGTACGTGTTAGCTTTGAGAAAAATTTATCTTGCTGTGGGAGTGTTTTCTGCTTTAACGCGTCCCAGCTGCTACAAAAATCATAGGGAAAAATACCTTTCCGAATACACAATTTAAGATGCTCAGGATTTTCAAAATGCATTCTAGTGTATTTTAATTCTTTTCATCCAAAGCCATTGACCAGGCTATCTAGCGAGGATGCCATAAACATAAAGGAATCCACGGATCAAATGCAAAATTCGCCCAACCGCCATGTCAGGGCTGTAAAACGTTCATAGTTTTGGGGGATAATTGAAAACGACCCCTTGTTGACATGAACCAATTCACGAATCAAAAACTGAATATCATAATTTGCCTGATTGTGAAAAACACACTGATAAATCGAGGAGAGCTGGGTAATTCACATTACACTTTTTGTGTGCAGCTCCTCGAAACGCTCATGTAAAGTGCGAGTGATCACGAACGGTGTCTTCAGCATTGACCAGCGGCTTTTCACAAATATGGCATGTGGTGGCATGCTCATAGAACTGCTGCTGTTCTGGAGTTAAGGTCATAGGTATTGGGTTGTCCAGTAATCCATGTACATGATCCAACAACTTGACAAGTTGTTCCATAAACCATTTCGCACAATCTGGTCCTCAACGGGATTCTAAATAGGATTTTGTGGGGTCATAGGTACACACCACATTAAATCCTATGGCAAAGGGCTCGTGTTTTTGAATGGGTGTGGTTGAGTTCATGGTGGGATCTGGTTCACATCTCGCCATGGGTGTAGTGAGAGCTTCAAAATCTGCATACACCACATAGGGAACAGTATCACGCTTGTGAATGTTCTTAAATTTCAAAACAGCTTTGTCCCCTTGTGGCAATAACTGTCTCACCGCTTCCTGAGATAGACAATCTACCCTACGTCGTTCCAAAAGCGTAGGGGTTTTAAAATATTGTAGACATCGTTCGCAAATGTGTTTTTTCCATTATGCTTGGACGCTTGAATGCTTAGCAATCTACTTAAGCTTTTAATTAGGCAATAGTGATTCACCTCTACCTCAGACAAATATAAAATATGAATGTGGTGTTGTTTTGGTTCTTTTGTGGCATAAAGAGGGACCACAATTTTACTATCGTCAAGGCCATGCACCATGAACGAAAAGTCCTGGTTATCTTGTTCAAACCTATGGATCTCGGTTAAGTCCATAGGGAACGATACTCTAGTTAAATTAAAACTTGTTTCAGATAAGAAAATGCACCCTTATACATTCCCGCTCTGTGACAGGCACGATGTGCTAGTTGCAAATACGCAGCCACAGACCACAGCAAACATTCATCGTCCTTATTTTCAATGTTAATCACAGCCTTCTTCAAAGCTATTGTCTGTGGTGTCCGAATAAAGCTAGACCCAGCATTGAAAGGATTGAATTGACAAATGTTGATTTGTAGGTAATGAATTTTGTCTAAGGCAAGGCCACTGGGTCCTTCTAGCAGTTTATCAAATTTATTCAGCAGGGCATTGACCACGTTGAATTAATACCACTGCTCCAAATTATGGGCTATGAAAAGCTCCTGCATTCAACTGCAAATATAAAATGTTTCTTTATGTTCCACGTCGTTATTTCTATATGCAAAATCCCATACCAGTTCTGTATTGACCTATGAAGCCGTATGCAACCCTTGCGATGTACAAATTTCATTTTTTTAAATTCAAAAACGATTCTAAAAATTCTTTAGGGATTAAACTTTCCCTAACATCAACCACGCGACCAGAGCACACACGTGATTTAAAACAACTGATTAGGGGTTCCCAAGTTAACGTATCGGCAGTGGTAAAAGACATCATTTTTGAAAAAAACACTCTCACCTGTATTTTCAGCTGTAGACCGTCTGATAGTGGTTCCACTTTAGAGCCTCTTGGTTTTCGGCTGTTGTGGCTAAAGCAGTAACAAAAATTTCTCAAATATCTAAAAAGAAATAAAAATAAACCACCATGCGTATATCAATTCCATATAGTCTATTCATTACAGAAAACAAAACAAAATCAAACAGGTTATATAAAAACAAATCTCACATTGACTTGTAATGCTTTGCTTTATTCCCGTCTCGTGGACTAGCGTGGTAATGGTTTCTGTCCCTCTTTCCGTCCGTCTATTTCTCTTTTTTCAATCTCTTTCCCACACACAACAGGTAGGCCATACACGTTATCTGCAAACAAATAAATAAACATTCATTTATCACCTTATCAATCAATAAATAATTGCTTGAAAATATATATAAATCAATAAATATATAAACAAATACCTACCCCACAACAAGGTTAAGTATTTTCCACCAACACCAAAACTGTTAAAAAGACCAAGGGTTTCACACAACGCTGTAGCGTGTTCAAAGGTTGTCACATAAGTGAGAGTGAAAATGTTAACGACGAGTATTTATATATGTCACGTTGCATGTAAAATCTCTTTTTTTTCTCACGCTTGCACATCCTGTTATTGTGCACGTGGACAGCTAACGTCCAAGGTGAACACCTGCGTGTCAGGTCATATTACACATCAATTTGCATTTTGCCAAGTACGAAGCAAACAGGATGTGACTAGTTAAGCTCACATGTGGTTTCACACGTGTTCACATACGTTTCGCTCTCCCCTCCCACTACGGTTGTCACATTGTTTGACCTTCAAGCGTTCTCTGCGTCTGTGTAGTTTTCCATTACACCTGTTGTCAAGTCAAATCAGCGCATTCCAATAAGCTCAAATGACATTCACATCCTGTTAGTCTACCCCTCAGCAAGTTTGTTTTCTCTACCCGCTTTAACCAACATATAACCAAGTTCTCACAACCGTTTACACGTTCAAGACCCTTTTCGGGGGATGAAAAAATCTTAGCATACTTCAAGCATTTTCAAATAAAGCCTCCATCCATCTGCCATACGAAAGATCAAAAAACGAACCCTCGCCCTGTAATAAACCGACCCGTCGAAATATCGATTGTTCTATTAAGCACGGCCAATATGGTCAGTGATAGCCTTGTTAAAACACATGTCCAGCAGTATTGTCTCTCTCTATCTACAACCATTCTTCATGACCATTTTAAACAGGTAAAAAATAAAGGTTTAAAAATTAATTTTGTTTTCAACAAAAGTGTTGTTAGGCCCTTTGTCAAAATTTGAAAAATATATTCAAAAAGGAGGCGCTGCCCTAGTCCTATGACCCCTCGGAAACGTGTGTGGCGTTATTAGCTTGCGAGATATAGCACAATGTCTAAAATCATGGTTTCAACTAAAACAAATTCTGTTTTCCTCATTCTCAAAAACTTGAACCTATTAACAACATAAAGAGGGCTTCTAGACAAGCCATTTGACACGTCATAGGTCCAAATCCGACCAGGCGTTCGAGAGATATCGGCAAACATCGTAGGAAAGTAGGCTATCATCTAGAACCCGCCTTGCCTCCGACTGCACAGTTTTTTTCCTAGAGACTTGAAATTTATTTTGTGGCTAGAGGGGGTAAGGACCATGAATTTATGTCAAACAAACTTTTTTGTAAAATTCCTAGTTTCCAATCTATAAAAAATTCAAAATTTAACTTTTTCAAAAAGAAACTTTTGTTATAACGATAAAGGACATAGACACCGTTCGTTTGAATCATTGCACAAGGCTCTAT
Source organism: Meconema thalassinum (assembly GCA_946902985.2). Lineage (NCBI taxonomy): Eukaryota > Metazoa > Arthropoda > Insecta > Orthoptera > Tettigoniidae > Meconema > Meconema thalassinum. The sequence continues at coordinate 688,676,523 of OX336389.2, read as the reverse complement.
CATGTTAGGTTTTCGAAATTTCAAGAAATTTTTGAAAAATATTGTTCAGGCCCTTAACGGGGGTTGGCCAAACTGGGGGGATGAGGGTGTGTGTAGAGGATGGTGTTGAATTAGGGGAAGTTTAAACGGAGGTGTGAGAACTCCGAATGAGTGTTGGAGAGTTTGTTGGCGGATCGGGTGGAGCTCTACTCGATCAGGGTTGCAAACCAATGGGGTGCACTTTTAAGGCGGAAGCTATCAGTCTGCAGAGTAAGTACTGCGATGAGTAACCCAAGTATCTGACGACCGTGCACCGTTACGCTCTGCGGGTGCGCGACCAAGAAGTCAAGGCTACTGGCAATGAAAATATTTCAAATGCTGTCACAGCGGTTTTGGAAACAATCCCCTGGCAGGTCAAGGTGTAAGGTGGGGAGGTGAGCGGTAAAAACAGTGATAATAAACAAAGATTACAAATGATCTGTAATAATGGTGGTCACATATTTATTCGACCCAAAGTGTACTGAAGGTTTCCCTGTATTCAGGGATAGTGTGACAATGTGTAAATGGTACAATCACTTAGGGTTGGGGTGAGGAAGGGTGTATAACTTGTGAGTGTGTGGAATCTGAGAATCACACTTACCGGAGGTATGCTGTCGGCAGGCGTTCGGACAGAGTCTTCGACGTCAACGGATCCCCTTCCTCAGAATGGTGGTCCTTATAAGTGTTTCTGAAGTGCCGACTCTGCAGTGTTGCTGAATAGCTGATTTTGTAGCAGCCTCTGTGTACATGTGGATGTGTGTCAAGCTTGGGCAAGAGCCATTACATAAATCTGCCGGCTTCGTGTAATTAGAAGTGTGTTGTATTTGCTGTTAATTCCAGCTTAGGGGTTTAGGGGGTAAAATACGTGTGGGGTGTTGGGCAGATGTTTTAATAAATAAATAAACGTATGTGTCGATGGAGTAGTTGTAGATGTTTGTAGAATGTAGCTTTTGGCCGTAGATTAGTTGTATGCCAATATGTCCCTTAAGGGCGCTAAGACCTTAGGGCCCTGAACAAGACGTCGTCCCGACTAGACGCAAGGATGGTTTTCTTCTTCTTCTTCTTCTTCTTCTTCTACTTCGTCCCTCTCCTTCAATCTTCTTTCTTCATCCCTCTTCTGCATGGTCGTTGGTCATGGCGGCGTGGTGTATTTTTGCAAATACACGGAAAGAAAGAATTAGTTTTTTCTGTTCTTCATTACTTTATATCAGTCCATTTATTTAAATTTCTTTCCCGCACACACCAACATCGATTTGTTACCTCCTGTTTGCCCCGTGCATTTGTTCATTTTTTCTGTCAGTTTTTTACAGAAACGCATATTCCGCTGAACCAGCCTGACAGCGTCCCATCGCTGCCTTCCGAACTTCCATTGCTTCAAACCATGAAGACTTCTATATTAATCCGCAGGGCGTCGTGTTCTTCACCAACCAACTACTCCATGAAGACACCGCTCCAAGAAAAATTTTGTTTTTGTAAAGTTTTTTCATGTTTATGTACAACCTCTTTGTATCCTCCCCTACTCGCCCGCTTCCCCCTCTTCTCCCCTCCTCCTACTGCTCTCTTCTCCGCGCGCGCAGCCCGCTCGCTCGGTCACTTCATTTCTACACTTCGTCTCGACTTGTCTCCGTGTCATGAGCAACCGCTCACCCTCTCAGTGCACTCAACTTCTTGTTGGACATGCCGTCTAGGCCAGTGTACTTTCTCTGCGTCTAGCAGCCTTCACTTGTACGTCGGAAGTCGACCCAGTCAGTTAGAGCTTAACTAAAGCTCTCCTCCTCAACTCAAGAGGCAAACTTTTAAATTCTACGCCATGTTAGAATTTTAGTATCAACCGTCAACAGGAACATCGCCTTCGTCATGAAGCAAAGCCAAGTACTACTTCTACGGTCTTCAACTTATTTTAATTGATTTTAAATAGCTACATGCTTTTTAATGATCATTTTATAGGCAGTGTGAGATTTCTATATTTGGGGCAATAATCATCCTTCGCGGGATTTTCTATGTTGGGCTTTTGTCTATCTAAGCCAATCTTAACATGAAGCAGCATTTCTTATGCTTATTAAATGAGAGATTTTCTCAAACGTGGGACACCATTAAATTACCCACTGTCTATAAAATACTTAGCTCGTTCCACCGCTGGACTAACTTTTGCCCTATTCTGCAGTCATGATTGTTCTGGAATTTTCCATGCCGAACAATTTATCTACGAGTTAAACCTTCTAGTACTTTCCACTCATATATGGGAATACTTTTTCTTACTAAGGAATCTTCCTTATTAACTGCTAATCAATATCTAATTTTTCTTCCTCCGTTGGGATTTCTTTTCTGTGCATTCAACTATAACCTACAAGTTTCTCAAGCAATAGACTCTCGCATATCTAGTGTAACTAGTTATTTTCCACCATTGCAATAACTTTCTTTGCCATCAACGTTTTGTGCTACTACAGTGAACTTTTCAACTATATCAACAGACTATAGTGAAAACAGTGTTTGTTCAACCTTTCATCCGCGTCGCGCTCGTCCGTGTACAATAAATACGGCCATGAACACTTTTCCTCAATCCCATTTGATCTTTCCCAAACCCTTTACTAACGAACCAAAATAATAAAATTGTTACTTTAGGTCTTTTTTCAATGAGGTGTCACTCTCAATGAGTGCCCTCCCTTACTTGTTCCACATACAACTAATTTATGTCTGTAAAACTTCGTGTCTAGTACACGCCTCAAATTATATTGTTTCTCCCTTCTAATGAGGGAATACAATCCTTTCAACTCAAAAGTGAGTTATCTCTAGGTTTCACGAAAGGGAAACTTGCCCCATCTTTTTTCGTGATCCCTACTTAAACATAGGAGTTCTAGAAACTTCCTTTCGATTGTTCTCTTCAGGTTTCACAATAATTGACCTGCCCTATTTGTATCATCTAACCAAGTAATTCTGTATCAATACAAGAAGTTGTAGAAACTTCTATTTTACTCTTTCTGCTTTTTGTTGTTGTTACTTTCGAAGTTATTATTTCTAAGATACTTATCTAGAAATCCTTAAAGTACACACCTTGTACTTGATTTATTGTTTAACTTTAATTACGTCAGTTATCTTTAAAATTTTCAATTTGTTCATCTTAGCTATTTCAAAATCTTACGAAGATTTTAAAGCATATAAAAGGTTTGAAACCAAAAGAATTATTAATTGCCTGGCGCAAGCTTTAGATGTTTTCGGAGGTCTGCGACCCCAATTGTTACAAAACCAAAATTATATATATGTTACAAAAACTACTTCCTTTTACATTGTTAAATAAATAAAAGATTTGTTCTTTGATTTATCATTTCTCAAACATAACGGCTAGGCAAGATCCTGTCTTCCCTAACTCTTCCTAGGTTCATGCCCTCTTTAATAAAAATAAATCTATTGATAGGGTGTTCACCACTTGTTGCATTTGAGCAAGAACTCTTAGTCATAACTTACGTCAAACTCTCTTCCTATTTCTCCATCCTTTTTCTCCGGTCTGAAACCCACTTCCTTTTTTCATCATCTTCCCTTGGGGGTTAGGTTATTCCCAAGCTAATAATCTACCCACGGCGTGGACGATGTGGATGATGTGTAGTTGTGTGTGCGTACCTCCGTGTCGTAGAATTGTAGTGTGATCTCAGATAGGGTGGGGTTTTGAGGGTTGGAACAATTCTTTTATATGCGTGAAGTTGGTTATACAATATAACGTGCAGTGTTATAAATCATAATTACAAGCATAAATACAAACATAAATAAGACCGTTATAGGTATCATCACAATCATAAGTTGGTTTTTCGACACAAACAGGAAAAAACATCTGACAGTGAATGGTTTTGCTGTCTCTGCTGCTTGATGAAAAAATTGCTCTCCGTGTTTATAATGTGTACAAGTAAAGTATACGGTGAGTTAGTGTGTAAAGAAGGATGAGTAAAGAGGAAAATAAATGTCCTGTGGTGTAAATTTAAGGGTGTCGTCTCAATGTTTTTATTGTGGGTGAAAATAGGTCATTTTTACAAGTTTTGCCGTTAAAAGATTGAAAATGAAAGGGATGTGCTTAAATGTGTAGAGTGTGATACATTGCATGTGCATACATTGGTATAGCGGCAACGGTGCTCGTAGTACATGGTCTTTCACTCAAAGTGCGGCCGGCAGCGCGGCGCCTAGAGGCAGCTCGCTGAGCTTAGGGTCGAGAGTCCGGAGCATCAATCCAACAGCACTTCCTTCCTTATCTTATTTATGACATATGCTATGACAGCAGGGCGCTGCGATATGCTCGTCTGACCTTTATAGCTGCACGTTCTACCTAGAGCGCTTGGCTGGCCACACTTTCAGTGAAAGACCCTGTAGTTATAACATTGATGGTGACAGTAAGAAATAATAATCGTAATCACGGGAATAGTACTAACAATAATCAGAAGGATGCTAATAATAACAATCATAAGAATATTAGTAATAACAATAATAGTCACTAGCATGATAATAAAAATAATCACAATCATAATAATAATAACCCTGATAATAATAATAATAATAATAATAATAATAATAATACTCACAATAATCGTGTACCTGGTACCTTGTTTCATTCGTGCGACCATAAAATATTTTGTGTGGCGGAGCTCTTTCTTCGCCATGTGTCTATATATAAATAACCATTTTATGTCGACTAGCCTATATCGCCTATTTTATAGTCATCTTAAATCTATACGGCTGTCATTATATCCCTCTCTGTGGGTGAGTTCCCTATCTTAGCGATATGAATCGGCCCTTACGATAATGGGTACGATCCTTACTGCCGTTGGGCGCGCCACATAGCTGGCATCAGTTTTGATCCATCCGCGGTGCCAAATACCCCACAGGTATTCATTACCTTGGTATGGATGTGTCCCATGATCTGTATGTGATCATCAGGAAAAAGTGTATAGTGTAGGTGAAGGATGAGTGCCGTTTATTTTGTGATCGTAGGGAGTCGTGTTCGTGTTTGAGGGGTGGAACATACATATACAAGAGATATATGTACATTTCTGCGTCATCAAGAAATAAATGCATTAGTGCACATGTAGGTATAAATGTGTGCATAGATATCGTCTCCTTGCTTGCCTGAAATAGAACGCATTGTTATTATAACATATATACTGTCCTCTTCTCTGTGCATAATACTTATATTCTATTTTGGCACCGTTTAAGCCTATCTTAATCTAAGCCGGCTGCATCTTACCGTAGCTACTTATGTTAACCCTCTTGAGTGTAATTGTTGTCATGCAGCGTAGTGTAACCATTTGTTTTATTGTGTGTAGGCCGACCATTGGTCTACATTACCTGTTGATCATGATTTTTGCTGATCTCTCTGTGGTGCGTTGGAGCTATTTCTCTGGAATAGATTGTACAGTGATTATCAATATACAAAAAAATACTCTGGCCATATATGCGTTCGTCGCATTGTCGCGCGTCGCCGTTTGTATTTCGGTCAGCCCCGATTGCCGCCGTATTTGAAATATCTATTTGGGCGTCTCGTCTATTCCTTATCGCCTCTATTATCGCCTCGTTGGGCTTTAATCATCGCTTCGTTGTCCTTACAATGCCATGCTGGTCTTAGAATGCCGAATCGCCCTTCCTATCCTATGTGTAACTTTTGATCTAATTACATCTAATCTATTCCTAGAAATATGAAATTGCCTAATGCCCCTTAAAAGTTACTGTTTTGAGGCAGTAAACTTGTTAAATTAAAGTAGGCAACTATTTCCTTATATACTAAAAATTTTGGTTGAGGCTCTACCCGGTCGGTCTCCATTCCGAGGTGCCCACGTGCCAACTCTGCTGGAACCGGAATCCAGCAGGAAGGCTTTCGCAGTCCCTTCCTACATACTAAGCTGCTAGCTTTCCCCCGTTAAATTTAAGTGTGTGTATTGGCCTTTGCGCTTGTTCGTTGCTAAAATAGCATATATTTCGCTATGGATATCCTTGGCTTACAGCCTCTTTTTAAAATTCGCATCTCGGGCGTCCCCGTATAACCATTTATGGCCATATTGGGAGCCTACCCCTCTCGACGGCCGAGTGCCGAACATTTAATACTTTAGGAACCGCTGTCCGCTGTTTAATGAGGCTATATTGCGGAAAATGCCTTCATATATCATCCGGGGAAATTAATTATTTATATTTCATTATTTAAATCTTCACGTACCCGGTGTAGGAATTTTCTTCATCTGCGTTCCGTGAACAGGACTTTTTTGCTTCACCTAGCCGAGTGTAGGCCTTACCCTTACGCATCAAGGGTGATTATTTATCCTTAAGGCTAACTAGGAAAGTCTTAGTCCATGTGGGTCGTCGAGATCCGTTACTGCCGTATGAGACTCTGCCCTCCTGTGAAATTCTGTCCTTACGTTTTACGTATGTCATTGCCTCGTGTGATCTCAGTTTTCTTAGTGTATAAGTTTGGGATTTTCTGGGGGACGTGTAATCAGTGGTGTAATTATTGTAGGGTGTAAACATTGTGTAGAGTGTTGGGGATTGTAGGGCATTATAAGTTAATCGCCTACTGTTTCCGGACCTCTGTTCTATCAGATCTTCCACGCTGATACTCTGTATATATATCATGGAGATTGTTAGTAGGATAACTGGAGGTTTCATTCAAGGTATATTAGCGAGGTTCGGGGGTGGGTTATTGTTTAATATTGGGTGTTACCGTGTGTGAGAGGATGGCATGCATTATCGGGCTCTTCATTTTACATTGGCCTTGGCCCATAATGCTTAAGGATATAATTTATTTAAGGGAGTGCATGCTTGTAAGATTGTGGTTCCCATGTAGTTTTTTACATTGTATGAATTAAAATATTACGTGCAGGTATATTACGTAAAATCCTGGGTGTGTGAGGATGGGATTTGTATGCGTACAGATGGACTTGAGCGTGTGTGTTATTGCTCAGGTGAAGGGGTGCTTTCATGCGGATTGCATAATTTACACATGTTTCATGCAGGTATATTAACTGATATAATCATGGTTAGTATTTTTTCTTTGGCCATTATCTATGAAAATGGATATATCAACCGTTTATTAATTGTTTCCGAATGCCTCTCATATTCAGACATAGAGCTATGTGCTTTTTGGGGTGCAGTGAACCCTATGTTTGTTTATAAAGAAAATGCCCTCTTTTAATTGTTTTTAGGGATTGATGGGAAGTGTGCTATGGATTTGTGCCTGTATGGAGACTTTGGGAGCTGTGAATATTGTGTTTCCTGTGCCTTCTCTTAAGTGACTTGCCTCGCTTGGTCAAGCCTGGCTTACGCCGCTATGTGGATGCGTTTTTACTCTGCGCATCTGTGTTCAACGTTGTTGTAATATGCATGCAATGACTACTCAAAATCATTCCTCATCGCTGCTCTTATATTATCATCCCTTAATCATTATATAACTTTATTTAATAATATTTATCTGTCATTGCGCTCCTCTCCATTCCTATATGTAATATCTCACGTGTATAGTTCATGATCGCTACTATTTTCTTTCGGGAGATCTAATAACGTTCCCTCATCTGTATCCCTTATATTACTGGGATGCGCTTTGCGCTCTGCATAAAATGTCTGGCATAATAATTATGAACAGTCTATGTGTTCAGCGCCCTACGCTCTACCTGTCCTGATTGCCATGCTGCCTCTGGGCCTGCGTGTCCGGGAACTTTTTGATACGAGTGACGTAATCATTGTGTCGTCATGAATGGCACGAAAACATGGCCGCCGCTCGTCGTCATCGTTCTTATCGGTGACGCATGTTCTGGGTCGTGTCGTCTCCCTGACAACTGTAGTAGGTTGGGTTCCCGTTGAGGTCTGTTCTGTGTTATCTCGGGGCGGTACCCCGTCCTATGATTCGCTCCGCGCCGCTGCGTGAGACTCCATAAAATGTCTGCCTCTATTCTATATGTACCTATATGCATAACTCCTGGTAGTGTGTCCGTAGTCCGTAACAATGTTGGGACCGTTTATCATTCCATTGTCCTAATAGGAGCAATAGTGTCGCTGGGAATTAAAACCAATCTCCTTCATAAGGTATAAGTATTTATTTGTGTTAGCCGTATGCGGTGTTCGTTTATGTATCCAATTATCTTGATGATCGCCTATCGCATAAAATAAAATCCCTGTGTCCTATTAGTGTGATCGCCGCTGTCCTATGGAGTATATTAGCTGCTACTGTGAGTAGTCTTTGGCGTTTATTACCGGAATTCATTTGTCGGTATAGGACTCAAAATCTACTGTAAAAATATAGTTTACCAATGGAGGTGCCCGTGGCCTGGTCGTGGCTGTGTTATTTGTTGTGAATGGTGGTGATGACCATACTGGCGATATTAATGTTGACAACCATAATGCGGATAATGACGCAAGTTTGGTTCTGTCGACTAGTGTATGTTTTCTGTGCTTTGGCCATCTACTACTGTGTTGGGCAATGTTTGTGTATGCATTTCCTGCTTTCCTTCGCGCGCGTGCTAATATGCTGAGAATGCGCTTATAGATTGCGTACCGCCGCCGTGTTTTGATTACGCCAGTGTACTGGACATGTGTGATAATTGTTTTGAAATTACTGCGAAATATGCCTTCCGTGCCCTGTGTTTATAGAGTGACGCAAACTACAGTTTCACTGGTCTGTGTATATCTTTCAAATTATGTCATCATACTGAAAAATTACTTCCGCTGTCCCATTATTTACTCCTTCGCGTATATCCTTGCTTCTACCCCGGTGTCTACTTTTCCTAGTGCCTGGTAACCTGCGCTATTCTGGTGTTCGTTATCTAACTGTCTGTAAAACGGTGTAAATATGTTGTCTGTTGCTTTGACCTCTAGCATACAGTTTAGCTTCGGGATTTCAAATTTTTTTATGTTGCCCTCTAATAATTTTCCTTGCCTAGCAAGGGTGCTCGGGAAACTGTAAAGAATATTAATATTTGTATGTGATATGACAATTATGCCTGCCTATGCCTGTACAACATAGAGTACCGTTGTAAAACATTATTTGGCTATAAATGTTGTTGTGTCCTACTGCCATGCACTCTTCAAAGGTCAATTTGTGTGTTTTTCTGGCGAATTATGGTCTTAATGATTTTGCTGGTTGTACGCGGCACCTGTTTTCCCTGTTATATGCGTGTGAGCTGTGAATTTCAGCTAATGTATAGCTGCAGCAGTTTACAGACGTACTTAGGTCTGAGTTTTGTGTATTTAGGGCCGATTGTTTTTCAGTCCGTCACCTGTTTCTAAATAATGGCTCGCGTAACTCTTTGTGTCCGTGCTCTAGTTTCGCCCGTATGATACATGTTAATTATGTGTGGTCGTGTTTACTACTTCTGAGGGTCAATTTTAGCTTTAAATCGGCGTTATTTAGGGGTGAGGAGCGGTCCTCGTGTTGTAAACCAACTAGGCGGTGGTGTTAAGTATGAATGTCTAGAGAGCAAATGCCGGAGTCTTATTACTAAGGTGTATAAATGATAATTATTCCTAGGGTGGTAAATTCCGCCCTGCCCAGGTGAGTGGGATTGTTCATTTGTCTGCCGAACGGTGAAGTGTGAGTGTAAGGGAAGTAACTACTTTATGCCGATGCCTGCGAGCTTGCCCCGCTTTTCGGTGAGCTTGCTGAGGCATTGTATTACAACTGGTGGCTCGTGACTTTATGTTAATGCCAAGGCATCGTCAACTAAAAGCATGTTTGGGTTCTGTTCACATATCACTACAGAACTTTATGAAAGCCGTAATTTGTATAAGCAATATGGCATCTATCTAATATCAATATAACCATAGTGCAAATGTTAGGTATGACAGGGTTAGTGGGTCTTGTGATTAGTCTTCCTTGTGTGCGGAAGGCCGCGGGTCCGCAATCTATACCGTGGGTCCTTCTCAGAGTGTCCTGGGGTTGTGTGTCCGCATCCCCTCTGCTGTGTAAATGTTTTAAATGTCCTGCAAAGGGGTATGTCCAATTGCCCTGTCCTATGTATGTGTGCTGACGGTCTCAGTATCCCCGGAGGTCGTTCGTTCGACTCCTGGAGCGTCCGTGTCTACTTAGGAACTCCGGACTTCTGATCATGTGTATTCCAATGCACCCTATATTTGCATGTATTTTATGGCGTGTAAATAGGGGGATGGTGACGCTGCTGCCCCCCCCCCCTTCCACCTCTCCGCTGACGTCACATACTAACCCGCAATACATTCAGGGGCAAAGTCGATATCACTCGAACGCATGGTCCGATATTGACAAATGAGGTGTCGTTGGACTCGGGTTGAAGCCCTCTTTCCAATGGACCACTCATTTCAACCCCTAAATAAAACCTACCCCTACTAGGGGGTGAAACTGTATTTTTTTTGTGAAAGTCTCTTTTCAAATGCGACATGTATAAGGTGCGCTGCTAAAATGAACTTAAACGTTGTTGCTCATATAGCGCATGCATGTTGCTGGATGCCGCTATGGATCAACATTTTTGTTTTTGTTTTGTACGCATGCGCACTTGGGATTCTTGTAAGAGGGCGAGCTCTTTGAAGAAAATGATTTATAAGAAGGGGTTTTGGTGGTGAGGAGAGAGCCAGATAGTCGCCTACTTTCCTTCGAAGTTTGCCGATATCTCTCAAACGCAAGGTCGGATTTGGACGTGTGACGTGTCAAATCGCTTGTCTTGAAGCCCTATATGTTATTAATAGGTTAACGTTTTTAGAATGAGGGAAACAGGCTTTTTGGGGGTAAAACCATGATTTTAGACTTTTCCGATATCTCACGAATTCATGGTCAGATTTGGTCCTATGACGTGTCAAATGGTTTGTCTAGAAACGCTCTTTATTTTGGTAATAGGATAAAGTTTTTGAGAATGAGGGAAACAGAATTTTTTGGTGTAAAACTGTGATTTTAGACTTTCTGTTATATCTCACAAACCAATAACGCCAGAGACGTAGGACTCGGGGTATCTCCCCTCCCCCCCCTCACTACTCCCCCTTTCGAATATAGAATTTATGTTTAAAAAAATTGCGAAAGGGCCAAACAGCACTTTCGTTAAAAACATTTCAGTTTTTAAAACTTTTTTTTAATCTGTCTAAAATGTTCATGAAGAGAGGTTGTAGATAGAAAGAGACGATACCACTGGGCACGTGTTTCAACGAGGCTATTACTGGCCACGGTGGTGATATACCAATACAGTATTCGCTATTTCGATGAGACGGCGGGTCGAGGGTTCGTTTTCCGATTTTTCCTATGATGGAATTCCTAATTCCTAAACCCCCTGAAGGGGGTCTTTAACGTGTAAACGATTATGAGTGACATGACAAATGATAATTCCTTGTTCAGATGAATCTGGCTTTAGATAGAACAAACAGAACTTGGTTATATGTTGCTTGAGGTGAGTATAGAATACAAACTTGCTGGGGCAGACTGAGAGGATGTGGATGTTATTTGACCTTATTGGAATGCATTGACTTGACTTGACAACAGGGCAATGAAAAAACACAGAGATGCTGAGGACACTTGAAGGTCAAACGATATGGCAACCATGGTGGGAGGGGGAAGCGAGGTTAGCTGTCGATGTTCAATGGATGAATTTATATTTTGCGAAGCATTGTTCGGAGAGGGTCAAGTGACAACTTGTTTAAGAGTATTTATTTTTCCGATCTTTCCTATGGTGGACTCATTGACTGAAATAATCCAAAACTGCTAGGGCATGGCCTTGAGATTTTACAAACCGATAATGGGATTTTGACATACAAGGTCCCCCCAGAACTTGACATGATGTCATTCATTTTATGGCTTATGAATTTCCCCAAAAAAGACCCAAAACAACTAGATCATGGACTTTTACTTTTCTTAATATATTGCAAACCCATAATGTAAGATGTTTACTGTGAGTGACGAAACCTAGCTAGGTAAAGAAAGAATTATTGTAGGCTACATGTATGGTCACCGACACGTCTTTGACCATTGGAACTTGTTTTCAGATCTGACTGTAGTACATAGGGAGTATAGGTTGTAGGCATGGCTTGGCAAACGGTGTACACAAAATTCAATTTATCGATTCAAGAATTAAGAGTAGACTATCATTAATTAATTGGTTAAAGAGTGTAGCTAAAAATTAAAAAATGGTGACTTCATTAAACTAAACTGAACCAAGTCGAATCAAACCCAACTGAACCAAACCAAGCCTAAAGCAAACCAAACCTAATCAAGAACAAGCCAAGGGCTTAAGTGTAAAATTTGTGGGGGAATGCAGTCATTGGCAATGTCCAAAGGAAGGGAAAACGCTCTACCTTTAGAGGGTAAGTTAAAGCTAGCGCATGGTGCTAATGATTATTCCCAAGTACATGAACCGTACACACACACACACAACTATCCTATGCTGTTTTTATGAGTTGACTGTTAAAACTTACTCAGTGGTTACTGAGCAAGATGATCGCTATACACAACAAGCTTTAAATACTTGAGGCTAATAATCTATACACACACACACACACACACTCGCTTGTTCTAAACTAAACTGTCTTGCTGGCAGTGCTCACACAGTAGGCAAATGACAGAAATGCTTGGCTAACAGAAATACAATCATTTTCGGTTGTGTAATGTTACCAGCTAACCATTACGTGCTATAGTGGTGAGCACATGTGCCTCTTGCACTGGAGATAGTAACTCGATTTCTAGCTCTAAGGCCTAGAACGAATAAAACTAAGAAAGAAGGGTATGGTGACGCAGTGGTTAAACTGTTAGCCTTTCACTAAGGTAGACTAGGGTTTGATTATAGGTTAATATACATGTCATAAACAATTCAAACAAACAAACAAACAAACAAACAAAAAAGCAGAGATAATGTTTAAAACTGATAACACTTGTCTCTTTTCAAATTATTTCTTAGATTACAAATACAAAGGTGGACTGGGTTTGATATACAGTTAATGCTGCCTATCGCATACTAGCCTGTAAGAAAGCCAAACAAGCAAAAGGCGTAGGTAGAGCAGTGGTAAAATCGCTATGTGTAGAGAACTACCTAACGGTTTTATGAACTGGCAATGGTATGTCGTATAAACAGTGCAGGATACAATCCAGCAACCATAATTTTTATCTTGTGGAACAGAGAAAACATATATATAGAGAGAGAGAGATATAGAAAGCTTGTGTATGTATGGGTAGCATTGATTGTTTGACCAGAGAAAATACGGTGAGGTAGGGTGGGTAGAGGGAGAATTAACACTTATATATGAATGAATGGTAAATAGTATTTTTTTGTTTTTTTTCAATAGTTTTGTTTTTCAAATGCAGTGGTAGATAGCCGTTATTTTGTAAAACATTCTTACTTGCAGTAATAATAAGCCTCTACGGTCCAGCTAACACACATAGACAGACTGTCCTAGAGCCATGGTCAAGCACTCACATTAAGATCATTTACAAAAACATAAAATGAAAAATAAAAATCCTGTTTTAGAAATATCGTTTTTCAACATACACAAAATAAATAAAAAATGTGTAAACAGAAAAATGGAAAATCCATGTTTCCATATAGACAAAATTTAAAAACCTTAAACGAACATTTAAAAATATACATAAATGGGAAATTGACAAATGTGTAAATATGAAAAAGGAAAATCCATGTTTCCATATCATGAAATTGAAAAAACATCAAACTGTCATTTAAGAAATGCTAATGGAAAATTGACAAATTGCAAGTTGTGAAATGTGAAATTGAACAAATGGCTATCACTATTTTAAAAAAGAACACGGTACCTTATGGTTAAGGTGTGAATCAAACCCTCTATACTTATTTTGGACCACCCGAGACTGAGTATACTTGTTTTAGCCCTCATATCACTTTTAAAATTTTGTGTTAAAGCTAGGAATTGAACCCAAGAGCTTGTAGGGGGAGAGCAAGGTTAGAATATGTTAAACAGATAGTCTTGATTGTAGGGTGTGGTAGCTATATAGAGATGAAACGATTACCTCGGGACAGGGGGCATTGACATCTGCTGCAAACCAGTCAAACGACTAAAGACTCAAACAACAACATGTAAGCTCACCAAAATAATCTTGTGTAACGGTAAATGTTAGTCAATGAACAATAATGCATTACTAAAACCCATGACACGATACCTAAGAGCTTTTCTAAAATTATTTTAAAATGCCTTTAACCCTATATTAAACACCCAGTTCACAATACTCATAACTGCAATGTTATGGTAAAACAAAACAAAATCTATATTTCAAAACAAGCAAGTGGTTTAGTCAATGTATACTGGGATTTTTTTTTGTAAACACTCAAGTCCACAAGACTAATTAAATTAGTAACTGTCAGGTTGGCCGAGTGGTTAAGGTGTTTGACTCAAGATCAAATTTCCTGTACAAGGAAGCAAGGGTTCGAATCCCTTACCTGACATAACTATTGCCTTCACATGGCTTGTCCACACTGAATTATTATGATACTCGCTACACAAACCATGGACAGAGTGTATTGTTTAAGGCACTCTCTTTATGAACATAGTCAGAGACTGTTGATGGTTAACAATTGCATTAATAGTGGGACATGGGGATAGCAATTAAGAAAATAAGAAAAACAGCCAATACCCATACAATATTTTTATTCATTTAGTTTTTTTAACAATAGTTACACACTCAATACAACTTGTTATCTTTTTATCATTGTTTGATATAGATTTTAAACACAACGCTTGTTGTAGATCCTTTTATAGCTTTCTCCAGGTACTCTTGTTTTTAAAAACTGGGGAAGACGCAATGGTTTTATAGACATTGAACCCTCATCCTCTTCTTTTTCATCATCATCATCATCATCATCATTATACATATTATCATTATAATTATTATAGTCATTGTCACCAACATTATCATCATCATCATCCTCAACATCACTAGAACTATCCAATTCTTTTTTTTTCCTTTTCAAAAGGGACCTCTTGAAGAGTCTGTGTTGCTTTTGATAGTGTAAAGGGTTTTTTGAACGTTGACAACTGTCCTAACATGACTTTTTGAGGAGATGATAATTGCTTTTCAACAAACAATGCACTATCTTGAGCAGCAATATCATTTTCTTGAACTTCCTTTTTAGCATTTTCATGATATTTTGTTGACAGCAACAGTGTTCTATCTGGTACACTACATTGATGATTACCCACACTTAAGACCTTACCATTCTTACTTTTTAGATGACCTAAACATTTTGTTGTCCTTTGTTTTGAGCACTGCCAAAATATGATTCCATTCACATATTGCCACTTAAAGTTATAGGAGTAGTCATGAAACAGTGCACGTGGTTTGCCTTTATTGGTTATAGTATATTCCATAGTAGTAACTGACTTGTTAAGTTGATCTACCTACTACAAAGGTCAGAACAATTCTGGTGAAAGTGTGATTTTGTGTTGACGTTTTATATAGGATGATGTTGGTAGCTTATGTTGGTGGCTTATTTTGGTGGCTTATGTTGGTAGCTTATGTTGGTGGCTTATTTTGGTGGCTTAGTTTGGTGGCTTATTTTGGTTGCTTATGTTGGTGGCATATTTTGGTGGCTTATGTTGATGGTTTATGTTGGTGGCTTATGTTGGTGGCTTATGTTGGTGGCTTATGTTGGTGGCTATGTTGGTGGCTTATGTTGGTGGCTTATGTTAATGCCTTATGTTGGTGGCTTATTTTGGTGGCTTATGCTGATGGTTTATGTTGCTGGCCTATTTTGGTGACTTACGTTGGTGGCTTATGTTGGTTGCTTATACTGGTGGCTTATATTGGTGGCTTATGTTGATGGCTATGTTGGTGGCTTATGTTGTCGTCTTATGTTAATGCCTTATGTTGGTGGCTTATTTTGATGTCAGTTTTTGTTATATAATGTATTTGATCCATTCATTTATGACGTCATAGCCAGTCTTAAAGCAAGTCTAAACTTGTCCGACATGTTGGATTTTTTGTTCATGTGTGAAACTACCAAGTACCAATGATCAAGTGAGCTTCTTTCTCTCTAATCTGGAGTTCTGTTGAGAGTATTTATTGTAGTAGCCTATAATGAAACCAAAAAATATATCATGTCTAATACAGTTTAGCTGTAAGTGACCAGAACCACTATATATAACATTTTATTCTAAGAGCTTTCCATAATGATAAGAAAGAAAAGAGCTTACCATAATGATGGATTGTGTAAGTAAACGTCTTTTGCTGCTTGATGCCACTACTAAAGTGATAGTCATACAACAGACAAGTGAGATCATGTTTCGTGCGGTGAGATTTTAAGTGTGAGTGATCATTAATGTATGCTCCAATTAAAACACTCTTAGTGTCAACAAAAAATCATAACAATGTTAAAAAGCTAGTAAAAGAAAAAATGTTACTACTCAAATGAGTGAAGTGTTTAGTTGACAACGATAAACCCCTAGCAACTAACCTATTAGTATGATTTGTTCACTACAACTGTTCAAGTAATAGAATGATTTAGCGTTGACTTTTATATTTAATATGTACCGTTTTAAGAGGTAGAAAAGAGGTAGCAAAGTGGTAGAAAAGTGGTAGAAAACCAGTCCAAAGGGACCTGTCCACAGGGACCCGTCAGCAAGGACCCGTCCACAGGGACTCGTCCACAGGGACCCGTCAACAATGACCCGTTAACAAGGACCCGTCCACAGGGACCACCTGCGTCGCCAAGGGCGTGTGCGTGCGGGGGAACATACGATTACGTCAACGAAACATGAACTCACTTGTCTATTGTATGAGTGGGCTCAATGTATGGTGAACGTGTACTATGTGTCCAAAATTATAATGTAATGGATCCACAGAACTGTTTAAACTATTTCTTAACAATACATGTAATATGTCTTACCACTTTGCTACCACCATTCTACCACTTTTCCACCACTTTTCTATTTTTGCTACCACTTTTCTACCACTTTTCCACCACTTTTCTACTTTGCTAGCAATTTGCTACCAATTTTCTACCACTTTTCTACCACTTTGCTACCTCTTTTCTACCCCTTAAAACTGTACATATTAAATATAAAAGTCAACGCTAAATCATTCTATTACTTGAACAGTTGTAGTGAACAAATCATACTAATAGGTTAGTTGCTAGGGGTTTATCGTTGTCAACTAAACAAAAGGAAGGAAGGAAGCTTGTAGTTTAACGTGACCTTTAATCTCGCGATCATGAGCCACGGGACCTCCTTTTTACGTGGAATCCGAACCACAGGACATGGCATTTCACATCGTCAACTAAACACTTCACTCATTTGAGTAGTAACATTTTTTCTTGTACTAGCTTTTTAACATTGTTATGATTTTTTGTTGACACTAAGAGTGTTTTGATTGGAGCATACATTAATGATCACTCACACTTAAAACCTCACCGCACGAAACATGATCTCACTTGTCTGTTGTATGACTATCACTTTAGTAGTGGCATCAAGCAGCAAAAGACGTTTACTTACACAATCCATCATTATGGTAAGCTCTTTTCTTTCTTATCATTATGGAAAGCTCTTAGAATAAAATGTTATATATAGTGGTTCTGGTCACTTACAGCTAAACTGTATTAGACATGATATATTTTTTGGTTTCATTATAGGCTACTACAATAAATACTCTCAACAGAACTCCAGATTAGAGAGAAAGAAGCTCACTTGATCATTGGTACTTGGTAGTTTCACACATGAACAAAAAAAATCCAACATGTCGGACAAGTTTAGACTTGCTTTAAGACTGGCTATGACGTCATAAATGAATGGATCAAATACATTATATAACAAAAACTGACATCAAAATAAGCCACCAACATAAGGCATTAACATAAGACGACAACATAAGCCACCAACATAGCCATCAACATAAGCCACCAATATAAGCCACCAGTATAAGCAACCAACATAAGCCACCAACGTAAGCCACCAAAATAGGCCAGCAACATAAACCATCAGCATAAGCCACCAAAATAAGCCACCAAAATAAGGCATTAACATAAGCCACCAAGATAGCCATCAATATAAGCCACCAACATAAGCCACCAACATAAGCCACCAACATAAGCCGCCAACATAAGCCACCAAAATAAGCCACCAACATAAACCATCAACATAAGCCACCAAAATATGCCACCAACATAAGCAACCAAAATAAGCCACCAAACTAAGCCACCGAAATAAGCCACCAACATAAGCTACCAACATAAGCCACCAACATAAGCCACCAAAATAAGCCACCAACATAAGCTACCAACATCATCCTATATAAAACGTCAACACAAAATCACACTTTCACCAGAATTGTTCTGACCTTTGTAGTAGGTAGATCAACTTAACAAGTCAGTTACTACTACGGAATATACTATAACCAATAAAGGCAAACCACGTGCACTGTTTCATGACTACTCCTATAACTTTAAGCGGCAATATGTGAATGGAATCATATTTTGGCAGTGCTCAAAACAAAGGACAACAAAATGTTTAGGTCATCTAAAAAGTAAGAATGGCAAGGTCTTAAGTGTGGGTAATCATCAAAGTAGTGTACCAGATAGAACACTGTTGCTGTCAACAAAATATCATGAAAATGCTAAAAAGGAAGTTCAAGAAAATGATATTGCTGCTCAAGATAGTGCATTGTTTGTTGAAAAGCAATTATCATCTCCTCAAAAAGTCATGTTAGGACAGTTGTCAACGTTCAAAAAACCCTTAACACTATCAAAAGCAACACAGACTCTTCAAGAGGTCCCTTTTGAAAAGGAAAAAAAAAAGAATTGGATAGTTCTAGTGATGTTGAGGATGATGATGATGATAATGTTGGTGACAATGACTATAATAATTATAATGATAATATGTATAATGATGATGATGATGATGATGATGAAAAAGAAGAGGATGAGGGTTCAATGTCTATAAAACCATTGCGGCTTCCCCAGTTTTTAAAAACAAGAGTACCTGGAGAAAGCTATAAAAGGATCTACAACAAGCGTTGTGTTTAAAATCTATATCAAACAATGATAAAAAGATAACAAGTTGTATTGAGTGTGTAACTATTGTTAAAAAAACTAAATGAATAAAAATATTGTATGGGTATTGGCTGTTTTTCTTATTTTCTTAATTGCTATCCCCATGTCCGACTATTAATGCAATTGTTAACCATCAACAGTCTCTGACTATGTTCATAAAGAGAGTGCCTTAAACAATACACTCTGTCCATGGTTTGTGTAGCGAGTATCATAATAATTCAGTGTGGACAAGCCATGTTAAAGCAATAGTTATGTCGGGTAAGGGATTCGAACCCTTGCTTCCTTGTACAGGAAATTTGATCTTAAGTCAAACACCTTAACCACTCGGCCAACCTGACAGTTACTAATTTAATTAGTCTTGTGGACTTGAGTGTTTACAAAAAAATTCCCAGTATACATTGACTAAACCACTTGCTTGTTTTGAAATATAGATTTTGTTTTGTTTTACCATAACATTGCAGTTATGAGTATTGTAAACTGGGTGTTTAATATAGGGTCAAAGGCATTTTAAAATAATTTTAGAAAAGCTCTTAGGTATCGTGTCATGGGTTTTAGTAATGCATTACTGTTCATTGACTAACATTTACCGTTACACAACATTATTTTGGTGAGCTTACATGTTGTTGTTTGAGTCTTTAGTCGTTTGACTGGATTGCAGCAGATGTCAATGCCCCTGTCCCGAGCTAATCGTTTCATCTCTATATAGCTACCACACCCTACAATCAAGACTATCTGTTTAACATATTCTAACCTTGCTCTCCCCCTACAAGCTCTTGGGTTCAATTCCTAGCTTTAACACAAAATTTTAAAAGTGGTATGAGGACTAAAACAAGTATACTCAGTCTCGGGTGGTCCAAAATAAATATAGAGGGTTTGATTCACACCTTAACCATAAGGCACCCTGTTTTTTTTTGTTAAATAATGATAGCCATTTGTTCAATTTCACATTTCACACATTGCAATTCGTCAATTTTCCATTAGCATTTTTTTAAAATGACAGTTTGATGTTTTTTCAATTTCATGATATGGAAACATGGATTTTCCTTTTTCATATTTACACATTTGTCAATTTCCCATTTATATATTTTTTTAAATGTTCGTTTAAGGTTTTTAAATTTTGTCTAAATGGAAACATGGATTTTCCATTTTTCTGTTTACACATTTTTTATTTATTTTGTGTATGTTGAAAAACGATATTTCTAAAACAAGATTTTTATTTTTCATTTTATGTTTCTGTAAATGATCTTAATGTGAGGGCTTGACCATGGCTCTAGTACAGTCTGTCTATGTGTGTTAGCGGGACCGTAGAGGCTTATTACTACTGCAAGTAAGAATGTTTTACAAAATAACGGCTATCTACCACTGAATTTGAAAAACAAAACTATTGAAAAAAACAAAAAAATACTATTTACCATTCATTCATATATAAGTGTTAATTCTCCCTCTACCCACCCTACCTCACCGTATTTTCTCTGGTCAAACAATCAATGCTACCCATACATACACAAGCTTTCTATTTCTCTCTCTCTCTCTCTCTCTCTCTCTCTATATATATATATATATATATATATATATATATGTTTTCTCTGTTCCACAAGATAAAAATTAAGGTTGCTGGATTGTATCCTGCACTGTTTATGCGACATACCATTGCAAGTTCATAAAACCGTTAGGTAGTTCTCTACACATAGCGATTTTACCACTGCTCTACCTACGCCTTTTGCTTGTTTGGCTGCGATAGGCAGCATTAACTATATATCAAACCCAGTCCACCTTTGTATTTGTAATCTAAGTAATAATTTGAAAAGAGACAAGTGTAATCAGTTTTAAATATTATCTCTGCTTTTTTGTTTGTTTGTTTGTTTGTTTGTTTATGACATGTACACACATCAAAAAAAGTTTTGCATCACCTCGGTTCCAAGAGTTCCGGAACCGTTAAATACAAAGGGAATAGAGATCAACACAAACAACATTTCAGCTCGTTTTATTGCTCATGAGACCCACACATTGCATGTTGTACCATCATACAGCTAGACTTTCAGCATTTGTGGTCCAGATTGCAGTACACACCACTACCTCTAATACCCAGTAGCACGTCCTCTTGCATTGATGCATGCCTGTATTCGCCGTGGCATACTATCCACAAGTTCATCAAGACACTGTTGGTCCAAA
The DNA here is from genome assembly GCA_946902985.2 of Meconema thalassinum. Taxonomy (NCBI): domain Eukaryota; kingdom Metazoa; phylum Arthropoda; class Insecta; order Orthoptera; family Tettigoniidae; genus Meconema; species Meconema thalassinum. The sequence continues at coordinate 688,655,362 of OX336389.2, read as the reverse complement.
TTGTCCCACTCCTCAACGACAATTCGGCGTAAATCTCTCAGAGTGGTTGGTGGGTCAAGACGTCCATAAACAGCCCTTTTCAACATATCCCAGGCATGTTCGATAGGGTTCATGTCTGGCGAACATGCTGGCCACTGTAGTCGAGCGATGTCGTTATCTTGAAGGAACGCATTCACAAGATGTGCACGATGAGGTCGAGAATTGTCGTCCATGAAGACAAATGCCTCTCCAATATTCTGCCGATATGGTTGCACTATGGGTCGGAGGATGTCATTCAGGTATCGTAAAGCCGTTTCGGAGCCTTCCATGACCACCAGTGGCGTACGTCGGCCCCACATAATGCCACCCCAAAACATCAGGGAACCACCACCTTGCTGCACTCGCTGGACAGTGTGTCTAAGACGTTCAGCCTGACCAGGGTGCCTCCAAACACGTCTCCGACGATTGTCTGGTTGAAGGCATATGCGACACTCATCGGTGAAGAGAACGTGATGCCAATTCCGTGGGGTCCATTCAGCATGTTGTTGGGCCCATCTGTACCGCGCTGCATGGTGTCGGGGTTGCAAAGCTGGACCTCGCCATGGACGTCGGGAGTGAAGTTGCGCATCATGCAGCCTATTGCGCACAGTTTGAGTTGAAACACGACGTCCTGTGGCTGAACGAAACGCATTATTCAACATGGTGGCATTGCTGTCAGGGTTCCTCCGAGCGGCAATCCGTAAGTAGCGGTCATCCACTACAGTAGTAGCCCTTGGGCGGCCTGAGCGAGGCCTGTCATCGACAGTTCCTGTATCTCTGTACCTCCTCCATGTCCGAGCAACATCGCTTTGGTTCACTCTGAGACGCCTGGAAACTTCCCTTGTTGAGAGCCCTTCTTGACACAAAGTAACAATGCGGACGCGATCGAACTGCGGTATTGACCTTCTAGGCATGGTAGAACTACAGACAACATGAGCAGCGTACCTTCGTCCTGGTGGAATGACTGGAACTGATCGGCTGTCGTACCCCCTCCGTCTAATAGGCCCTGCTCATGCATGGTTGTTTACATCTTTGAGCAGTTTTAGTGACATCTATGAACAGTCAAAGGGACTGTATCTTGGATACAATATACACAGTCAACGTCTATATGCCGGAGATCTGGGAACCGAGGTGATGCAAAACTTTTTTTGATGTGTGTATATTAACCTATAATCAAACCCTAGTCTACCTTAGTGAAAGGCTAACAGTTTAACCACTGCGTCGCCATACCCTTCTTTCTTAGTTTTATTCTTTCTAGGCCTTAGAGCTAGAAATCGAGTTACGATCTCCAGTGCAAGAGGCACATGTGCTCACCACTATAGCACGTAATGGTTAGCTGGTAACATTACACAAAAGAAAATGATTGTATTTCTGTTAGCCAAGCATTTCTGTCATTTGCCTACTGTGTGAGCACTGCCAGCAAGACAGTTTAGTTTATAACAAGCGAGTGTGTGTGTGTGTGTATAGATTATTAGCCTCAAGTATTTAAAGCTTGTTGTGTATAGCGACCATCTTGCTCAGTAACCACTGAGTAAGTTTTAACAGTCAACTCATAAAAACAGCATAGGATAGTTGTGTGTGTGTGTGTATGGTTCATGTACTTGGGAATATGCATTAGCACCATGCGCTAGCTTTACCTTACCCTCTAAAGGTAGAGCGTTATCCCTTCCTTTGGACATTGCCAATGACTGCATTCCCCCACAAATTTTACACTTAAGCCCTTGGCTTGTTCTTGATTAGGTTTGGTTTCCTTTAGGCTTGGTTTGGTTCAGTTGGGTTTGATTCGACTTGGTTCAGTTTAGTTTAATGAAGTCACCATTTTTTAATTTTTAGCTACACTCTTTAACCAATTAATTAATGATAGTCTACTCTTAATTCTTGAATCGATAAATTGAATTTTGTGTACACCGTTTGCCAAGCCATGCCTGCAACCTATACTCCCCATGTACTACAGTCAGATCTGAAAACAAGTTCCAATGGTCAAAGACGTGTCAGTCACCATACATGTAGCCTACAATAATTCTTTCTTTACCTAGCTAAGTTTCGTCACTCACAGTAAACATCTTACATTATGGGTTTGCAATATATTAAGAAAAGTAAAAGTCCATGATCTAGTTGTTTTGGGTCTTTTTTGGGGATATTCATAAGCCATAAAATGAATGACATCATGTCAAGTTCTGGGGGGACCTAGTATGTCAAAATCCCATTATCGGTTTATAAAATCTCAAGGCCATGCCCTAGCAGTTTTGGATTATTTCAGTCAATGAGTCCACCATAGGAAAGATCGGAAAAATAAATACTCTTAAACAAGTCGTCACATGACCCTCTCCGAACAATGCTTCGCAAAATATAAATTCATCCATTGAACATCGACATCTAACCTCGCTTCCCCCTCCCACCATGGTTGCCATATCGTTTGACCTTCAAGTGTCCTCAGCATCTCTGTGCTTTTTTTCATTGCCCTATTGTCAAGTCAGGTCAATGCATTCCAATAAGCTCAAATAACATCCACATCCTGTCAGTCTGCCCCAGCAAGTTTGTTCTCTATACTCTCTTCAAGCAACATATAACCAAGTTCTGTTCGTTCTATCTAAAGCCAGCTTCATCTGATCAAGGAATTATCATTTGTCATGTCACTCATAATCGTTTACACGTTAAAGACCCTCTTCAGGGGGTTTAGGAATTAGGAATTCTATCATAGGAAAAATCGGAAAACGAACCCTCGACCCGCCGTCTCATCGAAATAGCGAATACTGTATTGGTATATCACCACCGTGGCCAGTAATAGCCTCGTTGGAACACGTGCCCAGTGGTATCGTCTCTTTCTATCTACAACCTCTCTTCATGAACACTTTAGACAGATTGAAAAAAGTTTTAAAAACTAAAATGTTTTTAACAAAAGTGCCGTTTGACCCTTTCGCAATTTTTTTAAAACATAAATTCTATATTCGAAAGGGGGAGTAGTGGGGGGGGGGGGGAGGGGTGACACCCCGAGTCCTACGACCCCTCGTATACGTCTCTGGCGTTATTGGTTTGTGAGATATAACAGAAAGTCTAAAATCACAGTTTTACACCAAAAAATTCTGTTTCCCTCATTCTCAAAAACTTTAACCTATTACCAAACTAAAGAGGGTTTCTAGACAAACCATTTGACACGTCATAGGACCAAATCTGACCATGAATTCGTGAGATATCGGAAAAAGTCTAAAATCATGGTTTTACCCCCAAAAAGCCTGTTTCCCTCATTCTAAAAACTTGAACCTATTAATAACATATAGTGCTTCGAGACAAGCGATTTGACACGTCACACGTCCAAATCCGACCTTGCGTTAGAGAGATATCGGCAAACTTCGTAGGAAAGTAGGCGACTATCTGGCTCTCTCCTCACCACCACAACCCCTTCTTATAATTTTTTTTTTCAAAGAGCTCGCCCTCTTACAAAAATCCCAAATGCGCATGCGGACAAAACAAAAACAAAAATGTTGATCCATAGCGGCATCCAGCAAAACGCATGCGCTATATGAGCAACAACGTTTAAGTTCATTTTAGCAGCGCACCTTATACATGTCGCATTTCAAAAGAGACTTTCACTAAAAAAATTCAATTTCACCCCCTAGTAGGGGTAGGTTTTATTTAGGGGTTGAAATGAGTGGTCCATTGGAAAAAGGGCGTCCACCCGAGTCCAACGACACGTCATTTGTCAAAATCGGACCATGCGTTCGAGTGATATCGACTTTGCCCCTGAATGTATTGCGGGTTAGTATGTGACGTCAGAGGGAGAGGTGGGGGGGGGGGGGGCAGAAGCGCCACCATCCCCCTACTCGTGTATATTTAACTGCGGGGATCGTGTATATGTCCCTGTGTTTGTCTCATGCGCGCGGTGAATTTTAGCAATCGCTAGGTGGTAAAGCTCTTTTCTGAATCAGCTTTTTGTCTCGCCGCGTTAGGCTGACTATTGTTAAGGATGTTTGATTGTTTAGCCCGCGCCTCCAGCATTTGTTAAGGATGTTGGATTGGTGCCTTAACCACCATTTGTTAAGGATGTTTGATTGGTACCCCGCACGCCCTCAGTATTTGTTAAGGATGATTGATTGGTCTGAGGGCTGAGCTGATCCGTTTTAGAGGGATTCACCCCGTGCCTTCAGCATTTGTTAAGGATGTTTGATTGGTTTACACCGCGCGTCCACCATTTGTTAAGGATGTTTGATTGGTGCCTTAACCAACATTCAAAAGGGGTGTTGATTATTGGGCATCCTTGCATCTACGGGGATGTACTAGGAAGTCTTATGAAGAACTGCGGACACGTTTAGAGAGCAATTGACATACATGGGAACTGGCGGGAGGAATACTCACCTAGCTTACCTCAATGTGGCTTAGTAGGGCGCACGCTTGCTGTGCATCGCCTCCTGCTGGGCAGCGTTCAATGGAGATCTTAAACTAGGTACTAATCTAAAGGGAAGGGCTTCTTAATCTAAACGAAATAAAAAGGTAATCATTAGACTATTCAAAAAGGGGGTTTATTATGTAATAGTGGCAATGGCAATAGGGGAGGATGGAAATAATAATCAAGGGGGGAAAAAGGAGTCTAGCAGGCACGTTATCACTCACCCCACCGTTGATACCGGTCTTCTATGATGTTGGTGGCGTTGGGACTCGATATGGGGCATCGCCCCATATCGGTCCGGCGTAGCACAACTCCGATAGAGTGTAAGACTGTCAGTGAAGGTTCAGAAGAGTCCACGTTCCAAGAGCTTAAGAGCGCGGCCAGGTTAGGTTAGAGACCGCGGCGCGTGTTCGTACCTCTATTTATAGGTAAAATGTGCGACGTCAGTCCACTCAGCGGTATCTTGGGAGTGTAATGTCCGCAGTGTCCTGTCTAACTGCTTGCTGTTGGACCTTAGGTCTATGACCTACGGCTTATTCCGCAGTCGCGTTGCCATGTCGTCTTTTACGTAGTTACTTCTGATTATATTTTATGTTTGTATAGGCACAGTCCTTTTATAAAGGGCTGGGTCTGGGACACTATTTATGTCGGTGTTTAAGCCCGTGTCCTTGTGATATAGCGTTAATGTTTGAAAGCTGCTTCTGTTATATTTGATTTGTGAACAAAAGAGAATGTCGCCCTCCCATTAAAATTAAATATTTACTGTATAGTGTTCCCGCTTGTTTAAATTCTGTTATGAAAAAACATCCCTGTTTTATACAACATTTTGTGTAGTGTTGGGAATATGACATATATAACATATAACATTTATGCACACTGTACATTTGTAAAATTATAATCTCAATTTTTTAATATATATATATATATATATATATATATATATTGTGGACACGTGTAGGGGTTGGCCAGTGTTTTGTGGATTTTGTGTAATATGTGGGCGTGTTGGCCAGTGTTTTGTCAAAGACGTGTAATTGTTTGGCCATAAATCGCCGAATATGTGAGTGTCTGTTTTCCTACACGGTCCAGGGTTCGATCTTGTCGCGTATACCTATGTAGGCCTATTTGGACCGTTGTTCTTGTATATTTCTATGGCCCCGATCTGGAGTTGCACATGTTCGCGAATAAGTTGGGTTTGGGTTAGCCCCGTGATCCTAGCATAAGCGTCTGGCAACCATTGGGGTGGGTCCCTGCTCCCTTCCTTGGGTGTCTGAAGTAGGGTGATACTGGGCCGTACTTCTAAGTATTTTCCCCTTGTCGGATGGGGTGTCCGCGTGCGTGAAGGGATTACTGTGCGCCGTGCTGTATCCCTAGTGTTTGTGTAGGGATGTGGCCCTCCGTGTGAATGAATTGTAGGGGCGGGTGACAATGTTCTTGTTGGTTCTTTTATGATTTGCCTGCGCACCGGCAATGTAGGGCGTGAAGATGTTTGTAAGTGTACTGTATGTATAGCGGGGATAGCCGGCTCCTGTTTTGGGGCCACGGCAGCCTCCTTCCTATTCGTGGTGTGATGTGTGGAACTTGTCATTTCCGCGAACTGCTTGGTCAACTGTTCTATCTCCCCTATAGGGTTTACAGGCCTGCTTGCTATGAATTCCAATGACATGTTGTCTGCCTGTAACTTCGTATACTCTTGCCATAGGTTGGCGTATTCCCTGGTAAGCTCCCTGGCTTGATCGCCCACCCGCGTTTTATCAGTTCCTACCCTGATATGCTCATCCTTCAGTCTGTAGTATTCCCCGTACAGGTAATCGCGTTGAAGGTGTAAACGCCAGTGTGATCTGTTGAGCTGTGTCCGGATAGTTCCTATTTTTGCCCATATTGTACGTGACCGCCCGTTTGTCCCCTGTGTACATATGAGTGCCTTCAGAATCCTTTTGCATTGAGCTGTGAGGAGTTCTTGATATCTCCGTAGGTAATCCTGTTTTCTTTGGATTCTGGTGTGCCATGTGATGATAACTTGGTAGCTGCCTATGTTCTTCAGCATAGCTTGGCGGGCAAGTGACGTCATGTTGTTTGACGGAGGGTTGATGTAGTGTGTGCAAAAGTTAAAAGCTACTGAGTGTATACTGTAGTGGTTAGATTTTCCTTTCCTTCCTGATATATGCCGATAGGAAAATGTGTATTTATCCCTTTGCATTGATTTATTCGTGACTGCGCCTTAAGGCGAGGATTAACTATATACTTGGGGTCGTGTGCTAACTAGTGCCCCTAAGCCCCTCCTGTATATTTGAATGTTAAATAGGGGGATATATTTGTGCTATAGAAAATTCTCTAATTTTTGGGTTACTCGCTTGACCTATGAGAAGTGTTCCTAATGAACTCTGTATAGGGTGGACTGGGTGGGCTAATATAATTCCTATGGCCCGCGTAAAAAATTCTCACAATTATTGTACCCTAATTTTTTTTCTCAATTGCTTAGCTGTTTTTTGAAGTTAGGTACCTGAATCGATAGTCTTGAAATTCGTTGGCTGAATTTTTGTCTAAACGGAGACTACCCGCGCGTCCACCACTTTTATTGAGGCCCTTGACGGAGGTTGGCCAAACTGGGGGGATGAGGGTGTGTGTGTAGAAGGTGGTGTTTAATTAGGGTAAGTTTTACCGGAGGTGAGAGAACTCCGAATGAGTGTTGGAGATTGTGTTGGCGGATCGGGTGGAGCTCTACTCGATCACGGTTGCAAACCAATGGGGTGCACTTTTAAGGCGGAAGCTATCAGTCTGCAGAGTAAGTACTGCGATGAGTAACCCAAGTTTCTGATGGCCGTGCACCGTTACGCTCTGCGGGCGCGCGACCAAGAAGTCAAGGCTACTGGCAATGAAAATGTTTCTAGTGCTGTCACAGCAGTTTTGAAAACAATGCACTGGCAGGTCATGGTGTAAGGTGGGGAGGTGAGCGGTAAAACAGTGATAATAAACAAAGATTACAAATGATCTGTAATAATGGTGGTCACATATTTATTGGACCCAAAGTGTACTGAAGGTTTCCCTGTATTCAGGGATAGTGTGACCATGTGTAAATGGTACAATCACTTACGGTTGGCGTGAGGAAGGATGTATAACTTGTGAGTGTGTGGAATCTGAGAATCACACTTACCGGAGGTATGCTGTCGGCAGGCGTTCGGACAGAGTCTTCGACGTCAACGGATCCCCTTCCTCATAATGGTGGTCCTTATATGTGTTTCTGAAGTGCCGACTCTGCAGTGTTGCTGAATAGCTGTTTTTGTAGCAGCCTCTGTGTACATGTGGATGTGAGTCAAGCTTGGGCAAGAGCCATTACATAACTCTGCCGGCTTCGTGTAATTAGAAGTGTGTTGTATTTGCTGTTAATTCCAGCTTAGGGGTTTAGGGGGTGAAATACGTGTGGGGTGTTGGGCAGATGTTTTAAAAAATAAATAAATGTATGTATCGATGGAGTAGTTGTAGATATTTGTAGAATGTATTTTTTGGCCGTAGATTAGTTGTATGCCAATATGTCCCTTAAGGGCGCTAAGAATGTAGGGCCCTTAACAATATAATGAGTGTCCCATAGCAAAGCCCCCATCATCCCGATTTGAACAACACCTCATTCGTGAAACTCCGACCATGGGTTCGGGAGATATCGGCTCACATTGGGAGTAATGGTGGGGGGAGTTAGAACCGGCACTACTCCCCTACTGCACAGTTTTCTTCCTAGTGACTTGAAATTTATTTTGGCGGTAGAAGGGTAGGGACCGTCCATTTATGTCAAACAGACCTTTTTATAAAATTCCTAGTTTCCAAACTATAAGAATTTCAAAATTCAACCTTTTTCAAAAAAAAAATACATATAAACTTTTGTTCTACCGATAAAGGACATAGAGACCTTTCGTTTAAGCTATTGCATAACGTTCTACCCTGTTTGGTTTTTAAAATATCACCAACTTTAAAAAACAAACATTTAAAAATATACAAATTAAAAATATAACAAGCGGTCCATAGGAAAGGGGGCGTTACCCCGAGTCCAACAACATGTCACATGTTCAAATCCAATTATTGGTTCGCAAGAAAAGTTCATTTAAATTTTTGAACTTCGCTTGGCCGCCATGTTTGTTTTTTGGGCACAGCCACGCCAAGTGTAATAGAACTCTCATCACTCCCCTACTGGTTGGTAATCGATTTAAAATATTTTTATATTCAAGATGGTGATTTCGCGTTAAATCCATTATGATAACCTTGTAGCTCATATCACTGAGGCCTCACGCGATTGATTGCTTCTTCACCAAAGCAGGTGCATAATTATATTTTAAGTTGCCAATTTAAACGCTTTAAAGGTACTGTGCCCGCCATCTTGAATGTATAATATCTATGCGCATTCACCTTTAGCAGAGAAAATCTACTATACAGTACTAACTATAAGCGAAGTAACAAAATTCTAACTATATTAGATGGTGAGTTTTCGATTTCACTATTTCATAAGTAGTGGTTTTGTGTTTGTTTTGCGCCCACTGACCCCGCTCTCACCACCACCTCCTCCACATTCCTCCTCCTCGCTCTTCCAAGATGGCGGCCGTAGCTTAACTTAACCAAGTCTAACTTGACAAGATGGCAGCCGTAGCTTAACTTGACCTAGCCTAATCTAACAAGATGGCGGCCATAGCTAAACTTAATCTAAACTAACCTACGAGGTGTGATCAAAACGTTTTAAAGAATTTCAAGATGGCGGCCGTAGCTTAACTTAACCTAGCCTAACCTAACAAAATGGCGGCCGTAGCTTAACTTAACCTAGCCTAGCCTAACAAGATGGCGGTCTTAGATAAACTTAACCTTACCTAACCTACGAGGTGTAATCAGAAAGTTCCAAGATGCATAGCTTAACTTAACGTAAGCTAACCTAAAATAACCTAACCTAATCGAGGACAAGCCAAGGGCCTAAGTGCAAAACTCGGTGGGTGGATGCTTTCATGCGGCGGGGGGGGGGGGGGTGAAAGGGAAAGGGATGAGGAGGGAGTCATTAAACGTTTACCCACATCTGCTCTACCTCTACAGCTCTACCTTTACCACTCTACCACTACCGCTCTACCACTGGATCTTGTCGTGTGACATAACAGCAGTGGCATAGCCAGGGGGGGGGGTAGGGGGGCGGGTTGGAACCACCACCCCACCCCCCATTGGAAAATCGGCAGGTTGTGATTTGTGTCTGTGGTGATGTACTGTTGTCGCCTTTCGGCCCGAGACCCCATTTGTGGCTACACACGTCTTCATGACAACGTATAACCACAGTCTACCTAGAGATCGCGAATCTTGGCTCATATTTCTCTACCGCAAGACAATAATGCTCACATGCAGCCAGCAAGAATGTGCCGACTGCGCTATGTCGATGTATGTTATTGTTGCTGGATTTACTGTAGTGTATGTGAGCATTGTGTAAAGGTTATATTTTTAATTTAACATGTGCTTTACAAGAGGAGATGTGCAGTTCAATAAACAGATCTAATATTAGAAGCAATATTTCAGTGCTGCTAAGTAACCTATATGATCGCTTTTCAGTCGGTCAACACGAGTGTACGGTATCCAATCAGATTAGGTGGGCAGTGACAATTTATCTCCTAATGCCTGAAATAAAAATACATGAATCGTTTATACACTAAATAAAACACTTCTCACACAAAAGGGGGGGGGGGGTTGTATGAGAAGCGTTTTATTAAATGTATACATAATTATTGTATTATGAATTACACAGGGAAATTAATTGTTACTCCTCGCCCAATCTAATTGGGTGTGCTCGTGTTGACCGACTGGGAAGTCTGGCTGTTCAAATAGCAAGACGACACCCGAGTTTCCAAAATACCCTAAAAGGTACGATTTGAGCTATGGAACTTAGGCTAGTATTATAAAGCTTTTCAAGGGGAGCGTGATGGTGCAGTGGCTTAGCTGCTCGTTAATCATCAAGACGGCCGGAGTTCCAATCCCGGTGACAGTGGGGTGGAATTTTCACCTGAAAAATTACGTGGTGTCAGGAAGGGCATCCAGCCTTAAATCCCGGCCAAAACCAAAATGAGCCTGATTGGCTCCGGCGACCCCAATTAATTGGGATACGTAGTAGAAAGTATTATAAAGCTTTTCAATCAAACAATGGAACTAGGTCTTTAACTGGTTATAAATCAATAATAATGTTGTTGGTTTTAGGTCCCTTTCAACTACTGTGGCTTTTAGAGACACCGAGGTGCCGGAATTTTGCCTTGACGGGGATCTTTAACGTGCCAGTAAATCTACAGACACGGTTCCCTCGCATTTATGCACCCTTAAATGCCAACTGACTGCGCCAGGATTAGACCCTGCAACCTTGGGCACAGCAGGCGAGAACGTTACCGCTGAGCCACGGAGCCAGTCGGTTGTAAATCAGAAGCATGTCTCGGTAGGATATCTATGCATGGCTTTGGTGGCGTAGTCGGTAGCATGCTGAACTGCTATGCCCAAGTTCGCGGGTTCAAACGCAGTCAAAGTCGTCGGGCACATGTCATAGATTTATGGCACGAAAAAGAACGTACAACTACAATTGGTAGTGTAGCCAAACTTAGTAGGATATTGGGTTAGACACGCTCTATCAAGTTCAAACGTTCGCCGCTGGGTTTCAGTGACAGTGGCGTCTGGTAGCTTAAGTTGGAACTACTTGACATTGAAATTGGGGAACCTTCAGGCGTTCATGTGAAATGCCCTGCTATGGCCATTGGCGGCAAATCAAATATAAATATTTATGCATTTTGAAAATTAAGACATACGGTAGGCTAATAAACTTAAAAGTTGTCATCTCAAATGCGTGCCGACATTTTAATTTTCAGATGTAGAAAATGGCTTCTTAATAGTCAGAGAGCTGATTTAATAAATAAAGATTTTGTACAATAATATAAACTTATTCTAGAATCCTTTGGAAGCAAGCCAATTTATGTCGTCAGGATAATGCTCACAAACTTAGATGTGGTACACTGTTTGTTAATTCTCTTATGAAATACCTGGTCTCCCACATGGCTGCTGTGAGGTTACGGTACACAATTGTTATTGCTGATATTTTGTAAAATTGACATTGTATTATTTTGTCAAATTCAGGAATGAAAGGTTTCAAACCCACAGAAAATATATGAAGTACCTACAATTGAGCCATTTAAGACCTTAAGATCTTTTTATGCTTTTCGTTTCACAAATTTTTACTAATTAACTATAATGTTACTCAATTTTACGGAATAACTAGCTTTTGATACGGTTAACAATTTGATATTATATTATACCCATACTATCAACCCGCCCCGACTTCGCCTGGTATCTTAATGGGGTTACTCAGCGTAAGCTTAAAAGGCGCACGGACGGTAGGTCTCAGACGCAATTCAGAAAATCCGAGGTGAACAGCGAAACTCCAAACACTTAGAGTCTACTTTTCTCTGAAGTCTTAACTCGACACGACTCGACAGTTAATGCTGGCTGAAGCTGGGGTGATGGGCTCATAAACTCGCTCCGAAGCTAGTAATTTAAATTTCCGCTCAACGGAGATTGTTGGAAGAAATTAAAACGTAAAAAATCTTATAGTTGGCGATGTATTAAAGATCTTCGACATCTTTGTAGAACTTTTCATGCTGAACAATTCTTACACTCATAGTATATCTATATCTTTAATGGTTAACCCAGCGTAAGCTTAAGAGGCGCACGGACGGCAGGTTTTTCTCCGACACGATTCACTGAAATCGTTACTGCTTGGCTTCCTTTGGTCATAAATGGATGCTTTCCTACAGAATCCTTCCTCGAGAAATTCTTTACTGAATTGTGAAAACCGCATCAAAATCCATTCATTGGATTTAGAGATTACACGTTACATCCAGGAATCGTGGACTTTGTTTTATGTAGAGATGCCAGCGACTATCATTAAAACAAATACATGAATTTATAACTAGTATGGCCTATGAATTCTACGTAATACTCATTAAATACGTCATACAACTGTACCTAGGGATACTTATACAGGACTGAACTAATACAAACAGAGCATTCTTTTTAAGTTTCTATGAATTAAAAGTGTACAGTATATCAACATTGTGGCTTTTTTCTGTAGTAGTTGGTGATGTAACGTGACTTATGATTTCAACGGAAAAAATCACTCAGGTTAGTTAGAATTCAAAAAACCCTTGCAAAAGTGAAATCATCACTTTCGCGAATAACGTGCTCAAGGCAGTTGCCAGCTTGCTGGCCGCCGCGAGGGCTAGTGTCGCTTCACCTTCAAAGAGGATGCAATTTCGTAACGTAGCGAGCTTCGCGACTGTGTATTTTAGACTGTGGTAATACAACTCCGTCCTCCCAGGGTTGCCAATCTAACTTTTCCCCCACGAAATAACTTATAGCTTATTTCAAACTGAGGCTAGCGCCAAATAATTTTGAATCCCACACAGCGGGACAATATTAGCTTTTTTTCTTTTCTTGGTGAGAGAGAAGTTATATGTAAATTAATCTAGTTTTTATTAAAAATAACGCGCTTTAATAAAGACTTAAAAAATTCTATGGGTACATTAACACTAATTTTGGGATCATTATTAACGTCTTGAGCATGAGATAACCGTCAGCCAAATTGATTCATATTACGTAAATATATGTCCAGCAATTCCCCGAATTACGGTTTGTCACCTTAGTAGTGTAAGCAATTAAACCCTTTCCCGGCTGCATGTAGCATTTGTAAGGTAAGAAGGACCTTGATAGGTGACACAAATCTTTGAAAATGATACTTTAGGCATTCAGGGCTAATTGCAATATAAAGCACAGAATCTTGTTGGAAAAACTGAATAAACATAAAAATGAGTACCGGTATTGAATTACTCATAAATCAACTTGATACATCGTGAGAGGACATGCCCACTTTTGCTGAGACCTCTGTAAATATTTTCTCTTGTTGAGAGATCCGCAGTCTTCGTGTTGGTAGCACAGATATATTTGAGTTTATTTTGTTCCTGCCAGGGGAACAAGAATGTTCTAGATTTACCATTGAGGTGAGACATTTTAGTCAAAAATTAACTTAATTTTTTAAAGAACTGATTTGTTTTGGCTTTTGAGCATATTGTATTACTCGAAAAATTCGGGATTAAAATACATGAAACTTTTCTTGTGTAATATCATGTCATAGAGAAATGGAAATATTCGTAGAGTTGTTAATTCATTTGAGGGGATTGAGACACCTTGGTCATCAGCTCCGTGTAGTTTGGAGTGTGTTGAAGCTGTCTGGCAACCTGTATTGCTGTGAATATTGTAGTTGTATGTGTAAATGTACCTGGACAGGGATGCAGTAGACGCTCCGGAACATGAGCAAGGCGCTATCCCGGCAATTTCCTGTAGGGAGTGTGGCAAACCCCGGGGGAAAATCACACTCAGGATAACCGCTGTCAGCACTGGGATTCGAACTTACGATATCCGTACCTACCACAGCTGCCCTCGCGAACATGGTGCACGTTTGACGAGCGCGGCTACGCCGCGGGACGAAATGCATGTAAAGTTTGGCTTGAGTACCCATAACCCCCCCCCCCCCATTGGTCGATCCTAGCTACGCTACTGCATAACAGTCGAGCGCTACGAGGTGTGATCAAAACGTTTCAAAGAATTTCAAGATGACGGCCATAGCTTAACCTAGTCTAACCTAACCTCACTTAACCTAACCTAGCCTACCTTAACCTAAGCTAACCTAACCTACGAGATTTTAAAATGGTTATCAATAGCCTAACTTAACCTCACCTAGCCTAAGCTAAGCTAAGCTAACCTAACCTAACCTAAGCTAAGCTATGTTAGCCTAACCTAACCTACGAGGTGTGATCAAAATGTTCCAACATGGTTGTCAATAGCTTAACATAAGCTAACCTTACCTACCTATGAGGGGTGATCAAAAAGTTTTAAAATGGCGGTCATAGCTTAACTTAACCTAAGCTTACCTAACCTAACAGAACTGAACCCCAAGATGGTAAGCAATTATTGACTGGGTTATTAAACATCGATTTATAAACTAATAATTAACTACTAGATCATCTATGATCAAAACGTTTTAAAGAATTTCAAGATGGTGGCTGCAGCTCGACTTAACCTAGCCTAACCAAACAAGATGGCGGTCGTAGCTTAACTTAACCTACCCTAACCTTATAAGATGGCGGTCATAGCTTAACTTAACATAACCTAATCTACGAGGTGTGATCAAAAACTTTCAAGAACATAAACCAAACCTATATAAGCTTTGTCTACTACAATGATTCCAATATGTTAGTTAGAGTCATGGCCACTGTAAAATGCTACCATCGATTACATGTGAATTTCCAAAGAGTTACAGTTATGTCACGGGGCAGAGCGTTTGCTTTGCATGTTAAAGACCCCGGGTTCAATCCCCGACTCCTCCAACTTTCTTTGCCCATCTGTAGGCCTACTATGTTTAATAGCTATGGTTTACAATTGAATTTTAGTCTTAAATTCCTGTCGTTGATCATGCACTTTATCCTGCGATGCGTGATAATCATAATGAGCAGGAGTGGGAATAAAACAAACAAGCTGATGAAACTGGATGCAAGATGTAGCGTTACAAGAAACAAGCGTGCGAATCATGATTCTTGCAGAATCAAGCAGAATCTTGCAGTGAATAACGTCAGGCGATGCAGGTGTCAAAACCGGATGCAAGGTGTAACGTTACAGGAAGCAAGCATGCGAAACATGATTCTTGCAGAAACAAGCAGAATCTTGCATCGTATGACGTCACGTGATGCAGGTGTTTATTAACAAGCGTGAGAACGCTACATCCAAATATATCTGATGTTATGCAGGTGCATGCAAGTCAGCGAAACATGAACTCACTCACCAAACCGTGAGAACGCTACATCGACATGTGGTTGGACTATTCAAATACCAGGATGGTGGTTACTCGTTCTCTGTAAGGTAGTCAACCCAGAGGCTGGTTGAATCCCAAACGAATACCGCTACAGGTTTGGTCGGTAGATACACATAGAAACCTAAAACAGCACTATAATGAGGTATACTATGCAATGTAGCATATTCTAACTATTATAAAGTTATTACATTCCCCTTTCTTTGGTACCCGATGGGAAATTGGTGAATTACATACTGTACATCCAACTATATGGTGTTGATGACCAAGAAAAATTATTCAGGAAAACTGGATGTCTCAATCTCTTGAAGATGACGACCACGCGCAACTACTTCAAATAAAGATGGTAAGCATAGCTTAACCTAACCTAACGTAGTCTAGCTAACCTATCTAGTCTACCTAATCAAACCTAATCATGGACAAGCCAAGGGTCTAAGTGCAAAACTCGGTGGGTGCATGCTCTCATTGGGGAGGTGAAAAGGAAAGGCTACCATGCATGGACATACAGGTAGTGGGATTTATATTAACAACAAGAAAGATCGAGTTGCATGTTGTTACAAGTAGCTGAGTACCTAAAAGAATGGAATATGGACTAGCTGCCAAATAAGCCAACATAAAAATAAGCTGCCAAAGAAGCCGACATATAAAAGCCGCTAAATAAGCCAACATAAAAATAAGTTACCAAATAAGCCGATTTAAAAATAAGCCGCTAAAAAATCCGACATAAAAATAAGCTGCCAAATAAGCTGACATAAGAAAGCCGCTGAATAAGTTGACATAAAAATAAGACGCCAAATAAGCCGACATAAAATAAGCCGCCAAATAAGGCGACATGAAAATAAGCTGCCAAATAAGCCGACATAAAAATAAGCCACAAATAAAAATAAGCTGCCAAATGTGCCGACATAAAAATAAGCTGTCAAATAAGCCAACATAAAATAATCTTCCAAATAAGCCGACATAAAAATCTACCAAATAAGCTGACATAAAAATAAGCTGCTAAACACAAATAAGCCTTTAAATAAACTGACATAAAGATAAGCTGCCAAATAAGTCGACATAAAAATAATCCGCCAAATAAGCTGCCAAATAAGCCGACATAAAAGATAATCCGCTAAATAAACCGACATAAAAATAAGCTGTCAAATAAGCCGACATAAAAATAAACCACTAAATTAGCCGACATAAAAATAAGCTGTCAAATGAGCCGACAAAAATTAGCCGCTAAATAAGCCAACATGAAAATAAGCTGCCAAAGAAGCCGACATTATATAATTCTCCAAAATAGTCGACATAAAATTGTCCTCCAAAATAAGCCGACTTAGAAAGCCGCTAAATAAGGCAACATAAAATAATCCTCTAAATTTGCGGCTAAATGAGCCGACATAAATATCCGACGCTGAAGCACTCCTACACCAGAACTGTTGTAACCTTTGTAGTATGCAAATCAGACTGACAAGTCAGTTATTACTATGGAACTTACTGCAATTAACAAAGGTAGACGATGTGCACTCTATAAAGTCTGGTGTATTCTTGGAATACACGGTAAGATAGAGTATACTTTTACTGCTCTCTGCTTGTTCATTCCTTCCCTTTTCTCAAACACCAACAGTGATCTTCTAATTTCTCCTTGCTGTTTAGGGTACTTATGTTACTCGTGAGTCTGATCTAGATATATATCTTCCATGACCCACCTAGCGTCATCTAGCAGCGAATCTCTGAGGTTCCTCAGTTCTTCCCTGTGCAAGAGGACTTCCTTTTCAATCTGGCCACCAGATCTCGTCGCCATCGCCAGCTATCATCTCCGTGACCAAGAGAACTTCGTCTACTTTTTCACCCACCAGGCTGCGATAGTGTCGCCTACTATCAACTCTTTGAAGACCATCTCATCAAGAGAAATTAACTTTTCAATGTTGGTTATGCTTATATGTTTTCCTTTTGTCTCCTACCCCCACTCTTTTCCCTTCCCTGGTTCCTCTATGCTTCGCTGAGCGTGTCTCACTTGTACGCCGGCAGTCGATTCAGTCAAAGCTCAACTAGAGCTAGCCTCCTCAACTAAAGAGGCATTCTTTTAATTCCACGCCATGTTGGAACTTTAATTTCAACCGTCAAGGGGAACTTCACCATGAAGCAAAGATAAGTACCGACTTCAGGTTTTAACCTCATTCTCATCGTCTTTTAATAACTACATGCTTTTAATGATCATTTTATAGGCAGTGTGAGATTACTATATTTGGGGCAATAATCATCCTTCGTGGGATTTTCTATGTTGGGCTTTTGTCTGTCTAAGCCAATCTTAATAGAAAGCAGCTTTTCTTATGAGAGATCTTCCCACAACGTGGGATACCATTAAATTACCCACTGTCTATAAAATACTTAATTCGTTCCACCGCTGGAATAACTTTTGCCCTATTCTTCAGTTAGGATTGCTCTGGAACCTTCCAGAATCTGCACTCTATCTACCAGTCGTACCGTCATGTATTTTCCACTCACATGTGGGAATACTATTTCTAACTAAGGAATCTTCCTTGAATTACTGATCAATAGCTAATTTTTCTTCCTCCGTTGGAATTTTCTCTGGCGCATTTTATGATAATCTACAACTTTCTCAAGCAATAGACTCTCGCCTATCTAGTGTCGCCTATCTAGTGTAACTAGTTATTTTTCATAATTGCAATAACTTTCATTGCCATAAACTTTTGTGCTACTACTGTGAACTTTTCATCTATTCCAACAGACTATAGTGAAAAATAGTGTTTGTTCAATATTTCTTCCACGTCGCGCTCGTCCGATGATTATAAATAAGGCCATGAACATTTATCCTCCATCCCATTTGATTTTTCCCAAACCTCTTACTAACAAACCACAATAATAAAATTGTTACTTTAGGTCTTTTTCGATGAGGTGTCACTCTAAAGACGTGCCCTCCCTCGTTTGCTTATTTATCATAAATTAATGTCTGTAAAACTACGTGTCTGGTACACGTCTCAAATTATGTTGTTTCTCCCTTTTTAATCAGGGAATACAATTCATTCAACTCACAAGTGAGTTATTTCTAGGTTTCACGAAAGGGAAACTTGCCCTATTTGTCTCGTGATTCCTACTTAAACATAGGAGGTCTAGAAACTTCCTTTCGACTTTCTCTTCAGGTTTCACAGTAAGTGACCTGCCCTATTTGTATAACTACTAAAAAGTAATTCAGCTTTAATATAAGAAGTTATAGGAACTTCTCTTTTATTCTTCCTACTTTTTGTTGTTGTTACTTTCGAAGTTGTTACTCTTTCTAAGATATTTACTAGAATTCCTTAAAGTACCCGCCTTGTACTTGATTTATTGTCTAACTTCAATCACTTTAGGGCACAAACCTAGAAGAATTGCTGAGTTTTAATTCACTGGCCGTGAAAGTCAATATACCATCTTTCTAAATTATATATTTGTTAAAACTACTACCCAACTTTGTTAAATTCATTATACTCTTTGGCATTGTTAAATAAATTAAATATTTGTTTTTGGACTTATCATTTCTCTAGCATATCGGTTAGGCAAGATCTTGCTTTCCTAACTCTTCCTAGGTTCATGCCCTACTTAATGCGAATAAATCTCTTAATAGGGGTTTCACCGCTTGTCGCATTTGAGCAAGTACTCATAATTATAACTTATGTCAAACTCTCTTCCTATTTCTCTATCCTTTTTTCTCTGGTCCGAAACCCACTTCCTTTTCTTAATCATCTTCCCTTGGGGGTTAGGTTATTCCCCAGCCAATAATCTACCCAAAATTTGGTCTCAGAAACCCGGGAGAGTCCATTTGTCATTTTCTATTTTTTTTCTCAAGGGTTATTTGACAATACTTTGCAAATTATTAATATCTGCTTTGAATCTTTCAGCTATAACTACATCATGCAAATCCTGTGAAGTGGAAAGAGGCCGCTCCTGTCTCCTTTGGTGTGTCCCTTTCTTTCAGCTTATTTGCTGCTGCCAGCCTGACAGCATTTCCAAGGTTCCACAGTTTCGTAAGTTATACTTTAATTTACCTACTTTTTCATGGCTCCTACTGAAAAGGATGAAACTCTCATTGCCAGACGTTCTTCCTACAAAGGGCAACTCACCAGATTTAGAAATTTCATTAACAAAATAAATCCCGCCGAGTGTGATCTAGACGTCTTGACACAACGCCTTAAGTTGTACGAACGGTCCTATGATTACTACGATCAAATTCAAACCGAGATTGAATCCGCTTGCCCAAAACTTCAATCGGATCGGGACGAGGTTGAACCCTCGCATTTTGAAGGGATTGCCAAGGCCCACCAACTGATCCGCAGTATCTCAGAACCGGACACTAGGGTCATCAATCCCGTCCAGTTCGCACCCGCTTCAGTTCATAAGGACAAACCGAAACCGTTACTTCCTAAGATAAGCCTACCTCACTTCTCAGGCCAGGAAGGTGAATGGTATTCCTTTTACGAACTTTACTGCTCCCTCATTCATGAAAACAATGACATTCTCGACAATTATAAGTTCTATTTCCTGCGTGCGTCCTTGGAAGGCGAGGCCTTGGCCTTGGTTGAGTCACTGCCTTTAAGCGCAGATAACTACCACATCGCCTTTAATCTCCTTAAAGAGAGATATGGTAATTTACGTTTGTGTGTTGTTCGCCACATTCGCTGTCTGTTCAACCTGCCAGTCGTCAAACCTAATGACGTCACCTCTTTAAGAGACCTGTTAGACTCCATGCAATTAAATGTTAGAGCGTTATATCAACTCAAGCAGCCAGTCCAAACTTGGGACACCGTCCTTATTCATCTAGCTACATCCAGATTCGATTTTTCGACATTAAAGGCTTGGGAGATCGAACTCACTCGCAAGGAGGAATATTCTTTTGAACCCCTTATCTCGTTTCTGAACAGCCGGTGCCAAGTCTTTACAGCACTCTCATTTCAGTGCGAAAATGTCGAAACGAGTCATCAGTGTCACATTCTTGAGAAAAAACTTGTCTCTTCAAATGGTCAACAGCCACCATCTGTCGAGAACAAGCAAACCCGTTCTGCCTCTATCAACCATCCAAGATAACATATTAGGCCGCTCAACAAATCTTTAAAATGCACGCTCTGTAAAAAGTTTCATACTTTGTACTCGTGCAAATCCTTTAAAGAATTGTCTGTTGAAGACAGAAGGAAGTTTGTCTTCAATAGTAAATATTGCCATAACTGCTTGTCACCTAAGCATTCTTCTTCTAATTGTACGTCATCCAACCTCTGTTTTCAATGCAAGAGACCGCATCATTCTTTATTGCACTTTCATGATCAATCGAGGTCATTAGTACCTGCTTCTTCAAACTCCATGCAGAGCAGCTCCGAACAAACTAATGCTTCTTCCTGCATTTCTAACGCCGAAACTTCTCACAGTGCGCAAGTCCTTTTGTCCACTGTACAATTCGAAATCCAAGATAAATTTGGAAATTGGTTTCGAACCCGCGTTCTTCTCGATTCCGCTTCAACTCACAACTTTGTTTCGCAATCGTTAATTAAAAAACTAGGTCTTTCTTCATCACCTACTTCCATCAATGTATCCGGCATTGACAATTTGAAAACTCAAGCCTTGCAGTCTTCAAAATTGAAAATCAGAGATATTTGTCAGAAACACCAATCTTAACTTAAACTGTCTCATTCTTACCAGTATTGGCAAGAACACTCCTAGCAGCTCTATTAATACTTCCGGTTTAAAGATTCCTTCGCACTTAAGGTTAGCTGATCCTCAGTTTAATGATCAAGGTCCCATTGATATACTTTTCAGTACCAATATTTTCTGGAATTGCCTTCGCAAACAAACCCGTAGGCTATCTTCAAACGTGGTCGCCAGAGACACCGATTTTGGTTGGGTTATTACTGGTGAAATCCAACATCCCAGTCTTCAAACAAAATCGCAATGTCATTTTGTTACTGCTGATATAAATCCCTTTTCTGAAAAAGAGAACACTTATGTTTTCGATCTCGATACATTTGAAAAACACTTGCGGAAACGATGTCTCATTGTAAACAACTACGCCACCTTTGTAAGTTGTTTAAATGGTTTTGCCTTATCTCCGCACAAAATGGCAATTCAAGTTCGCCTCGCCTTGTGTCACTTAGTTTACCTTCTCATGTCATTTTTTATAGCAGGTAATTGCTTAAACTTTCTATCGAAAACTATCTTCCCCTTGTGTAAAACCATGGCTATCAGTCACCATCATTTCGCTCTAAGCTATGTTTCACATCTTTCGCTATTTATAAGGTGGCCGCGGCCGGCTCCTTCCCCCTTCCTCACAATCAGAAGCCGCTTTTGAAACCGCTTGAAAATCTGAATTCTCTAGCATCTAGAATAACTATTCTTACGCATAAACTCCTTCTCAATGTCCCAGCTTCTCTTCTTTGTTCGGAAGAATTAAGCTTTTTTCTGTTGAAAATTGTCGGATTCCGTGATCCTCAAAATTATGCGAAATTGATTACTTACTTTGTTTCATATGTCTTTAAATTGGTTTTTCACGTCCTAGCTACGGATGACAGCATGACGAGTTACTTGTTCCGCTTTAAGTCCCAGCTGATTGCACTAGTTTTGTTTGTTTATTTTGAACTGCTTGTTTGTCAATCTTGTTTGTATACAAGCTCGGGTAAGGCCAAGCTGCCGTTTATTTCCTTTTTGCTTGCCAAAGGTCAGAGCAAGTTTTCCTTATCTCAACTCTGGCTGACTGCCAACCATTGTCTTGCGAGTTGCTCCCGTAATTTCGGAAGCTGCTCACCTCATTAGCAAAATAAACTTGTTCTGGTCAAGGACTCTTTCAGCTATTTATATTCGTTATCTCGCTGTACTATGTGGGTCAAGGTCGTTCATGCTTATGTCTCCCACTTGCTCACGCTCGTATCCTATAGTTGCTTCGATTCCTGTTTCATAACATCGTTGCATATTTTTTACGCGCTCATGTATTGCACCCTGCTTACATATTTTGCAATTTTATTGTTCATTGATGAACAAACTTGTTTTTTCTCGTCGTTACATTCGATGTGTTTTTGCATTTATGCTTGTTACGTCACGTTTCTCGCTGACAAGTATTTTTCTGATTAACCCCTTTGATGCTTATTATAACTTGAGGTCATTGTTTAAGGCTACTAGATTGTTGTAACCTATAGCGTTCTTGCCTTCTACTCGCATAGTTCCTTTGTTTATTTGGTATATTCTTATCCTTAATCGATGTACTTGTTTCTATACGCTTTGTTTAAACTTGTTA
Organism: Meconema thalassinum; assembly: GCA_946902985.2. NCBI lineage: Eukaryota > Metazoa > Arthropoda > Insecta > Orthoptera > Tettigoniidae > Meconema > Meconema thalassinum. The sequence continues at coordinate 688,632,799 of OX336389.2, read as the reverse complement.
ATTCTCCTTTCGCATCTTGTCGCGATCTTTACTAGAGCTATATTTCCAGCAGCTTCTAGCTACTTTGTGATTGAAGGTGTTGTTAAATCTCGCCCTTTAACTCCGCTTTCCAATGACCCTGATGACCTGCTTCCACTCACACCTGGTCACTTCCTTATAGGCACTTCTCTTCCAGCCACTCCTCTCCTTCCCAATTCTTACAGGGATTCTAATCTACCTATTGTTTGGCGTAAACTTGAAGCCCTCCGCAATTCTTTCTGGAAGAGGTGAAACTTGGAATATTTAACTTCCTTGCAACGGAGACAGAAGTGGTTTCTTTCCAGTCCCGACATCAAAGTGGGGGACTTGGTCCTGGTTAGGGATGTTTCTCCTCCCCTGGTCTGGATTTCTGGTAGAGTGACCGAGTGTTATCCTGGAAGGGATGGGAGGGCCAGGGTGGCCAGAATCTTGACCACTAACGGTCACATCACAAGACCACTGTCTTTAATTGCTCCATAACCTTTAAATGTTAACTTGTTTATCCTGCTCTCTGTTGGTGTTTTCCCCTCCCAGCTTGGTGTATTCTTGGAATACACGGTAAGATAGAGTATACTTTTACTGCTCTGTGCTTGTTCATTCCTTCCCTTTTCTCAAACACCAACAGTGATCTTCTAATTTCTCCTTGCTGTTTAGGGTTCTTATGTTACTCGTGAGTCTGTTCTAGATATATATCTTCCATGACCCACCTAGCGTCATCTAGCAGCGAATCTCTGTGGTTCCTAAATTCTTCCCTGTGCAAGAGGACTTCCTTTTCAATCTGGCCACCAGATCTCGTCGCCATCGCCAGCTATCATCTCCGTGATCAAGAGAACTTCGTCTACTTTTTCACCCACCAGGCTGCGATAGTGTCGCCTACTATCAACTCTTTGAAGACCATCTCATCAAGAGAAATTAACTTTTCAATGTTGGTTATGCTTATATGTTTTCCTTTTGTCTCCTACCCCCACTCTTTTCCCTTCCCTGGTTCCTCTATGCTTCGCTGAGCGTGTCTCACTTGTACGCCGGCAGTCGATTCAGTCAAAGCTCAACTAGAGCTAGCCTCCTCAACTAAAGAGGCATTCTTTTAATTCCACGCCATGTTGGAACTTTAATTTCAACCGTCAAGGGGAACTTCACCATGAAGCAAAGATAAGTACCGACTTCAGGTTTTAACCTCATTCTCATCGTCTTTTAATAACTACATGCTTTTAATGATCATTTTATAGGCAGTGTGAGATTACTATATTTGGGGCAATAATCATCCTTCGTGGGATTTTCTATGTTGGGCTTTTGTCTGTCTAAGCCAATCTTAATAGAAAGCAGCTTTTCTTATGAGAGATCTTCTCACAACGTGGGATACCATTAAATTACCCACTGTCTATAAAATACTTAGTTCGTTCCACCGCTGGAATAACTTTTGCCCTATTCTTCAGTTAGGATTGCTCTGGAACCTTCCAGAATCTGCACTCTATCTACCAGTCGTACTGTCGTGTATTTTCCACTCACATGTGGGAATACTATTTCTAACTAAGGAATCTTCCTTGAATTACTGATCAATAGCTAATTTTTCTTCCTCCGTTGGAATTTTCTCTGGCGCATTTTATGATAATCTACAACTTTCTCAAGCAATAGACTCTCGCCTATCTAGTGTCGCCTATCTAGTGTAACTAGTTATTTTTCATAATTGCAATAACTTTCTTTGCCATAAACTTTTGTGCTACTACTGTGAACTTTTCATCTATTCCAACAGACTATAATGAAAAATAGTGTTTGTTCAATTTTTCTTCCGCGTCGCGCTCGTCCGATGATTATAAATAAGGCCATGAACATTTATCCTCCATCCCATTTGATTTTTCCCAAACCTCTTACTAACAAACCACAATAATAAAATTGTTACTTTAGGTCTTTTTCAATGAGGTGTCACTCTAAAGACGTGCCCTCCCTCGTTTGCTTATTTATCATAAATTAATGTCTGTAAAACTACGTGTCTGGTACACGTCTCAAATTATGTTGTTTCTCCCTTTTTAATCAGGGAATACAATTCTTTCAACTCACAAGTGAGTTATTTCTAGGTTTCACGAAAGGGAAACTTCCTATTTGTCTCGTGATTCCTACTTAAACATAGGAGGTCTAGAAACTTCCTTTCGACTTTCTCTTCAGGTTTCACAGTAAGTGACCTGCCCTATTTGTATAACTAATAAAAAAGTAATTCAGCTTTAATATAAGAAGTTATAGGAACTTCTCTTTTATTCTTCCTACTTTTTGTTGTTGTTACTTTCGAAGTTGTTACTCTTTCTAAGATATTTATCTAGAATTCCTTAAAGTACCACTTTGTACTTGATTTATTGTCTAACTTCAATCACTTTAATTGTCTTAAATTTTTTTATTTTATCTTCGCCATTTCAAAATCTTGCGATGATTTTAAAACATATAAAGGTTTGAAACCAAAAGAATTGTTAACTGCCTGGCGCAAACTTTAAATGTTTTTGGAGGTCTGTGACCCCATTTTTTACAAAGTCTAAATTATATATTTGTTAAAACTACTACCCAACATTGTTAAATTCATTACACTCTTTTGCATTGTTAAATAAATTAAATATTTGTTTTTGGACTTATCATTTCTCTAGCATAACGGTTAGGCAAGATCCTGCTTTCCTAACTCTTCCTAGGTTCATGCCCTACTTAATGCGAATAAATCTCTTACTAGGGGTTTCACCGCGTGTCGCATTTGAGCAAGTACTCATAATTATAACTTATGTCAAACTCTCTTCCTATTTCTCCATCCTTTTTTCTCTGGTCCGAAACCCACTTCCTTTTCTTAATCATCTTCCCTTGGGGGTTAGGTTATTCCCCAGCCAATAATCTACCCAAAGGCTACTCGTATAACTATAAGCGAAAAAATGTGGATGGAATAATATTCTGGTGATGCTCAAAGGAGGGGTCAGAAAGATCTCAAGGTGATCTGAAAAGTAAAAATGGAGAGGTCTTAAGTATGAGTTATCATCAATGTGGTGCTCAGGACGAAACACGGTTGCTGTTGAAAAACACTCGTCAAAATAAATATTCCTCTCGAGTTAAATATACTAAAAATCTCACGTGCACATAGTGCTTTGTTTGTTAAAAAGCATTTCTCTTCTCCTCAAAAAGTCATGTTAGGACAGTCGTCAACGCCCGAAAAGCCTGCAAGACTAACAAAGGCAATACAGTTCATCAATGAGGAAGCAGTGGATGAAGGTGAACATTATAGTGATAATTATAATGATTTTTTTTACGAGGGACTGTGGAAAATCTTCAAAAGACGCATGTGAAGGGTCCGCACTCCACAGTAGTGTGGGATTCTTACCCACTAAAAACCACCTCCCTTTTCCCACGATGTGTTCATCACCCCGGAACCGCTCTCGCATTACTTCAGGGTGATGTCGTGCTTACTTAGTCATTCAGACTTCTTCTTTCTTCATTTTTTCTTAAGGATGTTCGAACGCATCCATTTCCCTCTTCTTCTGGCGGAGGACACATTCTATGTAAATAGCTATCTGATTCCATGTTTGATCATTTCGGAGCATCATCTGTAGGATATTGTCCGGCGTGATTACCCCTATAGAAGCTTGCAGATCTCTTCTATGTGTGACCAGCGTTCACACACAAAGAATGTGTGGAGCGCATCATCCTCTTCATTACAATAATGACACAATGGACTATTAGCCAGGCCTATGTGATGCAGGAATCTCCGAAAATATCCATGGCCTGTTAGGAACTGTGTCAAATAATAATTGACCTCTCGGTGGTTTCGATCAACCCAGTCAGCCAGACGCGGAATAAGTTTCTTTGTCCATCGACCTCGTGTCTCATCATCCCACTTCTGTTGCCATCGTTCCATACAATGGTTGTGTGCAGACGTCTTTGCCTGGTGTATGTCCAGTTCTTCTTTGGTGCGCCAAACTTCCTGACGCTCTAAGGCAAGTAAACCAATTGGTGCTACTCCCGCTACCACTAGAACAGCAGGCTCTGAAACAGTGCGATATGCACATGAGATCCTCAGTGCTCCTCTTCGTTGTACTGCTGCTATCCTTTTACGATATTTCTCGAACCGTAAGGACTCAGCCCAGATCTCAGCTCCATAGAGCAATATGGACTGGACTGTTGTCATCAGGAGACGTCGTTTGCTAGGCTTCGGATCTTTAATATTACCCATTAATCGGCTCAAAGCGGTCAAGATAGTTGCTGCTTTATCCGTCACTCTTTGAATATGGGCCCAGAATGTGAGCTTCGTATCTAGCGTCACACCCAAGTACTTCGTACTCCTTGATGAATTAATCATCGTCTCTCCCACTTGCATTGGTACAAGAGTGTTGATTCTCCTTCTCGTCAGCACAACAATCTCCGTTTTATGGTCTGCTAATGACAGCTTATGTTCCGTCATCCAATCTGTGACACGTCGCATTACCTGTTTGAGTTTCAGTTGCGCCAGCTCTATATCACGAGCCACAATCAGAGCAGCAACATCATCAGCATATCCTACCAATATTGCATCTTCGGGCATCTTCAGCCGAAGCAGGCCATCGTATGCAATATTCCAGAGATCTGTTCCAAGAATAGATCCTCGAGCTGCCCCAGCGGTTAATCTTTTAGTCCTGTGTCCTTCCTCGGTATCGTACTGCAAAATACGGTCCTTTAGGTAATACCTCATTATCCGCATGAGGTATCTCGGTAGTCTAAATTTATCTTGAAGTGCCACCAAAATGTCACTCCACTGGGCAGAGTTAAAGGCATTCTTCACACCTAGAGTCACAAGTAGCGTAACTTTACGTGAGTAATGGTTACCCATCTGAGCTCTGTTTACAGTCTCTACAACTACCCGCACAGCATCAATAGTCGAGTGCCCTTTTCGAAAGCCGTATTGTTGGGCAGATAGATCTCCAGCTGATTGAACTGCGATCAATATTCTAGGCTGTAATAATTATAATGATGATGATGATGATGATGATGATGATAAAAAACCTATGTTTAAACAATCACCTCCATCCAAAGAGCCCTCAACACTATCAAAGACAACACAGACTATGCTAGAGGTGGTATTGCAAGAAGACCAAATAGACTAGATAGTGATAGTGATATTGATGATGAAAAAGACGAGGATGAGGTTCTTACATCTATAAAACCATTGTGGCTTCCCCATTCTTGAGAACATCAGTGAATAAATGCAGTTATAAAAGGATCTACCTCAAGCATTGTGTTTAAAAACTATACCAAGCAATCGTAAAGACAGAGTTGTATTCCATGTGTAAATATTTTAAAAATTAAATTAATAAAAATATCACATGTGTATCGTCTGTCTCTCTTAATTGCTGCGACAAGATCTGTCTTGTTGATAAAGTAAATCCCGCCACCTGTATGTCCATGCGTGTTAAAAAAAACTTGGGATTTAACAGTCCATGAAAATATCACATGTGTATCGTCTGTCTTTCTTAATTGCTGCGACAAGATCTTTCTTGTTGATAAAGTAAATCCCGCCATCTGTATGTCCATGCGTGTTAAATAAAACTTGTGATTTAACAGTCAATATTCCATTCTCTTACTCTACTCAGCTACTTTTAACAACATGCGATATGATCTTTCTTGTGTTAAAGTAAATCCCACTACCTGTATGTCCATGCGTGTTAAATAACCCCCTGTGATTTAATAGTCCATATTTTATTGTCTTACCGGAAGACTACTTTTAAGTTGGTTGATTTGGGAATCGAACTCAGCTCTTTTCAGCTTTGTCTAAATAAATACAGAATGCCTATTTCTGTTAACTTGTGCTATTGTGGTGACTCTAATTAAAGTTAGGATTGAGAAAGAGGCGGCCGTGGCCTTAGTAGAGTAAAAGTGTGAAACCACGGAAGATCACTTTTAAGTTGGGTGAGATGAACATCGAACCAAGCACCTGTCAGTCTTGTCTCGTGGGACTGAATGTAGTTCCAGCCCTCAGACCGGAATCGAACTCAGCTCTTGTCATCTTTGTCTAAATAAATAAAGCATCCATATATCTGTTAACCTGTGTTATTGGGGTGTCTGTAATTAAAGTTACGATTGGGAAGGAGGCGGTCGTGGCCTTAAGTTAGTAGAGTAAAGGTGGGAAACCATGAAAGACCATTTTTAAGTTGGATGAAAAGGGATATATCCTCATGTCAATGTTTGTCTGCTATAGTTTGGTTTCTACTGCTCGGCAAGTTCAACTGTTGCTATTGTTTTATCCCTCTGTTGGGGGTGGGATAAACAGGGTAGTGTAGATGTATTAATTTAGGGGATGTTTCCGAAAAGGGGTAGTTTCCCGTAATGGGGGGAGACTACTAGTGTAATGTGTTGGTGTGAGGATGTGAGCTGTTGGGGTGCGTTCCTACAGGGTGCGTCTACCTGTTAGGGGATGAACGTCTAAGACTGAGCTATTATCTTAGCCTGCCAATTAAGTATGAGCGAGCGTTTAGCGAGCTCACGTGCAGAGTCGACAACTCGGCACGCTGCAGTCTGGCTGCTTACTCGAATACAATGAGATCCCTGACGGTGCAGTTCCTGACCTTCACGGTCAGGGGCAATTAGGACTAAGGTCAGGTTGGGTGTAGGGATGTAAAACTGGGTGAAATAAGTAGTAGATATATGTGTTTACTGACCAAGTATTTATTGGTCATTGGCGATGATGTACTGTCCCTTTAGGTGGTGGACAAGTATAAAACAAGGTACAAAGTGTGTGAAATACAAAAGTGTTCTGGGTTAGGTGTTACAATAATTAGGAATCTGAGCACACGGCTAGTTCTCACCCGGTGAAGAGCTGGAACGGACCTTGTGGAGCAGAGTCGCTGGCCACGAATAGATAATTGGGCTCTTCTGGGTCTAGCATTTAAGGCTTTCCCCACTGCTTAGTCGGCGTTTCCTCATTGTTGCTGCTCCAGATAGTGTGATTGTGTATGTGTTGTGTAAGCGTGGCTGTCAGCAATACTGCTGGGCCTGCTCGTGTCAAAGAAGTGTGTAAGGCTTATGGCATGCCTATGAGGGTGGTGGATGGTGAAAGATGAAGGGGTGGGTCCTAGGGGTACTGCCCCTGGGCTGTACAAGACCTCCTCGGCCTTTGTTCGCGGCCTCGCGAACGGAAAATACAGTAGGTGTTTCGGTGTAGTGGGTCTTCTTCTTCTTCTTCCTCTTGTCCCTCTTCTTCTTCTTTGGTGTCGTGTGGATGTGTAGATGTCGTGTTGTCCTTCTGGTGATGTGAGTTTAGCGTGTGCTCAGAGAGGGTGGGTTTTGGGTGTGTACATATACATAGTTGATTTTTATTATTATTATTATCTTGATGTTGTTGCTGTTGACGAAAAAGCGAAGAAAGAGAAAATACATAGATATATGCATTTTGGTGCCATGCAGGCAGGAAAAAAAACATGGTTGGACGGGTGGTTGTGTTGTCCTCCGCTGTGTGGGAAAAAAATTGCTCCCTGCATGTACCTCGTGTTTATAAAGTATAGGCAAAGTATTGTATAAAAGGTGGAAGAAAACAGAAAAACAGGTGCCCCAGGGTGTAAGTTAAAGGTATATATGAGAATGATTTATTGTTGTCGGGATGAAACAGGGCACCTTCACAAATTTTAACGTTAGTAGAAAGAAAATGAAAGAGGCAAAAGTGTATTACGGTGTGAATTGTGTTAGAATGTTACAGTATTTGATATTTCTCGTGATTTGACGGTGTTACAATGTTTTTACAATTTTTTGATAACAATGCTTACATGCTAGTCTTAATTATATTACTACTATTACTAAACCTGTCTGCTCATGAGGCTGGTACCTTTTCTCATTGTCCGGCATTACCATAGCGCTCTCCTCTGGCCATTCATACCTCTTGTATGTTAATCGCCGTTCCTCTTACCGTAGTTTAGCGCTAGTCTGCCAATGTACCTTTACCTTGTGGGTCATTCTCTGTGGGCGAGTGATTCCACACTTAACAGTGAAAGTCGTCGCCACAATTTGATTACGGCTCTCAGTGTCGTATGTCACGTCACATCTTTGACGTTATGTTCGGTATCTGTCAGTAGGCCTGATACCCCACAGGTATCAACCCTTATTGTGCAGATTTACCTTGTCTTCAGGTGTTATTGTGAAATAAGGTGATCAGTGTGACACATTGTGTTAACACAATAATGAGTGACGGTGTGTATTGTGCTGGAATGGAGAAAAAACACGTTACTGCTGTATGGCAGTAAAATTATCTTTGTCAGTACCATATGCATGGTGTCGCCATGTGTAAATTGGAGAAAAATAACCTATATTCATTAGTGTAGCTTCCATATCGCCTCTTGTGCCGACGTACTGAAATGAAAATCATAATTAATATCGTTTGTCAATATATTCCCTCGTCAGTCGTCATTGACATACGTCCGCCTTGTTCTTTGTCTGCTGCCTTCTTACTTTATCTTATTCTATGCCTTCTTATGCCGGCTAGAACTTATACTATTTATAGGCTTACATCTATTATGTTTTTGTGTATGTGTGGATGTATGCATCAGTATTGTGTAGAAAAGTATGTAGAGTATGTGTTGATGTGACATTAGTGGTCCATTTTACCTTTACCTTTTAATCCTGATTCTCTTCCTTGGTGCTGCAGTGTTGGGATCCAAAGCTGTAATACAAATACATGTTAGCTAAATACCTTTGGCCAATATTGTGTGCCCAGCGCTGTTTTAAGGGTCGGCTTGGATGATGCCACCGCCCTTGAGACTTTTCGGACGTCTCGTGTATTACTGCGGTTGGTCAGCCTCGGTTGCTGTGCCGATTATTGTTGACATGTGATCGGACGTACCCTAGACGGTGCCGAACACCCTGTGTTGCGTTCGCATAGTAATATTACTTAAATCTACGTGGTGTCGGTCTTACCCTATACGGTGCCGAACGCCCTGTGTTGCGTTCGCATAGTAATATCACTTAAATCTACGTGGTGTCGGTCTTACCCTATACGATGCCGAACGCCCTGTATTGCGTTCGCATAGTAATATCACTTAAATCTACGTGGTGTTGGTCTTACCATATACGGTGCCGAACGCCCTATCGATATGTAAAGTGTGCTTAATCTAGATTATCCTAATTAATGCTATGAGAAAAAAAATATTTGTATATACATGCCGAAATAGTCCTTAATCTAATGTCGAAATATGCTGTAGCTACTGTTTTACAGCAGTGCTTGTTAAATTTGCTTAAATCTAAGTTGCCTTTCAAATGCAACTGCCTTACATACTAGAAATTTTGATCGACGCGATCGCCTGAGGCATGTCTCCACCCTCAGGGCACCACACATGCGTGTTTTGGAAACACCGGCTGCTTCAAAATCGCCAGGCTAAAAGCCCTTTTGCATTCCGCGTCCTTAAGGCTAATTGTCGACTTCCCCCTTAATAACTAGTGTGTAGTGTATAGGCCAGTGTGGCTGCGTTATTAGGGAGTAAACGCTTCGCGCGGATATCCTTTTCATTGTATTTATATATGCTTATATTCGCATTATATCATTCATTTATATTTATTATTGGGTTGCCCACAAAACCCCTTTGGGAAGCCCGTTGCATACCCATTTAATATCTCTTGCCGCCCGTTGCGTTACCATTTAAGCTCTGGAGACTCGGTGTCATCCATTTATGTGGCAACGGGACGAATGATCGCATTAATTTCATACGCATTATTTATCATTCATTAGTTATTATATATCATTTATTAAATCATCTTCACCTCACTTTCCGGAATGTGGACTTGGCGTGCTCCAGGATTGGTCCCGTTGAATCCTGAGGCACTTCTTCACTTCACCCGATTGGAAGACTATCCTCTACGCCTCCGAGGATGGACCTAGCTTACATCTAGCTACGGGTCTAGTCCTAAATGTGGTCGTATCTAGGTTTGTCTCCTGAGTCTAATATGAAGCTGGCTAATTCTCCTACTAGATGTCAAAAGTCTCCCCTGCAGGCCTGGCTTCGACGACCGCAGTGCATAATGGGTGTAACGTTTCTTCGTCCCGGGGATAGGCTAGGTACTCCCAGGATTCCGAAGTTTGCCCGCACTGAGTCATCGGCGCTTCGACTTAACGACCATCTGTCATTAAACTGGGTCAGGACCCATCGCCGCCTTCTCCATCTCTGCTCTCGTGTGGCGATCCTGCTCCCATCCGTGTGCCTTCTCGTCACCATCTAGTGTGACTTCAAATTCCTTTGAAAATAAGTGTGATACTGTATACTGTAGTGTTCAGTGTGATTTTAAAATATATTTTCGTGTACTGTGTAATTAGGTAAAATTCCTAGAGTTTTGGGGCTGTAGAATCTTCGAAATGCAGTGACTAGTTTAGGCCTGTTATTGCCGTATCGGATTTCCAGCGCTGATGCCTTGGTACTTTTCTGGAGATATTAGTAGGTTTATGGGGTGTCTAGTCCCTTATTATTAGGATCCGAGGGGGTGTTATTTGCTGAGTAGGGTTAAAGCGTGGTGGGAGAGGGTTATGCATCGCTGGACTCCATGTTTGTGGTGGCCGGGAGCCGATGATGCTGTTAGGATGTATTTAATGTGAGTGGTTGGGGTGGGTTTTCCCAGGTGTCCAAAATTGAAAATATCATGCGGGTGTGATAGTAATACAACCCTTGGTGTGTGGGTGGGATATCCCATGCAGTGAGATGGATATGAGGCGTGTCTGCTCTCATTTGAGGATAAGGCATGTGCTAGGATATAATAAGTTTATGTCCCTTGCATGCGGGATTATTTAATAAAATATTTGTTAGTATTAGTATGGCCTCATCTCTCTATATAGAGATGTGCATCGCCGCTTAATATTTGTTTCCGAATCACCTCTAATACTCAGGTGTAGGCGTTCGGGTCCAAGGTGTAGCAAACCTTAATTTGTGAAAAGCATGAAGTCTATCAACCCCTATGTATTATTTGCAATGTAGTGTAGGTGTTTTTGTGTGTCTGTATGTCTGTGCTGGATAGTGTTTTAGGTAATGGGGTATGTAGGAGGGAGGGTATGGGGATGTTATCCCGTAGCTTGTACTATGGCCATCCTGATGGCATTACCCCCCTCTACTCCTATTGTAGTGTGTCAGCCTCTCTTGGCCGTTATGTATTTTCCTCCCGCTCTTTGGGATTTACGCTCGCTGAGTTGAGATGCCATATAGCACCTAGTGTCTCCCAAAATTCTAACCTGTGGAGTGCCCGTGGGTCTGTCATTCCTACGTCGTGTAAAATGTTTATGTCTCTGGGCACCGCACTCTGGCTGTCCCTATGATGTCTAAGTGTGGTGACGCTGTGTCGTTCACGGCCTTATCTGGTCCCCTGTTCATAATGTGGGAGGGGGTAGCATGTGGCTTGCGAATATAACCCAGCATAGCACAATTGCCTGTAGTAGTTTTGAGGAGAAAAAAACAACCAAAAAAAAGAAATTATTAGGGGGGGTTGCTCCTCCATGGAATCTGTCTGTATCCGCCCTTAGTTAGTTTGTATGTTCGCGTGTAATTGCCTGTCTGCCCCTAAGTGCTGGGCGCGTGTGGGAGGGAAGCGGCCGTGGCTTTAATTGGTGCGCGCTTGTGTGTACGGAGCCGCCTGCCGCTAGCTCCCTCGCCGGCGCGTGTTCTGTTATCCGAGAGAGGTTATCTTGTGCCGCGTGGCTACTTGGCACGCGCTGTGTGATGTCTTATCACCTTTGTATACATGTTCCAGTCCTGTTCCTGGTAGGCGTAAAATAGTCTGTCTTCCCAGATCAATCTGGTCTGCAATATTTGTGTAATATTTGATGCGAAGCCTAATGTGATGCCGCTCTCACTTCCTGCATCAACATCCGTGTTGTTACTGTATAACTTTACTTTTATTGTTTTATATTAGTGTCATCATGTCTGTATGTCATTGTCACGTTCCGCTGCTACAAAAATTTCTTCCGCAAACAGTGTATGGCGACACGTTGGAATTCGCTTATTTGCAGCGCAGTGCTTCCTGTATATTTGTTTAGTGTCCTTGTGTACTGAATGTCTTCAACGATATGTAGGAAGGATAACAAGACGTGACTTCTGCCACTGTCCGTGTGTCGACATGTGTTTGCATTCTAGAAAGGCCAATGTGTTAACTTGTCATATTTTCGCTCTCAAGCTTGTTTGGGAATTTGTTTCCGTGATTACTTCCCTTTGTGCCTTGGTCTATTATTTTATGTCCGGGGTAATCTACATGCCCCTTGTATTGGATTGCCATGATTTTTGGCCGTAGAGATGTGGTGTTACTTATTTTGTGTGAGCGTTTGTCTGTGCCCGTGATATTTCCTGTGTTCATGGAATATGTCTGCCCTGGTGAATTTTCGTGTGTCAGAGCGCGATTTTGCCCTAGAACGGGCTGTTCTGCCTGTCCTTCCTAATTTATTTACTCTCTATCACTGTGCTTATTTTCTCCCTTTTTGGAGCGTATCTTGGCCTATTTCTGGGGCATTTCTGGGTGTCCCACACTGATTTATCATACTGTTCAGTGTAGAAATGTGGTCTTCCCGTTTTTGTGTATTGATGTCTGCTGGGTTCGTTCATAGCGTCCCAGTGTTTGCAACGTGTTTGCTGTGTATGTCTATCTTCGTGTCATTGGTTGTCTGCGTGTGTGCTATCACTGTTCTGTGATCCGTGCACTTGAATGAGTTGTTCTCCAGTCGGTCAACTCCCTCTTTTCTCACTATTCGTTGGGCCGCCCATCTTTATATAAAATGCGGACCCTAGATTGCATATCGTTATCGTGTGTGCCTGTATGACCTCTGGTATCGTAATACGAAACTGTCATTGGATAACTGGTAATAGCCCCGTATGCTCTACCAGAGTCTGTAGGTTGCCTACTGTGTCTGTGTTTACTTAGTGTGGGCGTTCCGTGTACTCTTGGCGTCCCTCGTATACAGATTTCGGGCGCTATGGTCCAAAAGAGTATTTTGTGGTCTCTGCAGAGGCCTGGTGTTCCCGGTACGTCCCCTATTGGTAGTCCCGGGGTCGCTAATGCCCTCAGTAGGTTGCTATAGCGAATACCATGGAACGGGCCTACGCCCCTGTAAGTATGACCCGAGTATGTCGTCTGTGTGAGTTTTGGTTAGCCCTGGTCTGAATTTGTGGGCGTAGTGTGGTTTTGAATACCTAGTGATTGATTCTTGGCCGACCGTAATACTACTATAAATGTAGGATGTCTTTGGTCGCCGATTGTGTCATGTATTCGCGCTGAGCGTGCAAAGTATTGGGTTACCTCATGTGATGACGCCGCTGTGGCTACCGTGTTTCCTGTCCGGCTGTTAACATTTGAAGTGCACAGCATTTATGTTGTAACCTTGCCACAAATGGTGTGAGCGTTTTTAAAATATGTTTTCTACGAGGCCCTACGTTTCTTCATAATTACCGTGCCTTATCTTTTGGCCCTCCTATCGTGATGACGCTATCTGTGTCAGATTTGTATAGTGTGGCCTTTATGTCATCCGTGCCCGCTGTCTGTCCGTGTGGCATCTGGTGTTATGTCTCGCCGCTACGTGTCAGTCTCTGCCTGTGTAATTTTATGTGCTTGTACATGTATTTCCTGCATGTAAAAGAACCTTCCCGTGTTCATGCTTGTGTTGCTCAATCGTTCTTGTGATTGTATCTCCTGACCTCTGGTTGCATGTGTGGCGCTAGGTGTCTGTGGCAGGTTCGTTTCCTGGCGAGGTCCTCGGGGTTCGAGGGCTATCTCTTGGCTTTCTTGCCCTGTCTGCCAGTGGAGCCACTTCCTTTCCTTTTTGCGGTGTTCCCGCCCTTATTTGTGAGTGTTGTCTTTCGAGTGTGGTATGCCTTCATACGGCGGGCGTGTATAGTGTCCTTAATGAGTTTGTGTCCATTCCGCACGTTCACTATATAGTTTAGATCTGATACCTTCCTGCAGAATTTGAAGGGACCTGTCCAACGTGGTGGGAGGAACTCGGACACGTTCTTTTTACGGGCGGAATTGGAAACCTTAACCAATTGCCCGGGTGTGTATTCCACGCTCTTCCGTTGCCGATCGTACCGTGCTTTTTGTTTTTTTCTGTGCCGCGGTTAAGTTCTTCCTTGCGTTCATGCGAGCTATCTGCAAATACTCTAACCGGACCTCGTTGTCTGTGAGAGTGTCTTGGGGGATGCATATATTGTCTATTGGACTTCTGGGCGTGTAGCCGTGCAACAGGAAGTGTGGAGAGTGTTTTGTGGCTGTGGATATCGAAGTATTGTAACTAAATGTGATAGGCTGTAGATAATTATCCCAGTCTGTCCGTGTGTCCCCCGTGAACTTGGCTAGCGCTGTCCCGATAATTTTATTCATGCTTTCTGTGAGCCCATTGGTCTGCGGTGAAAAACTCGTAGTTGTGTATGCCCTTATCCTTAGAATCTCCAGAAACTGTTGGAGCACTCTCGAGGTGAAAATATCCCTCTGTCGGATAAAAGGGTTTGGAATAGGCCATATCGCGTGACTATTTCGAATAGAAATTCCGCTATGCTATTCGTGTCTGCTTTGGGAATAGCCTTCGTAATCATGTACCGGGTAAGATACTCTGTAGCCACAAGTATGTATTTATTACCCTTTTCAGATGTGGAGATGAGGCCTTTAACATCTATCCCTATTCTGTGGAATAGTTCTCCTACTGGAATAGGGTTTAGTAATCCATGAGGTTTGCCAGGTCTTGTTTTAAATCGCTGGCAGGTGTGACATGTCTTTACGAAGGTGTCTATGTCGCCCTTCATGTTTACCCAGTAATATTTGTCTCAGATTCTATGGTATGTTTTATGCGTACCCAAATGTGCCCCTGCCATTGGGCTATTATGGTGTCCGGTCATGATATTTTCTTTCAATGAGCCCGGAACTGCTATAGGTGCATTATCGTGTATGGCTGTGGGTTTAAATTTCAGTACCCCGTCTTTGTCCATGAAAAATCGCCTAGACACCCGTGCTGTCTTGGAATCTACCTTGTCCAAGTTTTCTAGTGCCATTAGAATCTGTTTCAGGTATGGATCACGCTCTTGCTCCTGCCTCATGTTTACCAGTGCCAGGGCAAAAGTCGGAATATCATCCCATTCGTGGTCCTTACTGTCATCTGGGGGGGGGGGGGGGGTCGGCTACTGGCAGCCTACACAACCCATCTGCATCTAGGTGTGTAGCACCCTTCTTGTGCTTGACCACGTAGTTATATTCGTAAAGACGGAATATAAACCTATTGAGGCGCAAATGTGGGTTTTTGAATTTGCCCCAAAAAAGCAGACTCGCGTGGTCAGTGATTACCGTGAACTGGATACCATAGAGGTATACCAGGAAATAGTTCACTCCCCATGAAAATGCCAGCATTTCGCGTTCTGTGGCAGAGTATCTGGTTTCAACGGCTGTTAATTTTCTGCTAGCATAAGCCACCGGCCGTTTGCGCCCCTCAGTGTCTTCCTGTAATAGGGCGGCTCCCAGTCCATACTGGCTTGCGTCCACGTGTAGAAATGTGGGCCTATCACTACGGAAGTGTTGCAGTAATGGCGGGGTGGTCAATAGTTGTTTAAGTGTGTTGAAGGCATCTATGTGTTCTTGTGTGATGTGGAAGGGCGTCTTTTCGCGTGTGAGTTCTGTTAGGGGGTGGGCGATGTGTGCAAACCTATAGATGTACTTCCTATAATAATATGCCAGGCCCGTGAAGCTACGCAATTGTTTCAGATTTGTAGGCATCTGGATACCCGTTATTGCGTCTGTCTTCGCTGAGTCGGGAATAATCCCTTCTCTGATTACAATATGGCCCAGGATATTAATCTGCTCTGGCAAATTGACACTTCGCAGGTTTAAGCCTTAATTTGGCCTCTCTAATCCTTGCGAAAGCCTCCTCCAAGTGTACGAGATGCTCGTCAAAGGTTTGGGAGAAGACTGTTATGTCGTCCACGTAGACGAGTACCGACCGCTACTTTAGCCCTGAAAATGCCTTATCCACTAGTTTTTGGAAGGTCTGTCTGGCGTTACGGAGGCCCATTGGCAACACCTTATAGGAATAGAGGCCGTTTTCTGTAACGAACGCCAGCTTGTGCCTGTTCGGCTCATAAATAGGGATTGAATAGAAGCCACTGTAACAATCCATCGAGCTAAACCAGTTGGCCCCACCGAGGGCATCCAAATAGGTGTCGGCCCGTGGTAGTGGATAGCTGTCATTTTCTATTAATTTGTTGAGCCTACGGTAATCTGTACAGAACCTGTGGGAACCGTCTTTCTTCCTGGTCAGCAAGACCGGGGCACTGTAATTCGAGATCAGTGGTTCGATTACCCCCGCCTCGAGCATCTCTTTAATTTGAGTGTCGATAGCGTGTCTTTCCTTCTGACTCACCCTGAAGGGGGGCTGGTGGACTGGCCGGTCACTGGTGAGTGTGACATGATGCTCGATAAGGTCTTTCACCGCGAGATCTCTTAGCGAGTGGGCAAAGAGATCTCTATTGTTTTCCAGGAGCTCCAGGAGCCCCCTATCTTGTTCTAGTGTCTCATCTGTGTGTGTGTGCCTGTATGTTTGTCGATTGTGTTCAGTGTGGAGGCCTGGTGCTCGTGGGTTTCTCGCTCCGCTCGAATCCCATCTGTGTTCTTGGTGTATACCATGGGATGTGTAGTGAGCCTCTGGTTATGCTATGCTAGCTTCGTATTTAGCGAGGAAATCCATGCAAATTATTGCTGACGCAGAAATATGTTCTATCACGAACATGGGGTGTGTTGTTGCAAAGTGGTCTAGCCTTATGTGTATGTTTGCCACACCCAAGTTTTCTAGCGTCTGAGCATTGGCCGCTACCAGCCGGATGTCACCCGTGAAACCGTGTATCTGCCCTTAGGTGACGTGTTTGCTGTTTACGCAGCTTACCGCTGCACCTGTGTCAACAAGGACTTGCACCCTGTGTCCATTTATGTTGGCGTATATTGTCAATGCCGCTAATTTGTGTCCTTCCCCCTGTAGAGATGTGCTATAGAGTTTGTATGTTGTTGTTGTTGCTGCCTTAGTGTCCTCGTCCTTGTGTGCGTCACTGTTTACTCCCTGCATTAAATTCCCGGTCAATGCATGTGAGATTTTCGAAGTGAAATGCCATGTCCTGTGGTTCGGATTCCACGTAAAACGGAGGTCCCGTGGCTCATGATCTCAAGATTAACGGTCACGTTAAACTACAAGCTTCCTTCCTTCCCTTAAATTTGTGCTGAAGAGGCATGGTGCTTGCCGCTCATTGTACTTGACACGCTTGGCCGCACGACTCATTTCCTGGCTCAAGTTCGTTGTCTCGCTCAGCGAAATGTGCCCAGTCTGTACATTGCATGCTCTCTTCATTGTTCGCGCTGTTAAAATACAGGAATTCTTGTGAGCGGTTAATGGGTTTTCACTTCCCAGTTTCTGTGTGGGTGTGTTGTTCCTCTCCCCCTCCTGTGAGGGTGTGTCTGCAAACCTAACCCTTCGTTTGCATGTATGACCCCGTTTCTTGTTCCAGGCGGTTGCGAGTTCGATTCCTGTTGCTGGCTCTCCTATGACAACTGTGTTCGCGTCTTGCGCCTGTGTAGGCTCACTTCCTGCCCCGTGTTGTGGTGTAGGGGGTATGTTTTCCCTTCTGGAGGGTGTGGGTTTGCCTTTTTCCCCCCTGTTTCCCTGCTGGTGATATATTCATATCCGGCGATGTTGTGGGATTATTGTCTGCGTTTTGTTCGCGCGTAATTGTGAGGGGCGTATAGTGTCCCGCCCTAGGGTTCCCTGTGATTAGTATGTGCAGGGCCCTATCGAATCCCGTGGTGGTGAACAGTGGCGGTGAGTGTATGTCAGTGTATACATGTATGTTGACCTTAAGTATCTTGCCGAGAGCGGTCACTTCTACGGCGCCGGCATAGATACCATCCCTAATCATGTATCGTTCGTAGTCTTTCCTGGTCTGGAATGGGTTTTCCTGCTCGTCCGCCACGAAATCCCGGTACTCTTCCCAGTTGTCCAGGATGTGTTTTACCGTGTCCAGCCTGTACTCTCTGTGGTGGGTTTCGCTATGGCGGACTAAAAAGCTGATGGCCCTGAACAGACAGTTGCCATCTCCTTTCACGGGGAGTGTTTGGAAACGGTTCGGGGGCGGATCGTCAGCCATTTTTTTATTTGGCTGCTTCTTCCCTCTGCTCCTGCGAGTCTGTGTATATGAGGGGCCTCTCTGGTGTTGTGTTAGGGGAGGAACCTCCGCCGCTCTTCTAGCTGGCCAAACCTCCCCGTCTAGGAGTTTTTTGGAAACGTAGGTGTGCGTCTCCCCGTGTTGTAGGCCTGTCCCCCCTCGGGGTGGCTGCGCCAACTCCCCGCTTGCGGTGGGTAACCGGGTGTGGGAAGCATTGCCCTCCTGTCTGTTCGCTGGAGTGCCTCGTCCCTGAACTCCCTCGGATGTTCGTCGGGGAGCGGATAGTGTTCCGGCCCCTTCGTGTACGTATTACGGGCCGCCCGCCCTTTCTGTTGGGCTGTTTTTCCGCGTTTTCTGATCTGTGGCCCGTTTTCTTGTCTTCGGTAGGGGGGGTGTACGTCTGTTTCTGCGGGAGCGGGTTTTCCCGGCGATTCCCCTGTTCCCTGTACTGCGGGGGTGCAAATCCCTGTCTGCCTGGGGGTGGGTTTTCCCGATAGTCCCCGTTTCCCCTGAACTGTGGGGATGCATAGCCTTGCCTGCTTGGTGGTGGGTTTTCCCGATAGTCCCCATTTCCCCTTTAGTTTGGGGAAGCATAGCCTTGCCCGCTTGGGGGTGGGTTTTCCCGATAGTCCCCATTTCTCCTATATTGTGGGGAAGCATAGGCCTGTCTACTCGGTGGCGGGCTGCTTCGCCGGGGAATACTGTGCTCGTACTCTGAAGGGTAGTAATCCGGTGTGTATGGGGATGTTGGTCGCCGTGGGGGGTAAGTTGGCTCTACATGTGTGTATGTGACCGGTGAATATCGTGGAGGGTAATGTGGCCTCTCCTGCGCATACGGTGTTGTTGGCCGCTGTGGAGGGTAGTATGCTTTCTCCCGCTCGTAGTGTCTCCCCTCCGTGTATCCCCTTTCCCTCTCGGGATAGTATAGTTCTTCTGTATCAGTGTGTTCTCTCCTGAGTGGTCCCCCGCCTGCCTGGATGGCAGCTATTGTTAGCTTCTCCATCCTGTCCACTAACTCATCCATCTTTTGGCTGGTGTCCCCCTTTTCTGGATGAAAATGCTAATTCACGGCTTTCTCCGAAGCTTTCTCCGTGCTCTTTCTCCAAGCCTCTATTGTTTTTATGTTGTTTAGCATATGCTGAACCGTAGGATTGTTCATTATGCATAATTTGTCCACGATTGATGGCCTAAGGCCCTGCATTAGCAGCTTAACTTTCTGCTTATTAGGCATGGCTGCATTGTATTTGTCGCACATCAGCAGTTTCGCATTCACATACGTCTGTGCGCTCTCTGTGGGCCCCTGTGACCTCTGTCTGATTTGATCATACAGGTCCTCATCGTCTGGTGTGAGCTGAAATTCACTCTTCAGCAAAAAAGTGATTTCGTCCCATGTGGCGTCTTCTAGATTGTCCTCATGGAGCTCGTACCATATCATGGCCGATTTTGTTAAGTATGCAGGTAGGAGCCGTTTCCTGACTTCGTTGCTCCAGCCATTGATCCTAGCCGTCCTATTGCAGGCCTTGAGGTATTCCTCCGGATCTTGGCCCTCCCCCGTGAACTTTGTGGGGTGGATTATTGGATATTCCGTGTGCCTATTCATATCCTGCTCGTTTACTTCTCCTTGGCTATGTAATGATTCTAGTCCGTTTATGCTGTCTGCACTTCTGTCGTGTGATGAGGTGTTTGAATTTGTGTTGTTCTGGCGGGGATTATCCTCACTCCCTGTGTATGAAACCTGTGTTACGTTGCCAGGGGGCTCGTCGCCTGATATGTCGTCACTGATCGGGGGTGTAATGTCGTATTGTGTGGACTTCACTACTTCCACCGTCCTGTCCAAATCCTGTTTTACTGTCTCTGGAATAGTATGTATATCTAGAACCGCCTCTGTCGTGTGGGTGTCTGCTTTAACAGCGTCTGTGTCCAATAATTGTGTTATGCGCGCGAGCAGACTATCAGTCTTTTGCTCTGTGATTTGGAGTTGCTGTAACAATAGGGGATGGAGTGTTGGTAAGCAATCTGCCTCACTAACGCTGGATACTGGTGACTGTTGTCCCTGCGAACCGGTCTGGGCCTGGGATCGTGTAAAATGTGTGACTTGTGCTGCCGCTGCAGGGTATTGAACGCGGATTTCTAATGCTTTTAATTCTAGTTCCTGAAGGAAGCGTGGTGCAGTGTGTTCAGATATTAAATCGCCGTTCTTAATTTTCAACTTCGGTAGGAGTGGAGTTGTGCTAGCCGACAAATGGTGCGCGAAGTCCTTTAGTGTGGTTCTAAATGTGGTCATTTAATTTCTACCGACCTTGCACTGTGGGGTGGGTGGGGGCGGGTGTAATAATACAAGTCCTCGTATAATAAAGGGGGGAAATGTGGAGCGTATTCTGGGAAAAACATATTTTAGTTTCGCTTGGCTACTTTCAGTATGGATCGCTCTACCACGAGGGCTCGTTGTTTGAGTCCCTTACCCTTATTTTGCGTGGTATCGGCGCTCCACCAATCTATTTTATCCCTCTGTTGGGGGTGGGATAAACAGGGTATTGTAGATGTATTAATTTGGGGGATGTTTCCGAAAAGGGGTAGTGTCCCGTAATTGGGGGAGACTACTAGTTTAATGTGTTGGTGTGAGGATGTGAGCTGTTGGGGTGCGTTCCTACAGGGTGCGTCTACCTGTTAGGGGATGAACGTCTAAGACTGAGCTATTAACTTAGCCTGCCAATTAAGTATGAGCGAGCGTTTAGCGAGCTCACGTGCAGTGTCGACAACTCGGCAAGCTGCAGTCTGGCTGCTTACTCGAATACAATGAGATTCCTGAGGGTGCAGTTCCTGGCCTTCACGGTCAGGGGCAATTAGGACTAAGGTCAGGTTGGGTTTAAGGATGTAAAACTGGGTGAAACGAGTAGTAGATGTATGTGTTTACTGACCAAGTATTTATTGGTCAGTGGCGATGATGTACTGTCCCTTTAGGTGGTGGACATATATAAAACAAGGTACAAAGTGTGTGAAATACAAAAGTGTTCTGGGTTAGGTGTTACAATAATTAGGAATCTGAGCACACGGCTAGTTCTCACCTGGCGAAGATCTGGAACGGACCTTGAGGAGCAGAGCCGCTGGCCACGAATAGATAATTGGGCTCTTCTGGGTCTAGCTTTTAAGGCTTTCCCCCACTGCATAGTCGGCGTTTCCTCATTGTTGCTGCTCCAGATAGTGTGTTTGTGTATGTGTTGTGGAATCGTGGCCGACAGCAATACTGCTGGGCCTGCTCGTGTCAAAGAAGTGTGTAAGGCTTATGGCATGCCTATGAGGGTGGAGGATGGTGAAAGATGAAGGGGTGGGTCCTAGGGGTACTGCCCCTGGGCTGTACACTATCTTAGAGGAGGAGGAGGGGGAGAATTGGGCTAGGTTAAGTTAGGTTAGGTTAGCTTAAGATAGGTTAGGTTAAGTTAAGTTAGGCTATGACAACCATGTTGGAACGTTTCGATCACACCTCGTAAGAGGAGGTTAGGCTTGGTTAGCTTAGATTAGGTTAAACTATGGCCACCATCTTAAAAATTTGGTCAGTATCTTGGAACTTTTTGATCACACTTCGTAGGTTAGGTTAAGTTAACATTTAAACTCTAAATTGTAAAAAGTTGTATTTTGGATCAGACGAAAGGTCTCTCTGTCCTTTATTCCCAGAACAAAACATTGAAATTTAGGTGGTATATTGCCTTTCACAGCCGGTGAATTAAAACTCAGCAATTCTTCTAGGTTTGTGCCGTGTCTTGTGTGGGGTTTCGCCTAGGACACCAAGCTAGGCTCATCGGCGGACTCTTGGTGTCCCCGCCCGGACCCCCGCAGGAGGGACGAACTGCGCGCCACCTCCCTCCATACAAGGTGCAACAGCACACTTGACTACGAGAACCAAAAGCTCAAGCAGCCCCAACCTCCCTATGAAGGCTTCCAAAAAGGTGGTATATTGGCTTTCACGGCCGGTGAATTAAAACTCAGCAATTCTTCTAGGTTTGTGCCGTGTCTTGTGTGGGGTTTCGCCTAGGACACCAAGCTAGACTCATCGGCGGGCTCTTGGTGTCCCCGCCCGGACCCCCACAGGAGTGACGAACTGCGCGCCACCTCCCTCCATACAAGGTGCAACTGCACCACTTGACTACGAGAACCAAAAGCTCAAGCAGCCCCAACCTCCCTATGAAGGCTTCCAAAAAGGTGGTATATTGGCTTTCACGGCCGGTGAATTAAAACTCAGCAATTCTTCTAGGTTTGTGCCGTGTCTTGTGTGGGGTTTCGCCTAGGACACCAAACTAGGCTCATCGGCGGGCTCTTGGTGTCCCCGCCCGGACCCCCACAGGAGTGACGAACTGCGCGCCACCTCCCTCCATACAAGGTGCAACTGCACCACTTGACTACGAGAACCAAAAGCTCAAGCAGCCCCAACCTCCCTATGAAGGCTTCCAAAAAGGTGGTATATTGGCTTTCACGGCCGGTGAATTAAAACTCAGCAATTCTTCTAGGTTTGTGCCGTGTCTTGTAAGGGGTTTCGCCTAGGACACCAAGCTAGGCTCATCGGCGGGCTCTTGGTGTCCCCGCCCGGACCCCCACAGGAGTGACGAACTGCGCGCCACCTCCCTCCATACAAGGTGCAACTGCACAACTTGACTACGAGAACCAAAAGCTCAAGCAGCCCCAACCTCCCTATGAAGGCTTCCAAAAAGGTGGTATATTGGCTTTCACGGCCGGTGAATTAAAACTCAGCAATTCTTCTAGGTTTGAGCCGTGTCTTGTGTGGGGTTTCGCCTAGGACACCAAACTAGGCTCATCGGCGGGCTCTTGGTTTCCCCGCCCGGACCCCCCCCAGGGGTGACGAACTGCGCGCCACCTCCCTCCATACAAGGTGCAACTATGCACCACTTGACTACGAGAACCAAAAAGCTCAAGCAGCCCCAACCTCCCTATGAAGGCTTCCAAAAAGGTGGTATATTGGCTTTCACGACCGGTGAATTAAAACTCAGCAATTCTTCTAGGTTTGTGCCGTGTCTTGTGTGGGGTTTCGCCTAGGACACCAAGCTAGGCTCATCGGCGGGCTCTTGGTGTCCCCGCCCGGACCCCCACAGGAGTGACGAACTGCGCGCCACCTCCCTCCATACAAGGTGCAAATGCACCACTTGACTACGAGAACCAAAAGCTCAAGCAGCCCCAACCTCCCTATGAAGGCTTCCAAAAAGGTGGTATATTGGCTTTCACGGCCGGTGAATTAAAACTCAGCAATACTTCTAGGTTTATGCCGTGCCTTGTGTGGGGTTTCGCCTAGGACACCAAGCTAGGCTCATCGGCGGGCTCTTGGTGTCCCCGCCCGGACCCCCACAGGAGTGACGAACTGCGCGCCACCTCCCTCCATACAAGGTGCAAATGCACCACTTGACTACGAGAACCAAAAGCTCAAGCAGCCCCAACCTCCCTTAGCTTGGTGTCCTAGGCGAAACCCCACACAAGACACGGCACAAACCTAGAAGAATTGCTGAGTTTTAATTAACCGGCCGTGAAAGCCAATATACCACATTTTTGGAAGCCTTCATAGGGAGGTTGGGGCTGCTTGAGCTTTTGGTTCTCGTAGTCAAGTGGTGCAGTTGCACCTTGTATGGAGGGAGGTGGCGCGCAGTTCGTCACTCCTGTGGGGGTCCGGGCGGGGACACCAAGAGCCCGCCGATGAGCCTAGTTTGGTGTCCTAGGCGAAACCCCACACAAGACACGGCACAAACCTAGAAGAATTGCTGAGTTTTAATTCACCGGCCGTGAAAGCCAATATACCACCTTTTTGGAAGCCTTCATAGGGAGGTTGGGGCTGCTTGAGCTTTTGGTTCTCGTAGTCAAGTGGTGCAGTTGCACCTTGTATGGAGGGAGGTGGCGCGCAGTTCGTCACTCCTGTGGGGGTCCGGGGGGGGGGGGGGACACCAAGAGCCCGCCGATGAGCCTAGCTTGGTGTCCTAGGCGAAACCCCACACAAGACACGGCACAAACCTAGAAGAATTGCTGAGTTTTAATTCACCGGCCATGAAAGCCAATATACCACCTTTTTGGAAGCCTTCATAGGGAGGTTGGGGCACCTTGAGCTTTTTGGTTCTCGTAGTCAAGTGGTGCAGTTGCACCTTGTATGGAGGGAGGTGGCGCGCAGTTCGTCACTCCTGTGGGGGTCCGGGCGGGGACACCAAGAGCCCGCCGATGAGCCTATCTTGGTGTCCTAGGCGAAACCGCACACAAGACACGGCACAAACCTAGAAGAATTGCTGAGTTTTAATTCACCGTCCGTGAAAGCCAATATACCACCTTTTTGGAAGCCTTCATAGGGAGGTTGGGGCTGCTTGAGCTTTTGGTTCTCGTAGTCAAGTGGTGCAGTTGCACCTTGTATGGAGGGAGGTGGCGCGCAGTTCGTCACTCCTTTGGGGGTCCGGGGGGGGGGGGGGACACCAAGAGCCCGCCGATGAGCCTAGCTTGGTGTCCTAGGCGAATCCCCACACAAGACACGGCACAAACCTAGAAGAATTGCTGAGTTTTAATTCACCGGCCGTGAGAGCCAATATACCACCTTTTTGGAAGCCTTCATAGGGAGGTTGGGGCTGCTTGAGCTTTTGGTTCTCGTAGTCAAGTGGTGCAGTTGCACCTTGTATGGAGGGAGGTGGCGCGCAGTTCGTCACTCCTTTGGGGGTCCGGGGGGGGGGGGGGACACCAAGAGCCCGCCGATGAGCCTATCTTGGTGTCCTAGGCGAAACCCCACACAAGACACGGCACAAACCTAGAAGAATTGCTGAGTTTTAATTCACCGGCCGTGAAAGCCAATATACCACCTTTTTGGAAGCCTTCATAGGGAGGTTGGGGCTGCTTGAGCTTTTGGTTCTCGTAGTCAAGTGGTGCAGTTGCACCTTGTATGGAGGGAGGTGGCGCGCAGTTCGTCACTCCTGTGGGGGTCCGGGCGGGGACACCAAGAGCCCGCCGATGAGCCTAGCTTGGTGCCCTAGGCGAAACCCCACACAAGACACGGCACAAACCTAGAAGAATTGCTGAGTTTTAATTCACCGGCCGTGAAAGCCAATATACCACCTTTTTGGAAGCCTTCATAGGGAGGTTGGGGCTGCTTGAGCTTTTGGTTCTCGTAGTCAAGTGGTGCAGTTGCACCTTGTATGGAGGGAGGTGGCGCGCAGTTCGTCACTCCTGTGGGGGTCCGGGCGGGGACACCAAGAGCCCGCCGATGAGCCTAGCTTGGTGTCCTAGGCGAAACCCCACACAAGACACGGCACATACCTAGAAGAATTGCTGAGTTTTATTTCACCGGCCGTGAAAGCCAATATACCACCTTTTTGGAAGCCTTCATAGGGAGGTTGGGGCTGCTTGAGCTTTTGGTTCTCGTAGTCAAGTGGTGCAGTTGCACCTTGTATGGAGGGAGGTGGCGCGCAGTTCGTCACTCCTGTGGGGGTCCGGGCGGGGACACCAAGAGCCCGCCGATGAGCCTAGCTTGGTGTCCTAGGCGAAACCCAACACAAGACACGGCACAAACCTAGAAGAATTGCTGAGTTTTAATTCACCGGCCGTAAAAGCCAATATACCACCTTTTTGGAAGTCTTCATAGGGAGGTTGGGGCTGCTTGAGCTTTTGGTTCTCGTAGTCAAGTGGTGCAGTTGCACCTTGAATGGAGGGAGGGGGCGCGCAGTTCGTCACTCCTGTGGGGGTCCGGGGGGGGACACCAAGAGCCCGCCGATGAGCCTAGCTTGGTGTCCTAGGCGAAACCCCACACAAGACACGGCACAGACCTAGAAGAATTGCTGAGTTTTAATTCACCGGCCGTGAAAGCCAATATACCACCTTTTTGGAAGCCTTCATAGGGAGGTTGGAGCTGCTTGAGCTTTTTGGTTCTCGTAGTCAAGTGGTGCAGTTGCACCTTGTATGGAGGGAGGTGGCGCGCATTCCGTCACTCCTGTGGGGGTCCGGGCGGGGACACCGAGAGCCCGCCGATGAGCCTATCTTGGTGTCCTAGGCGAAACCCCACACAAGACACGGCACAAACCTAGATGAATTGCTGAGTTTTAATTCACCGGCCGTGAAAGCCAATATACCACGTTTTTGGAAGCCTTCATAGGGAGGTTGGGGCTGCTTGAGCTTTTGGTTCTCGTAGTCAAGTGGTGCAGTTGCACCTTGTATGGAGGGAGGTGGCGCGCAGTTCGTCACTCCTGTGGGGGTCCGGGGGGGGGGGGACACCAAGAGCCCGCCGATGAGCCTAACTTCGTGTCCTAGGCGAAACCCCACACAAGACACGGCACAAACCTAGAAGAATTGCTGAGTTTTAATTCATCGGCCGTGAAAGCCAATATACCACCTTTTTGGAAGCCTTCATAGGGAGGTTGGGGCTGCTTGAGCTTTTGGTTCTCGTAGTCAAGTGGTGCAGTTCCACCTTGTATGGAGGGAGGTGGCGCGCAGTTCGTCACTCCTATGGGGATCCGGGCGGGGACACCAAGAGCCCGCCGATGAGCCTAGCTTGGTGCCCTAGGCGAAACCCCACACAAGACACGGCACAAACCTAGAAGAATTGCTGAGTTTTAATTCACCGGCCGTGAAAGCCAATATACCACCTTTTTGGAAGCCTTCATAGGGAGGTTGGGGCTGCTTGAGCTTTTGGTTCTCGTAGTCAAGTGGTGCAGTTGCACCTTGTATGGAGGGAGGTGGCGCGCAGTTCGTCACTCCTGTGGGGGTCCGGGGGGGGGGGACACCAAGAGCCCGCCGATGAGCCTAGCTTGGTGTCCTAGGCGACACCCCACACAAGACACGGCACAAACCTAGAAGAATTGCTGAGTTTTAATTCACCGGCCGTGAAAGCCAATATACCAGCTTTTTGGAAGCCTTCATAGGGAGGTTGGGGCTGCTTGAACTTTTGGTTCTCGTAGTCAAGTGGTGCAGTTGCACCTTGTATGGAGGGAGGTGGCGCGCAGTTCGTCACTCCTGTGGGGGTCCGGGGGGGGACACCAAGAGCCCGCCGATGAGCCTAGCTTGGTGTCCTAGGCGAAACCCCACACAAGACACGGCACAAACCTAGAAGAATTGCTGAGTTTTAATTCACCGGCCATGAAAGCCAATATACCACCTTTTTGGAAGCCTTCATAGGGAGGTTGGGGCTGCTTGAGCTTTTTGGTTCTCGTAGTCAAGTGGTGCAGTTGCACCTTGTATGGAGGGGGGTGGCGCGCAGTTCGTCACTCCTGTGGGGGTCCGGGCGGGGACACCAAGAGCCCGCCGATGAGCCTATCTTGGTGTCCTAGGCGAAACCCCACACAAGACACGGCACAAACCTAGAAGAATTGCTGAGTTTTAATTCACCGGCCGTGAAAGCCAATATACCACCTTTTTGGAAGCCTTCATAGGGAGGTTGGGGCTGCTTGAGCTTTTTGGTTCTCGTAGTCAAGTGGTGCAGTTGCACCTTGTATGGAGGGAGGTGGCGCGCAGTTCGTCACTCCTGTGGGGCTCCGGGCGGGGACACCAAGAGCCCGCTGATGTACCTAGCTTGGTGTCCTAGGCGAAACCCCACACAAGACACGGCACAAACCTAGAAGAATTGCTGAGTTTTATTTCACCGGCCGTGAAAGCCAATATACCACGTTTTTGGAAGCCTTCATAGGGAGGTTGGGGCTGCTTGAGCTTTTGGTTCTCGTAGTCAAGTGGTGCAGTTGCACCTTGTATGGAGGGAGGTGGCGCGCAGTTCGTCACTCCTGTAGGGGTCCGGGCGGGACACCAAGAGCCCGCCGATGAGCCTAGCTTGGTGTCCTAGGCGAAACCCCACACAAGACACGGCACAAACCTAGAAGAATTGCTGAGTTTTAATTCACCGGCCGTAAAAGCCAATATACCACCTTTTTGGAAGCCTTCATAGGGAGGTTGGGGCTGCTTGAGCTTTTGGTTCTCGTAGTCAAGTGGTGCAGTTGCACCTTGTATGGAGGGAGGTGGCGCGCAGTTCGTCACTCCTGTGGGGGTCCGGGCGGGGACACCAAGAGCCCGCCGATGAGCCTAGCTTGGTGCCCTAGGCGAAACCCCACACAAGACACGGCACAAACCTAGAAGAATTGCTCAGTTTTAATTCACCGGCCGTGAAAGCCAATATACCACCTTTTTGGAAGCCTTCATAGGGAGGTTGGGGCTGCTTGAGCTTTTTGGTTCTCGTAGTCAAGTGGTGCAGTTGCACCTTGTATGGAGGGAGGTGGCGCGCAGTTCGTCACTCCTGTGGGGGTCCGGGGGGGGGGGACACCAAGAGCCCGCCGATGAGCCTAGCTTGGTGTCCTAGGCGAAACCCCACACAAGACACGGCACAAACCTAGAAGAATTGCTGAGTTTTAATTCACCGGCCGTGAAAGCCAATATACCACCTTTTTGGAAGCCTTCATAGGGAGGTTGGGGCTGCTTGAGCTTTTTGGTTCTCGTAGTCAAGTGGTGCAGTTGCACCTTGTATGGAGGGAAGTGGCGCGCATTTCGTCACTCCTGTGGGAGTCCGGGCGGGGACACCGAGAGCCCGCCGATGAGCCTATCTTGGTGTCCTAGGCGAAACCCCACACAAGACACGGCACAAACCTAGAAGAATTGCTGAGTTTTAATTCACCGGCCGTGAAAGCCAATATACCACCTTTTTGGAAGCCTTCATAGGGAGGTTGGGGCTGCTTGAGCTTTTGGTTCTCGTAGTCAAGTGGTGCAGTTGCACCTTGTATGGAGGGAGGTGGCGCGCAGTTCGTCACTCCTGTGGGGGTCCGGGGGGGGGACACCAAGAGCCCGCCGATGAGCCTAACTTGGTGTCCTAGGCGAAACCCCACACAAGACACTGCACAAACCTAGAAGAATTGCTGAGTTTTAATTCACCGGCCGTGAAAGCCAATATACCACCTTTTTGGAAGCCTTCATAGGGAGGTTGGGGCTGCTTGAGCTTTTGGTTCTCGTAGTCAAGTGGTGCAGTTGCACCTTGTATGGAGGGAGGTGGCGCGCAGTTCGTCACTCCTGTGGGGGTCCGGGGGGGGGGGGACACCAAGAGCCCGC
The DNA here is from genome assembly GCA_946902985.2 of Meconema thalassinum. Lineage (NCBI taxonomy): Eukaryota > Metazoa > Arthropoda > Insecta > Orthoptera > Tettigoniidae > Meconema > Meconema thalassinum. Next base: position 688,603,613 of record OX336389.2, on the reverse strand, counting down.
CGATGAGCCTAGCTTGGTGTCCTAGGCGAAACCCCACACAAGACACGGCACAAACCTAGAAGAATTGCTGAGTTTTAATTCACCGGCCATGAAAGCCAATATACCACCTTTTTGGAAGCCTTCATAGGGAGGTTGGGGCACCTTGAGCTTTTTGGTTCTCGTAGTCAAGTGGTGCAGTTGCACCTTGTATGGAGGGAGGTGGCGCGCAGTTCGTCACTCCTGTGGGGGTCCGGGCGGGGACACCAAGAGCCCGCCGATGAGCCTAGCTTGGTGTCCTAGGCGAAACCCCACACAAGACACGGCACAAACCTAGAAGAATTGCTGAGTTTTAATTCACCGGCCGTGAAAGCCAATATACCACCTTTTTGGAAGCCTTCATAGGGAGGTTGGGGCTGCTTGAGCTTTTGGTTCTCGTAGTCAAGTGGTGCAGTTGCACCTTGTATGGAGGGAGGTGGCGCGCAGTTCGTCACTCCTGTGGGGGTCCGGGCGGGGACACCAAGAGCCCGCCGATGAGCCTAGCTTGGTGTCCTAGGCGAAACCCCACACAAGACACGGCACAAACCTAGAAGAATTGCTGAGTTTTAATTGAAATTTAGATTTCTGGGATTTTTTATTTTGCAAAGTAGGCTTTATATTTTAACCAGAAATCGTAGAATTACTGTATATGTTAGCTTAACCGAAAGGTCCCTATACCCTTTATCTTACGCTATTATTATTTATTTAGCGAATGGCTTTTAGTGCCGAGTGTCTGAGAAAATGTTCGACCACGTCAGAGGCTAAAGCTGCTTCTTGTGCAATGAAGACTGGCATGTTATCGCGAGCAGACTGGAATTAAATTTCTGCTGATAATGATTCTCACCACCTTGCTTGAGACAAAGTCCAGTGTTGTTCACTGTGGACTTGTAAGGAACATCGTGGTCATGTAGCCTTGTGTATTTGTGTGTGTGTGTATATATGTAAGATTTTCACACTTTTAGGTCATCAGCTTAGTGTACTTCCGAGTGTACACTTAGGAAAAGAAGCACTACACAAGACTGAGATTCGGGGCCGTGTTCGGTTCATGTAAAGTAGTATGAGGAGAACGTGCTTCTTATAATTTCCAGGATTCATAGTGAAACCTTCAGAATAGCAGTGTTTTATGCAAGAATCTTTGATCAAGGGGTCGCGTTCAGTTCATAGTGTGGTGTTTACGTCCGCCAAACAACGTGCTTTTCTGAGGCAAGGGTTATAGGATAAAAACTATAATTAAGAAAGAAAGGAGACAAAGCATAAGATAATAACAAGATTTAATAACTAATTTGTGCATAAAAGAATAAAACAAACAATAATAAACAAATTCCTCCCTGAATTTTCCCCTGACAGGAATATTTATCACTTTGAGGAGTCAGATGGATCTCCCCTTTTCTAATAAAATGTGGATCCAAATTCCACTATCTTGCATGTGAATTTATGTTCGCGTGGTGACTATCTACGAGAAATGAGTACTTGGATGATCATTCGTTCACAACGGGTTAACAGCCACGGTGCTCACGAACAATCATCTCGTAAATCAACGTTTATGGATATGGGCATAACATTAATAAAAATCCTTAAATCTACTTCTGACACACATATTACAACTCTACTATTTACAGGCATCTCTCTGAGACCCTATTTAGTGTGGTGACACACTTAACCAAATGAGCTGCCACAATGGCCAGATACTCAACAACAAGGAAACACAGCGCCGCACGTGACTCACGGGTCACTGACATGGAAAAATAAACATAGAATAAACCAACAACAACAAACAACCTGAGTGGTTAAGATTACTTTATATTAACAAAATTGCATGTTAAGGAAACGCTTCGAAGGTTATCGTGTTTCGTAGGCAACTCCCATTTATTTAAACAATTTTACCATTGATCAGTTTCTCACATTTATATTTATTTTCAAGTAAATTGGGAGCCAGACGTGCACTCCACTTTAATGAGCTTGCTTGCGAAACTCAGCCAGCCCTTGTGACAACAACTCACCCTTTCCTCAATACCTGTCATGTTCCCCTTCCAGTGTATATAAATAGCCGACCAGCTGGACTGTTATCTCAAGGAATCAACAGCAACTAACATCTCCTCCAACTCAACATATGGTCAGACAATAATCACATATCCATAATTGTCCTCGCAAGGATACAATATGAATCTGGTACCAAGCTGACAGAAATCAGTCTCTGCTGAAATTCCCGCTTGTAATACCACAAAAAATATACTCACATTACACACATCTGGGACTGACATACCGCCTTTCACACGGGTCTGCTGAATTAGAGCTCGCAAACATTTAACACAATATTTAAAACTTACGATAGAGCAGAATACTCTTCGTCACAAATTACATTGCTCCAAAAGGCAATAATCACACTGAATCTGATCAATAATAAATCTCAACAAAATTTAATTACCCTCCAATCTACTATATAATTAGATTAATTCAGTCCTACTTCTGAAACACGACATATCTCCGAGAGACGTTTTTAACCGCACTTCGTAACCTAGGCGAACACGGCCGTTCACATAGCTACGTTAGTTAACACAACACAAAGAAAAGAACCTTCCATCACTTACAATTGTGCGAGCTGCTTCCAAACAAAAGTGTGTCAGATCAAAACTAAATATACTACATTAATCACACAAGCAAAGTATTTACAAAAAATATGTCCCATAAACCATAAGTTAATTTAACAAATAATAAAATATTATTTTGTACTCATCTCTTTTTGTAGTCACCCGTCAAAGAACATCAGACGCCATTCCCCAACTGGATGGTTCTTTATCTCATATCAGCCATCTGGACGGACTGTTGAGAATTCCACACTTCCTCTGCAATCATCGAAGTCATCCTTGCGCTGATACAAAAATTAGGTTATTATACACTTTATGTCTGACTACTAAATTCGCTTGTTCAGGTACTAAATTCCCTGTCACTGTTCGTTGGCGAATTATCGACGCTACTGCCCCTATAACTATAGTACTATGACTATCTATTACTGAATTTAACACTTTACAATGAATATCTTGTGTCCTCGACACACAGAATAAAAGTCTACCTCTTGTGTCCTCGACACACGGAATAAAAGTCTACGTCCTCAGACGAACAGAATAATAATCTTGTGTCCTCGACACACGGAATAAAAGTCTACGTCCGTAGACGCACAGAATAATAATCTTGTGTCCTCGACACACGGAATAAAAGTCTATGTCTTGGCTCTTCGACACACTTATAAATGAACTGGCCCTTGGGTCTAGATGGAGGGGGATTTTATGTAAAAATTTATCGAAATAATTGTGATACAGGAATGAAATACATATCACTGAACTCGTAATATTGCACAGGTCAAGAATATGCCCATTAATCCTAGAATCGATCGTAGAGATTTTGTCTAGGCGATTTCCCGCGTGAATGCTAGCCGCCGCGTACCCCAGCCGGAGTTGGCGCGCAAGTAGGCATTCTCTTCTCATTGGTTCTCCATTTTCTGTAATTTGGCGGTTTCTAGTAGATCTTGGCGTCTTGGGAGTGTCTATTTTATTCATCAGCCATTCACGTTACTGCATCATATTTCTTCTAGGCGCGAATATCACAATGAACATACCAGAACCATGTCTCACCGCGCGTCGCTTCTAAAATTGAGGTAGCCACACCTGTCCTTATGATACATCGCTCTGCTATTTCTTTTCATAGCTCAAGTATTTAGCCTTTTGTTAAACTGATGCAGGTATGTCCCTACTGTCTCCAACAAATGCTTGAAATTTCCTCATCACTGTCTGGCTACCTTCATGATGCTGGTTGAAATATTTATTAATTGAAGAAATAAAAAGTAGAATCATTTAACCAACATAGGGTAAAGGGTTCACAACTCTCCCACTCACAAAATTTCGAACTTAGGAATAAAGTCGACAATTTTACAATACTTCCGTAGGCCAATTTGTTTTATTTCCAGAATCACCCCTTTTTCTTACTTGGTCTAGGCGCTCCTGTCTTCAATGGCATTTACTCGTTCTCATATCCTGCTTGCCTCTCCCCTTCCAATCTTGCGTGACGCTCTGATGCCTGCGGCAACACCTTACTCGCCTCGTTAATGTTTGTCAACAACAACTCTATTTCCTCCTTCATCACGTGCCGTACTCAACTGCCCCCCGTTGACTTTGTTGATAGTAGGACGTCCGTATATTCAAACAGCGTCATTATTTCGGCGCTACCATGGTTCACTTCGACGATATTTTTTTAGGTTGGCAGCGTTGTAAACTGACATTGTTCCTGTGCTCAATTCTTTCACTCTGTAAGCATTATTTCCAAGGTTTCTTACGATAGAATAGGGTCCTATGAATTTCTCGCAGAATTTACTAAAGATTTTCTTTTCTGGGTCCGATGTAGCAGGTCGTTTTACCAAAACGAGCTGGTTGACTTCAAGATCACCGTGAAACCTCTTATTTCTTACTCGCCGTAATCTGCGGTCTGCTTGTTTCCTCATGTATGCTCTCGTTCTTTCAATTCGCAGGTCTGGTGCTATCATGGGATCTTGTGGACAGTTAATGATGCTCTTCCACGTTCTTACTGGATACTCGTTCTTGTGTAGGACCATAGGGATTTGTCCTGTTGACTCGTGCCTGGTAGAATTCATGCATGTCTCTACATCCTTAATTTTATCGACCCATTTGTGGTGTTCGTTCGGAATGAAGATTCTCAAATATGCAGTTACACATTTAATTACTCTCTCGCTTGGATTTGCTTGGGCATGTCGGATACTGCTTAAAACATGTTTTATACCCATGTCTTCCATTCCTTTCTTGAACTCGGCGCTTGTGAAATAACTGCCGTGATCTGATAATATAAACTCTGGTTTTCCAAGGGTTGGAATAACTCTATTACGAATGCGACTGAGTACCTGCTTCGATGTTGTTTTCTGAATAGGGCATAGTACTACGAACTTAGAAAATACATCAATGCACACTAGCAAATGACGGCAACCTCTCCTTCCCTTCGGAATTGGACCAAGACAGTCCATCGCCAGCAGCTCACATGGTTTCTGAGGTAGCAATGGTCTAGGATATTGCCTCAGTAAATAATTATTTGGCTTTGTTCTCTGACACGGGTCGCAAGTTGTAATGACGTCACATATAGTTGTTCTCATACGTGGCCATGTAAATGTCTCTCCTATTGTTGCTTCGCACTTGTCTAAGCCCACGTGACCGTAACTTTCGTGCGTATGCCATGTCAATCCTCGTTGTAACGATGCAGGTACTAATATGCGTAACTTGGTGTGGTCATTATCTACCCATTTGTGCAGCAAATTGTTGACATAAACATATCTTCCTTCTTTGGCTTTCGCTTCTCGAAATGCAGGTGTTCCTGTAGGTAATTGCTTTTTGAAGTATTTAATTAATAGCATCATCCATGGTTCCGCTTCCTGTTCTCGCTGTATCTCACGTAACTCCTCCAAGAATTTCCGGTCCTTCGGTGTTAACTCCAAGTGTTGTACCATCGCTGTTTCTTCATTATCAGGCTCTGGGTTCCTGCTGAGTGCATCCGGTATCACGTTCATCTTCCCTGGACAATGTTCAATTTCAATGCTGAACTGCTGAATGTATATAGACCAACGTGTCACACGTTCGCTTGCCATTGACGTCTTAAACAAGAATGTTAGTGCCTTGTGGTCAGTTCTGACAACAATCGGGTAACCATAGATTATTCGTTTCCATTGTTGGAGCGCATGAAAGATGGCCAACAATTCTAGCTCGGTTACAGTATAATTTCGCTCGTGCTTACGCAATTTTCGGCTGACAAATGCCAAATATGTTTTGTGCTGCAGGTTTGTTGGATCCTCTTGGTAGAGCATAGCACCTATCCCAATTAGTGAAGCATCCGCTTGGATTATAAATTTGAGCTTGAAATCTGGATATCCTAATTTAATGCAGTTTTCCAATAGCTGTTTTGTTGCTTGGAATGCCTTCTCACATTCCGCGTTCCATGACCATTTGTTATTTTTCTTTAACATTTCTTGCATTGGAGCTACAGTCTCCGTATAACCTGGACAGTTTTCTTTAAAGAATCCCGTTACGCCTAAGAAAGCCCGAATGTGCTTGACTCTCGTTGGTGTAGGGAAATTCTTTATCGCTTCCATCTTTGCTGGGTTTGGCTTCACTCCCTCCTTGTCAATGACGTGACCCAAATATAAGATCTCGCTCTTGAAGAAATGCGATTTCTTCAGGTTTACTTTGAAATTCGATGCGTTCAAGTTATCCAATACTTTATCTAAATTTTCCATGTGAGTTTCAATGTTGTCAGATGCCAACAGAATGTCGTCAATGTATCGCACCGTCATCTCCTTTACTTCCTCGGTTAGGTTCCGGTCCAGTGCTCGGATTAAAGCACAGCCCGCTGTTTTGACTCCAAAAGGCCTTCTGACGAAACAATATGTCTGGTTATCGAATAAGAAGCCAGTTAGAAGCTGTGACTTCTCATCCAATTCAAGATGGTGGAACGAGCTCGTCAGATCGACTGATGAATAAATGCTCCTGTTTTTAAAGCCTTTTAATACGTCTCTGATAATTGGCGCTCTGTCATACTCAGGAAAAATGAGTCTCATGTTGAGATTTCTGGCATCTAAACAAAGTCTAATAGATCCATTTGGTTTTGTGACTGCCAAAATCGCATTTAGATAAGGTGTAGGTGTCTTCCTTATCACTCCAGCTTCTAACATCTCATCTATAATGATTTTAACTTGACCACGATACTTTTCAGGAATTGGGTACAATCTGCTTTTGAAAGGTGACCAGTCCTCGACTTGCATAGAGTACTTGAAATTTAAAATTTTCCCAGGTACTGTATCAAATACTGTTTTGTGCTTCCTTAAAATCTCTTCCAACTGTTTTCTGTGTTCACCCCCAAGTTGAATGTCATTGAGCCGCTCCTGTAGTAACTCTTCAAATTGTGCATCACTGTTATTTTCTTCTGTTAATAAAGACCATATCTCCTGGGATTCTATCTCCTCATCTAGTTCCACAACAGCCCCTTCTACGATGTTATCTTCCGCCTTTCGTACCTCCTCTTCCGTCTCTTCTGATATTGCTTCCAATGCCCAAGAATTTACATTTCTTCCGGTAGTGATTTCATCCATATGCAATCCCACGTTTTTCAGCTGGTCATATACTCTAAAACTGACTGTATTCTTGTGTAAATCTATCACTGCTTGATAGTCACAAATGAAATTTGCACAAAGAATTATATTGAAATTCATCTTTGCCATGATAATGAATGTTTGCCCAAAAGTGTGTTCCAATATGTTCAGCTCTAAGTATGCCTGACGTTTACAAGTAACGGTGCGTTCAGGAATAACACCCCTCACTTTGAGCTGTGGTACCGGAATTACAGGAATATTCTGAGTCCGTCCCAACTCTCGAACCAAGGCCTCCGATACTAGACTGATCTGTGACCCCGTATCCAATAAACATCTTATATTAATTCCACCAATCCTTGCGTAAATAATGGGTAATTGCCTAATTTCATCGTTCCGTGGTTTCACCGTCTCCTCCAGGCAGTCTTCTGGTAAAGCAATCCATTCTTGTATGTTCGCTACTATCCATCCATCTTCAACTTCCGACTGTTGTGTTTTGAGACTGTCTCCTTGATCCAAAATTAACATTTTTTTAGCTCCATTTCGACTCCCATCATCCTTCTGTCGCTCATGTCCTTGATATTCCTCTTGTCTCAGTAGACTTCCAGCTTCCTCAGTATGTGTATCTGGGTTCTTTCTGTTCCCAATGGCCTTTTCCCATCTTCCTAGTTCTCCACCTTGATTAGCGTGTAACTCCTCTAAGTAATTTTGTGATTGAGCGTGCCTATCATCCCAGTCATCTCGATAGTTACGTTGATCTCCTTGATTTTGATCTCTCCTTCCTTTCCATCTTTGATTGGCATTGTAATCACCGTATCTTCCATAAGGCCTGTCATTCCTTCGATTATCACGCCATTGTTGATATCCTCTCTGTTGGTATCTATTGTTGCCCTGGTATCTATTGTTGTAGTGATTTTCGTTACGCTGATATGGTCTGTTTTCCCCTTCTTCCTGGTATCGCCTAGGTGTGGAGGTGCTTGTATTAGTACCCTGCGTTTTAGTATTTCCTTGTTTTGTTTTTACGACCTCTGTGGTGTTGACTAATTCCAGTTGTCTTCCTCCTCTAAAATGACTATGAGATGTGGTCTCATCTATTTGCCGTAATATCTGCTCTGCATGTAGGGCCGTACTGACGTTTGCTGCGACTAGTACTTGCTGTACATTAACTGGCATTTGCCTTGCTATTGTCATCACCAAATCTGCTTCGTTTAATGGGTAATCTAGGTCGCGAAATTTTAGCATTTGCATGTTAAAGAAATCTGAGTATTTCGTCTGCTGGGTAGTTTGATATTTTCTAGAGTAAAGCTCCATTCTTAAACTCTGTTGTATGGCGGGAGACCAGTATTTGCGCAGAAACGCTAAATTAAAGTCTGACATGGTTCCAAATGTGTATTTGAAACTTAAAAACCAGGTGAGAACATTTCCTGATAAAAATCTCTCCATCATTCTCAATCTACGTGCTTCAGGTACCCCAGTGTCATTGAAATGGTCTTCAATCTCTTTGATAAAGGCCTTAGGTGTTACCCCTGAATTTTCGGTGTATTTCTGCGGTTTGTAGTCATTTGAGCGAATTACTTGAATAAGTTGTGTGGGCTGATGACCGTCCTGTGGTGTTGAGCTTCTATCTACGTTCTTGCGAAATCCTTCCGTGTTTGTTGTTAATGGGCTCTCTGCTTGAGTCTGACTTCCTGCTATGCTGGGTTGGGGACTATGTGAGTCATCCTGCTTGTCTTTCAATGCTCCCGTTTTAAATATAGATGATTGTTCTAATGAGCGGAGTTCGGCTTTAATGATCCTGTCTGTCTGCTCTTTAAGTTTATTTTTTACCTCTTGCTCCAAAGCTTGAATACGCGTGTGGTTTTCGCCTACTGTTTTAATAATAGTGGATCTTTCCTCTTTAGAATCAATATTCATTTTCTTCCAATCTTTCCTGATCTGTTCTTTAATCGTGCTTATTTTTTCTTCAATCTGGCTCTTATTTTCATCCTGATTATTTTCTATCTGGCTTAGCCTTTCGTCTAATGTACTCTTAAATTGTTCTTGTTCCTTTTCTAGGCTTTTCCATTGTTCCGCTGATTTTATCTCGAGACGGTCCATATCTTTAATTATGCCTGATATGTTCTCATCTACTGCTGATATTTGTCGTTGAATGACCCTGCCACTTTTCTCCATCATCTTGAATCGTCCTTCCAATTTATCCTGAGCTATTTTGACCTCGCTTGTATTCATTGTGCATGCTATTTCAATCTGCTCTAATTTAGCTAACACCGTTTCATCGAGAATGCTAAGTTTTTTATCAAAAATACTCTCCATTTTTTCAATCTGCTCTAATTGTTTCTCATTATTTTTGCTTACATCAAGGGCCAGTAATATCATCTGTTGGTTTGTGTGCTCTTTCATCTCTGCGGTTAACGAAGTTAATTGGTTCGTGTTTTTATTATTTTGCGCCTCTAACTGTGAATTTATAGTGTCATTAATTTCACTCTTTAATAACCTAGCTTGTTCCGCCTGATATTCATTTTGCTCAATTCTACTGTTATTTAACTGTGTCCGCAATGATTCACTTTGTTCTAACAGTTTAGTATTTAGCGATTTACTTTGTTCTGACATTTTCGTATTTAGCGATTCACTTTGTTCTGACAGTTTAATTTTTAGCGATTCACTTTGCTCTAACATTTTCGTATTTAGCGATTCACTTTGCTCTAACATACTAGTGTTTATTTGTTCAGATAATTTTGTATTCAACGCTTCACTTTGCTCTAACATACTAGTGGTTATTTGTTCAGATAATTTTGTATTCAACGCTTCACTTTGCTCTAACATATTAGTGTTTATAGATTGACTCTGTTCTGATAATTTAGTGTTCAACGATTCACTTTGTTCCGCTAATTTAGTATCCAACAATTCCTGCGTTCTCCTCGCTGCACTTTCAATGATCTCCTGGATCTGCGCCACCGTTGCCATGTTTTATAATTTATATGAGACATATGGGAAATGGCATACGCCAATGCCCTTTGACACGCACATAAATCCAATGCACATTTAATTTCTTTATCCTACTCAGTTCATTTATTTTTACCTTTAATCCCATTAGTTGATTGCATCTCTGAGTAGTTCTAGTTTTACTCAATTTAATTTTAAACCCAAGCACACATTTAGTCATTAAACAGTTATCCTGATCTGATATTAACACTGACTAATTAACAAGGTATTAATTGTCATTTTAGGCTACAGCCTCCTAATATTTCCATGAGTTTGATTTTCTAAACAAATCTAGTTTTAACTTTATCATTGGGCGCCCGGTATCACATCTTAATTTTACTTTAATTTAAAAGACAACAACGTGAACCGTATTTTACTTTGCAAACTCCTGATTTTAATTTATTTTTCATACATTTGGCGGTATCCATTTCGCCTCAACTACTTTTAATAAAATATCATTTCCCGGTGATTAAATACTGTCATATCTGCCTGCACTTGCGGCATGCCAGTTTTACTCAAATACGCCACTATTGACATGTGTAATCTCCCCGTTACACCACAGTGAATAGCCCCACCGTTGGCCGCCAGTTTTCACCTATGAACCCTTCAGAATAGCAGTGTTTTATGCAAGAATCTTTGATCAAGGGGTCGCGTTCAGTTCATAGTGTGGTGTTTACGTCCGCCAAACAACGTGCTTTTCTGAGGCAAGGGTTATAGGATAAAAACTATAATTAAGAAAGAAAGGAGACAAAACGTAAGATAATAACAAGATTTAATAACTAATTTGTGCATAAAAGAATAAAACAAACAATAATAAACAAATTCCTCCCTGAATTTTCCCCTGACAGGAATATTTATCACTTTGAGGAGTCAGATGGATCTCCCCTTTTCTAATAAAATGTGGATCCAAATTCCACTATCTTGCATGTGAATTTATGTTCGCGTGGTGACTATCTACGAGAAATGAGTACTTGGATGATCATTCGTTCACAACGGGTTAACAGCCACGGTGCTCACGAACAATCATCTCGTAAATCAACGTTTATGGATATGGGCATAACATTAATAAAAATCCTTAAATCTAATTCTGACACACATATTACAACTCTACTATTTACAGGCATCTCTCTGAGACCCTATTTAGTGTGGTGACACACTTAACCAAATGAGCTGCCACAATGGCCAGATACTCAACAACAAGGAAACACAGCGCCACACGTGACTCACGGGTCACTGACATGGAAAAATAAACATAGAATAAACCAACAACAACAAACAACCTGAGTGGTTAAGATTACTTTATATTAACAAAATTGCATGTTAAGGAAACGCTTCGAAGGTTATCGTGTTTCGTAGGCAACTCCCATTTATTTAAACAATTTTACCATTGATCAGTTTCTCACATTTATATTTATTTTCAAGTAAATTGGGAGCCAGACGTGCACTCCACTTTAATGAGCTTGCTTGCGAAACTCAGCCAGCCCTTGTGACAACAACTCACCCTTTCCTCAATACCTGTCATGTCCCCCTTCCAGTGTAAATAAATAGCCGACCAGCTGGACTGTTATCTCAAGGAATCAACAGCAACTAACATCTCCTCCAACTCAACATATGGTCAGACAATAATCACATATCCATAATTGTCCTCGCAAGGATACAATATGAATCTGGTACCAAGCTGACAGAAATCAGTCTCTGCTGAAATTCCCGCTTGTAATACCACAAAAAATATACTCACATTACACACATCTGGGACTGACATACCGCCTTTCACACGGGTCTGCTGAATTAGAGCTCGCAAACATTTAACACAATATTTAAAACTTACGATAGAGCAGAATACTCTTCGTCACAAATTACATTGCTCCAAAAGGCAATAATCACACTGAATCTGATCAATAATAAATCTCAACAAAATTTAATTACCCTCCAATCTACTATATAATTAGATTAATTCAGTCCTACTTCTGAAACACGACATATCTCCGAGAGACGTTTTTAACCGCACTTCGTAACCTAGGCGAACACGGCCGTTCACATAGCTACGTTAGTTAACACAACACAAAGAAAAGAACCTTCCATCACTTACAATTGTGCGAGCTGCTTCCAAACAAAAGTGTGTCAGATCAAAACTAAATATACTACATTAATCACACAAGCAAAGTATTTACAAAAAATATGTCCCATAAACCATAAGTTAATTTAACAAATAATAAAATATTATTTTGTACTCATCTCTTTTTGTAGTCACCCGTCAAAGAACATCAGACGCCATTCCCCAACTGGATGGTTCTTTATCTCATATCAGCCATCTGGACGGACTGTTGAGAATTCCACACTTCCTCTGCAATCATCGAAGTCATCCTTGCGCTGATACAAAAATTAGGTTATTATACACTTTATGTCTGACTACTAAATTCGCTTGTTCAGGTATTAAATTCCCTGTCACTGTTCGTTGGCGAATTATCGACGCTACTGCCCCTATAACTATAGTACTATGACTATCTATCACTGAATTTAACACTTTACAATGAATATCTTGTGTCCTCGACACACACAATAAAAGTCTACCTCTTGTGTCCTCGACACACGGAATAAAAGTCTACGTCCTCAGACGAACAGAATAATAATCTTGTGTCCTCGACACACGGAATAAAAGTCTACGTCCGTAGACGCACAGAATAATAATCTTGTGTCCTCGACACACGGAATAAAAGTCTATGTCTTGGCTCTTCGACACACTTATAAATGAACTGGCCCTTGGGTCTAGATGGAGGGGGATTTTATGTAAAAATTTATCGAAATAATTGTGATACAGGAATGAAATACATATCACTGAACTCGTAATATTGCACAGGTCAAGAATATGCCCATTAATCCTAGAATCGATCGTAGAGATTTTGTCTAGGCGATTTCCCGCGTGAATGCTAGCCGCCGCGTACCCCAGCCGGAGTTGGCGCGCAAGTAGGCATTCTCTTCTCATTGGTTCTCCATTTTCTGTAATTTGGCGGTTTCTAGTAGATCTTGGCGTCTTGGGAGTGTCTATTTTATTCATCAGCCATTCACGTTACTGCATCATATTTCTTCTAGGCGCGAATATCACAATGAACATACCAGAACCATGTCTCACCGCGCGTCGCTTCTAAAATTGAGGTAGCCACACCTGTCCTTATGATACATCGCTCTGCTATTTCTTTTCATAGCTCAAGTATTTAGCCTTTTGTTAAACTGATGCAGGTATGTCCCTACTGTCTCCAACAAATGCTTGAAATTTCCTCATCACTGTCTGGCTACTTTCATGATGCTGGTTGAAATATTTATTAATTGAAGAAATAAAAAGTAGAATCATTTAACCAACATAGGGTAAAGGGTTCAATAGGGGAACTTAAAGTTATAAATAATGTATATGACAGGTTAAAACAAAAACAATTTAATAGGGAATAAATATCTGAAAAAATAAACAAATTAGATCCACCCTTATATGAAGCTATGGGTCATAGGCCTGTCACAAGTGACATGCGAGTGACCCATTAGCCCATATGCGACTCCCAGCATCAGACACTGTGTCAACAAACCCACTGAAGGACATGGAAAATCCCGCACGTGTCTGCTCCCAAAGTATCATCTGACTAAGTCAGCCGTCAAAATAAAAATAAGTGACCAAAACATCAGTCCAACACTAATCTAAACTCAAAATTCAAGCAGCTTAGACAGCTGCAAACACGAGGTGAACCAACACGTCACCTCCAATGAAACTTAGAATGAATAAAGAAAAGATTATAAAAATTACAAAGAACATGTTTATGTGATATGTGTGCGCTGTCGGGCAGTGAAATATGTGAGTACTTGACGAGAATTCACTTCCGTTCGATCAAGCGATTAAGTCATGAATTCCCGTACTGCGAGTTGGAGATCATGACAATTATGGGAACACAAACACTAAATGGCTAACACAAAATTAAATACGCTGACACAGTCTAACCCTTACATAAACAACAATAATATACGGCTTGTATATTTACAATTATCGACAGCCGCTCAGGCGGTCTTAAGTCATACAAATCCACACAACGCAACCACGTGACATACAAAAATCTGGTCCACCGTATGCGACCTTTAAATTGACATTTTACCAGACTTGGCAGCAAGCCAGCCAAGCCAACAACAACAACAACAACGAGAACATGCCTCAACAGGCGAATAAAATAATTACAAGTAACACTTCGATTAATACGGCCTGAAACTAGTTAGATAACAGTATGGATAACTCCCCATATAATTCAAGAAATATTTTATAATTTATCAGGCAAGACATTTAACTCATTAACAAAACGAACGCATAGCGCTCGCGCTACAGCTATCAACATTCCAGGATCTGGGTACTAAGGTCGTTACAAGCTCTCAAACGTGCTTTTGTGTGTGATCAATATTTAAGCCTCATGCCTGAATTCGTAGCAAAGCCTCCTGGCTCTTGAAAACGCGAGACATAATACATTAACAACCAACATATTCTTGACAAACCCCCTTGGGTGTCAAGATTTTAATATCAGCCCATGCGCCCCTCGGGTTACGCAGACTGAACACATTAGTAGCAACGGTAACTGGACCACCATGTCCAAAACCTGCTCACTAATCGAAGAAACATCACACAAAGCACACACATCATCCTCCAAGCATGACCAGAATGACCCCACCTGTACTCCAGACCAAGAATATATAACCGAAACAAAATACCAAATTGACATGACTATAGACAGGCGGACGGCCTTCTGTGACAACCAATGTTGCCTGATTAATCATAAATCAAATGACGGGAAATTCCCCCCAGTGTCTAACATTATTAATTAACACAGATCCATTTATCGCCCCCATCCAACATTTCAGCCGTTAATAATCTCGATAGCGCTTCGCGTTCATGTGCGTGAGCAACATGAAAGCAAACGCTCTAATAAAACAAAGGATAAAGCCACGAGAAAAACACACAAGAAAATCTACTATTTACAACAAAATGTCACGTGATGCAAAGAAATAATTATGTCAGCGAAACGAATTTACATTTACGCACAGCAAAGCAAAAATTATATGCAAGACAAATTCCCAAATATTTATCGTGATTCCACCCGTCCAAAATTAAATAAATTTAATTAGTACTCAACACTTCCAGATCTGCCCGGTGCCGTGACAGCACCGTCGTCATCCTCCATCATTGTATCTAGCCCATGATACTAGACATCATAGCGTAGGATATGACATGGTCCATTTCTTTCTTCTTGGAGACGAACATCTTGCTGTAGAAGTAAAGTTATTATTATTATCGTCAGGCTACTATCTAGACTGCATAATGAGCTACTCGATTCGCCCAGAGAGTTCGATTGCAGTGCTGTAGACTTTCCCTAATACACATAAACTCTTATCACATATGCTGCACGACACACAGCACAATTACATATCACACTACTATATGCTGCCATAGCACTCGCAAAAGTTAAAGTATTTTAAAGTGCCTCGTCCACGGACAGAATAACACCCTATAACGTCTCAGCTTCGATAAATCGGTGCGTAGAGCCTTTGCTCAACAAGAAGTGGTGTGCGTCTATTCACAGACCTAGTATTTATATGTTTTAACAAGACACCAGTAGGAAGGGGTAGTCCGCTCCGCAATAAATACTAATAATAGTCGCACAGATTTCAGACACATCTCAAACAGCTCATAAAAATCAGCACATTCAATTGACACTCGCATGCAGAAATTCGCATCGTGGCATCACACTATTTCACAAATTCGCATCGTGGCAGCACACTTTTTCAGGAATTCGCGGGCAAACTCTTCCGCGCCTAAAAGTGGCGTCTCGCTGTATTTGGTTGTTCATTCAAATAATTTGTGTCACCAGGGTGCTGACCTTCTCCCACTCTCACACATAGGTCACTATTTCTGTCCTTAGTTGGGACCCTTCGCTCTCTCTCTATCTTCTTCCAGACAAGGAAACTCAGTTCCTCACGTTTGAACTTGGGGCAACGGACATTCAGCTGGCCAACTGCCTTTCTCTTATTCTTGGAATCGGCCATATTTAACTCGGCCGTTGTCTAACTGGCGACATCGACAGGATTACTTTGTTCAGCTGGCAGACTGCTATTTCCAAATAAGACCAACTTTTTCCTCAACTGGGCTGTATTAGAGCTGAAGAAATAAAATATTTGAATACTTAAATGTAGGCATATATTTAAGGGTTCACGAGTGCCTAATTCATGTTGGTTTATTGCAATATTTCGGTTATTAGTCCTGTGCAGTTAATTGTAAACAGGGAGGTCATCTGACTTGTGTAGTTAAATATGTAAATTACTAGGAATATATCAGTCATCGACGCCGTGTAATTAGAAATTCGAGACATCTTAAAGCTTTTTATTACACTTAATTACATTTTAGGAACCTTGCAAGTGCCATGTCACGTATGTTTAGAGTATAAGTCGTTACCATTCGTTATTTTCATCTACCGTCACACAAAAGCGTGTTGGGAAACCCTAAATGTCGTTATAGTATTAATACCCTAGGCCTCGGATATTATAATACCGTCCGGGTCTAAAGAAAACAAGAGTTGACCAAGAGAGAGAGACATCGGTCTCAGGTAAGTTAAAGCAAGGCTTGACTTTTGTGTAAAATCGGTGCACAATTTCAAAATAATTCGCTCGAGCACACTGCCTGTGTTAGCTAGGTGTTGTAACACCTAGGTCATCTGCCTTGAGTTAAAAAAAACTAGGAATTTAAACATGGAGTATCAGCGTTGCTGTGTTTATGAAAATAAGGAACCTGGAACACTTGGGTCCTCATCCCCGTGTAGCTGGGTGTGTTTGTGTTAAGGCTTAGGAACGTTTTGGTCATCAGCATCATGCACTTTACAGTAGTGTATGGTGAGATTAAAATATATCGGTGAACTCTCATTAGTTCTGTATAGCTAAATCGAAGGGATTTATACGTTATCAGCCTCATGTGTTTGTGTGTGTGGAATATGGATATCATGGCCATCAGCTCCGTGCAGTTGCTAGTGCTTAATTAATATTAGAGGTTTTGTAGTATGAAAGTCATTAGGACCGTGTAGTTGGGGGTATCTGGATATAATTGCTATTAGCCCTGTATAGTTATAATCGTGTGTACCGTCTTGAGAATCATAATATAACCGTTCTTCAGCCTGGTAATACACTGCAATTAGCTGATTAACATAGCTTCTAGGGTTTGCCCGATCTCTAATTTAAAGGTCGCTAGCAATTTCTAAATTATAACTAACGTATTTAAAGGGCATATTTCCAAAACGATTCATCCGAATATTAGTTTAGCCTCTAGGGGCATAAATTAATGTCTACAATGTTATTCTTATGGATGAATAACACTGTCTGCCTGGATGTGTCCTTTACTCATAACTTGCATGTGTTCCGTTATGAGAATCGTAATGCAACGCTGCATAATATTTATCAGAGCAATGGCATTTTTGTAGGGTTAAAGCCCAGAGGGTATAAGGGTAGGGTATATTAGGAGGCCTGAGAGAGATTCAGTCTTAACCTTTATTCCAGGGATCTTATTACCTGCAAGTAGAGTATTTGTAACAATTCAGGACCCTCCACCTCCACATTCCTCCACACAAGATGACGGTGGCACGATATCTCTCGAACGCATGGTCGGATTTTATCGAATGAGGTTTCATTGAACTCAGGCTGACACCCCCTTTCCAATGGATAACATATTTCAACCCCAAAATTAAACCAACCCCTACTAGGGGTGAAATTGTAAATTTTTAGAGAATCTCGCTTTCCAAATGCAACATGTGAGAGTTTGAATGCCAATATGGAATTAAACGTTGTTCTACACAAGATACATGTATACGGTGGATAGCCAATATGAATTAACATGCATGTTTTTTGTTTTTATGCATGCCCACTCATAGCTTTTGTAAGAGGGCGGGCTTTTTAAAAGATGGCGGCTGTAGTGTAACCTAACCTAACCTAACCCAACCTAACGGGTCATTGTTGACAGGTCATTGTTGACGAGTCCTTGTTGACAGGTCCTTGTGGACGAGTCCTTGTTGACGAGTCCTTGTTGACAGGTCCTTGTGGACGAGTCCTTATTGACGGGCCCCTGTTGACAGGTCACTGTTGACGAGTCCTTGTTGACAGGTCCTTGTGGACGAGTCCTTGTGGATGAGTCCTTGTTGATGAGTCCCTTTCGACTGATCCCTTTGGACCGGTCCCTTTGGACTGGTTCCTGCGGACTAGCCCATGAATTTATTTAAATTATGTCACAGGGCATAACTACATTTTGCGTGTAAAGCAGTGTGTTGAACTGACGTTGTTCACCAGTCCCCCACTACTATGTGATAACGATATGAAAGGAAAGTGACGAAATACATGCAAACATACAAGGGATCTAACTTGGTGGATGGATGTATTTTAACGAGTCATTTGTAGTTGAAAGAGAATAATACATGTTCTTAAGATGTTAAAACTGTGGAGATGGTACGTGCAGTAAGACATCTTGTTATTTCCTGTGTCATATTACAGACATGGCAGAGAGCGCACAGATCTGTTGCTATGACTAACGCTGCAGTAATTTGAAACCCCAGGTGTTCATCAAGACAATGGGTGATGATCATGCAAAGTTAGCAGTCATTGGATATTACACAGGTGTTCCTTCCGGTGTCATGTTGCTGACATGGCAGAGAGCGTACAGTTCTATTGCTATGACTAACGCTGCAGTAATTTGAAACCCCAGGTGTTGATCACGACAATGGGTGATGATCATGCAATGTCAGCAGTAATTGGATACCACACAGGTGTTCCTAGTGTACTTTGGACTCTCAGCTGTACTGGGAAAGGGATTGCAATGATCTGCAAAAAACTGCTGCCACGAGCGATAAGAGTTTATATACGAGAGGTGTCATATATTTCCCTACTGTATGTCTTTATTACTCGCTACGAGTGAACAGTTATTGCTCAAGAGTTGCAAAAATTACTTTTTGGTGGAAAATCATTGAATTATTTTGCATGGTAAGTACTTATTATTAATGGATTGTAGTCTTTTATTACTAATTGATGTTGAAGTTATTGATTGGAATGTATTTATTGATTCATTATTTATTTATTGATTTATTTATTTGTTTACAGATAATTGGGTACCTCTAAGGTTAGCAGATTCCTATACCTAGTTCATTCAGTGACAGCAGTTGATATATTATTAAAGGTAAGTACTCCTCTAATAACTTTTAAACAGCTAGAGCGATATTTTCCAATGTTCACTACTAGATGTCAGTGACAACGGTATATTTGGTAGTTAAAGTTGGAACTACTTAACCATGTTGTGTAAAGCTAAATTTGTAGGTTAGATTTTGATTACCGCTCTATTAAGTCCGAATGTTCGTTGCTAGGTGTCAGTGACATAGGGAATATTTAAAAGACTTAACCTCAGTTCACCTAACATAACCTAACTTTACCTTGTCACGTGACATGTTTTACAAGTTTAGACTTGCTTTAAGACTGGCTATGACGTCACACTTAACCCAGTTAAATGGCGGGCGTTGGTTTCTATCACGTGACATGTTCTACAAGTTTAGACTTGCTTTAAGACTAGCTATGACGTCACACTTAGCTCACATAACTGGCGGCCGCTGGTTTCTATTACGTGACATGTTCTACAAGTTTAGACTTGCTTTCAGACTGACTATGACGTCACAATTAACTCACCTAACAGGAGACCGCTGGTTTCTAATATTTAAAAACAAGAGATCAAGTAAAATGTGTGTTAACGCTCTATTAATTTGAACGTTCGCCGCTTGATCTGTGACAATGGTATATTTGATAGCCAAAGTTGGATCTACTTGACAACGGTGTATGAAGCTACATTTGTAGGTTAGGTTTGCTCACCGCTCTATTAAGTCCAAGCGTTTGCTGCTAGGTGTCGGTGACAATGGTATCTACTAACTATAGTTGGAACTACTTGACAATGGTGTGAAGCGAAATTTGTAGGTTAGATTTGATTAACGCTTTATCAAGTTCCATTGTTCACTGCAAGGTGTCAGTGACAGTGATATATGTTGGTAGTCAAAAGTTGGAACAACTTGGAATTAGACTTAGTATGAGTTCACAAACGATTAAATTAAATACCCTGCTATAACCATTGACTCTAATTTTCATATTATAATTAAACTATTTATATTTTACTTTGTTTTATAATTTATTAACATTGATGATTTCTTTCTTTTATAGGTAATTTGAAAAGTGACCAGTACGTTCAAGTGTGGTGAATGTAATAAACAGCTTTCAAGAACTGACAACCTTCAACGGCACGCAAGTATAAACATAACCTTAAAATGTTTGCGTGCTTTAACACCATTTACAAAAACTTAAAATGAAAAAGTCATGTTTCGCAAATATGAACTTTTGATATACCGTATACAAAATAAAAAATAAAATGTGTAAACAACAAATTGGAAAATCCATGCTTCCATATCATGAAATTCAAAAAACTTCAAACTGACATTTTAAAAAAATGCAAAGGAAAAATTGGCAATTTGCAATGTGTGAAATGTAAAAATGAACAAATGGCTATCATTATTTTAAAGAAAGTGGTTTTAGTCAATGTATACTGGAAACAGTTTTGTAAACACTCAAGTCCACAAGACTAATTAAATTAGTAACTGCTAGGTTGGCCGAGTGGTTAAGGTGTTTGACTTAAGATCAAATTTCCTGTACAAGGAAGCAAGGGTTCAAATCCCTTATCTGACATAACTATTGCCTTAACATGACTTGGCCACACTGTATCATTATGATACTCGGTTCACAAACCATAGATGGAGTGCATTGTTTAAGACCACTCTCTTTCCAAACATAGTCAGAGACTGTTGATGGTTAACAATTGCATTGTTGTTGTTTGAGTCTTCAGTCTTTTGACTGGTTTGATGCAGCCCTCCATGCCTCCCTGTCCCGAGCTAATCGTTTCATCTCTACATAGCTAACATATTCTAACCTTGGTCTGGCCCTATATTTCTTGTCCTCGACCCTTCCTTCCATAACTAAGCTTGCTATTCCTGGGTGTCTTAGTATGTGTCCTGCTAACCTATCTCTTCTCTTCATTAGCAGTCGCCAGAAACATCTCTACTCTCCCTCTTCGTTTGTAACCCTATCGACCCAACTGATCTTCATCATACTCCTATAACACCACATTTCAAATACTTCAATTCTCCTCTTTTCTGCTGCACCAATAGTCCAAGTTTCACTTCCATAGAGCGCCACGCTCCAGACAAAGGCTTTCAAAAATGACTTCCTAATACCTAAATCTATATTCGATGTCAACAGATTCCTTTTTTGTAGAAATGCTTTCCTTGCCTGAGCCAACCTACTTTTTATATCCTCTTTGCTTCGTCCATCACTGGTTATTTTGCTTCCTAAGTAACAGAAGTCTCCTACTTCCTTCAGCTTTTCACCTGCCAATTTGATGTCCATAGAGGTTTCTGATTTATTTCGGCTGCATTCTAGTATTTTTGTTTTACAATTATTAATTTTCATCATGTATTCTTTCCGTAAGATGGAGTCCATACCCTTCAAAAACTCATTCAAATCCTCAGGCTTGTCGGCCAAGATGACGATGTCATCAGAAAATCTCAGAGTTGAAATTATTTCTCCTTGAATCTTCACTCTCACTTTAATTTTTTCTCTAATTTCCTTCATTGCTTGTTCAATGTAAAGATTGAAAAGTATGGGTGATAAGTTGCAGCCTTGCCTAACACCTTTCTGAATATCAGCTTCTCTCTCATGACCTTCAGCTCGAATGACTGCTGTCTGGTTTCTGTATAGATTGTAGATCACCCTCCTATCCCAGTACTTTATTCCAATCGATTTCAAAATGTCAAACAATTTAGTCCAATCAACGTTATCAAAAGCCTTTTCTAAGTCTACAAATGCCATGAACGTTCTCTTATCCTTCCTTATTCTACCTTCCAAAATCAGCCTAAGACTTGGTACAGCTTCCCTTGTTCCTACATTTCTCCTGAAACCAAACTCGTCTTCACCCAACTCCCTTTCGATCTGGCTTTCAATCCTCCTGTAAATTATTCTAGACAAGATCTTTGAAGCATGAGTAATCAAGCTGATTGTACGGTAATCTTCACATCTATCAGCTCCCACTTTCATTGGTATAGGGATGATAACATTCTTCTTGAAATCAGGGGGTACCTCACCTGTCTCATAAATCCTACATACCAAGTGAAATAACCTGATCAGACCTTCATCTCCTATGCAGCGTAGCAACTCAATCGGTATATCATCTATGCCTGGTGCTTTGTTCCTGCTTAAGTCTTCCAAAGCTCTATCAAATTCTGATCTCAATATTAAATCTCCTTTCGCATCCTCATCAATTTCCTCCTCCCTTTTCTTTACATGATTCTCAATCTCCTTTCCTTTATACAAACTCTCTATCTAAGCTTTCCATCTCTCAACCTTTTCTTCCCTATCTGTTAGAGGCTTTCCATTTGTGTCCTTAATATTACAGCACTTAGTCTTCTTTTCCCCAAATGTATTCTTAATCCTTCGATAATCTGTGTCTACTTTTCCTAATTTCAGACAATTTTCTATACCTGCACATTTCTCTTTCAATCATTCTTCCTTCGCTTCCTTGCACTTGTTGTTGACCTCATTTCACAGACGTCTGTATTCTCCTTTCCCCTCTTCATCTCTTACATTCTTGTGTTTCCGCCTTTCATCCATCAATTCTAGTATATCCTGAGTGATCCACGGTTTTCTACCTATTCTTTCTTTCCTACCAATGTTTTCTTCTGCGGATTTTGTTATTTCATTCTTCAAAAGTGCCCATTCGTCTGCAATTGAAGTTTGTTTAGGGTTTTTCGTTAGTCCTTCCTTTATTCTCTTCTTGAATCCTTCGTTTACATCCTTTACTTTCAGTCTGTATATTGCCCACCTTTTTGGCTTTTGACTTTTCTTCAGTTTCTACGCCGATAACCTAGATGTTAGGCCCCTTAAAACGACAATTATCATCATCATCATCAGTTTCTTCAACTTTAATCTGCATTTCATTACAACCAGATTGTGGTCAGAGTTTGTGTCAGCACCAGGATATGTTTTACAATCCAAAATCTGGTTTCGAAACCTCTGCTTGACCATAATGAAGTCGATTTGGTAACGACCTGTATCTCCTGGTCTCATCCATGTGTATATTCTTCTATTATGGTTATTGCATACGGTGTTAGCTATGACCAACTCATGCTCGGTGCAGAATTCTATCAGCCTGCTTCCTCGATCATTCCTTTCACCTAATCCGAAATCTCCTACTATCTTCCCTTCTCTCCCTTTTCCTACCACAGCATTCCAATCTCCCAATACTATAACATTTTCATCACCCTTTATATACCTCAGAATTTCGTCTATTTCTTCGTAAACCTTTTCAACATCCTCATCATCAGCTTGACTGGTAGGCATATAGACTTGTACCACTGTGGTGCACGTAGGTTTAGTATTGATTTTTGCTACAATAATCCGTTCACTATATTGCTCATAATATTCCACCCGCTGTCCAAGTTTCCTACTCAATATGAGACCAACCCCTGCTTGGCCATTGTTTGATTTAGTGCTAATGACCCTATAGTCCCCTGACCAAAAGTCCTGTTCTTCCTGCCAGCGCATTGCACTAATCCCAACCAAATCCAACCTTAACCTATCCATTTCCCTTTCCAAGTTTTCTAACCTTCCACTTCCTAGCAGACTTCTAACATTCCACGCTCCGATCCGTAGAATGTCAGATTTCCTCTTTGTCACTTCTGTGATGATAACCCCCTCTCGAGTAGTCCCCACCCGGAGATCCGAACGGGGGGCTAGTTTACCTCCGGATTGAAATTTTACAAGGGAGGAGGCCATCATCACATGTAATTATGCATAGAGAGGTGCATATCCTCGGGAATAGCATTACGGCTGTAGTTTCCCCTTGCTTTCAGCCGTGCAGCAGGACGCAGTGTAGCCATTATTTGGCTTATATTATCAATGTCTTAACTGTCTATAAGACTGGTAAAGAATTGATTTATTATGAAAGGCTGCTACTCCCTTTCAGAATAAATAAAGAGCAATTCTACTAACAAAAATACTAACCTTCTACTAACAATTAAATATCAAAATTCTACTAACGAAGAAAAAAACTTAAGTTCCACCAACAACAAATACTACCACTAAAACAGTCTGTCACCAGGCATACTCACATGCACCCTCACACATCACAGTCTACTGAAACAATGAACTATAACTAATAAACAATGCAACTGCTACCAGACACATTCACACACCACAGTCTAATAGAATAATGACCTATATCTAATAAACAAACTAACTACATACTTACAACTAAAACTAACTACATACTTACTGTACCCCTTAAACATATGAAAACTGTTTAAGAAAAAATATTGGTACATTTGTATATATAGTCTGGCAAATATAACTTCCGACTTGAAAGTTCATCGATCAGCTCGCGGCAGCGCGCTGTTCACAACAGCTGGAGGAGATTTCGAGTAATCCTCAATTTAAATCGATCTATCGAATCAGTTTCTATTGGTCGGCAACTTGTCACTCCTTTCTTATAAGCGCTCAGGCTAGTGTTTGGAGGTGGGGTAGGTTGTTATTTTGTGCGTGTGGTTAGTTTTGAAGGATGAAGAAAATAACGAACTATTTTATATCCAACCAGGCATCGAAAAAGCTGAAAGTTAAAGATTCGAACACAATGACCGGATTTAATATAGAAACACGCATTGCCTTTGTAGATTTCAAAAACGCTTTTGACAAAGTAAACCGCAATACTTTACTTAATATTTCAATATCTGATCACACCCCACAACAGATGGTGCAAAACATAAGTAACCTTTACAAACATAACTTGATTTCTGTAAAGGTTAATAATAAATTATCCGAGTGGAAATCGATGAACACAGGAGTGAGACAAGGTTGCGGTCTTTCCCCTCTTCCGTTCATAATCTATATGAGTGCTCTTATACGAGAATTTACAGAAACAAGACATGGCTCCATCCGCATTAACAGAAATCTACAGCTGGACGCAATATTATTTGCAGACAACTTAGTGCTGGTTGCCACCTCAGAAGATGATTTACAGCATTCAATGTATAACCTGAAACTAGTCTCAGAAAACTCCTCAATGGAGATATCTCTAGAGAAAACTAAGATAATGGCATTCTGTGGCACGGAACCAGTAAGAAGTACCATAATATCTGCTTGGATAATAACATTTTGGAAAGAGTAGACGATTTTAAATACCTTGGTTACAAACTGTCCAACAAAAGGTTTATCAAATCTAATCATATTTATTTGTTCACCTTGTATTCTTATTCCTAACTTCAAATCCTCTCGAACCTTATTCAATGCATCCTGGATGTAGGTATTAAAAAGCGTGGGAGACAAAGCACAGCCTTGTCTAACTCCTTCCCTATTTTTGCTTCCTCTTGTTCATTTCCAATTTTAATTACTGCAATTTCATTTTTGTACAAATTCCAGATTATTCTCCTGTCTCTATATGGTACTCCTATGTTTTTAAGAATTTCAAACATTTTTATCCAATGTACATTATCAATAGCCTTTTCAATAACCACAAAGCATAAATAAGTTCTTTGGTCTTTTTCCAATCTTTTTTCAAGTAAAAGTCTCAATGCCAATATAGCTTCTCTAGTACCCTTACCTTTAACAAACCCAAATTGGTCTTCAGTCAGAAATTCTTCAATTTGCTTTTCAATTCGTTTTAATATTATGTTGGTGATAATTTTTGATGCATGTACGACTAAACTGATAGTGCGATATTGTTCACAATGTTTTGCTGCCATTTTCTTTGGTATAGGGATCATTATACTTTTTTCAAAATCAGCCGGTATTTTTCCGTCCATGTAGATTTTTTTTTACAAGTTGGAGCAATCTCTCCTTCATACGAGGTCCGCTTTTCTTGAGGAGTTCAGCTTTGAGATTATCAATGCCTGGCGCCTTATTATCCTTCAGTCTTCGTAGAGCTAATTCAAATTCCTCTCTCAGTACTTGGAAGCCTAAATTATCTTCTGTTACTTCATCTTCTTCCTCAAGAACTTCATTTTCCCGTAAATGTACACCTTCGTGTAGGGTTTCAATGTAATATCGATATATCTTTAACGATTTAGCCAGCGTAAGCTTAAACGGTGCATGGACGTTTCTCTTTTCTTCGACATGCTGCACTTAAATCGTTTTGCACTGCCCATTTAGTTATAGAGGAATGTCTCTACATATACGAATCTTTGTCGAAAAAATGCTCTGTAGAATAGTGAAAACCGCATCAAAATACGTCCAGTACTTCTCTAGATTATCCCAGACAGACTAGAAAGAAGACTTAATTTAATGGTGTGTATAGATTTTCCCAATTATTTGAGTACTGACTCAAGGTATTCCATTCACATATCTGCCAACCTTACAAAACCAAAATCAAGAGTTTTTTTTTTTATAAAAATCAGGAAAATTCAGGAGATCCAAATAGTATATACATATTAGCTCAATTAATTAGCAAAACCGGGTGAGTTAGCCGAGGTCGTTACGGCATGACTGCTGGCAGTCGCTCACATCTGGGAGGCGCGGAGTTTCGAATCCCCCCGCCGGCAACCTTGAAGATGGTCTTCTGTGGTTTCCCATCTTCATTCCAGGCAAATGCCGGGGTTGGTCCCCAAGTATAGGCCACAGCCGCTACCTTCCAATTCCTAGCCCTAACATTCCAACTTCCCCCTCCCCCCCCCCCCCCCCAACGGTACTTGTAGCTCACCCATTGGGTGTCCGTCTCGAAACAGCTACAAAACTGGCGAGCCGAACATGTCCTCGGACACTCCCGGCACTAAAAGCAATACGCTAAAAAAAATAGCAAACTATGCTACAAAATGAATGACGCCAATAATCATTTGACATTTATTATCCCATTCTTTTTAAACTTTTCAACCTTATTTGTTTATTATTTTTCCTATATTTTACCTTTCCTTGGTGCTTCTTTGTTCCCACGTATTTCAAAAATATCACTTTTTCCAGCATGTGATATATAAACATTACATCGAAAAACAGTACAGAATGGAAAATAATTGTCCTTTGCCGGATTCAATCGCAGACGGTAATTGTTCCGAAATCTGTTTCGAAATAACAATTTTATATTTTGGCCAGAGTGAAGAGTCAAACAACGAGCAATGTCCCAAGTGTCCCATTCACGATAAAATAAATTAAAATAGACTAAACTATACTAAAATAAAATAAAATAGACTAAAATAAAATAAATAAATAAATAAATAAATAAATAAATAAATAAATACAATTGCATTAATAGTGGGATATGGGGATAGCAATTAAGAAAAACAGACGATACTCATACACTATTTTTATTTATTTAATGTAAGTACTTGTACAATAGTTATATAGAAAATACAACTTTCTTTTTGTCTATTACTATCTAGTCCTTTTCGATCCACTTGCATATCAAGGGCAGATGACTTTGTAGTTCAGCCCCTTAAAACAGCAACAACAACACTACCTCTTGCATAGTCTGTGATGTTGATGACTTGAGACGTGGAAGATGGATTAAACATAACTTTTACAGCAGGGGTTAAATGTTGCTCCATATACAATACACTATTTTGAGTTGCAACATCTTTCTCTTGTACTAACTTTTTAGCATTCTGATGATTTTCTGTCAACACCATCAGTGTTTTGTCTGGAGCACTACATTGATGATCACTCACATTTAAAACCACACCATTTCTACTTTTCATATTGCCTCAACATCTTGTTGACCTCTGTTTTGAGCATCGCCAGAATATTATTCCTTTTACATTTTGTCGTCTATAGTTATAGGAGTAGCCTTTATAGAGTACACGTTGTTTACCTCGGTTAGTTGTAGTAAGTTCCATAGTAGCAACTAACCTGTTAGTATGATTTGCACACTACAAAGGTTATATCTGTTCTGGTAATGGAATTATTTAGCGTTGGCTTTTATATTTAATATGTACAGTTTAAAGTGATAGAAAAGTGGTAGAAACGTGGTAGCAAAGTGGTAGACAATTGGTAACAAAGTGGTAGAAAAGTGATAGCAAAGTGGTAGCAAAGTGGTAGAAAAGTGGCAGAAAAGTAGTAGAAAAGTGGTGGCAAAGTGGTAGAAAATTTGTAGCAAAGGGGTAAAAAAAAGTGGTAGAAAATATTACATGTATTGTTAATAAATAGTTTAAGGGGTTACATGGATTCATTACACAAAAATTTTAGCATGACGAAGCTCATTTTCTATATCCAATAGTTCTTCTTCATATTTAGTATGACCAGCCTGTTTGCAGGCATGCAAGTGCTGAAGCCGCTGGATTAGATTACTGGGATTGTTCCAGTAAACAAATTTAACAAATGACTTTTTAGGGGTAAACAGAGCATTGCCATTATCTTTATCATCATCATCATCATCATCATCCTCATCATCCTCAGCATCTCTCTCACTATTATTATAATCACCATCATTGTGATCAAATTTATCCTCAACATCACTAAAACTGTTCAATTCCCTTTGTTTCTTTTCCACAGAGACCTCTCCCATAGTCTATGTTGACGTTGATAGTGTTGATGGTTTCTTAGACGTCGACAACTGTCCTAACATGACACACACTACACTATCTTGAACAGCAATATCATTTTCTTGAACTTGCTTTTTAGCATTTTCATGATTTTTTGTAAACAGCAACCGTGGTTTGTTTGGAGCACTACATTGGTGAACACTCACACTTAAAACCTTTCCATTTTTACTTTTTAGATTGCCTCGACATTTTGTTGACCTCTCATTCGATCATCGCCAGAATATTATTCCATTCACATTCTGACGATTATAGTTATAAGAGTAGCCTTGATAGAGTGCACGTTGCCTACCTTTGTTGGTTGTAGTAAGTTCCATAGTAGTAACTGACCTGTCAGTATGCTGTTCACACTACAAAGGTTACAACTGTTCTGGTGATAGAGTGACTTACCATAAGCTTATATATTGGCTTATGTTTTGGCTTTTATGTTGGCTTATGTATTGGCTTTTGTGTCGGATTTTGTATTGGCTTGCGTATTGGCTTTTGTGTTGGCTTACATATCGGCTTTTCTGTTGGCTTATTTGATAAGTTATTTTTCTACAGATGCATGTATTAAACAGTGTGTTGGTATATACTGCTTACGGCGTACCAAATGAGATTATGACATGCAAAATAAACAATGG
Organism: Meconema thalassinum; assembly: GCA_946902985.2. Classification (NCBI taxonomy): domain Eukaryota; kingdom Metazoa; phylum Arthropoda; class Insecta; order Orthoptera; family Tettigoniidae; genus Meconema; species Meconema thalassinum. Next base: position 688,574,208 of record OX336389.2, on the reverse strand, counting down.
CGTGTGGGTGCGTTGGCTTTTATGTTGGCTTATGTATTGGCTTTTGTGTTTGCTTTTGCGTTGGCTTTTGTATTGGCTTATGTATTGGCTTTTGTGTTGCCTTATATCGGCTTTTTGTGTGTTGGCTTATTTGACAAGTTATTTTTGTCAATGTATTTAGTGGATTTTTTTTCTTGGTTTTGGAAAGTATCTCAAAGAAAGGAAATATTTAAAGACTTAACCTCAGCACACCTAACATAACCGAACTTTGCCTAACTTAACCTTGTCACGTGACATGTTCTACAAGTTTAGAATTGCTTAAGACTGATTATGACGTCACACTTAGCTCACCTAACCATAGATCCATGGCAAGAGAGCGATGAACCTATGCAAGAACATCAGCGCTGGTCACCCGCCTGCTCCTACCTATGCAGAATGGAGGTGGGAAATATACCTTGTCATTCAAGCTATCCCTCTCTCATGCCTCTGAGTAATGTAAAAACAAGTTACGATATGTGTGGTCTGTATGGTGTCAATGGTGCTTCGGTGAGCAGCTCACCGTCAAGAACGTCTAGTTTTGAGACATTGGGGCATCATCGGTGCTATGGACGTTACAAACACAAAAGACTGTATTGTTGTATGTGTTGGTATCGTCCCTACCCCAAAATGACTAAAGCTTGTGAGACGAGTTATGATAATAAAATGATGTAATAAAAAATATGTTGTGGTTGTTAATATTATTTCACATGTCCCCTGTCCTTCCCTAACCTCAATAGTGACTAGTCAGGGATGGAATGGAATGTAAGTAGGGGTTCTATATCCTCCATCTACATATTCCTCCACACAAGATGGCGACGGCACGATATCTGGCGAACCCATGGTCGGATTTTGACAAATGAGGTGTTGTTGAACTCGGGCTGACACCCCCTTTCCATTGAACAACATATTTCCACCCCAAAATAAAACCTGCCCCTAATGCAACATGTGAGAGTTTGAATGCCAATATGGAATTAAACGTTATTCCACATGGAGGAATGTGGAGGAGGGTGTAGAACTCTTAAACACTACTGGGGTGGGGGTAGTAAGAAATAAAAACAGTATTAATTGTTATTCAGCATGAGAGTTTTTTAATTCGTTAAAACGTACAATATATCTATTGTTTTTATACCCTCATAAATTAGATATAAAGAATGTCCACCACGATTTAGATCCTCGAGCACACTTTCTGACATATCATTAAAACGTGTAGGAAGGAATGTCTGAAAATTTTCACTAACACATAGTACACGTTCACCATACATTGTGTCCACTTTTTGAATGTTGATGATACGGAATGGAGTATGCATTGGTAATTCAGTGAGCTTTTTTCTCTCTAATCCGCAGTTCTGCACCATAGCATTGAGAATATTTATTGTAGTAGCCTATAAACAAACAAAAAATCATGTCTATTACACTTTAGCTATAAGTGACCAGAACCACAATAACATTTTATTTTAAGAGCTTTCCATAATGATAAGAAAAAGAGCTAACCATAATGATGGATTGTGAAAATAAACGTCTTTTGCTGCTTGATGCCACTACTAAAGATATACTCATACAACAGACAAGTGAGTTCATGTTTCGCTGACGTAATCGTATGTTTCCACGCACTTCCTGTGTTGAGCGCGTCATAGTGGCTAAATTTGAAACTAGATGAGATGTTTTGCTGACGTAATCGTATGTTCCCCCGCACTTCCTGTCTTCGGCGTGTCCGCCTGGGTCACGCGCGATCGCGCGCGACGCAGGAAGTGCGGGGGAACATACAATTACGTCAGCAAAACATCTCATCTAGAGTTTCAAATTTAGCCACTATGACGCGCACAACACAGGAAGTGCGTGGAAACATACGATTACGTCAGCGAAACATGAACTCACTTGTCTGTTGTATGAGTATCTCTTTAGTAGTGGCATCAAGCAGCAAAAGACGTTTATTTTCACAATCCATCATTATGGTAAGCTCTTTTTCTTATCATTATGGAAAGCTCTTAAAATAAAATATTATAGTGGTTCTGATCACTTATGGCTAAAGTGTAATAGACATGATTGTTTGTTTGTTTATAGGCTACTACAATAAATATTCTCAATGCTATGGGGCAGAGCTGCGGATTAGAGAGAAAAAAGCTCACTGAATTACCAATGAATACTCCATTCCGTATCATCAACGTCCAAAAAGTGGACACAATGTATGGTGAACGTGTACTATGTGTTAGTGAAAATTTTCAGACATTCCTTCCTACACGTTTTAATGATATGTCAGAAAGTGTGCTCGAGGATCTAAATCGTGGTGGACATTCTCTATATGAATTTATGAGGGTATAAAAAACAATAGATGTATTGTACGTTTTAACGAATTAAAAAATTCTCATGCTGAATAATAATAGTAGGTAATATAAGCCGAAGCTGGGACAGGGGCTAATGCGCAAGATGGCCGCCGCACGCAGCCAGCCCTATGTTATTCTTATGGAGGGGACAGTCATAGCTGGGCCAGGGGCTAATGCGCAAAATGGCCGCCTCGCCCTGAGACTGTGGATGACGTCACAGGGACAGTTCGGCCGTGTAGTTGCTAAAATAGAATATTTATTATTATTATTATTATTAGGTAATCATGAATTGATTATGTACAATCAAGACCAGCCTTATATTGTCCACTTTTTTGTGTAGTGGCTAGCATTCTTAGCTGTTACTGTGGAGGCTCGGGTACGAGTCCTGGCTCTGTCAAGAAATTTAATTCTAGGCTGAGGGTTGGAATGGGGTACACTCAACCATGTGAGGCAAAACTGACAGGAGCTGGCTTTTGATTCATACCCCAGCCATTCTGCCTAACCCAACTTCACCTAACCTAACCTAACCTAACCTTACCTAACCTAACCTAACCAGATCCCCACCTTACCTAACCTAACCTAACCTAACCTAACTTCAAAGTCTGAATGTACAATACATTTATTGTTTTTATATCCTCATTAATTAAATATAGAGAATGTCCACCACGATTTAGATCCTCGAGCACACGTTTCTGACATATATCATTAAAAGGTGTAGAAAGGAATGTGTGAAAATTTTCACTAACACATAGTACACGTTCACCATACATTGTGTCACCTTTTTGAATGTTAATGATACGGAAAAGAGTATGCATTTGTAATTCAGTGAGCTTTTTTCTCTCTAATCAACAGTTCTACCCCCATAGCATTGAGAATATTTATTGTAGTAGCCTATAAAGAAACAAAAAATCATATCTATTACAGTTTAGCTATAAGTGACCAGAACCACTATAACATTTTATTCTAATAAGGAGATTTCCATAATGATAAGAAAAAAAAGATTACCATAATGATGGATTGTGTAAGTAAACGTCTTTTGCTGCTTGATGCCACTACTAAACCGATACTCATACAACAGACAAGCGAGTTCATGTTTCGCTGACGTAATCGTATGTTCCCACGCACTCCCAGTGTGTTGCACGTGCCGTAGTGGCTAAATTTGAAACTAGATGAGAAGATTTGCTGATGTAATTGTATGTTCCCTCGCACGCACACGCAGGCCCCTGTGGACGGGTCCTTGTGGACGAGTCCCTGTGGATGGGTCCCTGTGGACGGGTCATTGTTGACGGGTCATTGTTGACGGGTCCCTGTTGACGAGCCCCTGTGGAAGGGTCCTTGTTGACGGGTCCTTTTTGACTAATCCCTTTAGACCGGTCCCTTTGGACTGGCTCATGACCCCTAATGCTATGATGAAATTAAACGTTGTTCCACATGAAATGCAAGCGAATATCCGAACGCTACTACGAATTAACATGTTTGTTATTTGTTTTTACGCATGTGCACTTGTTTTTTTTGTAAGAGGGCGGGCTTTTTGAATACGGATTTATAGATTTTTTTTAAATTACCAAAACATCCAAAACTAATAGGTAATTAGCTTTTTAATATCTCATGAACCAATAAGGCTATGGGACTTGTATGAGAGGTCGTTGGACTTGAGGTGACTTTCTGTTTTTGAATGTATTATTTTTTTTTGTCAAAAGGGCCTAACTACACTTTTGTTAATATCTCGCTAACTAATAATCAGAGAGGGTCAAGTGAGGTGTCATGGGACTCAGGATGGTCAACCCTTTTCCGTGACCAACGAATTTACCCAAAAGATTCAAAACAGCAAGGTCATTGACCTAAGATTTTATAAACCAATAATCGAATATCAACATGTGAGGTGTCATAGGACTTAGAATGGTCAACCCTTTCCCATGGCCAATGCATTTACCCAAAATACAAAATACATCAAGGTCATTGACCTGAGATTTTATAAACTAATAATCGGATACGAACTTGTGAGATGTTTACCATGCGTGGTGAATTAGTGCAGGCTACATGTACGGTGACTGACAAATCTTTTACCGTTGAAACTTGTTTTCAGATCAAACTGCAGTATAGAGAGAGTATTGTGCCCGTTTAGACCGGAGTCCGCACGACCACATATGCATTTTACCAATAATCAGTCAGCACGAGAGTCAAAATATCCCGGAGCGCCAGATGGGTTAAAGCAAATCGCAAAAACGACATCAAATTAAGAAAATGCTTTACTGATTTTTGACTCAATGCAACAATAAGGATAGAAGGAGATTTAATTGGGTATGACACATCTGGTAAAATTATCTCAGTTTATTTTGAAGTTAAAATCTGACTGCAAGGATGCTCAAAGCAGCATCATCCACGTGTGGCGATCCACACTCTTATTTACACACAATATACAGAAATTTTCCAAACACATTTGACAATCTTTTTGGAAACACAAGTCCGATTAATAGTCCTGTAGACTGTGTTCCCAAATTATTAATGATTAATTCCAGTTCAAAGTTAATTGTCTCTACTGGAAATGTCGTAGTTCACTGTTTGAAATTTTACATAAATATTAACACTCGTAGAATAAATGTTCATAGAATTTTTAAACTTTCACTTGTTTTTCCAGTTTCAAAAATATATCGTCGAAATTATTATTATCATTGAAGCAATACAAATTATTTACACATATTAATAACATCTGAAAAGTATTTGACCATTGAGCATAGCATCGAAGAACTGTGCGAAGCACAACAACAATTAATCGTTCTTCTGACATTAAACATTTCGAGAAGTGACTTGATTATGAACTTCAAGTTCCTAACAAAATATATGATTTCTGAATCATCAACTTGATCAATAAATGGTTGAACCATTCAACTATTCAATTTTCCACTTGGAATCATTATGAAAAAAAAATATTTATATTCATGGCCATTCTTAGTAACTTTCACAACTTGCAATTCTTCGACAGAATGCGGAAATAAGAATTGTAGCTTTATAATGAATTCATTTAGTTCATGGCACTAGGATTGAAATTATCCTTCAAATTATTCGTGGTTAAAGAATTATTTTTAATTGGCAGTGGCCCATTCTATTATTTGTGTAAGAACACAATATTACAACAACAACTACTATCATGACAAATCCGGGTTCTAGCAAAATCAAAGTCTAAATGGAATTCGTAAACAAGATTGAAATAAGAACTGATGGTTTCTAAGAAATAACCTTCGGGTCATTCATACGACGAAATGTGTAGTTCCAATACTCCTAATATAAACCTGAGCCATCGAACCTGCTATTTGATTGATGCTCGAAAAATCCTTCATTCCTGCGACTTAAACATGCGCACCTGGGAATGGCATTTCAACTACTCCACACATATAAATTTTCTTCCCAAAATTTATACAATAAATCAAGCCTCTCTTGTTATCAACACTGGAAGATTAATAAACTTACAAGTTTATTTTATTTTACCATTCAGTTCAACCCGTGAATTTACCATACTTATGAAAATCTTTATTTCACTTTCGAGTGTATTTACGTCATGATTTTATATAAATACAAAAATATCCTATTTGATACAAATATCATTTGCTTCCCGTTTCATGCCTCTCCGTGTTATCTGAAAAATGTACTTTGCTCATTGCAAATATCAACTGTTCAACCAGAACTGAAATGTTGGTTGAATGCGGGCTTGCGCTAACCACTTTCCTTCGGAAAATCTCCTGTTCCAAACTAGAAATGTTTAAACTACTTCATAGGCTCTTTCTCAATACATATGATTATTAGAAAATATAATATCCAAGAATTATTTAGAAAAATTATAAAAATTATTATTATTATTATTAGTGGATTATTATTATTATTATTATTTATATTATTTTAAATATGTTTAATTATCATCTCATTATGTGAGAATCCACATGTTCGAACCTTCGAATATGGAAAAAAATATCCATTCCTCAACAAAAATAAATTATTAACTTTTACAGTTACATCGGCTGATTACCGTGATTTCCCAAAAATATGAAATATTCAAATAAATGCTCGAAATGCTCGGTCATCGATCCTAAACTGTTCTGAGTGCTGAAAATGCTCAGAATAACTCTAATAAGTCTTGCGTAAATCATTGCAAGATTTAAATACGACGAAAAAAATGTGTTGGTCATCTGCAGAAAAATAGTTTGTTCCAATTAGCTAGGCATAATATAATTCAAATGTGGCTTACATTTCTTGATGGTCTTGAAGTGTAGTAAACCTGGTCTATACCAGATTTATCCATATACATGCCCTATTGGACAAGCACGTATAATCCTTGTATCCGCCGCCATCATATACCCACAATTCGTCTAGTCAGACATAGTGGTAGTATCTTTTCACGTTTGAATAAACTGTGGTTCCATTTTAATATGGGCTTCTATCAAAGCCATAACAGTTTGTTTAAATAGGGTCAGATCTAAGTGATCTCTTCTTAGATATGTCAGTTGTAACATAACTCACTGTAATCTTATCAGTACAAGAAAAACACTGACAGTCTAAGCAATTAACGGCTGTTCTGAAGATCGTTCCCTGGGCATGGTTTATTATATCACCATCTACCATGCGCTAAGCAACCTGTAGTTTCCCTTGCGTAGACTAATGAACGCCACCGTTATAGACTAGTCTTCAGTGTACTGACAGATCGAAGTGGTTAACTAGTTACAAATATGAAAACTGACTTGAAATGGATTTAAATATCCAAGTATTAAGTTATTACTGGACTGTGACAAAATACTAAAATCTAGACAAAGTCTAGCATATGTCCTTGTAGAAATATAAATATTTCCACCAATGTCTGTAGAAAAATCAATCACCTCAGTGATTCTCCTCGCCGTAAACTTACTAAGTTCCAACTCGTAGCGCAGCACTTTCCGTGACTATCACGACTTGAAAAGAACTTCTGCGTAGATCCGGCAACCATGTGCCTTGGCTCAGCGTCGTAGCAACTTGCTAGGCAACTGCTTGTGTTAGAATGAGCTGACCATGCCTCGGCCAGCTGGCTTTTATTCAAAACTGCCAGGGTCACGCGTCATCACCTGATATCTGGAAATCCTCATATCTCTTGAATCCCTGGTCCGATTTACTTGATACTAATTGCATTCTCTTTCATTTGGCCGTGCCAGTAATCTGATCCCAGTCTCAAGTCTCTACTCCATAGTTAACTATTTAATCAATAAATAGCCTCCACCTCTGCTATTACTCGCTACGTCACTTGACATCCAAGTATCGGTAAATTATTTCCAAATGCTTCGAGAAGTAATGTAGCGCGATATTCAAATATCTGAACTTTCAAAAGCGGCTACAGCCTTTCCCTTGATATCTAGGTGTCTGAATCTTGGAATACCCATTCCTAGAGTTGGGCACATCCACCCCACACCTAGCAAAAAATAAAAATTGAAAATTTTTTATTTTTCCTATCTGCACATTAAATCATCTGGTTCTTGAATAATAAATCTTCAAATTCGACGCATTATAAGTTCCCACGATGTTACCAGTTCGTGTATTGGCTACTTCATAGCTTCCATTATTGTTTACTTCCACAATATTCAAAATCTTCAATTTCGCCAGGCTTAATATCAAAAATATCGTGATACTCTTCCAAAATCTTCCCTAGCTCTGGGGACTCCTTCTCAGTGTAGACTTCTCTTCCTTCAGCTTCATGAAAAATCAGAGACCATTGAGCATCTCCCTCGATGTCTTCCTCTTCTTTTCCCTCGAAGTTAATCTCTTCGGTATTCTTGAATCTAATCGTCTCTGTCTTCATATCTATCACTGCTTGATATTTCTGAATGAAATCTGCTCCCAATATCATGTCAAAAGCCATGTCCTTCATTACAACAAACACATGTCGGAAATCATATCCTCCAATCGTAATACATAAGTATAATTGTGTTTTACACAGAGATATTTTATTGGGTATTATTCCTTGGATCTTAATTCCTGATACTGGAATTTCCTCTAAATTCTCTTTGAGCTTCCACAGAATATAAAGTTTCTCACTCACCAGACAAAGCATAGCCCCAGTTTCGATCAAAGTATCGACAGGCATACCGAATACTTCGCATGATATGATTGGCATTCTAATTCTGGTACCCATTTCTTTTCGTTCGTCATTCTGTTGAATTAAGTCATCATCTTCTGCTTGCCATTTAATAATTCTGGAAGTGAAAGTGTTCAAAATTCTATCTTCTACTGTGAATTCGAAGTTGTTTTTTTTTCATTACCATTCCCCCGGGATTGTTGTGTTCCCGATGGACCTTGTTCATTGGGCCTCTGCTCCAAAAATTGCAAGTTATCTTGGTGTCTTGCTTCCAAATTTTTCCTCGTCTCCTTGTTGAACTCTTCATTGGACTGACGATCATCCACATTCCCTCTGTTGTTGTAGTTGTTTCTACCATAATATCTTCTTTCCTGGTACCTTCCTTGACTATCTCGTGGTCTTCTCCATCGAGTATTGTATCGATTACCACCATCCGGTCTCGCATATGGTTTGTAACTGTATCTGTTACTGTACTGGTTCCATCCTCTCTTATTTGGATCTTCCCTCGGCGTTTTCTCTTCTCGCCCCTCTCGAATCTCTCGAGGTGTCTGAGAATAACTATCAGCCATAACAGCGTACACAGCGTTGTTATTCTTTCCTCCCTTCTGATGGAAGAATTGAGCGTTTGTATGATCCAGCTTCTGTAATACTTCATCAAATTGTTCCATATTATAGATATCGGCAGCGATCAAAGTCCTCTGGACGTCTGCTGGAAACTGACGTATCAATGCAGTAATCAACTCGTTATCTGGCATCGGCGGATCTAAATGTTGAAGTTTAGACAGCTGTCCAGAAAAGTACGTAGAGTATCGAGTAGGTTGTGACGTCGAGAATCTCTTCGAATATAACTCTGCTCTGACTTGCTGTTGGGTTTCCGGGGACCAAAACTTTTTCAATAGCCCACGAGAAAACTCCTCAAAAGTGGTTAGAGTGGATCTAAAAGCTCTAAACCAAAGAAGTGCAGGACCTTCCAAAAACTTCCCTATCACTCGGATCTGTCTTTCTTTAGGGATCTTAGAATCTTTCAGGTAATCCCCTGCTTCTCTCAAAAATTCCACGGGTGTCACAGAATCTCGCCCTGAAAATTTAGAAGGCTTATCTTCTATATTCTTAAATACAGTTATGGGGTTGGATTGAAATACTGTCCTGACCTCATCCTGTCCATCAGTCTCTCTAGCTGCTCCTAGATTTATCTGTATCTGTTCCTTTCCCCTTACATTTGGCATTTTTAACAGATGGTCAGACTGTTTCTCGTCCTTGATTTGAGTTTTCATAGCCTCAAGTTCCTTCTGGTTTTCTTCTGCCATTTTCTTAATTGCTTCAGTTTCTTTAAAATTCTCCTTAACATCAGTGGATATCTGATTCATAACAGCCTCATGACTTTTCAATGACCCTGTCATAACTGATATGTCCTTCTGAGTTGCTTGGATATCTTTGGAAATTACTTCAATATGGGATGACAAAGATTCCCTAATCTCCTTGATTCCTTCTTGGTTCTCCAGCTTGAGTGTGTCTTTAATTTCATTGACAACTGTGGTTTTAATTTCAGTTTGCAACTCATTAATCACACCTTCTCTTATTTCTCCCATGACAAGTTCTTTGAATTGTTCTGTCAACCGTTGAACAACTAGAATCCCCATCTCATTACTCTCCTTCTTCACTCTGACTTCCAGGTTGACCATGTCTTCACCAACTTTCCTAAGACCATGTTCTATCCTATCAGCTAAGCTTTGAGATCGAAGATCGGCATCGCGAAATTTATCGTCCATTAAACTTGCGTTAGTAGCTAATGAAGTTTCGAGCTCATGTGTTTTTTCGCATAATTTATTCATTTTACTTTCAAGTGTCATTTTCAAAATTTCAGAATTCTCTTTAAATTTACTTTCCATTGAATTAAATTTACTATTTAAATTTTCTTTCAAATTACCCTTTAAAGAATCAGAACTTTCTTTAAGTTTTTCATCTAAACTTTCCTTTAAGTTATCTTTTAACCTGCTTTCTAAAGAATCAGAATTTTCTTTAAGTTTATTTTCTAAAGAATCAGAATTTTCTTTAAGTTTATTTTCTAAAGAATCAGAATTTTCTTTAAGTTTATCATTTAAACTTGCTTTAAGTTTATCAGAATTTTCTTTAAGTTTCTTTTCCAAAACCTCAGTATTTTCTTTCATAATGGCTGCTACACGCAGTCCAGCCTCTTTTGAACTCTCCTCCAAACTTCTCATCATCCTCATCATTTCTTCCATAATTTTCAATTATTATTCAAAACTTAGGGGTATACAACAGTGGCAAACACAAGCTTATAACTAGAACAAGAAATATGAATAGCTAATTGGAACACTCTAATAAAATGAGATTTGTCCTAATATCGACGTGATGGAAAAACAAAATTCTCTACTTTTACGAATTACATTTACCACAATATCACAAGAAAAATATGCAAGTTCTCAAATATCCTCCACCTGGATTCTAATAATGTGTATGTCCAGTCATCGAACGTTTACTACTGAATTTACTTGACGCCCTAATGGTTAAGCCATTATCAAAATTATCAAACCCATTCTAATTATTAACCAAGTTAAATTTTTAATTTTCCCCACTAATTGGGTTTCCTACTAATTTATTCATCCAAACCAGACATCTCTCAACTCCCAAAATATTTCTATAAAAATTATCACAATTTCAAATCGGCATGCGATTGACCATGTCTAAATCGAGACCCACGTTCGAAGCCATTTCTCTCTCTATCTTATTTTATGTGCCCGTTTAGACCGGAGTCCGCACGACCACATATGCATTTTACCAATAATCAGTCAGCACGAGAGTCAAAATATCCCGGAGCGCCAGATGGGTTAAAGCAAATCGCAAAAACGACATCAAATTAAGAAAATGCTTTACTGATTTTTGGCTCAATGCAACAATAAGGATAGAAGGAGATTTAATTGGGTATGACACATCTGGTAAAATTATCTCAGTTTATTTTGAAGTTAAAATCTGACTGCAAGGATGCTCAAAGCAGCATCATCCACGTGTGGCGATCCACACTCTTATTTACACACAATATACAGAAATTTTCCAAACACATTTGACAATCTTTTTGGAAACACAAGTCCGATTAATAGTTCTGTAGACTGTGTTCCAAAATTATTAATGATTAATTCCAGTTCAAAGTTAATTGTCTCTACTGGAAATGTCGTAGTTCACTGTTTGAAATTTTACATAAATATTAACACTCGTAGAATAAATGTTCATAGAATTTTTAAACTTTCACTTGTTTTTCCAGTTTCAAAAATATATCGTCGAAATTATTATTATCATTGAAGCAATACAAATTATTTACACATATTAATAACATCTGAAAAGTATTTGACCATTGAGCATAGCATCGAAGAACTGTGCGAAGCACAACAACAATTAATCGTTCTTCTGACATTAAACATTTCGAGAAGTGACTCGATTATGAACTTCAAGTTCCTAACAAAATATATGATTTCTGAATCATCAACTTGATCAATAAATGGTTGAACCATTCAACTATTCAATTTTCCACTTGGAATCATTATGAAAAAAAAATATTTATATTCATGGCCATTCTTAGTAACTTTCACAACTTGCAATTCTTCGACAGAATGCGGAAATAAGAATTGTAGCTTTATAATGAATTCATTTAGTTCATGGCACTAGGATTGAAAATATCCTTCAAATTATTCGTGGTTAAAGAATTATTTTTAATTGGCAGTGGCCCATTCTATTATTTGTGTAAGAACACAATATTACAACAACAACGGCAAAGGTCTTCCTCTGAAGAAGAATAAACTACTATCAAGACAAATCCGGGTTCTCGCAAAATCAAAGTCTAAATGGAATTCGTAAACAAGATTGAAATAAGAACTGATGGTTTCTAAGAAATAACCTTCGGGTCATTCATACGACGAAATGTGTAGTTCCAATACTCCTACTATAAACCTGAGCCATCGAACCTGCTATTTGATTGATGCTCGAAAAAACCTTCATTCCTGCGACTTAAACATGCGCACCTGGGAATGGCATTTCAACTACTCCACACATATAAATTTTCTTCCCAAAATTTATACAATAAATCAAGCCTCTGCTTGTTATCAACACTGGAAGATTAATAAACTTACAAGTTTATTTTATTTTACCATTCAGTTCAACCCGTGAATTTACCATACTTATGAAAATCTTTATTTCACTTTCGAGTGTATTTACGTCATGATTTTATATAAATACAAAAATATCCTATTTGATACAAATATCATTTGCTTCCCGTTTCATGCCTCTCCGTGTTATCTGAAAAATGTACTTTGCTCATTGCAAATATCAACTGTTCAACCAGAACTGAAATGTTGGTTGAATGCGGGCTTGCGCTAACCACTTTCCTTCGGAAAATCTCCTGTTCCAAACTAGAAATGTTTAAACTACTTCATAGGCTCTTTCTCAATACATATGATTATTAGAAAATATAATATCCAAGAATTATTTAGAAAAATTATAAAAATTATTATTATTATTATTAGTGGATTATTATTATTATTTATATTATTTTAAATATGTTTAATTATCATCTCATTATGTGAGAATCCACATGTTCGAACCTTCGAATATGGAAAAAAATATCCATTCCTCAACAAAAATAAATTATTAACTTTTACAGTTACATCGGCTGATTACCGTGATTTCCCAAAAATATGAAATATTCAAATAAATGCTCGAAATGCTCGGTCATCGATCCTAAACTGTTCTGAGTGCTGAAAATGCTCAGAATAACTCTAATAAGTCTTGCGTAAATCATTGCAAGATTTAAATACGACGAAAAAAATGTGTTGGTCATCTGCAGAAAAATAGTTTGTTCCAATTAGCTAGGCATAATATAATTCAAATGTGGCTTACATTTCTTGATGGTCTTGAAGTGTAGTAAACCTGGTCTATACCAGATTTATCCATATACATGCCCTATTGGACAAGCACGTATAATCCTTGTATCCGCCGACATCATATACCCACAATTCGTCTAGTCAGACATAGTGGTAGTATCTTTTCACGTTTGAATAAACTGTGGTTCCATTTTAATATGGGCTTCTATCAAAGCCATAACAGTTTGTTTAAATAGGGTCAGATCTAAGTGATCTCTTCTTAGATATGTCAGTTGTAACATAACTCACTGTAATCTTATCAGTACAAGAAAAACACTGACAGTCTAAGCAATTAACGGCTGTTCTGAAGATCGTTCCCTGGGCATGGTTTATTATATCACCATCTACCATGCGCTAAGCAACCTGTAGTTTCCCTTGCGTAGACTAATGAACGCCACCGTTATAGACTAGTCTTCAGTGTACTGACAGATCGAAGTGGTTAACTAGTTACAAATATGAAAACTGACTTGAAATGGATTTAAATATCCAAGTATTAAGTTATTACTGGACTGTGACAAAATACTAAAATCTAGACAAAGTCTAGCATATGTCCTTGTAGAAATATAAATATTTCCACCAATGTCTGTAGAAAAATCAATCACCTCAGTGATTCTCCTCGCCGTAAACTTACTAAGTTCCAACTCGAGGCGCAGCACTTTCCGTGACTATCACGACTTGAAAAGAACTTCTGCGTAGATCCGGCAACCATGTGCCTTGGCTCAGCGTCGTAGCAACTTGCTAGGCAACTGCTTGTGTTAGAATGAGCTGACCATGCCTCGGCCAGCTGGCTTTTATTCAAAACTGCCAGGATCACGCGTCATCACCTGATTTCTGGAAATCCTCATATCTCTTGAATCCCTGGTCCGATTTACTTGATACTAATTGCATTCTCTTTCATTTGGCCGTGCCAGTAATCTGATCCCAGTCTCAAGTCTCTACTCCATAGTTAACTATTTAATCAATAAATAGCCTCCACCTCTGCTATTACTCGCTACGTCACTTGACATCCAAGTATCGGTAAATTATTTCCAAATGCTTCGAGAAGCAATGTAGCGCGATATTCAAATATCTGAACTTTCAAAAGCGGCTACAGCCTTTCCCTTGATATCTAGGTGTCTGAATCTTGGAATACCCATTCCTAGAGTTGGGCACAGTATAGGTTGCAGGTATGGGTTAATAAATGAGAAACGGTGTACGCAAACTCTGATTTATCAAGAATTAAGAGTAGACTATCTTTAATTGATTGGTTAAAGAGGATAGCTAAAACACAAAAATGCTCAGTGGTTGCCGAGACAAAATGGTCGCTACACACACAACAAGCTTTAAATACTTGAGGCTAATAATCTATACACACACCTACACACTCGCTTGTTCTAAACTAAACTGTGTTGCTGTCAATGCTCAGACAGTAGGCTGATGACGAAATGCATTGCTAAAAGAAATATAATCATTTCCGGTTGTCTAATGTTACCAGCTATCCATTTTTATTTTTTTGTGTTGCAGTGGTAAGCCCTTTTAGCTCTTGTACTGGTAGTCTTAACTCGATTTCCAGGTCTGAGGCCTAGAACGAGTCGAACTAAGAAACAAGGGCATGGTGGTGCAGTGGTTAAGCTGTTAGCCTTTTCACCAGGGGGTTCGATTTCAGGTTAATATGCATGTCATAAACATATTAAACAAAACAGAGATAACGTTTAAAACTGATTACAATTGTGTCTTTTCAAATTATTACTTGGATTAAAAATACAAAGGTGAACTGGGTTTGATATACAGTTAATGCTGTCTATCACACACTAGACTGTATGAAAGCCAAAAGAGCAAAAGGCGTAGGTAGAGCAGTGGTAAAATCGCTATATGTAGAGAACTACCTGGCAAAGCTATATCGCATAAACAGTGCAGGATACAATCCAGCAATCAAATTTGTATCTTGTGGAACAGGGAAATGCACTTACGTGAGAAAATGCAAGTTCATGTGTAATATGACCTAACACACAAGTGTTCACCTGTGCACGTGCACAATAAGAGCTAACAAGTAACATTCTGTTTAGTTCGTACGTAACGTTAGGTTAGGGCTAATGCACACACCCTAGTACACGAGGCACATGCCATTTGAGAGCAGGTCAAGGGATCTAACTTGGTGGATGGATGTGTTCTAACGAGTCATTTGTAGTTGAAAGAGAATAATACTTTTTCTTAAGATGTTAAAACTGAGGAAATGGTACGTGCAGTAAGACGTCTTGTTATTTCCTGTCATATTACAGACATGGCAGAGAGCACACAGTTCTGTTGCTAAGACTAACGCTGCAGTAATTTGAAACCCCAAGTGTTCATCAAGACAATGGGTGATGATTATACAAAGTTAGCAGTCATTGGATATTACACAGGTGTTCCTTCCGGTGTAATGTTGCTGACATGGCAGAGAGCGCACAGTTCTATTGCTATGACTAACGCTGCAGTAATTTGAAACCCCAGGTGTTGACCAAGACAATGGGTGATGATCATGCAAAGTCAGCAGTAATTGGATACCACACATCAACATGGACTAAATCATAAACGTGTTGTCATAACCCGCAGAAACCTCATTTAAAGATCTTAGATTTTTACATTTTTAAGATTTTTTGTGTTTTAGATTTAACTTTTTTTTTACATTTTCCTAAAAGAGTAAACTACAAGGTCACATACCTAACCTCATTAAACCTAACTTTATCAAACCAACTTAAGCTAATCCAAAGGCTAATGCGCATACACAAAGTATATAAGGTACATGCAACTATCCTTATGCTAGTCTTATAGGGTACTGTACAACATGATCACTACCCCAAACGGATATTTTTTTCATTTTGTTGTTTACACATATGTCAATTTCCCAATTTCCCATTTTCAGTTTTTTTTAATGGCAGTTTTTTGTTTTTCAATTTCATAATATGGAAACATGGATTTGCATTTTGTTGTTAACACATTTATTAATTTCACAATTTCTCATTTACAGTTCTTAAAATGTCAGTTTAAAGTTTTTCAATTTCATGATATAGAAACATAGGTTTTCCAATTTGTTGTTTTCACATTTGTCAATTTACCAAATTCACCTTTACAGTTTTTTTTTTAAATTTCAGTTAAATGTTTTTCTATTTGTCAATATGGAAACATGGATTTTTACAATTTATGTTTTACATGTCATGCAACTATCCTTATGCTAGTCTTAAAGGTTACAGTACAACATGATCACTACCCCAACCGGATTTTTTTTTTCATTTTGTTGTTTACACATATGTCAATTTTCCAATTTCCCATTTCAGGTTTTTTTAATGTCAGTTTTAAGTTTTTCAATTTCATAATATGGAAACATGGATTTTGCATTTTGTTGTTTACACATTTATCAATTTCAAAATTACCCATTTATAGTTCTTAAAATGTCAATTTAAAGTTTTTCAATTTCATGATATAGAAACGTGGATTTTCCAATTTGTTGTTTTTACATTTGTTAATTTACCAAATTCCCATTTATAGTTTTTATAATTTCAGTTTAATGTTTTTTTTCTATTTGTCAATATGGAAACATGGATTTTCCAATTTTTGTTTTACATGTACATTTTGCATTAGGAGTGGAGAGAGGTGGGTAGTAATTAAAAATGTGCAAGCAGTGTCCATTGTTGACAGGTTATTTTTGACGAGTCCTTCTCATACAACAGACAAGTGAGTTCATGTTTCGCATGCATTACCTAAAATGTAATACCATGCAAGTGTTTAACATTTTACAAATTAGCTTATGTATTAGTTTATGTGTGGGGTCTTATGTTGGGCATTTTGTGTTGGCTTATTTGACAAGTTATTTTGTCAATGCATTTAGTGGATTTTTCTCTTGGTCATGGAAAGTATATCAGTCCATTTCATCACAACATAATGCTTACTGCCATGTTTGTAAGCAACAACAACAACACACTAAAAATTAAAAAAAATCTAAAGTACTCTAAGGTACTCTCAACTCGTACTCTTACCTCTATCCCATGCCTAGTCAAGAACATTATTTTTATTTAAAAAAAAGGTGAATGGGGAAAGTAGACTATATGTTTAAACTGAAAAAATCATATAAAGTCATATGTTAACTCACACCTACGTTCATCCCATTCTTAGTCGAAAAATATTATATTTTTTAAAATTTTTCTAAAAAAAATTTGCAAAGTAGGCTATATTTTGAAAACTAATCTTCCTATAAAGTCATATATAGACTCAAACCAATGCCTTTTATATCCTTAATCGTTAGAACAAAATATGGAATTTCAGACATTTTTTCCAAAAATGTTCATTTTAAAAAATGGGCTATATATTGGAAACTAGGAATTTTACAAAAAAGTGTGTTTGACATAAATGACAGGTATTTACCCCCCTCTACCCACAAATCAAGTCCCCAGATCTCTGGGACAAAATCCAGAAATGTTTTAATCTAATCCTAACTAACCTCACCTGACGTGACCATACCTGTTTGTAAGCAACAACAACAACACACTAAGATTCCATGAATTCCAGAGTACTTTTAGATTAATTATCGACTCTCAACTCTTATAACTATGTCTATCCCACTCTGTCAGAAACACGATATTTCTTTTTTTTAAATATTTGCTCTATGTTACTGCTGAAGTGATAATTGGTTTTCCAATCCTATCACTATAAATTCATTACTCCCGCTCTTATCTCGGTCTCGACAACAACCATGCCTATTTTTATTATGTCAGATGATGTAATGTTCGGGTGCAAAGTGTGTGCAAAGTAGGTGTAAAAGTGAATGAAAAGTGGGTGCAAAGTGGGTGCAAAGTGGATGCAAAGTGGGTGCAAAAGTGGGTGCAAAAAGTGGGGGTGTAAAAGTGGTACCCTATTTGTAATGGCTTATTTGACAAGTTATTTTGTGGTACCCTATTTGTAATGGCTTATTTGACAAGTTATCTTTGTCAATGTATTTAGAGGATATTTCTCTTGTTCTTGGAAAGTATCTCAACCCTTTTTATGATAGCATAATGCTTACCGCCATGTTTGTAAGTTAACAACAACACACTAAAATTCCAAGAATCCGAACTACTTACTCTAAGGTTAATGATTGCCTCTCAACTCCATTCCACGCCTAGTCAAAAACATTATACATTTCAAATTTTTTCAAATAAGGTAAATTGGGACAGTAGGCTATATGTTTAATCTAAAAATCATATAAAATCATATGCTAACTACAACACCTGAGTCAATCCCACTCTCAGTCAAAAAATATTATATTCTTTAAATTGTTCCAAAAAATATTTGGAAAGTAGGCTATATTTTGAAAACTTATCATCCTAAAAAGTCATATATAGACTCAAACCAATGGCTTTTATGCCCTTAATCGTTAGAACAAACCATGGAATTTTTGACATTTTTCCTAAAAATGGGCTATATCTTGTAAACTATGAAATTTATAAAAAAAAAGT
Organism: Meconema thalassinum; assembly: GCA_946902985.2. NCBI lineage: Eukaryota > Metazoa > Arthropoda > Insecta > Orthoptera > Tettigoniidae > Meconema > Meconema thalassinum. The sequence goes on along the minus strand of OX336389.2, from coordinate 688,555,400 downwards.
GTTTGACATAAATGACAGGTATTTACCCCCTCTACCCAAAAACCAAGTCCCAGGTCTCTGGAACAAAATCCAAAAAGGTTCAATTTTGAAAGTAGACGATATTTTGAAAACTAATCAATCTAAAAAGTCACATATAGACTCAAACACATTTTCTCTAAGTCCTTTAACGTTGGAACAAAACTTAACACATTTTCAATTTTTCAAAAAAAAAAAGATCAATTTTCAAAATTGCCCATATTTTGGAAACTAAGAATTTTACAAAAAAGTTTGTTTAACGTAAATTAAAGACCTTTACCCCCTCTACCCCAAAAATACATTGTAGGTGCCTAGGACAAAAACTGTGCAGTAGTGGTTTTGTACGGGTTCTACACCCTCCCCCTCCTCATACCTCCTCACAAGATGGCGGCCGTAGCTTAACTTAACCTAGCCTAACCTAACAAGATGGCGGCCGTAGCTTAACTTAACCTAGCCTAACCTAACAAGATGGCGGCCGTAGCCTAACCTAACCTAACCTAACCTAACCTACGAGGTGTGATAGAAAAGTTCCAAAAAGGTGGCTGCAACTTAACCAAACCTAGCCTAGCCTAACCTAACCTAACCTACAAGGTGTGATCAAAAAGTTTCAAAATGGCGGTCGTAGCTTCACTTAACCTAACCTAACCTAACCTAAACCTACGAGGTGCGATCAAAACATTTTCAAGATGGTGGTTATAGCTTAACTGGACCTAGCCTAACCTAACCTAACCTAACCCTACGAGGTGTGATCACAAAGTTCCAAGATGGCGGTCGTAGCTTAACTCAACCTAACCTAACCTACAAGGTGTGATCAAAAAGTTCCAAAATGGCGGTCGTAGCTTAACTTAACCTTTGATTGATCCCTGTTGTTTGACCCTTTTAATTGATCTCTGTTGATGTATCCCTTTGGACTGGTCCCTGTTGACTAGCCCCTTTGGACGGGTCCTTTTTGAAGGGGGGGGCATTTTTTTACGGGTCGCGGAGGACGGGTCCTTGTTGACGGGTCCCTGTGGGCGGGTCCCTTTGACATAATTTGGGTAAAATGCATGGGCCTGTCCATAGGGATCAGTCCAAAGGACCCGCTCACAGGGACCCGTCAACAAGGACCCGTCCTCCGGGACCCGTAAAAATATGACCCCCCTTCAAAAAGGACCCGTCCAAAAGGGGTAGTCAACAGGGACCAGTCCAAAGGGATACATCAACAGAGATCAATCAAAAGGGTCAATCAACAGGGATCAATCAAAGGTTAAGTGAAGCTACGGCCGCCATTTTGGAACTTTTGGATCACACCTTGTAGGTTAGGTTAGGTTGAGTTAAGCTACGACCGCCATCTTGGAACTTTATGATCACACCTCGTAGGGTTAGGTTAGGTTAGGCTAGGTCCAGTTAAGCTATAACCACCATCTTGAAAAGTTTTTGATCGCACCTCGTAGGTTTGGATTAGGTTAGGTTAGGTTAGGTTAAGTGAAGCTACGGCCGCCATTTTGAAACGTCTTGATCACACCTTGTAGGTTAGGTTAGGCTAGGCTAGGTTTGGTTAAGTTGCAGCCACCTTTTTGGAATTTTTTGATCACACCTCGTAGGTTAGGTTAGGTTAGGTTAGGCTACGGCCGCCATCTTGTTAGGTTAGGCTAGGTTAAGTTAAGCTACGGCCGCCATCTTGTTAGGTTAGGCTAGGTTAAGTTAAGCTACGGCTGCCATCTTGTGAGGAGGGTGAGGAGGAGGAGGGTGTAGTACCCGTACAAAACCACTACTGCACACTTTTTGTCCTAGGCACCTACAATTTATTTTTGTGGTAGAGGGGGTAAAGGTCTTTCATTTACATTAAACAAACTTTTTTGTAACATTCTTAGTTTCCAAACTATAGGCAATTTTGAAAATTGACCTTCTTTTTGGAACAATTGAAAATGTGTTAAGTTTTGTTCTAACGTTAAAGGACTTAGAGAAAATGTGTTTGAGTCTATATATGACTTTTTAGAATGATTAGTTTTCAAAATATCGTCCACTTTCAAAATTGAACCTTTTTGGATTTTGTTCCAGAGACCTGGGACTTGGTTTTTTGGGTAGAGGGGGTAAATACCTGTCATTTATATGAAACACTTTTTTTTATAAATTTCATAGTTTACAAAATATAGCCCATTTTTTAAAATGAACATTTTTTAGGAAAAATGTCAAAAATTCCATGTTTTGTTCTAACGATTAAGGGCATAAAAGCCATTGGTTTGAGTCTATATATGACTTTTTAGGATGATAAGTTTTCAAAATATAGCCTACTTTCCAAATATTTTTTGGAACAATTTAAAGAATATAATATTTTTTGACTGAGAGTGGGATTGACTCAGGTGTTGTAGTTAGCATATGATTTTATATGATTTTTAGATTAAACATATAGCCTACTGTCCCAATTTACCTTATTTGAAAAAATTTGAAATGTATAATGTTTTTGACTAGGCGTGGAATGGAGTTGAGAGGCAATCATTAACCTTAGAGTAAGTAGTTTGGATTCTTGGAATTTTAGTGTGTTGTTGTTAACTTACAAACATGGCGGTAAGCATTATGCTATCATAAAAAGGGTTGAGATACCTTCCAAGAACAAGAGAAATATACTCTAAATACATTGACAAAGATAACTTGTCAAATAAGCCATTACAAATAGGGTACCACTTTTACACCCCCACTTTTTGCACCCACTTTTGCACCCACTTTGCACCCACTTTGCACCCACTTTGCCCCACTTTGCACCCTCTTTGCACCCATTTTTCACTCACTTTTACACCTACTTTGCACACACTTTGCACCCGAACATTACATCGTCTGACATAATAAAAATAGGCATGGTTGTTGTCGCGACCGAGATAAGAGCGGGGGTAATGAATTTATAGTGATAGGATCGGAAAACCCATTATCACTTCAGTAGTGACATAGAGCAAATATTTAAAAAAAAGAAATATCGTGTTTCTGACAGAGTGGGATAGACATAGTTATAAGAGTTGAGAGTCGATAATTAATCTAAAAGTACTCTGGAATTCATGGAATCTTAGTGTGTTGTTGTTGTTGCTTACAAACAGGTATGGTCACGTCAGGTGAGGTTAGCTGGGATTAGATTAAAACATTTCTGGATTTTGTCCCAGAGATCTGGGGACTTGGTTTGTGGGTAGAGGGGGGTAAATACCTGTCATTTATGTCAAACACACTTTTTTTGTAAAATTCCTAGTTTCCAATATATAGCCCATTTTTTAAAATGAACATTTTTGGAAAAAATGTCAGAAATTCCATATTTTGTTCTAACGATTAAGGATATAAAAGGCATTGGTTTGAGTCTATATATGACTTTATAGGAAGATTAGTTTTCAAAATATAGCCTACTTTGCAAATATTTTTTAGAAAAATTTTAAAAAATATAATATTTTTCGACTAAGAATGGGATAAACGTAGGTGTGAGTTAACATATGACTTTATATGATTTTTTTAGTTTAAACATATAGTCTACTTTCCCCATTCACCTTTTTTTGAAATAAAAATAATGTTCTTGACTAGGCATGGGATAGAGGTAAGAGTACGAGTTGAGAGTACCTTAGAGTACTTTAGATTTTTTTCAATTTTTAGTGTGTTGTTGTTGTTGCTTACAAACATGGCAGTAAGCATTATGTTGTGATAAAATGGACTGATATACTTTCCAAGACCAAGAGAAAAATCCACTAAATGCATTGACAAAATAACTTGTCAAATAAGCCAACACAAAATGCCCAACATAAGACCCCACACATAAACTAATACATAAGCTAATTTGTAAAATGTTAAACACTTGCATGGTATTACATTTTAGGTAATGCATGCGAAACATGAACTCACTTGTCTGTTGTATGAGAAGGACTCGTCAACAATGACCCGTCAACAATGGACACTGCTTGCACATTTTTAATTACTACCCACCTCTCTCCACTCCTAATGCAAAATGAACATGTAAAACACAAATTGGAAAAATCGATGTTTCGATATTGACAAATAGAAAAAGAACATTAAACTGAAATTTAAAAAACTGTAAATGGGAATTGGGTAAATTAACAAATGTGAAAACAACAAATTGAAAAATCCATGTTGCTATATCATGAAATTGAAAAACTTTAAATTGACATTTTAAGAACTGTAAATGGGAAATTGTGAAATTGATAAATGTGTAAACAACAAAATGCAAAATCCATGTTTCCATATTATGAAATTGAAAAACTTAAAACTGACATTAAAAAAAACTGAAAATGGGAAATTGGAAAATTGACATATGTGTAAACAACAAAATGAAAAAAAAATCCGGTTGGGGTAGTGATCATGTTGTACAGTAACCTATAAGACTAGCATAAGGATAGTTGCATGACATGTAAAACACAAATTGTAAAAATCCATGTTTCCAGATTGACAAATAGAAAAAAACATTAAACTGAAGTTTAAAAAACTGTAAATGTGAATTTGGTAAATTGACAAATGTGAAAACAACAAATTGAAAATCCATGTTTTTATATCATGACATTGAAAAGCTTTAAACTGAAATTTTAAGAACTGTAAATGAGAAATTGTGAAATTATTAAATGTGTAAACAACAAAATGCAAAATCCATGTTTCCATATCATAACGAATAGAATAAGAAGTGATATCACTGGCCTAGTACGCCTGGTCCGCCGCAGCGCAGCGCTGGCTCCGATTTGTGATGTAAGTTAGCATTGGCGCTTACGAGACTTTTAAAACCTTGCGACCTGTTTTACATGTTAAAACACCGCAAGATATCCTCATAGTCGCTAATAAGTTCGGCATCTCCACTTACTTTACTGTGCCCAATTATAATTTAATAAGTCGTCTCCTGTAATAGTCCAGTTTCGACAATAAGCGAAGACAGTGAGCAAGTTCAAAATGCAATTCGTTTTGCCAGCTATTGGTAAATAATAAAAAAAGAACGGAAAAATTAACCTCGCTATCAGAAAGGATTTCTTCACATTGTTACACATTTTACATTCCCTTAACAGATGCAACAAAGGAAAAAAAGCCGTACGAACACAAGTTTCAACTTTACCGTAGATTACTATAAAATTCAATAATAACCATAAATTTCACTCCACAAACACCAAAATCAGTAAACTACCATCATTTCAGAAGAACTTAACATTAAACAGACATAGAAGGCATAGTCAAGACCCCTTCATAGAGTAGGCTATTGTCTAAAACTGATCACGCCTCCTTCAGCATTACGGTACATAATATGTTTTTAACTCATTGTCTTTTTATTCTCATCCCTTTCTTCGCAGAAGTAGTCTTTAATGGCATCAAGAGCATTTTTATTTACACCATACTGGACAAATACTTAGGCAAATTAGGAAATATATATGGAACAGAATAGTCTTTCAATCGCACGTTGGTTCTTGGGAGAAGTAATACTTTCTTCCCTTCTATCACAAATTTGTCAAATTTAACAATTAAATCTTCTGAAAAGTGAGCATCACAGATGTAGGACTTTTCATTAAGTTCCCTATCCTTCCCTGGTATTGCCCCTTTGCACTTGATAAAACGTTCCTAATCCTTAGGAGGTTTGAAAAACCGTATGACCTCTTTACAGTCCCCATAGCTAGATCTGCATCCTGGTACAAAAGAGCAAGGCATCTTCACTACTCACATTAAGCACTCATGAAAATGTAAGGGCTAAACTGCTGTTTACTTACATTAAATAACAATAAAATTAACACACGAAGATAACGTCAACACACGACAAGAAATTAAATTCCATTTCAGTTAATGCTTCCTACACTAGCATTTCAGGTATTAATACTATGAAGTAATAGTGTAAGCACTTGTATATCAATAAACGTTTGCACAGAACACCGCCGAAACACTCCGACCGATTAAATACTTAATATATCGCACATAAACACATAAACATATGTGGAAATCAACAATCTCAAGTCGACTGTAGCGCTGCGTAGCGGCGAGTGCCAACCCGATCCGTATTCATTACATGCTATTCAGGGAGAAGAGATCACACTTTATATTCTATTCGTTATGTCCATATTATGAAATTGAAGAACTAAAACCTGACATTTAAAAAAATGAAAATGGGAAATTGGAAAATTGACATATGTGTAAACAACAAAATGAAAAAAAAATGTCCGCTTGGGGTAGTGATATAAGACTAGCATAAGGATAGTTGCATGTACCTTATATACTTTGTGTATGTGCATTAGCCTTTGGATTAGCTTACGTTAGGTTTGGTAAAGTTAGGTTTAATGAGGTTAGGTATGTGACCTTGTAGTTTAATCTTTTAGGAAAATGTAAAAAAAGTAAAATCTGAAAATCAAAAAATCTTAAAAATGTAAAATCTAAAATCTTTAAATGAGGTTTCTGCGGGTTATGACAACACGTTTATGATTTAGTCCATGTTGATGAGTGGTATCCAATTACTGCTGACTTTGCATGATCATCACCCAGTGTCTTGATCAACACCTGGGGTTTCAAATTACTGCAGCGTTAGTCATAGCAATAGAACTGTGCGCTCTCTGCCATGTCAGCAACATTACACCGGAAGGAACACCTGTGTAATATCCAATGACTGCTAACTTTGTATAATCATCACCCATTGTCTTGATGAACACTTGGGGTTTCAAATTACTGCAGCGTTAGTCATAGCAACAGAACTGTGTGCTCTCTGCCATGTCTGTAATATGACAGGAAATAACAAGACGTCTTACTGCACGTACCATTTCCTCAGTTTTAACATCTTAAGAACAAGTATTATTCTCTTTCAACTACAAATAAATCGTTAGAACACATCCATCCACCAAGTTAGATCCCTTGACCTGCTCTCAAATGGCATGTGCCTCGTGTACTAGGGTGTGTGCATTAGCCCTAACCTAACGTTACGTACGAACTACACAGAATGTGACTTGTTAGCTCTTATTGTGCACGTGCACAGGTGAACACTTGTGTGTTAGGTCATATTACACATGAACTTGCATTTTCTCACGTAAGTGCATTTCTCTGTTCCACAAGATACAAATTTGATTGCTGGATTGTATCCTGCACTGTTTATGCGATATAGCTTTGCCAGGTAGTTCTCTACATATAGCAATTTTACCACTGCTCTACCTACGCCTTTTGCTCTTTTGGCTTTCTTACAGTCTAGTTTGTGATAGACAGCATTAACTGTATATCATACCCAGTTCATCTTTGTATTTTTAATCCAAGTAATAATATGAAAAGACACAATTGTAATCAGTTTTAAACGTTATCTCTGTTTTGTTTTGTTTTGTTTTGTTTAATATGTTTATGACATGAATATTAACCTGAAATCGAGCCCCCTGGCGAAAAGGCTATCAGCTTAACCACTGCACCACCATGCCCTTGTTTCTTAGTTCGACTCGTTCTAGGCCTCAGACCTAGAAATCGAGTTAAGACTACCAGTACAAGAGCTAAAAGGGCTTACCACTGCAACACAAAAAAATAAAAATGGATAGCTGGTAACATTAGACAACCGGAAATATTATATTTCTGTTAGCAATGCATTTCGTCATCAGCCTACTGTCTGAGCCTTGACAGCAACACAGTTTAGTTTAGAACAAGCGAGTGTGTGTGAGTGTGTATATATTATTAGCCTCAAGTATTTAAAGCTTGTTGTGTGCGTAGCGACCATTTTGTCTCGGTAACCACTGAGCATTTTTGTGTTTTAGCTATCCTCTTTAACCAATCAATTAAAGATAGTCTACTCTTAATTCTTGATAAATCAGAGTTTGCGTACACCGTTTCTCATTTATTAACCCATACCTGCAACCTATACTCTCTCTATACTGCAGTTTGATCTGAAAACAAGTTTCAATGGTAAAACACTTGTCAGTCACCATACATGTAGCCTACACTAATTCTTTCTCTACCAAGCCATGTTTCATCACGCATGGTAAACATCTCACATGTTCGTATCCGATTATTAGTTTATAAAATCTCAGGTCAATGACCTTGATGTATTGGGTATTTTGGGTAAATGCATTGGCCATGGGAAAGGGTTGACCATTCTAAGTCCTATGACACCTCACATGTTGATATACGATTATTAGTTTATAAAATCTTAGGTCAATGACCTTGCTGTTTTGAATCTTTTGGGTAAATTCGTTGGTCATGGAAAAGGGTTGACCATCCTGATTCGCATGACACCTCACTTGACCCTCTCTGATTATTAGTTAGCGAGACATTAACAAAAGTGTAGTTAGGCTCTATTGACAAAAAATAAATAACACATTCAAAAACAGAATGTCACCTCAAGTCCAACGACCTCTCATACAAGTCCCATAGCCTTATTGGTTCAAGAGATATTAAAAAGCTAATTACCTATTAGTTTTGGATGTTTTGGTGATTTTTAAAAAAAATCTATAAATCCGTATTCAAAAAGCCCGCCCTCTTACAAAAAAAACAAGTGCACATGCGTAAAAACAAATAACAAACATGTTAATTCGTAGTAGCGATCGGCTATTCGCTTGCATTTCATGTGGAACAACGTTTAATTTCATCATAGCATTAGGGGTCATGAGCCAGTCCAAAGGGACCGGTCTAAAGGGATTAGTCAAAAAGGACCCGTCAACAAGGACCCTTCCACAGGGGCTCGTCAACAAGGACCCGTCAACAAGGACCCGTCAACAAGGATCCGTCAAAAATGACCCGTCCACAGGGACTCGTCCACAAGGACCCGTCCACAGGGGCCTGCGTGTGCGTGCGGATGAACATACAATTACATCAGCAAATCATCTCATCTAGTTTCAAATTTAGCCACTACGGCGCGTGCAACACACAGGAAGTGCGTGGGAACATACGATTAAGTCAGTGAAACATGAACTCGCTTGTCTGTTGTATGAGTATCAGTTTAGTAGTGGCATCAAGCAGCAAAAGACGTTTACTTACACAATCCATCATTATGGTAATTTTTTTTTCTTATCATTTTGGAAATCTCCTTATTAGAATAAAATGTTATAGTGGTTCTGGTCACTTATAGCTAAACTGTAATAGACATGATTTTTTTGTTTTTTTATAGGCTACAATAATAAATATTCTCAATGCTATGGGGGTAGAACTGTTGATTAGAGAGAAAAAAAGCTCACTGAATTACCAATGCATACACTTTTCCGTATCATTAACATTCAAAAGGGTGACACAATGTATGGTGAACGTGTACTATGTGTTAGTGGAAATTTTCACACATTCCTTTCTACACGTTTTAATGATATATGTCAGAAAAGTGTGCTCGAGGATCTAAATCGTGGTGGACATTCTCTGTACCTAATTAATGAGGGTATAAAAAACAATAAATGTATTGTACATTCAGACTCTGAAGTTAGGTTAGGTTAGGTTAGGTTAGGTAAGGTGGGGATCTGGTTAGGTTAGGTAAGATTAGGTTAGGTTAGGTTAGGTTAGGTGAAGTTGGGTTAGGCAGAATGGCTGTGGTATGAACCAAAAGCCAACTCCTGTCAGTTTTGCCTCACAAGGTTGGGTGTACCCCATTCCAACCCTCAGCCTAGAATTAAATTTTTTGACAGAGCCAGGATTCGTACCCGAGCCTCCACAGTAACAGCTAAGAATGCTAGCCACTACACCAAAAAAGGACAATATAAGGCTGGTCTTGATTGTACATAATCAATCCATGATTACCTAATAATAATAATAATAATTATAATAAATATTCTATTTTAGCAACTACACTGCCGAACTGTCCCTGTGACGTCATCCCCGGTCTCAGGGCGTGGCGGCCATCTTGCGCATTAGCCCTGGCCCAGCTATGACTGTCCCCTCCATAAGAATAACATAGGGCTGGCTGCGCGCGGCAGCAATCATGCGCATTAACCCCTGTCCCAGCTTCGGCTTATATTACCTACTAATAATTAATACGGTTTTTATTTCTTACTACCCCCACCCCAGTAGTTTTTAAGAGTTCTACACCCTCCTCCACATTCCTCCATGTGGATCAACGTTTAATTCCATATTGGCATTCAAATTCTCACATGTTGCATTAGGGGTAGGTTTTATTTATGGGTGGAAATATGTTGTCCAATGGAAAGGGGGTGTCAACCCGAGTTCAACAAGACCTCATTTGTCAAAATCCGACCATGGGTTCGCCTGATATCGTGCCGTCGCCATCTTGTGTGGAGGAATGTGGAGGTGGAGGATATAGAACCCCTACTTACATTCCATTCCATCACTGACTAGTCACTATTGAGGTTAGGGAAGGACAGGGGACATGTGAAATAATATTAACAACCACAAAATATTTTTCTATTACATCATTTTATTATCATAACAGGTCTTACAAGCTTTAGTTATTTTGGGGTAGGGACGATACCAACTCATACAATAATACAGTCTTTTGTGTTTGTAACGTCCATAGCACCGATGATGCCCCAATATCTCTAAACTAGACGTTCTTGACGGTGAGCTGCTCACCGAAGCACCGTTGACACCATACAGACCACACATATCGTAACTTGTTTTTACATTGCTCAGAGGCATGAGTGAGGGATAGCTTGAATAACAAGGTATATTTCCCACCTCCATTCTGCATAGGTAGGGGCAGGCGGGTGACCAGCGCTGATGTTATTGCATAGGTTCATCGCTCTCTTGCCATGGATCTATGGTTAGGTGAGCTATGTGTGACGTCATAATCAGTCTTAAGCAAGTCTAAACTTGTAGAACACATCACGTGACAAGGTTTAGTTAGGAAAAGTTCGGTTATGTTAGGTGTGCTGAGGTTAAGTCTTTAAACATTTCCTTTCTTTGAGATACTTTCTAAAACCAAGAAAAAATCCACTAAATACATTGACAGAAATAACTTGTCAAATAAGCCAACACACAAAAAGCCGATATAAGCCAACACAAAAGCCAATACATAAGTCAATACAAAAGCCAACGCAAAAGCAAACACAAAAGCCAATACATAAGCCAACATAAAAGCCAACACACACACAAGCCATTGTTTATTTTGCATGTCACAATCTCCTTTGGTACGTCGTAAGCTGTATATATCAACATACTGTTTAATACATGCATCTGTAGAAAAATAACTTATCAAATAAGCCAACAGAAAAGCCGATATGTAAGCCAACAGAAAAGCCAATACGCAAGCCCATACAAAAGCCAATACATAAGCCAACATATGAGCCAAAACAATAAGCCAATATATAAGCTTATGGTAAGTCACTCTATCACCAGAACAGTTGTAACCTTTGTAGTGTGAATATCATACTGACAGGTCAGTTACTACTATGGAACTTACTGCAACCAACAAAGGTAGGCAACGTGCACTCTATCAAGGCTACTCTTATAACTACAATCGTCAGAATGTGAATGGAATAATATTCTGGCGATGCTCGAAAGAGAGGTCAACAAAATGTCGAGGCAATCTAAAAAGTAAAAATGGAAAGGTTTTAAGTGCGAGTGTTCATCAATGTAGTGCTCCGAACAAACCACGGTTGCTGTTTACAAAAAAATCATAAAAATTCTAAAAAAAAGTTCAAGAAAACGATATTGCTGTTCAGGATAGTATAGTGAGTGTCATGTTAGGACAGTTGTCGACGTCTAAGAAACCCTCAACACTATCAACGTCAACACAGACTGTGGGAGAGGTCTCTGTGGAAAAGAAACAAAAGGAATTGAATAGTTTTAGTGATGTTGAGGATAAAGTTGATCACAATGATGGTGATTATAATAATAGTGAGAGAGATGCTGAGGATGATGATGATGATGATGATGATGTTAAAGATAATGGCAATGCTCTGTTTAACCCTAAAAAGTCATTTGTTAAATTTGTTTACTGGAACAATCCCAGTAAGCTAATCCAGCGGCTTCAGCACTTGCATGCCTGCTAACAGGCTGGTCATACTAAATATGAGGAAGAACTATTGGATATAGAAAATGAGCTTCGTCATGCTAAAATTATTGTGTAATGAATCCATGTAACCACTTAAACTATTTCTTAACAATACATGTAATATTTTCTACCACTTTTTTACCCCTTTGCTACCACCTTTTTACCACTTTGCTACCACTTTTCTACTAATTTTCTGCCACTTTTCTACCACTTTGCTACCACTTTGCTATCACTTTTCTACCACTTTGTTACCAATTGTCTACCACTTGTCTACCACTTTGCTACCACGTTTCTACCACTTTTCTATCACTTTAAACTGTACATTTTAAATATAAAAGCCAACGCTAAATAATTCTATTACTAGAACAGATATAACCTTTGTAGTGTGCAAATCATACTAACAGGTTAGTTGCTACTATGGAACTTACTACAACTAACCGAGGTAAACAACGTGTACTCTATAAAGGCTACTCCTATAACTATAGACGACAAAAAGTAAAAGGAATAATATTCTGGCGATGCTCAAAACAGAGGTCAACAAGATGTTGACGCAATATGAAAAGTAGAAATGGTGTGGTTTTAAGTGTGAGTGATCATCAATGTAGTGCTCCAGACAAAACACTGATGGTGTTGACAGAAAATCATCAGAATGCTAAAAAGTTAGTACAAGAGAAAGATGTTGCTACTCAAAATAGTGCATTGTTTATTGAGCAACATTTAACCCCTGCTGTAAAAGTTATGTTTAATCCATCTTCCACGTCTCAAGTCATCAACATCACAGACTATGCAAGAGGTAGTGTTGTTGTTGCTGTTTTAAGGGGCTGAACTACAAAGTCATCTGCCCTTGATATGCAAGTGGATCGAAAAGGACTAGATAGTAATAGACAAAAAGAAAGTTGTATTTTCTATATAACTATTGTACAAGTACTTACATTAAATAAATAAAAATAGTGTATGAGTATCGTCTGTTTTTCTTAATTGATATCCCCACATCCCACTATTAATGCAATTGTTAACCATCAACAGTCTCTGACTATGTTTGGAAAGAGAGTGGTCTTAAATGCACTCCATCTATGGTTTGTGAACCGAGTATCATAGCGATACAGTGTGGCCAAGTCATGTTAAGGCAATAGTTATGTCAGATAAGGGATTCGAACCCTTGCTTCCTTGTATAGGAAATTTGATCTTAAGTCGAACACCTTAACCACTCGGCCAACCTAGCAGTTACTAATTTAATTAGTCTTGTGGACTTGAGTGTTTACAAAACGTTTTCCAGTATACATTGACTAAAACCACTTTCTTTAAAATAATGATAGCCATTTGTTCATTTTTACATTTCACACATTGCAAATTGCCAATTTTTCCTTTGAATTTTTTATAAATGTCAGTTTGAAGTTTTTTGAATTTCATGATATGGAAGCATGGAGTTTCCAATTTGTTGTTTACACATTTTATTTTTTATTTTGTATACGGTATATCAAAAGTTCATATTTGCGAAACATGATTTTTTCATTTTAAGTTTTTGTAAATGGTGTTAAAGCACGCAAACATTTTAAGGTTATGTTTATACTTGCTTGCCGTTGAAGGTTGTTAGTTCTTGAAAACTGTTTATTACATTCACCACACTTGAACATACTGGTCACTTTTCAAATTACCTATAAAAGAAAGAAATCATCAATGTTAATAAAATATAAAACAAAGTAAAATATAAATAGTTTAATTATAATATGAAAATTAGAGTCAATGGTCATAGCAGGGTATTTAATTTAATCGTTTGTGAACTCATACTAAGTCTAATTCCAAGTTGTTCCAACTTTTGACTACCAACATATATCACTGTCACTGACACCTTGCAGTGAAAAATGGAACTTGATAAAGCGTTAATCAAATCTAACCTACAAATTTAGCTTCACACCATGGTCAAGTAGTTCCAACTATAGTTAGTAGATACCATTGTCACCGACATCTAGCAGCAAACGCTTGGACTTAATAGAGCGGTAAGCAAACCTAACCTACATATGTAGCTTCACACACCATTGTCAAGTAGTTCCAACTTTGGCTATCAAATATACCATTGTCACAGATCAAACGGCGAACGTTGAAATTAATAGAGCGTTAAACACACATTTTACTCGATCTCTTGTTTTTAAATATTAGAAACCAGCGGTCTCCTGTTAAGTGAGTTAAGTGTGACGTCATAGTCAGTCTGAAAGCAAGTCTAAACTTGTAGAACATGTCACGTAATAGAAACCAGCGGCCGCCAGTTATGTGAGCTAAGTGTGACGTCATAGCTAGTCTTAAAGCAAGTCTAAACTTGTAGAACATGTCACGTGAGAGAAACCAACGCCCGCCAGTTAACTGGGTTAAGTGTGACGTCATAGCCAGTCTTAAAGCAAGTCTAAACTTGTAAAACATGTCACGTGACAAGGTAAAGTTAGGTTATGTTAGGTGAACTGAGGTTAAGTCTTTTAAATATTCCCCATGTCACTGACACCTAGCAACGAACATTCGGACTTAATAGAGCGGTAATCAAAATCTAACCTACAAATTTAGCTTTACACAACATGGTTAAGTAGTTCCAACTTTAACTACCAAATATACCGTTGTCACTGACATCTAGTAGTGAACATTGGAAAATATCGCTCTAGCTGTTTAAAAGTTATTAGAGGAGTACTTACCTTTAATAATATATCAACTGCTGTCACTGAATGAACTAGGTATAGGAATCTGCTAACCTTAGAGGTACCCAATTATCTGTAAACAAATAAATAAATCAATAAATAAATAATCAATCAATAAATACATTCCAATCAATAACTTCAACATCAATTAGTAATAAAAGACTACAATCCATTAATAATAAGTACTTACCTTGCAAAATAATTCAATGATTTTCCACCAAAAAGTAATTTTTGCAACTCTTGAGCAATAACTGTTCACTCGTAGCGAGTAATAAAGACATACAGTAGGGAAATATATGACACCTCTCGTATATAAACTCTTATCCCTCGTGGCAGCAATTTTTTGCAGATCATTGCAATCCCATTCCCAGTACAGCTGAGAGCCCAAAGTACACTAGGAACACCTGGGTGGTATCCAATTACTGCTGACTTTGCATGATCATCACCCATTGTCTTGATCAACACCTGGGGTTTCAAATTACTGCAGCGTTAGTCATAGTAATAGAACTGTACGCTCTCTGCCATGTCAGCAACATGACACCGGAAGGAACACCTGTGTAATATCCAATGACTGCTAACTTTGCATGATCATCACCCATTGTCTTGATGAACACCTGGGGTTTCAAATTACTGCAGCGTTAGTCATAGCAACAGATCTGTGCGCTCTCTGCCATGTCTGTAATATGACACAGGAAATAACAAGATGTTTTACTGCACGTACCATCTCCACAGTTTTAACATCTTAAGAACATGTATTATTCTCTTTCAACTACAAATGACTCGTTAGAACACATCCATTCACCAAGTTAGATCCCTTGTATGTTTGCATGTATTTCGTCACTTTCCTTTCATATCGTTATCACATTATAGTAGTGGGGGACTGGTGAACAACGTCAGTTCAACACACTGCTTTACACGCAAAATGTAGTTATGCCCTTTGACATAATTTGGATAAATTCATGGGCCATCTCCACAGTTTTAACATCTTAAGAACATGTATTATTCTCTTTCAACTACAAATGACTCGTTAAAATACATCCATCCACCAAGTTAGATCCCTTGTATGTTTGCATGTATTTCGACATTTTCCTTTCATATCGTTATCTCATTATAGTAGTGGGGGACTGGTGAACAACGCCAGTTCAACACACTGCTTTACACGCAAAATGTAGTTATGCCCTTTGACATAATTTAAATAAATTCTTGGGCTAGTCCGTAGGAACCAGTCCAAAGAGACCGGTCCAAAGGGATCAGTCGAAAGGGACTCATCAACAAGGACTCATCCACAAGGACTCGACCACAAGGACCTGTCAACAAGGACTCGTCAACAATGACCTGTCAACAGGGGCCCGTCAACAAGGACTCGTCCACAAGGACCTGTCAACAAGGACTCGTCAACAAGGACTCGTCCACAAGGACCTGTCAACAAGGACTCGTCAACAATGACTTGTCAACAATGACCCGTTAGGTTGGGCTAGGTTAGGTTAGGTTACACTACAGCTGCCATCTTTTAAAAAGCCCGCCCTCTTACAAAAGCTATGAGTGGGCATGCATAAAAACAAAAAACAAGCATGTTAATTCATATTGGCTATCCACCGTATACATGTATCTTGTGTAGAACAACGTTTAATTCCATATTGGCATTCAAACTCTCACATGTTGCACTTGGAAAGCGAGATTCTCTAAAAATATACAATTTCACCCCTAGTAGGGGTAGGTTTAATTTTGGGGTTGAAATAGGTTATCCATTGGAAAGGGGGTGTCATCCTGAGTTCAATGACACCTCATTCGTCAAAATCCGACCATGCGTTCGAGAGATATCGTGCCGCCGCCATCTTGTGTGGAGGAATGTGGAGGTGGAGGGTCCTGAACTGTTACTAATACACTACTCCTGCATGCCCGTATGTGTTAAATTACTCCTGACAATTACATAATACATAGCCAATATTCCATTCTCCATTTCCGCCTGTTTAAACAACAATAACTAACTTCCATTCTCCACGTGGTATAGCACACCTCCAGCGCTCGACTGTTACGCCACGCGATAAGATAAATCTTGTTTAAACGTTAAAGCAAACCCGCTAACTGTATGACCATGTGTGGTAAAGCCTACCTACGAGGTAGCTAATATTAATAATAAATAAATTGTTGAATAATAATAATAATAATAATAATAATAATAATAATAAGATTTGTAGCCTTGTACACCTGCGTTCAGAGTTTACGTATAGCATTCAGAGTCAACTTACTGGTGTTTGTAATCCTGAGCTTGTTGTGCGTAGCGAACATCTTGTTCAGTAACCACTGCGCTAGCTTTACCTCACCCTCCATTTAAAAAAACATCGGATAGTTGCGTGTTCCCCGTGTACATGGGTGTACACATTAGACCCTGCGACACAAAACCAAGCTTGTTGTACGTAGCGATCATCTTGTCCAGTAACCACTGCGCTTGCTTTACCTCACCCTCCATAAGAACAGCATGGGAAAGTTGCGTGTGCCCCGTGTACTTGGGTGTGTGCGTTAGCCCCTGCGAAAGTTTTACCTCACCCTCCATAAGAACAGCGTGGGATAGTTGCATGCATCCCCTGTACTTGTGTGTGCGCATTAACCCCTGCGCTAGAGAGCACCGAGTTTCGCACTTAGGCCCTTGACTTGCCCGCGGAAAAGGTAAGGTTAGGTTAGGTTAGTTTTCCTTAGGTTAACTTAAGCTATGACCACCATCTTGGAACTTTATGATCACACGTCGTAGGTTAGGTTAGCTTAGGTTATGTTAGGTTAGGTTAAGTTAGGTTAGACTAGGTTATGTTAAGCTATGACAGCCATCTTGAAATTCTATGAAACGTTTGGATCACACCTCATTGTTACTGCAAGATTCATGACACACATTTAAAGATATGTTTAGTACTTGCAAAGGCGTTGAAGGCTGTCAGTTCTCGAAAACTGTTTATTACATTCACCACACTTGAACATGATGATTATCTGAAAGATCACTTTCCAAATTACCTATAAAAACGAAATCACAATGTTAACAAAGACAAAACAGGTGGAGCGGTAGAGGTAGAGCAGTAGAGGTTGAGCGGTAAAGGTGGAGCGGTAGAGGTAGAGCACAGGTGGGTAAACGATAAACGACTCCCTCCTCATCCCTTTCCTTTTCACCCTTCAATGAGAGCATCCACCCACCCAATTTTGCACTTAGGCCCTTAACTTGCCCTCGGAAAGGGTAAGGCTAGGTTAGTTTAGGTTAAGTTAAGCTATAACCTCCATCTAGGAACTTTTTGATCAAACCTTGCAGGTTAGGTCAGGTAAGGTTAGGTTAAGCTATGACCACCATCGTGAAATTCTTTGAAACATTTTGATCACAACTCGTAGGTTAGGTTAAGCTATGGCCGCCATCTTGTTTTCTCGGCTACTTTCTTTGACCGATCAATTAAAGACAATCTGCTCAGATACCCTCCACCACCCCTCCCTAGACATTTTCCTCGACCGATTCAAGGTACTCCCTGCTCGGCTACCCTGACAAATAAATAATCACTAATAAAATAAATAAATAAATAAATAAATAAATAAATATATAATACTACCCTCACCGTCTCCCCGATAGTCACCACCATCTTTGGTTGACCGACTAAAGATACTTCCACTCAGCTACCCTCCCGCTATCTTAAATGCTCTGCATCGTCTCTGGCCGCCATCTTGAACAATTTGCGACACCCCTTGAGAGTGGCTACGCCTCTTGGGGGTGTTACCTCCCTGTATAAGAGCATCCACCCTCAAGTTTTGCACTTAGGCCCTTGACTTGCCCTCAATTAGGTTAGGTTAGCTTATGTTAGCTTAGATTAAGTTAAGCTATTACCACCATCTTGGAACTTTCTGATCACACCTGGTAGGTTAGGTAAGTTGAGCTATGACCGCCATCTTGTTAGGCTAGGTTATGTTAAGCTAAGGCCGCTGTCTTGTTAGGTTAGGCTAGGTTAAGTTAAGCTACGGCGGCCATCTTGAAATTCTTTAAAACATTTTGATCACACCTCGTAGGTTAGGTTAAGTTAAGCTAAGGCTGCCATCTTGTTAGGTTAGGCTAGGTTAAGTTAAGCTACGGCCACCATCTTGTTAGGTTAGGCTAGGTTAAGTTATGCTACGGCAGCCATCTTGGAGGAGGGAGGAGAAATGTGGAGGAGGAGGTGGTGAGAGCAGTAGGCGCAGAACCGACACAAAACCACTTCTTTCCTATATTCAAGATGACGGATCTACGTAATATTCATTGCAGTAGTCTTGTAGTTCATGCCACTGAGGTCCCACATACAGGAATCTTCTTTCAGCACTTATCACGGTAGCCTAACTACTCAATTACATACGAATCTATCGATTTTAATGTTTTAATATAACGCATGGCGCCACCTTGATCTTGTGTATTCTATGCTACTGTGCCTTCAGCATACTAAATCTCTTACAGTATGCTACTTACTATCCTTCTGTGGATTTTATAAATTCTACATTTATGAGATAGTGAATAACCGAGGTAAAAATGTTTATATAGTTTATTCAAGTTTTCGGATGCTCGTAATATTAAAATACAAGTACGTTGTAACTCGGGCAACTTATATCCATCATATCAAACTTCCTAAATGTAAAAATTGGTTACCATAGATTAGTTGAAATGCAAGTTATTGATTATAACACGTGGTACTTAGAAATTCCGCACGGTCACCATGTTGAAATTATTTAGATGAGAATTTGGTAACTTCGACGGCCGACCTCCATAATAGGACGGTACACGAGACTCAAATGTATTAGGGATCCGATGATTGACTGAGCCGGTTGCCAACTTAGGCAATAAAAACAGTTGGCTGCCAATTTACTTTTGCAAAGATAATGAAAATATGAAAAGTGCAGTTTACGTGTTCGGAAGAGTGGCTACTCCAGAAACAATCATTGCTCAATTTGGTTTAGGGCGGACATACACACGCCGGATCGATTATAATACTGGAAAAAATTGCAGACACAATATTTAAATTCATAGTACTGACTCCCTAGGGGATATAGTTGAAGAGGAAGAGTGCTGAGTCATGTTGTGGTTCCCATACCCCTGAGTTAGCGGAAGAACAGCGAGATATACGCAAAATCTAGATCTCAACGTTCCAATTACTATAGATACTTATACTTAACACAAACTACCAAAGTACCAACATAATTGATTTGAAATATAAAAGGCCCTTTAATTAACATAACATTTTAATATAAGATAACAAGTCCAAACCTTATGTAGTAAACCACTACTAGTGAACCCTTGTTGTATCCACATCTAACCTCTACCTTTCTCATCAACACAGACAGCAAGGCGTTAGAGAATAATAACTTCCTAAATACTCCATTTACCCGTGATGGAAAACTAGAATGTCGGAAGGAAAAGGGAGAATAAGGATTATTGAATCTTATTATGTTCTCGGGAATCAGATTGCCAGTCATAAAATGTTCCGCCATCTTAGTTCATAACTCTATAATTATTTTCACGGCGACAATCCCCACCAAATGAAGGTAGAAAGGAAAATCCAAAAAAAGAATTACAAAGATTAAATTAGCAATAAAATTAAAAATGCGGGATCCGTATGGGATCAAACTGCTCTCTATGTGCTGGAGGGGGGCTTGACCTATGTCCTTTCAAGCTCCTCCAAGGAGAAAAGGGCTTCCACTAGAGTTTTCCAGCGAACTCTGTTGACAGCAGTCTTCTTCACCCCGTTCCAGGACCTCCCAATGGTGGAAAGTTCTTCTTCCACAGTTCCTTTCCAGGTTTTCTTTGGTCTACCTCTTTTCCGGCTGCCTTGTAGATTCCAATCCAAAGCTTGCCTCGGGATTAGCGTTGGGCTCCTTCTTAGGGTGTGGTCTATCCATCTCCATTTTCTTCTTTTGATCTGGATTTCACATTGACTATGTCCCGCTCTCTGCCACAGGTCCACGTTGGAAATGACATCTGGCCATCGTATGCCCAGAACGGTCCGCAGGAATCGATTTACGGTCGTCTGTATGGACTGTTTTAGCTTTGCTGTTACCTTCCATGTTTCACATCCATAGAAGAGAACAGACTTCACGTTGGTGTACAGCCATCTCAATTTGGTCCTCAGCGAAACCTCTTTGGATCTCCACACCGGTCGCAGCTGGGCAAATGCTGCCTTTGCCTTATTATTCCGATTTTCAATGTCCTCTTCAGTGCCTCCAGTTGTTGATACCATACTCCCAAGATAGCAGAAATATTGGACACCTTCAATCTCATTCCCATTCATCATGACCGGCTTGGCGTTCTTAGAATTGATACGCATTTCTTTGGTCTTTTCAAACCAATTTTCTCTGCTTCTTTCTTCAGTAGGTTAACTTTCTCTTGCATGTCTCTATGTGCCTGTGACAAAAAGACATATGCCATCGGCAAAGTCCAGGTCTTCTAGTCGCTGTGTTAGTCTCCAATGAATGCCTCAAGCTTTTTCTTCTGTAGCCCTTCTCATGACATAGTCCAGTGCCATCAAAAATTAGATTGGTGAGAGGAGACAACCCTGTTTCACTCCTGATGATATTCCAAATGGTTCCGAGAGTTGGCGTTCGTGAGCAACTTATGCACTGTATCCTTCATGCATAGCCTTAACGAGCTGAATGATCTTCTGTGGTATATCATAGCTCTTCAAAATTAACCATATATGCTCCCTACTCACGCTATCAAACGCTTTCTCAAAGTCTATGAACAAGAGATACAATGGTGTCCGATATTCCAATGTCTGATCAATGATTATGCTCAGTGTATTGATCAGATCCGTGCACGATATACTCTCTCTGAACCCAGCCTGTTCCTTCCTCAGTTTAGCATCTAGTGCTTTCCGAATCCTACTCAAAATAATCCTTGTGAAAATCTTACTAGGCGTAGACAACAATGTGATGCCTCTCCAGTTATTACACTCCATTAAGTCTCCTTTCTTTGGTAGTTTGATAAGTACTCCCTTTTTCCATTCTGCAGGCAGTACTTCGGAGTCCCAAATTTGCTTGAAAAAAAAAGG
The DNA here is from genome assembly GCA_946902985.2 of Meconema thalassinum. NCBI lineage: Eukaryota > Metazoa > Arthropoda > Insecta > Orthoptera > Tettigoniidae > Meconema > Meconema thalassinum. The sequence continues at coordinate 688,533,789 of OX336389.2, read as the reverse complement.
AAGCAATTTCTCTGCGATAAGGCCAGTCTCGGTTTTAAGTACGTGTGCTGGGATGTTATCTATGCCAGTTGCTTTGCCACTTTTAGAGTCTTTTACAGCTCTGACTATCTCAGCCTTGGTGATATGGCTTGTATTAATATTTAACTGGGGTGAATCATATTCCTCAACTGATTCAGTGGCTGGTGGTATCTCTCTGTTGAGGGTCTGTGCAAAGTACTCCCTCCAACCAATCAACTGGTCTTGGGTGTTCGTCAGTATATTTCCTGCAGCATCCTTCATGGGTTTCCTCAAGTTAAACTTCTTATTAGATAGTTGTTTAGTTATTTGATACAACTCTTTGGTGTCTCCTTTAACCACTGCCTCTTCTGCTTTCCTTGACATATCTTCTATCATCTTACACTTGTCATTCCTCTCGCTTCTCTTTACCTCTCGGTTTAGAGCGTTGTATTGCTCTATGGGTCTTGCCTTCTCTTCAGGTCTGCACTGCAGTTGACGGGTCTTCACTTCTCTCCTCCTTTACACTTTATTCCATGTTTCTGTTGACATCCATGGCTTTGCTTCCCTCTTCTCGAACCCAAGAAAATTTTTGCACGTGTCTACAATGGTGTCTTTGAAAAGTCTCCATCTTGACTCTACATCCCTCTGCTCTACTTCCTCTTCTTGTAGGCATTGAAAGCGATTCTTTAGTTAAAGATTAAACGCTTTCTTCATGTCTGCATTCGTCATCTGCCTGTGTTGGAATCGTCTATGTACCCTTGGGTTCTTTTGTTTGACCGTTGCTATCTTTATCCTCACCTCTGCCGTCACTAGGTGATGGTCACTGCCCACATCCGCTCCCCTTCTGTTTCTTACATCCAATAGTGAGTGCCTCCACATTCTGCCGATAGCAAGGTGGTCAATCTGGTTCTTTGTTCGACTGTCTGGAGAGACCCATGTCACTTGGTGACATGTCTTATGAGGGAATACTGTGCCACCTATTACCATTCCATGATACTGGCAAAGATGAACTAATCCCTCTCCATTGTCGTTACGGATCCCGACTCCATGGACTCCAAGGACATTCTCCTGCCCCTTGTTGCCCTCTCCCACCTTTGCATTGAGGTATCCCATTAATATCTTGACATCTTTGCGTTTGATGGATGAAAGGACACTGTTCAGTTGTTCGTAGAACTGGTCTATTTGCTCTTGGTCCGCCTGTTCAGTTGGTGCATAACACTGGACCACATGAACATTTCTCGCAGCACATCTAAACCTGACAGTTAAGATCCACTTTGATATCGGCTTCCATTCCATTAGACTGCTCCGAGATCTTCTGGTTAGTATAAATCCTACTCCTTCACGGTGTCCTGTGCCCTCATCTGTACCCGAATAGAGAAGTGTGTGCCCATCAGCTGTGTTGTTCTCTCCAAATCCTTCCCACCTTGTTTCGTTCACCCCTAGTATATCCAGTCTGTACCGTACCGATACATCACTCTTTCCACCTGTGACAGTTTTCCTGTCTCCCACATTTTTCTCACATTCCATACACCAATTCTCGTTTTCCTCTTCATGCTGAAAATCATCATCGTGAGATCCGTCCGGTGTGCTCTTGTTTCAGTTTCAGTAATAAGTAAATTTAAGGGGTGCAGGTTCTTAGCCTACAGCCCCAGAGCCTGATGATGGGGCTGCCACCTTGGGCAACAGGCTGCCCTGGAGCTACTTCAGGGTATTTCGGTGGTCAATACTCTTGTTATTCCCTGGGACGAGAATTCTTTCCTCCCTCCAGGTTGTAGCTCCTTCCCTCCTCCTTTCTCAACACGGGCTTGGGACCGACTATGGCAGAGTTGCTGGAGGGGGAACTACAAGAGAATAGGAAACAGCACGAGAACAACAAAAGAGGAAACGCATCCCAGAAAAGGGGTAAAAGACGTAAAAGAAAAGGCAAATAAATAACAGTTAGGAAAGAGAGGCCAGGGCAAGGGGAAAGAAAACCTCACTTGGTTTTAGTAGTCTTCAAGAACTTGTCAGTTCTAAACTAAGAACCAAGACAGAGGAAATCAAACCACCAGAACCCGGAACACTCTACTCACATAAATAAAATCCCTAAAAATAAGCCTTCCGTAGTTTACAGTAAAAGGTGTTCAATGCTCCCTGATCCAGCTCACTCACAATGGCGAACCAACAACTGACCGATACTTGCAATAGGTAAGAACAATAGGTCACACAGCCACCCACCATATCATACATTTTCAATATCATCGGAGAACATCGAATCGAGATTAACCAGGTAACTTGGGCGAGACCATCTAGCCGACGTCCGAGTCGTCTCGCTCTACCTTTTACGTAGTCTCCTTTTAGTCCCAATCAGAATTACATTTTCTAACCATACCATACTGTTTCTTCTTTTGTTCCCATTTCTTAACAAAACGGGCCTTTGTTAAACTGTCTAACTCCAAAGCCCTTACAACTTCAGATAAAATACAATAATCATGGCATAATCATACATTGTTCACACACTTCCGCCGGCAAGCAGCAGCAATACGTAGCTTCTCGAGGTAACTAAAGGATATCCGGTCAAGTAGCCGGCACAGTAGGCTACTCTTTATAACTTTCACGCCAGACCTCTATCAATATAAACATAAGTTCTCAATTTAGTCAGGATCTGATGATTGGTTTAGTCAGTATATGAATCAGACAAAGCCAATTAAGTAGCTGTCATTTATTTTCACCAAGTTGTCGGGAATATGAAAAGTGCGGTTAAACAAGGTTGAGCAATTTTTATTTAACTTGGTTCTGGCGTTTAGGATTTGACAGCAGGTGACACACACTGACAGACACAAGCAGCCACCGAGTGAACACATAGGCTTCTTTTCATTTATGAAAGCAGGCTTAAAGTCCACACCATAGCAGATGAGGGTCATTTATTTATGTGTTTGTTTCACTCATCTAATATCAATCTAGTTAATTACTTTTAATATGTATATATTTATTTATTTATTTATTTATTTATGTATATACTCACATATTTACTGGCACGTCAAAGATCCCCTTTGGGGAAAAATTCCGGCACCCCGGCGTCTCTAAAAGCCAGAATAATTAAACGGGACGTAAAACCAATAACATTATTATTATTATTATTATTATTATTATTAGTATTAGTATTAAAACTCAGCAATTCTTCTAGGTTTGTGCCATGTCTTGTGTGGGGTTTCGCTTAGAACACCAAGCTGGCTCATCAGCGGGCTCTTGGTGTCCGCGCCCGGTGTCCTAGGCGAAACTCCACACAAGAAACGGCACAAACCTAGAAAAATTGCTGAGTTTTAATTCACTGGCCGTGAAAGCCAATATACCATTATTATTATTATTATTATTTTATGTATCTATGTATATGACTATCTATCTGTCTATGTATAGGAGGCACGTCCAGAAAGTAAGTTCCGTTTGGTAATAAAATTAAATTGTGTACAGATACAGAAAAAATATTTATTGCTCAACATTCCACACCTCTTAAACTACTTTTCCACATAACTGCCGAACTTTTGCAGGCATTTGTCATAGCGTGGCACAAGTTTTTGGATACCTTTTTCATAGAAGTTTGCCGCGGACCGTAAACGAGAGTGAAGACTCCCCTGTAAGATATCCTACCGTTTGGCCACCACTGTTAGGCAAATTGCGTGCTTACCAGGAGAACTGCGTATGTTTAGGAGTTCTCCTGGCCACATACGCAATTTGCCTAACATTGGTGGCCAAACGGTAGGATATCGTACAGGGGAGTCTTCATTCTCGTTTACGGTCGGTGGCAAACTTCTATGAAGAAGGTATCCAAAAACTCGTGCCACGCTATGACAAATGCCTGCAAAAGTTCGGCAGTTACGTGGAAAAGTAGTTTAAGTGGCGTAGAATGTTGTGCAATAAATAATTTTTCTGTATCTGTACACAAAATAATTTTATTACCAAACGGAACTTACTTTCTGGACGTGCCTCGTATATCTATCCATCTATCTACTTATCTAACTATGTATTGATTTACTTATCTATTTATTTGGTTAGTTGATTGTTCGGATAGTTAGATTTCTTATTTATATTAATTTACATATCCAATATATCTATCTATTCACCCATGTTTTTGTTTATTTATTTATTTATTTATTTTATTTATTTTTTATATATGTATCTATGTATTTGTTTATCTATCTAGTTAGGTTTATTTATATATCTATCTATCTATCTACAGGGTCTTTCATATAAAGTAAGAACGCCAAGCGGCGGGTTTGTTATCCGCTAGTGTGGTGGCCTTGACCGAGCTTGTGGCGAGCAGCAGCCCCCTGTTTTAAGCGTGTGTACAATCCTCTATGAAATATTACCTTATAAAAGTTGCTGGAAGTGTCGTCCTTCCTGGGTTATACAGGCATTGTATCTGGTAACCACATTTTGGCTGACGCGAGTGAGTCATGCCACTGTATTTTTTCTGATTTTTTTATTTTGTGTTTTTTATTGAGCACTGAACCAGTAGTGTCAAAGTTATTTACAATTACGTGAATCTGTGTTAGTGAAGGTGGCACTTCATCAGGAAATTGCTGAACAAATGCATCACGTACCCGCCGAGCCGAATCGTAATTAAAATAAATTTTACATACAAAAATACGATGTTGCAATGATAACAGTCTCAACATGTTAGCAGCTGTGGTTCAGACTGGCGACTGACAACACCTGCACGCTTATTGCAAGGTCAAGTTTGTACTATATGCGCGCTTTCAATACTACAGCAGGGGGCCGTGGTGCGTCACAAGCTCGGCCAAGCCGGCTTCAGCAGCGGATGACAAAACCGCCGCTCGCCACTTTATATGAAAGACCCTGTATATATTGTTACGTGCCACCCCCTTAGTGGCACTTTTGTTAACTGGATTACGGTGGGCGAAAAGCACAAACACAATTGTTCCTTTAACGAAATATAATTTATTACAGGCCTACGAACATACACGGTGCACACTCATACACACACACTGAGTCTAACTTCAGAAAACACTACTGGTCTCTATTAGTTTCCACACTTATGTTCTCTCTGTCCGTGAGGCGTTACAGTGTTCCAGCTTACACTCACACCTACAGTCTACACAGGTTCTCTACAGCCTTGTCCCTGCCACTACACTTACTTCCAGAGTCCTCTTGCTGCTCCTTGTGCGCTGTTGCTCGTCCCGTGTCGATCCCACGACCACGACTCCCACGAAGCACCGCGACACCTCCAAGCACTAACAGTCCTAACTCAAAGTTGCACCCTGGCAGACAGGCTTACACTCTGTTACCGTAGACGTCCAATAATAATCACTGTACTGCTGCGCACTCACTCACTGGCCACACTTCAATACACCCTAGCACTGACCAATACTGTCCAATACACACCAATACACTGCAATACACACTCTGTCTCCTCACCGCGGCTCGCTGGTATATATGGGATCAGTCCCTGGCCTGGAAAGTTCCAAATGTCACAACCCATTGCCGCATTGAGTCTGTTCTGGCTGGTTCGACTTCCAGAATTTTCGCGTATTCTCTGGCCGGCTCGCACTGACACACAGGTGGTTTGTTAATGTATGGCCGTGGGAGGAACCGAGAGGGTGTGGGCACTCTCTCCCTCCCCCTGCGGGGTTGGTCCAAGGCCACTAGACTGTCACACTGCCCCTCCCCCCCCCCCCCCCCGGGAGCCTCCTGCCGGCCCGCGGCAGCACGCAACAATATCGTAGTTAGTTTTTTATTATTAATACTAATTTATTTATTTACTCATTTATTTACTTATATATTTATCTATCTATCTATTGATTGGCAAACTAGAGGTAACGATGAGTTTCATTATACATTCCTATCTCGGAAAGTCCCAAAAGTCACGTTGCTTGTTCGGAAAAGGTCTCAGTCATGCGCGTCTTCTGCTTATAGACCCATTTCTTTGAAGTCTTTCTTGATGTTAACGTACCCGGGAATTGTTGTTTTCGGCTTTGGGTCATATTGTTTAAAGATGCGTTTTGTCCATCAAGAGTTGTCCATCCGTCGTAGATGACCGGAGAAGCGAGCGCTGAGTTTGGGCATTGTGCCCGTAATATTCCGTATCTTAGATTTCTTGTCTGGATTTTCGTATGTGGACCCCGATGTTGTGAAGAATATTTCTCTTTTGTAGCTTTAGCATAACGAGCTCATATTTCCAGGAGGGGATGAGGCATTCTGACGAATAGACAGGTACCGGATTGATGACAATATTGTAGTAATGGATTTTGGTATAAGTGATAAAGCCCATTTTGGTATAGGCCTAATATAAAATATGTTTCGAGTGGTTTGGAAAGCTAAGTGAATCGTTTTTGCTCTGGCTGCTAGTCCGTTTTATGGATCCACTCACCACACTGTTCATCGTTCCATGTTTGGTATTTAGTTTAGTCGTGTTGTGTTTGACGTCTGGCTTTATTTTCGCCTTTTCAAATGATATCTGCAAGCCTCTGCTACTTCTTTCCGCACACTAATTTCTTCTGTTGTAACTTCAACATTCTTTGTAGTCGTTGCTACATCATCTGTGAAAGCCAAGCAGTCGGTTTCCACTCCGAAGGCTACTTCTTCGTTGCAATCCTTAACGATTCGAAGAAATTCCTATTATGAAATATGTGATGCCATTCCCATTTTACCTTTTCCAATACGTTTTTCAACAAGTGTGGTGAGAGTCCATCTCCCTATCTAACTCCTGTTTCAATCTCAAAAGGCGTATAGAAACATCCTCGGAATTGTATTTTGGACATGGTATTAGTCAAGGTGTCCATATTACTGCAAGTTATTTTTATTATTATTACTATTATCATTATTACCATTATTATTATTACTTTAGGGCTTCGGATATCGTGGGTACCAGAATCGCGCACTTGGATGTGAATGTAATCTGTTTAACAATCTGTTTTTGTGGTATACCGTAGTATGCGTGCGTAAATTTGGGGATTAGGATTGACAAGGAGACAGTTAATTATTGTTGATTAAAGGGCCGTTTTCACCAACTCTTCACTAACGATTATTTAGTTAATTCCCATTCAACTTAAATAAGGGATTTAATGCGTGATTATCTTCGATGCATTTCACGAGGCCATTCGTGTTCGCAATTACTTAAATAAGATTTACGGCATCGCATCCGTAGCGTAGCGGTCAGCATGGTTAGCTGCCACCCCTGGGTTCGATTCCCGGCTCTACCACGAAATTTGAAAAGTGGTATGAGGACAGGAACGGGGTCTACTCAGCCTCGGGTGGCCCAAATGAGTAGAGGGGGTTCGATTCCCACCTCAGCCATCCTCGAAGTGGTATTCCGTGGTTTCCCACTTCGTCTTCGGGGAAATGCCGGGATGGTATTGTACCCGTAATTATCATGAAGCTGACTTGTCGAAATCCTAAGATAAAGAATGGATCGAAGAATCTTGAAGGTCCCGGCTAAAAACCTAACAAATCGTTCCGACAAGCACTTCTATGATAACCACACAGTCGTTACGGAAGTGTTATGGACTAACTACACTGGACAAGGATGCTAACTACCTCGGGAGCTTGAGATCCTTACCAAAATCTCGGGTCGGAATGGGTAAAAGGCGCCATATACCAAGAATACCCCCTTTCCATAACACATCCTCACTATAATTGAAATAAGTCACGCAAGACCAACTTGTAAAAAGAATGAAGCTAGATTTATTTTCATAAAATCTGCAGACAATAAACACAAATAAAAATGTAAAATATAACAACAACCATTCATCCATAACAAACTCTACACACGCACGGTCTCAAAACAGCTGTGCTGAAAACGCACACAAACTCACATTTAATTTACCTCCCTCAACTGGAGTTTAAATATCGAAAAGAAACTGTTTATATAAAATTTAAATATGGCAAAGGCTTTCCCAAAATTTAAAAAGGTGAATTTAAAATGTATCAATTCTATATTTTACTCTATACAACGTATAACTCCCTTTCTAATTGAAACAATCAGCTGGACTACATGAAATGTCAATCAGCTGTTTCCAAATCGATGCCATTGCTAAAGGCAATCAGCTGTTTCCTCCTCTACCGGGATTCATGTATACAAATGACCAATCCCTCAGTCATCAAACACTCTTTCACAAACACACATCAAGAACATACTTTTAAGTACACTATTCCCTTCATTAATCTTCATAATATACTTGGAGTACGTCACGTGTCTCCATTACAATCATAATCCCACAAAATATCACACACATAATACATATAATACAATCTCTCAATCACCTTGTGTTGCATACAAGTGTTCCTCCATGCAAAATCAAGAACACGTATGATAGTAGCTTAATACTACAACATTAACCTCGCAAACAAAGTTATTATTAAACGCCACTTCAACAAAGTTGAAGAAAAATAATTAAACACATATTAAAAATATTTAAAGTATTTACATCGGACTAGTTGTAAAAGTTTAAATTTAAACTGACCCTCTATGTCATAATAATACACACATCAAAAAAAGTTTTGCATCACCTCGGTTCCAAGAGTTCCGGAACCGTTAAATACAAAGGGAATAGAGATCAACACAAACAACATTTCAGCTCGTTTTATTGCTCATGAGACCCACACATTGCATGTTGTACCATCATACAGCTAGACTTTCAGCATTTGTGGTCCAGATTGCAGTACACACCACTACCTCTAATACCCAGTAGCACGTCCTCTTGCATTGATGCATGCCTGTATTCGCCGTGGCATACTATCCACAAGTTCATCAAGACACTGTTGGTCCAAATTGTCCCACTCCTCAACGACAATTCGGCGTAAATCTCTCAGAGTGGTTGGTGGGTCAAGACGTCCATAAACAGCCCTTTTCAACATATCCCAGGCATGTTCGATAGGGTTCATGTCTGGCGAACATGCTGGCCACTGTAGTCGAGCGATGTCGTTATCTTGAAGGAACGCATTCACAAGATGTGCACGATGAGGTCGAGAATTGTCGTCCATGAAGACAAATGCCTCTCCAATATTCTGCCGATATGGTTGCACTATGGGTCGGAGGATGTCATTCAGGTATCGTAAAGCCGTTTCGGAGCCTTCCATGACCACCAGTGGCGTACGTCGGCCCCACATAATGCCACCCCAAAACATCAGGGAACCACCACCTTGCTGCACTCGCTGGACAGTGTGTCTAAGACGTTCAGCCTGACCAGGGTGCCTCCAAACACGTCTCCGACGATTGTCTGGTTGAAGGCATATGCGACACTCATCGGTGAAGAGAACGTGATGCCAATTCCGTGGGGTCCATTCAGCATGTTGTTGGGCCCATCTGTACCGCGCTGCATGGTGTCGGGGTTGCAAAGCTGGACCTCGCCATGGACGTCGGGAGTGAAGTTGCGCATCATGCAGCCTATTGCGCACAGTTTGAGTTGAAACACGACGTCCTGTGGCTGAACGAAACGCATTATTCAACATGGTGGCATTGCTGTCAGGGTTCCTCCGAGCGGCAATCCGTAAGTAGCGGTCATCCACTACAGTAGTAGCCCTTGGGCGGCCTGAGCGAGGCCTGTCATCGACAGTTCCTGTATCTCTGTACCTCCTCCATGTCCGAACAACATCGCTTTGGTTCACTCTGAGACGCCTGGAAACTTCCCTTGTTGAGAGCCCTTCTTGACACAAAGTAACAATGCGGACGCGATCGAACTGCGGTATTGACCTTCTAGGCATGGTAGAACTACAGACAACATGAGCAGCGTACCTTCGTCCTGGTGGAATGACTGGAACTGATCGGCTGTCGTACCCCCTCCGTCTAATAGGCCCTGCTCATGCATGGTTGTTTACATCTTTGAGCAGTTTTAGTGACATCTATGAACAGTCAAAGGGACTGTATCTTGGATACAATATACACAGTCAACGTCTATATGCCGGAGATCTGGGAACCGAGGTGATGCAAAACTTTTTTTGATGTGTGTATAATAATATTATTATTAAGCTTCTCCAAGAGAAGTATTGTTACGGCTGTGAGTTTGTGTCATCACTCGCCGCATGAGTCACAACTGCCACAGGGCTGGGCTGTGGCCTGCCACCTGTAATTGCTGATGAGTAGTGTAATTTTCTGGCCGCAATAAAGTTAATTACTTCTTTAAGCAGTAATTGGTGTTGTGCTTCCTACCCACCGTAATCCAGTTAACAAAAGTGCCACTAAGGGGGGGGGGGGGTGGCACGTAACAACTACTGGTGTCAGAAGCCGTATTACGAACTCAAGCACAACACCTGACGGTCCTGGTTTCAAAACCCGAGCAGGTCATTTTCTCTAATTTTCCTGTGAGTGCATGCCCTTTACAAGACAAACAACTAAAATGGAGGAGAAATTGGCAGCATTGCTAGAAAAGTTAAATGGCATGGAAACCAAGATGGAGGACGGCCAGAAGAATTTAACTAAGGAGCTAACTGCCAAATTAGAAGACGGCCAGAAGAAGATGGAAGACGGTCAAAATAAGTTAGCGGAGGACCTGAAGAAGATGGAGGACGGCCAGAAGAAGATGGAGGACAGCCAGAAGAAGTTAGCCGAGGACCTAACTGCCAAACTAGAAGACGGCCAGAAGAAGTTAGCCGAGGACCTAACTGCCAAACTAGAAGACGGTCAAAATAAGCTAGCGGAGGACCTGAAGAGGATAGAGGACGGCCAGAAGAAGATGGAAGACGGTCAGAATAAGTTGACACAGGACCTGAAGAAATTAGAACTGGGTCTGCGTGAGGAAGTCACGGCAGTGGAAAAGAAGTTCGACGCCTTACAAGTGGAAGTTGCCGAGCCTCGCCAACGCCCGCTGATGGGGGTGGAGGAGAAATTCAACGTCTTACAAAAGGAAGTTGCCGAGCTGCGCCTACGCCCACTGACGGGGGTGGAGGAGAAATTCAACGCCTTGCAAGTGGAAGTTGCCGAGCTGTGCCAACGACCGCTGATGGGGGTGGAGGAGAAATTCAACGCCTTACAAGTGGAAGTTGCCGAGCTGTGCCAACGCCCGCTGATGGGGGTGGAGGAGAAATTCAACGCCTTACAAAAGGAAGTTGCCGAGCTGCGCCAACGCCCGCCCACCGTTACACCGGGAATATCAGGAACGGGACATAGCAGAGTGACGCCCCCAACCTTCGACGGAAAGGTCCCGTGGAGCACCTACTTACGTCATTTCGAGGCGGCCTGTTCCATAAATAACTGGAACAACACAGAAAAGGCTACAGCTCTCATTGTAGCGCTGAGAGGTGACGCCCTTAACGTCGTTCAGGCCATCCCGACTGGATCCCAGGACTACGCTTCCCTGATCGCCCATATGGAGTCCCGATATGGAGATAGCCATCTTCAGCAGGCCTATCAGATGCAGCTCCGGACCCGGGTACAGAAGAACGCGGAAACCCTGCAGGAGTTCGAGATGGACATCGCACGCCTCGTAAGGCTCGCCTACCCAACAGCGCCGGCCGACTTTCTGGAGCAGATTGCGACGCAGACCTTCACCGACGGGCTACGGGACTCGGACACTCAACAGGCGCTGCGACTCGCGCGCAATAAGACCCTGGCAGATGCGCTGAGCCACGCACTTGAGTTCGAGACGGCAAAACAGGCATCTAGAATGCACGCGCGGGTGCGTCAAGTGGACGTCGACGAACCAGTAAAAACCAACGAGACCAAGCCCCTGACCGACGAATTGATGGAGGTACTAAGCCGTTTCTTCGACAGTCGCGCCAGTACCACCAACAAAAACGTAGCCGAAGAACATCCGGAGAGGCAGCCCGGAAGAGGACTACCGACCTGCTGGACCTGCCGTAAGAGAGGCCACCTGAGCAAGGACTGCGGTGATCGCCGCCGCCAAGGGTTTCCGTCGGGACAGTCAGTCGTAGGTAAACCGCGCGGCCCAGGAAAGCAAGTATCAGCCAGCCATGGGGGGCAAATGTTGGCTTGTGACAGTCGTCAAGCCCCAGCAGTCCAAGTGCGTGTGACGAAGTTACGGAGGGACAATAGCAGCCTGATGGTCGACGGAGTCGTCAACGGAGTGAGCTGGCCCATGCTGATCGACAAGGGAGCGTCGAGGACCATCGTCAATCCCACCGTGATCCCGAAGTGGAGAGTGCAACCCACACAAAGGAACCTCCAGCTAATAACCGCGACCGGAGAGACCGCACCGGTACATGGCGAAGCATCACTGGAGTTCGTCATTGGTCGACGGGCGATAAAGCATCCAGTGCCTGTGGCTGACGTATCAAATGAAGTGATCATCGGACTGGACTTCCTGGACCAGAACAATATCATCTTGGATCTGAGTACCAACACTCTGCACTTCGGAGGTGAGGAACTTGCTTTGCAACCTGCGCACGAGTCCATCACCGCACGACGAGTAAGGCTGAGAGAAGACGTCATCGTTCCCGCCAGGACGGAGGTCAGTGCTGCCGTAATTGTCGACGGAACTGCTGAGGAAGTGGCGGCTGTCATCGAGCCAAAATATGAGGACATCCGGACAAAAGGATTGCTAGTTGCCAAGACCCTCATCAACACGACGTCTCGGCCGTACGCCCGCCTGTCCAACCTGAACGACTACGACATTACGGTTCACCGGGACACCAACCTAGGAGTCTGCGAGCCCGTTACCTGGATTGCCCGCATCACCGACACGACGGACGGACACCTGCAGACGGACAACCGAAGAAGACGCACACTGCCAGAAGAACTACAGAAGCTGTACCAAGGATCCCAGGACCATTTAGACGAGGAACAATCACGCCAACTTCAGGACCTGCTACGCGAATTCCAGGACGTCTTCTCCGTGGGGAGCAAAGACTTCGGCAGGACAAGCTTGGTCCAGCACAGAATCGACGTTGGGGACAGCGCACCGATTAGGGCCCCATTCCGACGAGTCCCGCTCGCCAAGCAAGCCGAAGTCGACCGGATGATAGAAGAGATGAAGGAGCAAGGGGTGATCGAGCCATCACATAGTCCTTGGAGTTCTCCGGTCGTGCTAGTGAAGAAGAAGGACGGTTCCACCAGTTTCTGCGTGGATTACAGGCGGGTGAATGACGTCACGAAGAAGGACAGCTACCCTCTACCCCGGATCGACGATACCCTGGACACCATATCAGGGTCGAGATGGTTCTCCACCTTGGATTTGAAGAGTGGCTACTGGCAGGTGGAGGTCCACCCTAAGGACCGCGAGAAAACCGCGTTCTCTGTGGGCAGCGGTCTCTGGCAGTTCACCGTCATGCCATTCGGTCTGTGCAACGCCCCTGCGACCTTCGAAAGGCTAATGGAGTCCATTCTGAGGGGACTACACTGGAAGACCTGCCTGGTACACCTAGACGACGTCATCGTTCTGGGGAGGAGCTTCGAGGAGCACTACAGCAACCTGAAGGAGATCTTGTTGAAGCTACGGGCTGCCCAGCTGAAGTTGAGCCCCAAGAAGTGTCAGCTCTTCCAGAAGCGGGTCCAGTACCTTGGGCATATCGTCTCCGAGGAAGGGGTGCGCACCGACCCAGAGAAGACCGCAGCTGTGAGGGAGTGGCCAGTTCCGAAGGACAAATCCCAACTACGAAGCTTCCTGGGACTCTGCACTTATTACCGTCGCTTCGTGAGAGGATTCGCTGACATCGCCAAACCTTTACATCGACTGACTGAGAAGGACCAACTCTTCACGTGGACAGCAGAATGCCACAGTGCCTTCGAACAACTCAAGCAGGCTCTGTGCACCGCACCTATTCTGGCCTACCCCAGACCTGGAACAAGGTTCATCGTCGATACCGATGCCAGCGACTTTGGCATAGGGGGAATCCTGTCGCAGGTAGTGGACGGCGAGGAGAGAGTAGTGGCCTACTTCAGCAAAGCCTTGTCAAAGCCAGAAAGGAACTACTGCGTCACCAGGAAGGAGCTGCTCGCCATCGTGAAGACCATTGAACACTTCCACAAGTACCTTTACGGGCAAGAATTTCTCATCAGGACCGACCATGCATCCCTGCGGTGGCTCCTGAACTTCAAGCAGCCCGAGGGTCAACTCGCGCGGTGGTTAGAGAGGCTTCAACAGTACAAATTTGAGATTCAGCACAGGAAAGGCCAACTGCATTCTAACGTCGACGCCCTGTCACGAAGACCGTGCCCCGAAGACTGCACCTTCTGTGCCCGAAGGGAGGAGAACACCGGGATACAGTGCCGAAGGACTACCGTGGAACTTCAAGGGAGCTGGAGCCGCGAATCTTTCACGCGGGCACAAGCAGAAGATGATGACCTGGGACTGATAGCCGAATGGAAGAGGGCCTGTGTCCCCAGAACCGGGTGGAACATTGTGAGTGACTGCAGCCCAAAGTTTAAGTCCTACTGGGCACAGTGGGACTCGCTGATTGTAAGGGATGGCCTCATCTGCCGTACCTGGGAGAGCACCGACGGGAAGACATCTCGGGAACAAGTCGTCGTTCCAAAGGCTAAGACGGAGGAAGTCCTGAAGGAAGTTCATGGAGGATCATCTGGTGGACACCTAGGGATAAAGAAGACCCTGGAGAAGCTGAGAGAGCGGTTCTACTGGATCGGATGCCGAACAGACGTGGAGAACTACTGCGCGAGGTGCCACGATTGCGCAGCCAGCAAGGGCCCTGGACGAAGACGATGGGGTCCACTGAAGACCTACAACGTGGGCGGCCCCATGGAGAGAGTGGCCATCGATGTTGCTGGGCCATTCCCGTTAAGCGAGGCAGGGAACCGCTACATATTAGTCGTCAGCGACTACTTTACCAAATGGCCGGAGGCGTATGCGCTCCCTAACCAAGAAGCCGCGACGATTGCAGAGACCCTGGTGAAGGAATTCGTCAGCCGGTACGGAGTGCCCCTGGAGCTGCACTCCGACCAAGGGAGGAACTTCGAGTCGCAGGTGTTCCAGAACCTATGCCAGCTGCTGGGAATCTGGAAGACAAGGACAACGCCGCTGCACCCTCAGTCCGACGGGATGGTAGAGCGATTCAATCGCACCATCGAGAACCATCTCCGAATAGTCGTCAGCGAGCACCAGAGGGATTGGGACAAGCATCTTCCACTATTTCTCCTGGCCTACCGCGCCGCCGTGCATGAAGCCACCGGGTGCACACCAGCCCGGGCCATGTTTGGGAGGGAGCTCCGTCTACCTGTCGATCTTGCCTTCGGCCGACCTGGGAATGATCCGATCCCGGTAAGCCAGTATTGTCAAGAACTGGTCGACCAACTGGAGGACGTACACGCGTTCGCGAGGAGGAAACTGCGGATCGAGACCGACCGAATGAAGACCCGATACGACCAGCAGACGGATGCCGGCGGATTCCACGAGGACGATCTGGTCTGGCTCTTCAACCCATTACGGAAGAAAGGCCTGTCACCCAAACTGCAGAAGTCCTGGGAGGGCCCGTACCGAGTCGTGAAACAGATCAACGATGTCGTCTACAGGATCCAGCGGAGCCCGAGGACAAAGATGAAGATCGTGCACCGAGATCGCCTGGCAGCCTACGGAGGGACACAGACGGACCAATGATTGATCGGGACGATCATCCATTTTAGGAAGGGGGGGTGTTACGGCTGTGAGTTTGTGTCATCACTCGCCGCATGAGTCACAACTGCCCCAGGGCTGGGCTGTGGCCTGCCACCTGTAATTGCTGATGAGTAGTGTAATTTTCTGGCCGTAATAAAGTTAATTACTTCTTTAAGCAGTAATTGGTGTTGTGCTTCCTACCCACCGTAATCCAGTTAACAAAAGTGCCACTAGGGGGGGGGGGGTGGCACGTAACAGTATTAAAAGTTTAAAGTGTAGATTAGGCCTCCTTCCTATCAAATCACTTTATTCTCAATGGCAATAAAATTACCTCACGTAATATTTAATATTAAAGTTCACTCAACTATTACACTGACTATTAATGTTGTGGTTAGGTTTCTGTTAAATCCGGTTTAATATTATCATTCATTTAAGAGTACCTCATATGATTATTAAGTGGAAATCTTGATAAAGGTTTAATAATTAATTAATTTAGGGACACAAAATAATTCATCAGATCACCTTGCTGTTCCGCATGCCTCCTTCGAATCGTCCAATCCGTCTAACACTTTCACTATAATAACTGTGATTTACAACTAACTCAGTTTCATTTCACACAAATGCTACAAATAGCCTGATATAACATTACAGCAACAAGTTAATTAATTAATTCAACAATACGGTATACATCTTCGTATTTCCACACTTAAATTATTTCATCGCAGACTCCCAAATCAACAAAGTTATACGGAATGACACCATCATATACTATTACCAATATCACGACAATGAGGCATTAACCTTCGCATTGGTTACAATAAAAACAATAATATGGAATTAACCCTCGTATTTCCAACTATATATTCACATATGCGTCCCATATTAACTCAATTAACTGTTACAATGTAGCTTTGCATACTTATTTACCATTACAACCTCAAATGTTGTTTACAAGATGTTTCGGTATAATATTTATTGTTGAAATGTGTGTAGGATTGACTCTCCTCGCAAGTTTACTATACAGAGTAAATCTGGAATCAATTAAATGTCTCAAAATATTGAATAATAATATAAGTTATCGTTCCACACTAATGTAAACTCATAACAATGTCGTAAAGTCAAGACCACAATTGTCTATAACGTTACAACATGCTTTAACAAACTCGTTGTTATACTAATATTCCATATATCTGAGTTCAATATTGGATCGTGACGTCTATAAAAATCGACGACCAATAAATAAAGTAAATCTTCCAATGAGATTTAAGTCTTCATAAAAATTCTTTAACGATAGAATAATGCTATCCCATAATAAAATAGTTATCTGATATTAATGAATGTCAATGCATTATCAAAGTCTCTGTAGCTTAAATTCACTTGGCAAATCGATGAAATCGTCAGTAATGTTCTTGCCTAAACGATCAAAAGTCGATAAGATTATAGCACAATCTTATTTAAAAGTGTCAAAGATAGCTTCACCTAAAATATCTTCTCGCAGAAAAATACCCAAGTCTGATCCTCTAAACCGAATGGTAAAAAATCGTTGAAGACGATAACCAGAATATAAATCTGCAAATAAAATCCATGGAAATAGGATTAAATAAAAGTCGAATAATATCCAAAATATGGAAATAAATTCCATAAGACTATCTAGAAGTACTAAAACGCAGATTAAAATTAAAGTTGGATTGACAAACGAAAATATCCAACACTGAAGTTCATATAAAAATATCTAAATCCATTCGATCACAAACAACTATCCTAAAGTAGCAAATTGGTGCTCAAACATGTTATCAATCTACTCAAAACTACATAATAGAGTATGTCTTCGCTGTACCTTGAAAGAAGTTCTGGTTGAATTGTAGCGTATAGGAATTACCCAGATGGAATGGTAATTCTGTTCCAGGAGAGGATCGAACTGTTGTTCCACACGATCCACGAACAGTTCTCTCGGGCATCGAACTCGCGTTCCCCCAAGAACACCCATTGCTGCAGACTGGACTCAAACTGCCTCTCTCCCGTCAGCTCGTACTGCCAGCTTCATCCATCAGGAAGCGTCTTCTTAATTCTTCTTTAGACGACTCTTATAGAATTCATTTGAGAATGAGCAATAGCGTTGAAAGATGTTCGTATTTGCAAACCACATATTACTTCGAAGGTGTAATGAAGTCGTTTGGTTGCAGAATGTCACGATATAACTGGACATAATTTTGTAAAGATCTAAGTTCATGTTGAAGGTTGCTCTGTGAAGTCACTATGCTTCTATTCTGTATACCCCCGGCGCATAATCTACTCACTCATGACAGCTAACATTATACAGTTTAACTGCATTATTAAGAATGTTGAGTTGAGATCATAGTGAATATCCGTAGAATCGATATCTCACTGAACTCAATGTACGGCCTGAATAATGCTAGAATGCACGAAGCCTTATGAATGTCTATTAGTTCTTCCCTGCTGCACGAAATGTGTCCACAGCGCACACGCTGTCTGGACCCTCTTCACTGCGTAAAATACACGTCGCTCTTGTGGCGCGATAAACACCTTTCTCTTGCGTTAGATTCACGTATAAGAAAACCGTCGAATCTCGTAAACTGGATAACATAAATCCGTTACGAAAGCTTGCCTGCAATACTGGCACTATGCACAAGCTTATTGTAGCTTCAAATATAAGCTGACTTCGTAATAACGCACACACAAGTAGTATTAATGAAGTACTCCGTTTATAATTTGCTCCACCATAGTACGGGTGATATGAGCATCTAGCCTGCTGAAGCCTAGTTCTTGCCACCGGACTTACCTCAATCGTGGCCCCGCTTGGCCTTGGAGAGCTAACTTGCTATCTCCACGATCGCACCTCGCTGAATCTGTAGTCGGTTATGAGCCCCCTTCACTGTGCTCTGCCGTCGATCACAATGATTCTCCGCCATTTTTCAAGAGTGGGGATGGATCACGTGAGCACACAATAATGCTTAATACTTGTTTCTGAAGTCCATAATCACTGTATTATCATTTTACCGTAGTAAATATTTAAATTAGACATCTTTTCATGTTATAATAATTTCTTCATACGGCCTAAAAGTTAATAGATAACTATCCCAGTTATGATCCCAGGGTCTTCCGACATAGAAAGAAGTCTTCCCTGATTGGCTATCAGTGCTCTGACAATTAGTTCGTGGATACCGTAATCATTCTAAAATAGGCGCGGTATCACCTCGTCGCTAAGGTAAATTGACCTTGCTAGGACGACCCATATTGTATCATAGACTTGCAACTGAGCTAAAATCTCGTTTTCTGTCTCCAATCCAGCACCTATAATCTCATGCATTTCCAATACTATTGAGTTGATACTGACCCCAAAATTCATCATAAAATAAGCCGAATTCGGGCTCAACACTGTACCCTAAATTACCTACCATCAGCTTGTTGAAATCCCACGATGACAACTGGATCGTTGAACCTGAAAATCCTGGCTAGAAATCCCCCAGATGCTACCAACAAGTGACGGGGATAAGAGGGTACAGGTTAACCTAACCAATGAAACGTTAAGAAAAACCATGGCAAAACTGAGAGAGCGCGTCCTATTAAGCTATGTATTTACACAACTGCCAGTTCTCCTAAATAGGCTACATTGTTTATATAATTTTAAGCTTTTGTCATGAATAAGGTCGTCTGTATTTCCCTTCCTTTATAATTATGTTCCAGAAAATCTGAAGGAAACATCGCAAACAACGATCAGTGCTACATGCTTTTTGTCCTGTCCGTCATGCTCTCCAAGATGAAACCGAGTCTACGCATGCGCGAGAGCCGTAAAGCATATCTTCTATATATTTAAAATACTAAGGTGATTTTTGTTACCGCGAGATTGAGAAAACGGCTTAACGAATGGACTTCGTAAAGCATTCTGACAAAAGCTCTTGGTCTGTAGATTTGCAGAGTGTCTTTAAAAGGAAAATATATTATACGGTATATTTTTAAATGATTAAAGAAAAATGTGATATTTGTGGCGATTGCGCGTGCGCACAATGGCGTTCCTATACGAGAGAAATGGCGGAGTGAAGATCCACCGCATAGTAGTGTGATCTTTGTTTATGAGAATTAAAGAGAGGGAAAATATCGTTTATGATATTCACACGATATCTACTGCAATAGAATCATAAATGAAGGGTAATATTGGAGAACTTCAAATAGCAGTTGAGTGCATTTGTTGTTTAAGTAACTTAATATTGCAAACGAGGTATGTTGTGTCCGTGGCTCAAGGGCTAACATTGCGGACACCGGAATGAATTTTGCATCGATGAAGGAGTTCGAATCCCTTTTCTTTCTTGCTATTGGTATCGCATTGTCTAAACGTCTTTTACTTTTATTATTCCCGTAATGTAAGGAATGCTCCACGATTTACGTCGCCGTATAGTTTTAAATTGTATAAAAATGGCCACAATCGCTTTCGCCATGAGATACAATTCGCCAACATAATTTATTCGGACTCGGACATCGTGGTCACTCAGCCGCGTCTACTTTGGTGTGTGTGTGTTTGTGTAAAATTTTCTCCGATAACCTGCGTTATTGTGATGGCAGTAATGATGTTTGCATTTGTAATTAAAGTGGGGAATGGGGAGTTGACGACCGAGGCTTTACTATCCCGGTATTTACCTGGAGTGGAAGTGGGAAACCACGGAAAACCACATCCAAGATTGTTGAGAAGGGAATCGAACCTTGCTCTTCTTAGTTTTGCGTCAAGAGTGCGTCCCGTTCCAGCCCTCAAACCAGAATTAAATTTCTTGGCAGAACAGGGATCGAACGCGGAATCCAGGGCGATAGCTGAGAATGTAGCTACCCTGTGTTAATACGATTTTTGACGAGCACTGAACATGTAATTCTAAAACTCTCTCCATTACGGTGGCTGTCGAAGTGAGTCTATGCTCATTCTATTAGTTGGCGAAGTGATTCCATGCTGCCTCGCATAACTAACTCTGATGAAAATGCAAAACATTGTACCTACAACAGGTGATGGAAATTGCTTATTTAGAGCAGTTTCGTACTGTTGATTTCAAAATGAAGAACGTCATCCTGAGCTGCGTTTGAAAGCAAATTGCAAAAATTGTTGCTGGCAGAGATAATTATAAGGATTTTATTATTGGCGATCAGTCTCATCGCAATTCTCATCAGCAACCAACTTGAGAATGAAAGTCTCTGAACTTGATTGTATAAGTGAATATTATTGTTTAATGATTATTTGTTTAGAGTGCATAACTATGAGTCTAACCACGCTGTTGATTTTGGCAATGGAGGTATTATTTGCCATTTAATATTTGGTGACTGCGTTGATGCAGACCACTATAGTGTTATTGAATATGACGTTAATTTGGGGAGAAATGCCACTATAAATAAACCCAGTTGACGAGAAAGAACATTAGCCGCAAAAATAGTGGGAAATCGGAGAAAAATACGGTCACTGCTAAAATCCAATACAAATATGCCATTTCAGGAACAATTCCAGATATTATGCCGTACAGTGTAGGGTCCTTGACGAACGAATGTAAACATTGTTCTGCACTGAATCTCTGTAGCGAGAAATCTACGCTTGGTTACTTTGACCTTTGCTGTTAAAATGGTAAAATTGATCTGACTAAATATAAAATATTTGACAGGCTGCAACAATTTTTCACTGGAGATAATATAATTAAACACAAAATGTTTGAGATAATATCTCAAGGAATTTCAGAGAGAATAATCAGCAGTACAACAAAGCTATGTCCTTCGTTTCATTTGGTGCCAATGTTACTGTGCCACATGCATACGGTCTATATTGTTTTAAAATGTATGGAATTGCACATCATCGCATTTCTTCGTCATATTGAAAAATTAAAAGCGACGGTTCTTGCGGCCAGTTTTACAGTATATATTAAGACTCCTCAGAATTCTAGAATTCCTTGGAATTAAGTGATTTGCCTCCACATACTCCAAACGCTTGACCCATAGTTATGCTCCTTAGAAATCTGAACGCTTCGTACGGGCTCCTAAATGCCGCACATATAAGAAATATGTATAAAAATTGCTTGGATTTGGAAATAATAAGTGCAGTTAAAATTAGGCAGAGAGGTCTAATCCTTCGTCTCGATTTAACACCATCCGATAAAACACTATCATTTTCTTTTAAGAGGCAACATTTTCTAATTCGCTGGGCATACTTTATAACAATAAATAAAGCTCAAGGGGAAACTCTGGAACGTATAGGTCTCAACTCATCAAGTTTTCAGTCGCCAGCAGTATGTTGCAATGTCGAGAGTGCAATCTTTTGACGCCCTTAAAGTTTGAATAGTGATAAAAGATAATCGTACAGAGAATATTATAAGAACATTCTTCAGTAAATATTTTCCAATTGACCGTCATGTTTTGACGGGTTTCAACTAGTTTTTAAGTAATTGCGAACCCGAATGGCTTCGTGAACTGTATCAACGATAATCACGCATCAATTCTCGTGTTTAAGTTAAATAAGAATTAACTAACTAATCGTTAGGAAAGAGTTGGTGAAAACGGCCCTGAGTGGTCAGATTTTGGCTATTTAACGTAATTCCTTGTTAGTGGTAAGTTAACGAGCGTTTCTGTTTGGTGAAATGCTCGTGCTAAGTTTAATAACCTTTATTGACGAATTAAGAGGTAATTGACGTTGGTGGAAACGGCCCTAAAGGGCGGAACAGCTAGGTTATCTGCACCAAGCAATGTCTTGAAATATTGTTAATACACACATCAAAAATATTATTGCATCACCTTGGCGCGAAGAGGCCCAGCACCTTGATATACTCAAACAACGTTTCAGCTATCTTTATTGCTAATGAAAACCTCACATCGCTAGTTGTACAATCATATAGCGAGCTTTTCGGAACTTGCGGTCCAGATTGCAGCATACACCAGTACCGCTAATACCGAGTAGCACGTCCTCTTGCATTGATGCATGCATGTATCCGTCGTGGCATACTATCTAGGAGTTCATCAAGGCACTGTTGGTCCAGATTGCCCCACTTTTCAACGGCGATTCAGCTTAGATCTCTCAGATTGGTTGTTGAGTCATCTCGTCCATAAACAGCTCTTTTCATTGGATCCCAGGCATGATCGATGGGGTTCATGACTGGAGAACATACTGGCCACTCTGAGCAAGCGATGGCGTTATCATGAAGTAACGCATTCACATGTGCGCGATGTGGGAGAGAATTTTCGTCCATGAAGACGAATGACTCCCCGAAATTCTTCCGATATGGTTGCACTATGGGTCGGAGGATGTCATTCATGCATCGTAGAGCCGTTTCAGCTCCTTCCATGACCACCAGCGGCGTACGTTGTCCCCACATAATGCCACCCCAAAATATCAGGGGACCACCACCTTGCTGCACTCGCTGGATAGTGTGTCTAAGACGTTCAGCCTGACCAGACTGCCCCCAAACACGTCTGTGACGATTGTCTGGTTGAAGGAGTATGCGACACTCATCTGTGAAGAGAACGTGATGCAATTCTGACGGGTCCATTCAGCATAATGTTTGGCCCATCTGTACTGCGCTGCATGGTGACGGGGTTGCAAACGTGGACCTCGCCATGGACGTCGGGTGTGAAGGTGCGCATCATGTAGCCTATTGCGTACAGTTTGAGTAGAAACACGACGTCCAGTGGCAGTACGAAACGCATTATTCAGCATGGTGGCGTTACTTTCAGGGTTCCTCCAAGCTGATATTCGTAAGTGGAGGTCATCCACTGCCGTCGTGGCCCTTGGGCGGCCTGAGCGAGGAATGTCGTAGACAATTCCTGTATATCTGTACCTCCCCCATGTCCGAACAACATCGCATTGGTTCACTCGGAGACGTCTGGAAACTTCCCTTGATGAGAGCCCTCCCTGACACAACGTAACAATGCGGATACGATCAAACGGTGGTAATGACCTTTTATGCATGGCAGAACTACAAACAACAGGTGCAGTGTACCTTCTTCCTCGTGGAATGACTGAACCTGATCGGCTGTTGTACGCCCTACGTCTAATAGGCATGGTTGTGTACAGCTTTGGGCAGGTTTAGTGACATCTAGGAACAGTCAAGGGGACTATGTTCGTGATGCTATTTCGACATTCAGCGTCAGTGATCAGGCGATGCTGGAACTAAGGTGGTGCAACACTTGTTTTGCTGTGTGTAATAACACTAATAATAATAGTAATAATAGAATATGGCCTCCGGAGAGCCCAGGTGGAAGTTTTTCGGGTTGATAGCCGTAGTCAACCTACGCGTCGTGATAAAATGAGAGATGAAGACATCACAAATACCCCAGCCAGGGGAATTTACCTTACGAAGTTAAAACCACACTATCTGGCCAGGAATGGAACCTGAAGCCTTTTGGACCAAAGCCTAGCGTGCTACTCGCCTAACCACGACGTCGGAAATAATAATAATAACAATATAGCTTTAGATTAGATTAGATTTTTATTAATCCATTTGATCAATTACATGTATACAATGCATTTTTGATATAGGACACGTCAGTAATTACATCTATAAAATAAAATAAGTTACAGGTATATATTAATAATACAATAGCTATTTATAACTTATTATACTAACAGATCTTAAGAGATACAATCTTATTGGACAACTATTTATACCTTACTCTATCATTACAATATGAAAACTTAATTCTATAAATACAACAACTTACATCTAGGTAATACAATTAAAATAGAAAAGTAAAATATAATGATAGATTTCATCCTTTCTATACATTAAGATATTCAACTACAGAGTAAAAACAATGGCACTGCAGATAAGCTTTCAACATTCTTTGAAAGGTTTTTATATTTGGGGCAAATTTTATATACTGGGGTAGTTTATTGCATAATTTAACTCCTGTGTGAAAAGTTCCATTTTGATATTGAACCCATGGGCCATAGGGTCCATGACGGTCGAATCCATGTCCTTAAGGAAGAAATGAAAGAAACGTATAGTTTCTTAAAGGAACGGAGAGAGATTTTAAGCCAGGAATATAGCTTAACATTGTGCAAGCGACTAGGGACAGATACTCCTTAGATGAGATCACCCCACTCGACATTTCAGAGAGGGCTGGTCACGAGTATTAATAACTGAGTGGAATTTTCCACCGTGATAGAAAGAGAAGCCTGAATCGGAATTCAAGCTGACGTTGCTGGAATTTGACAACGCCGCATATGCACCAGAAGAGGAATAATTAAAATTAACACGTTTACGAGCATAATAATGAGTAAAGAAGTACAGTACAGTGAATCATTTTGAATGAGAGATTTTTCAGTATAGAGAAACCATGTAATAATTGTGCAGAAATAAACTGCCGACGTAAGACGACGTCATAGGGGAATTACCTAAGCCTCTGTGGAGGGGAGAGAGCAAAAAGAATGCAACACCCACACAATTGAGGACGAGAAATTAATTAATATCTCCGAATTGCACGATCGATTCTTAGGTGCAATAAGATCATTTGACATTGAGAAGACGAGCTTTCGGAAGGTATAATTTTTATATTTGTGGCACCATTATTTTAGAAGTTGACCACAGAAAAGGCTTGAGTCTTATTTTTTTGTAGTAAAACAGTATAAAGCTTCGGGCGTTTCCAAGCCAATCATGCAGTATTCAGACAGCCAGAGGGCACGTCACTGTGTCACATCGCATGCAGTCCTACGAGCATTCCGTGAGGGGAAGTGCTGCTCCACGACGTAGAAGTAATCATTCCGACAGTCCGTGAGGGGACGTAACTCTGCGTTACATCGATAACAGCTACCAGTACTCCTTGAGGGGAGAAACGCTGTTTTACACCGCCGAAGTAAGATCCAATAGCCACAGGCGTCACAGTAGTAACGACTTGCTTGCCTACATAAGGAGCAGTCAAGACGAAATTTTAAAGTATCGCCGGAGTGAAATATTAGGAAAATCCTAATTATAGGATTTAGGCCCGACTGTATACAAGTTAAAGTGAAAATTCGCAAGATATAGTCAGAGCAGGCTGCGAACGTCGGACTTAAAGGCGATAGGTCGTTAAATGTTCGAACGAACAGATCATAACGTACGGAAGTATCGTACCAGACAGATAAACTGTTATTTGAATTGAAGCAACCTAAAGGGAAGAACAGAATAAGGTTCGAACGTAGGAGTGTTAAAACAGTTCAAATAAAGAAGATAGGAGATTATAAACATTAGCTCCAGAAAGCAGGCGAACAATTCTAACAGTACTAGAATCGAGAAGTGCTAGCTGCTAGAAACTAATTCTATAGGTCTTAGAGGGGACCTCGATCCATATAGACTTTCGTTAGGATCGATAGACAGATCTACAGAGAAGCCGTTCAAGCTAGATAAATAGCCGGTTATCCAGGATAGGAATAGCAGAATTGAACTCCAGGGAACAGTAGATGTTTCGGGACTTTCGCATTCTTCAGAATAGGAAGCCGACATCGGATAAATTTCACCTTTGGAAACGGGAATTTAAGAAGATCACGTGTGATAGGCTCAGAAGTACGGCCTAGTGATCGAGTAATTGTGAAGTGTAAAATAATCAAGATTGTGTGTTAGATAATATTTTTAGTGTTATTATGTGTTCAAAAGGGACACACCAGTATATAAAAATGTCGTCAATATTAAGTGTTCTAGATATAGGTCAAAAAGTGTTTTTACGTAAGATGAATACCTTCAATATGGTGTAAAAAGTTCGAAGTGGGCCTAAAAATGAAACACCACACCAGACTTAAGATCATGGGATGATCTGGAAAATATGTGAGTACAAAATTCATTTTTATTTTGGTGTCAGAAATTGATTGTGTACAGATCCACCGGAGTTTTGGAGTGAAAGGGATGTGTTTTAATAAATAAATGCTGAATAATCAAGAATACGGTCTGAACAATAATAATAAAATAAATAGAGAAATTATGAATAATTATGTAAAGAATAAATCCAGTATAGGAAATATGTGAATAAAGGGTTAATGTATTTAACAAATGTCATAAGAGCAAGCGAAATATCATTTAATTATCATGAAAGACATTGAAATAAAGTAAAGTTGAGATATGAAAGAAATAGCTTTTGAGCTTGTATAAAGAATAAAGATAATAATAATAATAATTGAATATGGAAATGTTAAATAAAAATCAAATAAATTGATATGAACATAAGAACGTTAAGCCTTAACGTATGTGTAAGAAATGAGGTTCAATGGAATATTTTAAAACAGGGAGCGATTTATCGACCATGGAAAGATTAATATGTGAATTAAAATAATATGAATTGTTACTAAAGAGATTTTATCAGTTCTTGGGAAGACATTTTCGGCTTAAAATAATGCATAGTGCATAATGAGCGCAAATATAATATTAAAGTGTCACGCTAGGAACGCGTAGTGGTTAAATACTTGGTACATTACTTATGGAGGGTAGTTGATTGCAGTGAATTGATAATTGTGTAAGTCCTCTATTTGTGACATTAGTATCACGAGGCATTGTGTATGTATTTAAAAGGGGAGCTAATATATGGTATTATTGAGCGTATGTCATTGGGCCACGGCCGACTCTAAATCGCATTTTGTAATAAGTCCTCTGTACGGGATTAGTTCCCGAGGCACCTGAAGAGATTCGAATGCAGGATCTTCTTATGATAAAAGCCCCTGAAATTCTCCGTCGTCGTATGTGTATTAATCTTCCCAATCAATGAGGACCCTCTCATAATTAATAAATGCCAAGGATATAAAAATGGTCTTTGAACCAAAGAATAGTTGTTTGAATGTATACGGTACAATAAAGCCCGGTCTCCCCAGAACTGGATAGAATGGAAAGGTTTGTTTTGAAAGCCTTGAAAATAAGCTACTAATGGTGGGTCAGACAGGATGTCGCCGCCACCCTAACGTGTCATAAATCGCACCCCATGTAGTAGAGTCTAGCTCTTTTAAAGCGAGGGGGAACAGAGACCGTCTCGTAAGCTGTTGTAAAAGAGAAATGAATACACCAGGAGTGTTTAAAGTTGTAAACGACCCGGGCGTTGAACCGAGGTCCTTAAAGATGGATATTTCGTTTGCCAGTTCAGATCGTAGTTTCTTATATGATAATGGTCTATTAAGACATAAGAGATAAATAACAATCCCTATTGTCATAATGTATGGACGTGGGATTCCACGAGTTGATTGAAGGCAACTGAGTTCGGGAGTAACTATAGTTTTTTGACTGTGTCAAGTACCTTCACGCTCTGGAGTACACAATTGATTTTCTGATTACCTTAATATATTTGTGGAATAAAGAGAGATGATAACAACTGAATGTGTGGACATGCCCAAAAATATTGAGTTAGATAATTAACCTAGATTTTTAAATATAATTATATATTTGTGTTTGAGAAATAAGAAAATATAAAAGCTAGTGTTTGAGGTGTACAAGAATGACACCGTAATAATGTAAATGCATGGAGCCAAAGAGCTCGGAGTTATGTAAACTTAATGTTAGTGCTTTATGGAAGTGAGATTAAGTAAGAATTGATGGTTTATGTGGAAACCACAGGTTTTGAATACAATATTTGTTTATTTTATTTGTGATCCCTTGTTCATTTGGAACAAGCAGTTGATATTTGGGTCAGTAATTAAATTGTTTATATGTTTGTAGCGCCATTAATTTTATTAATTAAATGTGTTTAAATAGGAATTGATTTTGTTGTTATTTTGCAAGTGTATCCTCTAATTAATCCAAAATATGTGAGTCACAGAGTGGGGGAACTTACCGCTGCCCCGAAATCCCGAATTGAGCTACGCTGGTATACTGTGATTGGCATATTTCTTGCTAAATGGGCACAGGGGGATATATAAATACTGTGCTGGATTAATAACTAGAGGAACAATTAAGTCGGTCATATCATGTAAAATTAAAGTAATAATAGGAATAGCTACAACGTAAAATATTAACTGACCGCATGGGTCCCTGGAAACTCATACCGAGCAGCCCTGAATATAATATATATATATTAAACCCCCTAGCAAAAGTAAACATGGCGCCCAGTACGCAGGCCTGAGTTTTCCTAGGGAAAACCCGAGTTTTCTCGAAAAATCAAAATTTTAATTTTTTGAAAAAAATGGTTTTTCGAAATTTTGAATTTTAAATACTTCCATAAAGGTTTTATGAAATTGAATAAGATTATCAAAAGGGTACGTTGTAAGTGAATACCCGTACCAAAGTAATATCTTAAAAGAAATTGGGACACACCGATTCAGAGTATCATCTCTCAAGCATGTACTAGTGTGGTGGCATTTGTGGCCCACTGTATTCTCATAAGATGGTGACGATGATGGAGTTAAAGGAGTGTTTGGATGAACATTTCCAAAAGAATAGGGACGAGATAATAAGAATAAGTACGCAAAGTACGGAAGATGCAAAAAAAGAGAATAGGGAAGAGAGGCAGGAACTTTTGAACGCTATAAAAGCCGATAGCAAAGAAAAGTGGGAGACCCTGAACAATAAATTGGGAACAATAGACAATACATTGAGTCTCCAAAAGGAGGAAAATAACATAGTGTTCGAATCTATAAATGAAAGTTTGGAGTCAATAAAAACTGATAGTGCTAATATGGGCACTAAATTAGAGAATATCGAAGCTAAAAGTAATACCATGGAAACTAAATTAGAAGCTATCGAGGCTAACTGTGTAAAAATGAACGATGAATTGAAGGCGGAGATAGAGGACAAATTGAATAGTATAAAAACAGAAAATTCAGATCATTTTTCAGCACAATCCAGGGTTTTGGAAGATAAACTAGGAATAATAGAAAGGAAATTTGAAAACGAATTACATTCCTTTCAGGAGAAGATTATAGGTGATAATTTCTTGAAAAGTCAAGCCATGAACACTAAACTAGAGGCCATGGAGACTAAAATACAAAGTAATATAAATGAGAAATTAGAAGGAAACATAGAGTCCAATTTTCAACTATTGGATAAAACATTTGGGGACAAGTTAAAGGCATTGCAAACTGAGAGTAACACGTTTCATGCAGGATTGAGAACCCAGATAAGTACTATAGAAAAAAATAGTATAGAATCCAAAAAGGAATGCCAGGATAATTTTAAAATTATTGAGGGTAAAATTAGCTCCATGGAAAATAAATTTGGTTCTATAGAAACTAAATTAAATAGCTTGGAAACAACTTGTAAACAAAATGGGGACGAATGTAAAAAGGAACTTGTAACCCAGATCCAAGGTGTGCAGAAAATTTTAGAAGCTCAAATAGAATCGAACAAAAGTATTTGTGAAAAATCCCAGGGAGAGATAAAAAGTAGTATTGAGGCGTTAGGAAACAGGTTTGGAGGGATGGAAAAGAAAGTAGAAAACCTCGAGGGGAAAGTCGAGAAAGTACAGACAAAGATAACTGAGGTTAAGAAGCAAGCTGAGGCCGATGCCAACAAAAGGGAATTGCAATTTAACGTATTCACGGGACAGGTGGACGAATGGTTGAGAAAGCATGAGGGGGATATAACTACGAAGTTAAGCGAATACGAAGGGAATCTTAAGAAGGAAAGCACGCAACGAAAAAGGGATCGTGATGAACAACTTATAAAAATAGAGAAGATAGATAAAGGGGTTACTGGAATTCAGGAAACCGTAGTAGGATTAACAAAACAAATGGGAGACACAAAGGGAGAGATAGATAAGGTTATGACCGACATAACAATTATATTCGAGGAGTAAGGAAGGGCTCGAGAGGATATGAACAAGATCCAGGATAAAGTCTACAAAGGACAAAAAGAAGTGGAGAAGCAAATAAAGGAGATACGAGAGGGCCTGGAGACCATAGGTGACGTTAAGCCAGAAATTATAGACCAACAGGCTAAGATCATTAAGAAAGAGGTAGAAGACCAAATAAATGGATTTAGGGATAGCTTCAGGGATGAGAAATTCCAATTCCAAAAGGTAGAGGAAGATATTAAAAGGAATCAAGAAAGAATTCAGAATGAATTAAGATCCCGATTGGAGAGGACGGAACTTAAGAATAGTCAAATGGAAATCCAACTCATGGCAAATGAAGAAAGTGCCCGAAGAGAAAGGAAGTTAGAATTCGAAAATCAGGAGGAGTTTCCAAAGACAGGATGGGTAGATTCCCGTGAACAAGGCACAGATACGGAAGGGGACTTAGGAGGGGAGAGCCCTTATAAGATCCCAGGATATCCAATGGCGATGTCAACCCCGTACACGAATCAGACAAATGGCCAAATAATAAACATTATTAAATCCAATGAGGATAGACCAGTAAAGTTTACGGGTAATAACATGTCTATTACTCCAAAATACTGGCTAAAAGAAGTGGCAGAGTATCTAAATGAAATGAAGGTTCCTCAGGATCGGAGACTGAGAGCTATTGAAAAGCTGTTGGCAGGTGATTGTCTCACCTGGTTTAGAAGCTTCAGATACACTTTTGATACGGTGGAAGGCTTTAGGGAAGCATTTTTAAAGCGATATTGGGCAGCAGATGTCCAAGAAAACTTAAGGCTAGATCTGTACTCTAGGAAGTACAGCACCAATGCACCTACTAAATACTCGGAATTTTTCACTGCTCAGCTGTGTAAATTCCGCGAACTGGATATTGCTCCGGCAGAAAACGACCTGTGTGCCGCCATTGCAAGACAGCTTCCATATGAGATTCAGAGGCTGTTAATCTCATCCAAAGCCAGAAGTGCTGTGGAAGTGGAAAGCGTATTACGTCAGTTAGATATGACGACTTCGCACGTAACACCTCGGCATCAGAGACAAACTGAGCAAGTACACATGGCCAGCAGTCAGGAAACTGGAGAAAAACCAGCGACCAGGAATCAATCCACCAGTACGGATACTCAAGGACGAGATCGAGAGTATGGGCACCAGGAGCCTAGAAGGATACAGCCATATTACAGGGGAGGATATCGAGGAAGAAATCCTAGAACTACGGGTTATAGGCAACAGGAAAGCCGACCATATAACAATAACCAGCAAAGGCCGGACAACAGAAAGAAATGGGAGAATTATCCCAGGAGGAATGTAAGGCCAGACGATAGGGATGATGAATATCGGGCCGAAATAGAAGAAAGATATCAGGAGAGTCTTCGTTATATGAACGAAAGACCAGATGAACCTGATAGGCAAAAAGTCCGTTGGAGTGAGGCAATCAAGAACCGGAAATCACCCGACCGACTAGACGGAGCTCAAAGCTTGGAACTACAAGCTCAGTTGAAGAATGAGGGAAAAGGGAGCCCTCAGGATAAAAAAAACTCCAAATTTAAATTGTCAAAAGTGGAAACATACCAGGAGCTGGGAGGAGGTAGAAATTGTAAATTGGATAGCTAGACCAGATGAACTAATTAACGAGGATGTGGAAGGAATCCCACCTGTTAAAAGAGAACTACCTATAATTATGCTTAGGATAGAAGGAGTACTGGTCAGAGCATTGATTGATACTGGATCCACAATAAGTTTAATTACACAAACCCTTTTAAATGAATTGGAAACAAGGGGCCGAGTACTAAAGATTCCCACATCAAGTGTAAAGATTAAGGGAATTATCCCTGAAAAATCTTTGACATGTAAATTTCAGGTATACATTGATTTAATCATGGGTAACGCTGAAATTTCGCAGTGCTTTTTGCTGGTAAATCAATTACCTTATAATGTCATATTAGGTATTGATTTTATCCGTGAGAACAAGGTCATTATAGACCTAGCGCAAAACTGCATTAGAATTCAAAGAGAGGATGTGGAGGAACAAAACATTAACCTACAGGATCAGGAGGCGAAAATAGCAGAACAGGTATGGCATATGGAAGAAGTGATTGAGGAAGATTATAAGGACATAGAAAAAATATTTGAAGTCCTCAACATAGAACTCGAAGATAATGTGGAAAATGAGTTTGAGACCAACCTGTCAGGAAAAATGGAGGAAGCTAAAGTCAGCCTCGAAATTAAGGAACAGTTAAAGAAATTATTATTGGATTATAGGGACGTATTTGATTCCAAGCCAGGGAAGATTGAAAATTTTAAATACGCGTTCCAAGTCAACGATTGGGCACCGTTCAAACAAAAACCATACCCGGTTGCGGAAAAACATTACCCACAAACCAAGAAGACACTGCAGGAGATGATGAATGCAGGTGTTATAGAAAAGATGGCGACACCATATGTTAGTCCATTAGTGATTGTGAGTAAACCGGATGGCTCAGTAAGGGTGTGTTTAGATGCCAGAAATCTAAATGCAAAAATTATACCAGAAAATGATTCGGCACCACCCATAAAAGAAATACTGAGGAAATTTAAAGGCAAGAAGATTTTTACAAATATTGACATGACTTCTTCGTATCATCATCTCGAACTGGAAGAGAAAACCAGCTTGTTGACTGGATTTCAGTTCGATCAACAAACATACTGCTTTAGAAGATGTCCGTTTGGATTAAAGACTGCAGGATCCGCATTAATAAGAGCGCTGGATCGAAACCTGTCAGAGGAAGTGAAAGAGTGCACTATCCGATACGTAGATGACATTTTGCTTACCTCGGAGAACATTGAGGAACATTTAGAAAATTTGAAGAAATTATTAGAAGACCTAAGAAGGGCAAATTTTAAGATAAATTTAAAGAAGTCGAACTTCTGTCAAAGGCAAGTGAC
This sequence comes from Meconema thalassinum, assembly GCA_946902985.2. Lineage (NCBI taxonomy): Eukaryota > Metazoa > Arthropoda > Insecta > Orthoptera > Tettigoniidae > Meconema > Meconema thalassinum. The sequence continues at coordinate 688,500,640 of OX336389.2, read as the reverse complement.
ATTTTTAGGGCATGTGATTGACAAGGATGGTGTTAAACCAAATCCATGCAAATTGGAATCGATAAGGGATTTTCCAAGGCCTTTGAAAGTGAAGAATGTTCGCCAGTTTTTGGGATTGATTGGGTTCTTCTCAGGACATTGTCCATCATACACCAAAACTGTGGCACCACTACAGGACCTTCTGAAGAAGGGGGGCAAGTGGAAATGGACGGAGGAAGCAGAAAAAGCATTCGTGGAGGCCAAGGAAATGCTCTTAAATTACGTGAAGCTAGGATATCCTGATTTTAATCAGAGATTTATCATTCAGACAGACGCATCCCAGATTGGAATAGGGGCAATGCTATATCAGGAGAACCCGGAAAACCCTGATAAGAAGAATTATCTAGCTTTCACAAGTAGGAGACTGAAACCACACGAGAAAAATTATACGATCAGCGAGATCGAGCTGTTAGCGATATTGCACGCGTTGCAATATTGGCGGAAGATCGTATATGGGTTTCAGGTCATTCTAAGGACGGATCATAAAGCCTTAACCTTTTTGATGAAGACTGATTTATCCAGTCAAAGGTTGATGCGTTGGGCTTTATATATTCAACAATTTGATGTCAAGATAGAGTACTGCCCAGGAAAGGAAAACATAGTTCCAGACTACTTAAGTAGACAGCCAGAGTCCATAGAAGAGGAAGTAATGGCTATAGATTTGGAAGACAGGGATCAGCGTACTCTTAATGAGTTAAGAAGCATTAGTCAAAGGCAACGGGAGGATCCATGGATGAACATGCTCATATCATTCCTTGAGGGAAGCTTGATAAGAGGAACACCAGCATACACTGAAGCTGAGAAGATAGCACAGGACTACACGTTTTATAATGGGTTATTATATAAGTTTGTGGACTCTGACCATACGAAATTAAGGATTGTTGTACCTGCAATTTTGCAGAGGAAAATAGTATGGTTAGCCCATAGATCGTTCGGACATATGGGAGTCGACAAAACAGTCTCGATGCTGAAAGAAGCATTTATATGGCCGAGACTGAGAGAAACTGTAAGGGACACGCTAAAGACATGTGATCTATGTCAAAGGATTAAACCTAATGCATTTCTGATGAGACAGAAGCCTATACCATTGTTGCCCGAAAGGCCCGGCCAAATCATATCTATTGATAATTTTGGACCTTTGCCAAAGGCAAGAAGAGGAAATCGACACATAATGGTGGCTATGGATGTCTTCACTAAAATGGTTGTCCTTGCTCCCATACAGAAGACTAGTACCAAACAGGTGTTAAAACGACTTAAAGAAAAAGTGATACCGATTCTGGGGAAACCTGAGAATTTGTTGTCGGATCACGGCAGTTGTTTCACCAGTGTAGAGTTCAGACGAGAATTAGAAAGACTTGGAATACGTCAAATTTTGTCAAGTATTCGCCATCCTGAGGCAAACCCTGTAGAGAGAGTTATGAGAGAAACGGCCAAGTATTGTAGAATATACTGTGCCGAAGAAAATTGGAAGTGGATAGATATTTTGGATATTATTGAATTTTGTATAAATAATACAATCCATGAATCCACAGGAGAGATACCCATAACGTTACATCGGAATGAGCAACCGGAAAGACCTTGGAATCTGGTAATTCCTAGGCCAGCAGACGCTCAGCCGGGAAGAGATGTACGAATTAGGAGAGCCTTTGAGCATCTAAAAGCTCAAGCCGACAGGAGGCAGAGAAGAAATAGGCATAAGAGGTATCATCGACCATTATTAGCAGGAGAAATGGTGTTAGTGAAAAGACCAGCCATTTCGGATCCAGGGAACCGTGTGTACAAGAAGTTCCAGAAAATGTACCACGGACCATATCAGATAATCAGAGATTTGAGGAATAACGCATATAGAATTCGGCACTGTGAAACGGATCACGAAGTGACCATGAATTCAGCAAATTTGAAATTATATTACCCTCCCGAAGATTTTGATGAAGAAAATGAACAAGCCCTGGTCATGGAAACATTTAGAGATGAATCCGCTTTTGACATAGACAAGAATAAGGAAGAAATAGAAAATAGAGCTCAAGCATTCGAGTGCGAATGCGAATTGGAGAAAGTATATTGGGAAATTAAAGAAATAATTGAATTTATTGAAGAAGAAAATTCCAATTTAAGAAAAGAAAATGATGAAATAAGGAAACGGGTAGGGATAGACCAAACCCGTAAGGGAGAATGAGGTTCTGGGAACTTAAAGTCCAGACAAAGAAAGAAAGAAAGAAAGAAAGGGTAGGGACAGAGCATACCCGACCTACACAATTAGTGGAAGGAACCTTAAGAAAATAAAATAACAGTAAATACGGATGACGTTATGATGGATTCGACGGAAAGGAAATACAAATTAAATTGAAATAAATTTCCTCAAAATTTTCGAAAATTTATTTACCTAAGGAGGGGAGAGATGAACCCATGGGCCATAGGGTCCATGACGGTCGAATCCATGTCCTTAAGGAAGAAATGAAAGAAACGTATAGTTTCTTAAAGGAACGGAGAGAGATTTTAAGCCAGGAATATAGCTTAACATTGTGCAAGCGACTAGGGACAGATGCTCCTTAGATGAGATCACCCCACTCGACATTTCAGAGAGGGCTGGTCACGAGTATTAATAACTGAGTGGAATTTTCCACCGTGATAGAAAGAGAAGCCTGAATCGGAATTCAAGCTGACGTTGCTGGAATTTGACAACGCCGCATATGCACCAGAAGAGGAATAATTAAAATTAACACGTTTACGAGCATAATAATGAGTAAAGAAGTACAGTACAGTGAATCATTTTGAATGAGAGATTTTTCAGTATAGAGAAACCATGTAATAATTGTGCAGAAATAAACTGCCGACGTAAGACGACGTCATAGGGGAATTACCTAAGCCTCTGTGGAGGGGAGAGAGCAAAAAGAATGCAACACCCACACAATTGAGGACGAGAAATTAATTAATATCTCCGAATTGCACGATCGATTCTTAGGTGCAATAAGATCATTTGACATTGAGAAGACGAGCTTTCGGAAGGTATAATTTTTATATTTGTGGCACCATTATTTTAGAAGTTGACCACAGAAAAGGCTTGAGTCTTATTTTTTTGTAGTAAAACAGTATAAAGCTTCGGGCGTTTCCAAGCCAATCATGCAGTATTCAGACAGCCAGAGGGCACGTCACTGTGTCACATCGCATGCAGTCCTACGAGCATTCCGTGAGGGGAAGTGCTGCTCCACGACGTAGAAGTAATCATTCCGACAGTCCGTGAGGGGACGTAACTCTGCGTTACATCGATAACAGCTACCAGTACTCCTTGAGGGGAGAAACGCTGTTTTACACCGCCGAAGTAAGATCCAATAGCCACAGGCGTCACAGTAGTAACGACTTGCTTGCCTACATAAGGAGCAGTCAAGACGAAATTTTAAAGTATCGCCGGAGTGAAATATTAGGAAAATCCTAATTATAGGATTTAGGCCCGACTGTATACAAGTTAAAGTGAAAATTCGCAAGATATAGTCAGAGCAGGCTGCGAACGTCGGACTTGAAGGCGATAGGTCGTTAAATGTTCGAACGAACAGATCATAACGTACGGAAGTATCGTACCAGACAGATAAACTGTTATTTGAATTGAAGCAACCTAAAGGGAAGAACAGAATAAGGTTCGAACGTAGGAGTGTTAAAACAGTTCAAATAAAGAAGATAGGAGATTATAAACATTAGCTCCAGAAAGCAGGCGAACAATTCTAACAGTACTAGAATCGAGAAGTGCTAGCTGCTAGAAACTAATTCTATAGGTCTTAGAGGGGACCTCGATCCATATAGACTTTCGTTAGGATCGATAGACAGATCTACAGAGAAGCCGTTCAAGCTAGATAAATAGCCGGTTATCCAGGATAGGAATAGCAGAATTGAACTCCAGGGAACAGTAGATGTTTCGGGACTTTCGCATTCTTCAGAATAGGAAGCCGACATCGGATAAATTTCACCTTTGGAAACGGGAATTTAAGAAGATCACGTGTGATAGGCTCAGAAGTACGGCCTAGTGATCGAGTAATTGTGAAGTGTAAAATAATCAAGATTGTGTGTTAGATAATATTTTTAGTGTTATTATGTGTTCAAAAGGGACACACCAGTATATAAAAATGTCGTCAATATTAAGTGTTCTAGATATAGGTCAAAAAGTGTTTTTACGTAAGATGAATACCTTCAATATGGTGTAAAAAGTTCGAAGTGGGCCTAAAAATGAAACACCACACCAGACTTAAGATCATGGGATGATCTGGAAAATATGTGAGTACAAAATTCATTTTTATTTTGGTGTCAGAAATTGATTGTGTACAGATCCACCGGAGTTTTGGAGTGAAAGGGATGTGTTTTAATAAATAAATGCTGAATAATCAAGAATACGGTCTGAACAATAATAATAAAATAAATAGAGAAATTATGAATAATTATGTAAAGAATAAATCCAGTATAGGAAATATGTGAATAAAGGGTTAATGTATTTAACAAATGTCATAAGAGCAAGCGAAATATCATTTAATTATCATGAAAGACATTGAAATAAAGTAAAGTTGAGATATGAAAGAAATAGCTTTTGAGCTTGTATAAAGAATAAAGATAATAATAATAATAATTGAATATGGAAATGTTAAATAAAAATCAAATAAATTGATATGAACATAAGAACGTTAAGCCTTAACGTATGTGTAAGAAATGAGGTTCAATGGAATATTTTAAAACAGGGAGCGATTTATCGACCATGGAAAGATTAATATGTGAATTAAAATAATATGAATTGTTACTAAAGAGATTTTATCAGTTCTTGGGAAGACATTTTCGGCTTAAAATAATGCATAGTGCATAATGAGCGCAAATATAATATTAAAGTGTCACGCTAGGAACGCGTAGTGGTTAAATACTTGGTACATTACTTATGGAGGGTAGTTGATTGCAGTGAATTGATAATTGTGTAAGTCCTCTATTTGTGACATTAGTATCACGAGGCATTGTGTATGTATTTAAAAGGGGAGCTAATATATGGTATTATTGAGCGTATGTCATTGGGCCACGGCCGACTCTAAATCGCATTTTGTAATAAGTCCTCTGTACGGGATTAGTTCCCGAGGCACCTGAAGAGATTCGAATGCAGGATCTTCTTATGATAAAAGCCCCTGAAATTCTCCGTCGTCGTATGTGTATTAATCTTCCCAATCAATGAGGACCCTCTCATAATTAATAAATGCCAAGGATATAAAAATGGTCTTTGAACCAAAGAATAGTTGTTTGAATGTATACGGTACAATAAAGCCCGGTCTCCCCAGAACTGGATAGAATGGAAAGGTTTGTTTTGAAAGCCTTGAAAATAAGCTACTAATGGTGGGTCAGACAGGATGTCGCCGCCACCCTAACGTGTCATAAATCGCACCCCATGTAGTAGAGTCTAGCTCTTTTAAAGCGAGGGGGAACAGAGACCGTCTCGTAAGCTGTTGTAAAAGAGAAATGAATACACCAGGAGTGTTTAAAGTTGTAAACGACCCGGGCGTTGAACCGAGGTCCTTAAAGATGGATATTTCGTTTGCCAGTTCAGATCGTAGTTTCTTATATGATAATGGTCTATTAAGACATAAGAGATAAATAACAATCCCTATTGTCATAATGTATGGACGTGGGATTCCACGAGTTGATTGAAGGCAACTGAGTTCGGGAGTAACTATAGTTTTTTGACTGTGTCAAGTACCTTCACGCTCTGGAGTACACAATTGATTTTCTGATTACCTTAATATATTTGTGGAATAAAGAGAGATGATAACAACTGAATGTGTGGACATGCCCAAAAATATTGAGTTAGATAATTAACCTAGATTTTTAAATATAATTATATATTTGTGTTTGAGAAATAAGAAAATATAAAAGCTAGTGTTTGAGGTGTACAAGAATGACACCGTAATAATGTAAATGCATGGAGCCAAAGAGCTCGGAGTTATGTAAACTTAATGTTAGTGCTTTATGGAAGTGAGATTAAGTAAGAATTGATGGTTTATGTGGAAACCACAGGTTTTGAATACAATATTTGTTTATTTTATTTGTGATCCCTTGTTCATTTGGAACAAGCAGTTGATATTTGGGTCAGTAATTAAATTGTTTATATGTTTGTAGCGCCATTAATTTTATTAATTAAATGTGTTTAAATAGGAATTGATTTTGTTGTTATTTTGCAAGTGTATCCTCTAATTAATCCAAAATATGTGAGTCACAGAGTGGGGGAACTTACCGCTGCCCCGAAATCCCGAATTGAGCTACGCTGGTATACTGTGATTGGCATATTTCTTGCTAAATGGGCACAATATATGCTTGTGTGTGTGAAATATGAATGTTTTGATTTTGTCTTGTGTTATGCCTATGAACATCATTGTTTGTTTTTAGAAAAACATCTTTTTTCATTAAATTCTTTTTAAAAAACATAATACTTTCAAAGATATGAATGCAGGGCAGTGGGAGAATGTTTAACTCTTTAAACAGAGGTCTGCATGATTCTCTAGTGTTTACATTTGCCATAATTCTAATCGCCCTCTTTTGTATCCTAAACGTGCTTAGTACATCCGGCGACATACCCCAAAATATGACCCCATATCTTAAGTATGAATGGAAATAAGCAAAATAAGTATTTCTTAATGTGTGCATGCTTGTGAAAGTTTTCAAAATACGTAACGCAAAGCACATCCAGTTAAGTTTAGTATTCAGATATTGTATATGTTTATTCCATTTCAAGTCATGTTGTATCCATAGTCCTGAAAACTTTGTTTCTGATTTATTTTCAATTTGATGACCATTTAATGTTACATTTGGCTTCACGGGATTCCTATTCTGTATAGTGTGAAATTTTAGAGATACTGTTTTTTATAGTTTGTTATGAGGCGATTATCTTGTGACCATTTGGTTAACTCGTTTGTAACGGAGTCAACAGACTGCTGTAAGACCTGCTTAGTTTCACCTTTTATTACAAGTGTTGTATCGTCCGCAAACAAAATTTCCTTGTGAGAACGAACGTGTTATATCATTGATATATAGAAGACAGAGTAGTGGGTCCAAAATCGATCCCTGGGGTACTCCAAATTTAATAATTCCCTCATTGGACAATGTTTCATTAAGTAATTTGGTTCCATCATCCTTGTGTCTCAAGCTTACTATTTGTTTATGCCTTGTTAAGTAAGACTCTATCCATTTATTAGCTAGACCTCTAATACCATATTGATTTAGTTTTGTAAGGAGGACTTTATGGTAAACAACATCAATTGCTTTCTATAAATCCAAGAATAGGCTAGTTGCATGTTCCTTATTGTCAATTAATTTCAGGATACTATTACTACATTCATAAATTGCTGTCTGTGTAGATCTTTCCGTTCTGAATCCATGTTGTGAGTTTGATAGTATTTCATTTTTTCTATAAAACTTATCAGTCTCTTATACATGATTTTTTCCACAATTTTTGCAATACCAGTTGGTAAGGTAAATAGGACGATAGTTATCTAATTCATCTTTTGAACCGTTTTAGTGCACTGGAATTACATTTGATAACTTCAAAATATCCGGGTAAGTTCCTGAGAGTATAGAACTGTTCATTTTGTGCGTAAGTGGATTTATTATATTTTCTGCACATTTCTATAAGGGGTCCTTGTCGCCTAAAAGGGTCAAATTTGGGATTTTTATTTTATTGTTTAGTTTAATTAAGCACACGTTTCTGAACAAATCTTAGTTTGTTTCATGAAGATCGGACCGTTAGTTTTTGAAATATAAATTATTTTGTGCCGTAGTGCACAATGTATACCACGCCCCTTTTATACTTGCCGAAACAAAAAGGCATAGATCTCTGTAAAGCAGGGTCACAGAAGCATATTTCTCATAAAGGTAATATTTTAATACGTGTATTGGCAGTACTGGATGCGCAGTTCGATTGTTTCTTCTCTGGATAAAGAATTTGGGCGGGAATATGTGTCAGTTGCCAGCTGGTTTGTCATTTGTGTGCATGTGTTGAATTGTGTTAAAAATATAGATCTTGCAATGCCTCGGATGAAGAAGTTTTCCTCCAAAGCTAAATTTAGAGGTAATCAATACTTCTCCAACATAAGTCAGTGTAGTGAGTCTAAAGGAACAATTACTTAAATAAGAAACAGTAAGTGCAAAAGCGAATTGAACGAAATTTGGTACTGAGGTAGTACTAGCAAAGGGCACCTAAATGTCATGTTTTATGTCACCGCTATCTTGACGGAAGCGTAATGGCGGTAACCAAAGTGTTCAAAACTTAAATCAAATTTCGACTAACCTGATCATCTGATCTCTACCGAATTTTTCAACAACATACCATGATGTAGTGTACCCGATACCTAGTTTAGGCTATCGGCTACGCCAACAGACATTAAGCCGTAGTTGAGGTTTTGGGAAGAGTTAAGAAAAGATAGCGCCCAGATCAAGTCAAGAGGAATGTCAGGATGACGTAGTAGGTGTAGGATCAAGAAGGCACTGACATCCGTAAGAAGATGGAATTATGGATAGAATTATGAAGCTTTATTAAGATCTATATGGAATATGGTATTTAAACATCTTAGAAGAGGATATATAACATGCATTATATGTGGAAATAATTTAAAGGAAGTTAGATAACCCTTAAGTTATTTTATAACGGAATAGCCGAGATGATGAGGGTTCGAGATTATAATTGTGACGCGAGAGCATAGTGGTGGGGTGAACGCCACGTGTCTGCGCCAGGCAGATAAGAGTAAAGACAGTGCGGACACATTCAGTCTAGCTCTGTCAGCCGAGCAAGGAGGGTCGAGGAGTAGCGCAAGCCAAACGCATGGTGAAGGTCGCGTAGCGAACCGAAACTGTCACGGCAAAAGTGTAGGCGACAGTTTCAACATCACCGAGCAGCGAACGGCAAGCAGGTCAATAAACCGGGCGGACTTGCCGAGCAAGCAAGCATAGGCGGCCGGGATGTTAGAACAGCATTGCGAGTAGTTGGATAACTTTATTCCAAGCTGCATTTCAACGCAGTCTGAACACAGTTTTTCTGAATAACATTACGACTATGCTTTTCATAACGCATTCCAAGTAACATTAACAATTTCAAGCAAACGGAATGTTGTAAGCATATGCACTGATGAACATTAGCTCGTGCATTAATGCATTTATTTCTTATGCAGTTTTGTAAATTACCGAATATGAACACAACTACAGGGTGTTTCATAAACTTAGACACTCTCACATAAAATTTTATTTTACGAAAGTGAGACTTATCAGTTATTGGAGATTGAACTTTCGACACTCAAACTGAACATTTAATGGAACAGTGGCGTAACGTAGAAGAGGAATAGGGGGTCCGCTGTTTCCATGAACTTTTTCGAGAGGATTTGGACAATATCCGCTATGGGTAACCAGAAGTTCATCATGTCGGAGTAAACGCAGATAGAGACGCGATGGCACCGCAGAGCGATGGATTCGATTCCTGACGAGAGGAGGTCCACCAGCTGATTCACTTGGATTTCGAAGGCAATCGTCATTTCATGGATGGAATGATATTCACGCCGATCTTTCGAGAAATTCATTATATAGGGAAAATCGACGATCTTGGAAATTTAATAACAGCTGATTATGAAAAAGTACTGTAAGAGTTATATCTACCTGATACGATTATTTTCATGAATACTGGGCACACATATATATTTTTCTGATAGGAGTGATACGATTATTTAGACATGGTTTGACTTTATATGCTTCGAATTTGCTAGAATATGGCATGACCATATGATATGGCAGGCATCATTATACGAAATTCTCACCATTGGTTGGCTTTATTAAGCAGATGTTTGGTCTTTTAGACATTTTTCCAGCAAGGATATTTTTCATGAATAGTTTTTTTTTGTATGACGAGTATTTCGAACTCGTGATCTGCAATTGATTATCTAAAATTACTTCGTCAGTTCATTGCATACTAGCGAGTGTGTATTATTCATCAGTAGGGATTTTTTTTCCATTGGATTGTTTGGAGATATTAAGATGTTATTCACTTTAGTGAATGAATATCGCTTTTATATGACAACTAGAGACTTGTTGATTCCTATCTGGTACATTCACTCATATAGTCTTCGAGATGGGGTCTTTCGTATTTATACGATTGTATGGTGGTTACTCATCTTACCCATCGCTTAGGGCACTATCATGATTAGACGACGGGGCGAGGTCTTTCGTATTTATACGATTGTACGGTGGTTACTCATCTTACTTGCCATTGAGGGACTCATTTTTATCATCGGAGTGTACATGAGATTGTAAGTGAATCAAACAAGGAACTACTAGTCACATATCAGTCGAACTTTTGTTAAATAAAGTAACGATAAACGTCAACAGGGTTACATTTGTAATTCTTGTTTGCCAATCCAATATTTTGTTGCTATACTCTTTTGAGAGTAATTTCAGTTTAACAGCTGTTACAGCTGATGCTTTTGATGATTTTTATAATTGTGTTGGATACCTTTGAGACGGACTTAAAGTAATTGAATCTTGTAAGATGAATCATTAATGGTCAGATTTATTTTAAGGCAGATCAGTATTGCAGATTTTGATATGAGAGATTATAGCACATTGGTGTTTTTCTGTGATGTGAATTATGAGAATTGTAAGAGAATTTATGCTATTTGAAAGCAGATCTTGAATTACTGAGGTAATATTTTTCCAATTGTTTAAGAAGTTGTCTAGATGTGATCAGATTAATTACAGTTATTGGAGATTGTGTGCGTTGATAATTTGAAGCCAGTTATATATTTTTTGTAGATCATGCAACATGGTTAAGTGAAGTTTGTGATAGGCATTTTGTAGAAGTTGCCATGTGATAGTAGCAACGTTGCTAATGTATTTTGAAGCAGACGTGAGGTCGTCGTACCCAGTCTAGCGTAATTGTTGAGATTCATGCTGTATGTGCTGAATATTTATGGAGTTTTTGTGGAATAATTGTTGTATTCAAATGTGATATTTGAAGAATTGAGGAAATATAATGTCGTTGTGGATAGTTAGATCCAACGTGATGTCGTGAAGGCAATAATATTTTTTGGCATGATAAATTAAATACGAGATATAACTTGGAAGTGATAAAACTGTAAGACAACGTTCTATAAACCATATTAAACAATTTGTTAGGAAATTAAACAAATAAATAAAGTTGATAAGACAAGATTTTCTGCGAATAATAATTAATGAAATAATAATCTGAAAGTTAAGCATATTAATGATCTGACCTAATGAAATAAAAATCAGAATGACTAGATGAAATAATAAAAATCTAAATAACCAGAAGAATAAAATTTAAATAAATGGATAAATTAAATTTTGGAATAAATCAACGAATTAAATAAATGGATGAATTAAAGATTGAATAAATAAACTGATTTAAGTAAATTAATAGATGATTGGATAGATAATGAATAACTGAATTAGAAGGTGATAATTAACTAAAGAAGCTGATGATTAATGAATTTATATGGAATTAAATAAATTTAATTGAGATACAATTTGAAGGAATTGCAACTTGAGTTGAGGATTTAAATGATGTAATGGTGATGAATTAATGATTCTGACAGGAATATGTAGAATTTTGAGATGAGAATTAATGTGAGAAATATTTAATTTTGATGACGATAATGATGACCAATGAGAAGTGAATTTCCTGTAATTCACAAACAATTAATTTGTAATGACAATGTAAATAGTGTAAATTAATTATTCAATGTTTAGGAGCATTTGACTAACATGTTCAACATTTAAATTATGCCATGCAAGCCATAAAATACGTGATATTTAAAATATGTGATTATAATATGTGTATGTTTAGACAGATTAATAACTTTTTCAAATCCACATTCATGATGTTAAATTAAAGAGAAATTAGGTCTCAGGTTTCACAAATGTCAGTGACGAAAGACATAGTGCTACAGTGATCATGAGAACCCAAGAGAACTTGAGAGATTTTTCTGTTTTATGTGGATGAAATATTTTTGATTAGAAAAGAGATGGTTCGATTTTTGGACAATGACAATTTAACGTTGGCATTCGACCATACTCTCAGGTAGGAGGTATATTTAAAATGTCTGTCTGACTATCAAAGTGAAATAAATTTGTTTTTATCTTAGTTGTGATCTGATGATGGTGTGATTTTCCTTTTCTTTCCTTGTCTTGAGTAAGGCTTAACCAGGAAAGGAGGTGGTTTGCTAGGAATTCAGTTGATGGCGCCCATTTATATTTGCATTTTTTTTTATTAAACTTAAGCCCGTAACGACCCTAGAGATACTTTGTCTCGTGTTACCCACTGCTTTTTCGATAACTCAGCTGAATTTCCGACACATTCCTTATTTGACTAGAGGTTCATTTAACTCCGCTCTGTCCTGGAACTCCAGGAATGCGATGTAATAGCAGATGGGTCATCGCATCCCCAGGACGAACGGGTACAGTAGGAAGCATATTTTGACCAAACTATAAGTTCATCAGCCCAATAATTTGTAGATGGCGGCCATGAATGTGTACAAATTGATTCCCCCTATCAATTCAAACACGGTGAAACCGAATTGAACGAAATGTGGTACAAGCTGTTAGGTATTGAACTGGGTGTCAACACACAATCTGCCCTCAATGATATAGACCACCAGCGAGTGATCGAGGCTGAAAAATGAACCAACGTTACTCGGCAAGATGCCAGAAAGAAACAGAGGAACACTAAAAGGAAGATGGAAGAAGCCAATGATGCAGATGATCCAGATTATGGGGCAGTATTGTTCTAATTATGAACGCAATACACTATTTCCATGTGCAAATCTTTTAAATTGAAATTACCAGAAAAGTGATTTTTTCAGTTTTAGTACATATTTCTGGAAAAGTAAGAGAGATATAACCATGAAACTTACTAAACTGATTTTTTATACCCAAATAATGAAAGTGATGCAAATTTAGGTCCAAATGTTGTGTAGAAGTGTAAATACTTGTGTGAAAAGCATTGACATTTTTGATTTTTTGTAAATAAATGCATCGCGTATTTATTTATTTTATTTCTCAGACCCCATTATTCCAAATGTACTAAATGTGCTTGGCTTTATTTAACATAAGTTACCCTACATCCATGATTTTTTTTAAGATAATGTAATGGTTCTTTTGTCTACAGGGTGTACCTAAATATGTCCACTTTTAACATTGAATTAAATTGGACATTCGTTACCTACAAGGTCCCCTTAAAATTGCATCAGGGATGCCATCAATGCCAGCACAGAATTTATTTTTAGCTCTTTTATAACTATTCTTACCTCTTCACTTGTGACATGATTTATAAATAAAGAATCACTGCATATATTTATTTTATTATTAGAATTTAGTGTATTTACCTGTGATTTATTTAATATTTTTTGTGGAATTTCCAGAAGATAGTCATTAAAAGTGTTAGCTATTTCCTCTGGATTATTAATCACTTTACTATTGCTGGTCAGTGTAATGTTCCTTTGTATTTTAGCAGATTTTCCAGTTTCTTTCTTTATCACGGACCACATAGCCCTGTTTTTATTAGATGATTGGGAAATAAAATTATCATTATGCATTTTCTTTGCTAGTCTTATTACGTTATTTAATATGCTAGTGTATTTTTTGTAGTATAAATTGAATTCAGGTGTTGTGTGGTATTGTTTATATAATTTGTGTAGAAATGTATTTCTTTGACATGAATTTCTAATCCCTGTTGTTATCCAATTGCTAGTTTTGTTGTTTTGAATAGTTCTTTGTTGAAAGGGGAATGCTGTTTCAAACTAATGTTTTAGGGTACTGTTAAATTCATTAAATTAATCATTTACATTTTCTAGTTTATAAATTTCTGACCATGTTTCCTTATTTAATAAGTGATTGAAATATGTAACATTTGTTTCAGTGAATGACCTGCACTTTGATTTTATTCCATTATCATTATTTTTGATTGTTTAGGGTACTTCAAAACTCAGTATTTGTCCATGGTGGTCACTAAAACCCGGATAATAGATTTCTATTGAATGGTGATATTTATCTGTATTTATAAAAATTTGATCAGGAGTGGTTTTACTAAATTTTGTTATTCTTGTTGGGGTATTTACTGTAGGTTTCAGTCCATAGGAAATTAGTAACTGTGTAAATAATTCACAATTTCTATCACATTTTAAGAAATCCACATTTACATCCCCACAAATTATTATATCGAAATTTACTTTGTTCATGTTATTTAACACCTCGTTGAACTGCTGTGGCGTTAGGGACGCCGGGGTGCCAGAATTTCATCCTAGATGGGTTCTCCAAATTTACCAACACGAGATTATCACGTTTACACACCTTTATATGTGATTGGATTACGTCTGGATCGAGCCCACAATGTTATGTTTTGAAGGCCAACGTTTAATCAGTTTCGCCACTTAGCCCAAAAAAGGGCCGAAAAGTGCTTGATACGCTATGTACTTCGACTGTATGTGAATGATATTCAGGGCCGTCGCGAGGGCGGCGCGAGAGGTACGGTCGCGCCAGGCCCCGCGCTTCACGCCATTTTTTTTCAAGTATTAAAAGAATTAAAAAACACTCCACCATAAATCAGTTACCTGCTGATATGATCAACGCGGAAAAGAAACACTGGAAAGATGTACTCACAAGAATCATCGCAGCAGTACAATACTTGGCTGAAACAAATTCTGCTTTTCGAGGGAGTTCGTGCAAACTCTTCTAGAGAGAAAATGGGAATTTTCTAAAGTTGATGGAAATGCTCGCTATTTTTGACGAGCCGATGAAGGAACATCTTCGGCGGGTGCGCGATGATGAAACCCACGTGCATTATCTCGGTCTCGAAATACACCTTTCCACGGAAAGGTGGGACATTTTGTGCGAACTATGTCCTGGCCTCCTCACACTAAAATCTTTATCTAGCACGAGATGGGAATGTAGAATTGACAGTGACGAAGCTCTAGGAAAAGTGGCAGAAACTACCAAAGATCATGTTACCCGGTCAGAGACCCAATCTTTGTTGCTTCATACAAGTTCGTAAGAATTTGTTTTAAGCCTCGTTATCTGGTACGATATTTTATTTTATGTGAACTCAACAAGTAAAACTCTCCAATCTGAGAAGACTTCGCTAAATACGGCTTTAACCGAACTTCAGGGCCTAAAGTCATTTATTCAAAATCATCGCAACACAGGCTTTAACAGTGCAATGTGCACCGCTAGAGAAATCATGAGAAATTTGGGCTATGCAAAGAAATTTTCTATTCGCCGTCAAGGCAATCGCAAAAGGTTCTTTGATGAAATAAATCAGCAAAATGATCAACAGGTGAAAAAAACGAAGAGGAACTTCAGAAAGAAACTGAAAATAAATTTCGGGTAAATTACTTTTTGTCTGTCGTAGATACTGCACTGAGCTGCGTAGAAAATAGATTTAACGAAGTTAATTCTTTTTCGGAATACTTTGGATTTCTTTTCGATCCTTCCAAGCTTTCCAATTTGGAGGAGAAGCAATTGATAGCCCATTGTCAAACACTCTCTAATTCTCTAAAAGACGGGCAGCTTGAAGATTTGGATGCGGAAGATCTTTTTCTGGAGCTACAATTATTTAGGTACGCTCTTCCGTCATCTGTAAAAAGTGATTTAGGTTCACTACAGTACTTAGCCCCGATAAAGGAGTCCTATCCTAATTTAAGGACGGCCTATCGAATTATGCTTACAATTCCTATAACGGTTGCGTCGGGGGAAAGGAGTTTTTCCATTTTGAAACTAATCAAAAACTATTTGCTTTCAACGATGGCGCAGGAGCGTCTGAACGGTTTGGCTACTCTGTCAATCGAATGTGAAACAGCCAAAATATTAGAAATGAACGATTTAATCAGCATATTTGCCCTAGAAAAGGCCCGCAAAGCGCCTGTTACATAAATAAAAAGCTCTAAATTCTAAACAAAAAATAGAAATTATTTTCTTTTAGAGAAAAAAAAGCCTGCCTTGTAAACCATATTATTTCTCGAACAAAGGGGCCGTTCAGCTCATATTTATCGGTGAAAGAGGACTTATAGCACTTTTGGTAGTTTAGTTTAAGAAAAACTGTGTAGCCGCAGAAATGTTGAAATATGTAAACTTGATTGCGTATTATTAGGCTATTAATTATGTGCGTTTGGGTAAGAAAGTACATCGTGCACATGCTTCGTTTTCATAATATATTATTTACGCAAAAAATTACCTGTGTTAGCTCATTGTTTCCATTGATATTTCTTGTTGCTTTTATCTGATCAGGTGCTTCCTGTATCCAATTCTATGCTTAACCTATTTGTTGAGGTTTGTTTAGAAACTAGAAATGTAATAAAATGAGCTTTAACTAGCCTTAAACTGTAATTTCTTTTAAAACATCACTCTCCTTACAACACAGACACTTACAGTCAAAAATTTGCATTTACTACCCCCCCCCCCTGCGAACTCATACTTACTAGGCTCCGCGCACATTCTCGCGCCAGGCCCCGCGCACCCTCGCGACGGCCCTGATGATATTGAATTAAATAGTGTGTGTTTGTGATTGAAGTAAAAATGGACTGAAGTACGGACATAATAAAAGATTTATTGACATTCATAAATACCGGTACCAACCTAATGCACTCTCAAGAAACCAAGTTGAAACACAAGCTTCTGTTATTGTTTTGAACATCTCCGTTTAAAATGCATGTGTTATAATAAGTGGTTTACTGTCTGAAACGTTAACACCTGCACGTTATTCATTCTTTAATGAGGTGATTTTTCATGAGTTCTCACTCTAAGTGCTTTTTTGAAGAAAGTATAAGTCGCTGAAAGTATAAGAGTGCTGTTCGAGTGTTGTTGTTTTTTTTTTTTTTGTTTTTTTGCTGTGCATGCGAGTGTTAGAGACAAATTTTCTAATTTCTTGATATTAGGTGATTTGACAACGTGTTTATGTGTGTGTGGCGAACAAAGGAAGTATAAAATGCACGTTTGAGGTTATGGGTTGGCATTGGTTGTGTGTCTTGTTTACTTCAGAACTATACGATCAAATGGTTTTGGTGTACGTGTGTGGGAGTAGATTTAGAAACTAATAACTTTGTTTAGTGTGAGCATTTGTTTTCGTGTGCAAGTTCTTTTGTTTTGTGACTTTTTGAACTTGCAACATACGACAGACGACATCGTGTGTGTTTTGTGCAAAGATTGTAAAAGTGGTGAACTTGTTGTTGTCAAAAGGGGACTCGACACACTCCGCCGAATAAGTCAGGAGAGAATTGATGACATTGCCGGCTTACCTAACGAAAAATAAAGTGTAACAGTTCACGAAAATTGTCGTAAAGATTACACTCGTCGTGTTTCATTTCGCAATGACGGTGAACGTGAAATGCAACCAAAACGCAGCAATCGTCTGAGCAGTTCGAGTGACGTATTTGATTTTAAAAAGAAATGCATGTTTTGTAGAAAGGATGTAGACGTCTTCGATAAGTTCAAACACCCAGACCGGCAACTTTCTTATAGTGTAGTTACCACCAAACCTATTATTGACTCTGAACGGTCAATAGCTGCAAAACGAGCCGATTCATGAGGTGAATAAATGTTGCGAACACTTTGCACCGAGATCGACTTAGTGGCTGCTGAAGCCCGCTATCACCGTCATTGTTACTCGACGTTCTGCCGGCAATGTTCGCGTCCACCTACCGCGGTAGGATCTACTGTCGCATTACAAACTACCAGTACGTCATCTCGTCGTCAACCCGCTGAAAATCAGACTAAACTGGAAAGCTTCCAAAAGTTATGTGATCATCTGGAGAACAATGATGAATGCTAGTACACATTCGGGGAGCTTATTGACTTCATGAAAAACGCATGTCCTGGCAAGGAACCTAATAGCGAAGAGCACTTGAAGAGAAAATTGCAGAGTGTCTACGGGGAAGGCATTGTTATCTCAGAGCAAGTTGGGAAGAGTAATGTCCTCTGTTTTACAGGAAAAGCCCAGCAGATTCTCAATGAAACGTGGTGTAGGAAAAAAAAGGCCAGTAAAACAGATGAAAAGATGAGAATCGTCGAAACAGCCGCCAAAATTATTCGTGAAGACATACGGTCTCGAGTTTACGATTGTTCTACCTAACCAACTGTACAACAAATTTCCTCAGTAAACGAAGAATTGAAACCGCCAACTCTACATGGTTTTCTGAAAATCATTCTTCAGACAAGGGAGCCATTCGAAGAAGACACATCTACCAAAAGAAAGGCCACAGCCGTGGCTCATTCGATAATTACTGCTGTCCGACCACGATCGTTTCTTTCTCCCTTGCAACTTGGAATAGGAATCACTCTCCATAGACGGTATGGCTCGAAGCTGTTGCTTGAAATGCTTTCATAGCTTGGTACTGCCCCGTAAAATGAATTATAAGGGATGAAAATGGGAATATTACATTTTTTTTTTCGAAGCCCATGATAAAATTTAACCAAGGAGTATGATGGCTGGAACTTGGCAGAAACCAGTCGTGAGGCGAAGTCGAGCAAGGAGGGAAATTCCGTCACGTGATTGTATTGCGCAATGGAAGTTTCTAGAAGCTTGGAATCGACCTAGCAACAGCGAATATTCCCAGGATTTGTTTAAATATTGTTATAAATTATCCCATTGGATATGAGCTTACAGCCAATAGGAAGAAGTTTTAGAGAAGACGGGGGTTCCAGCAACTAAATTTTTATGGATATTTAATTCATTTAAGCCCTTAGAGAGTGAATTTATATATTGGAAAAGAGAAGAATATGATAATAAAATAATGGAAATATTTTATAAGTCAATAGCAGGTCGCTATTGGAAGGAATAAGCGATTTGCTAGAGCCCGCGCAAATTTGAGAGGGAACTCAAAAGGTGGCTAACATCGGTAGACTTGGAGGGGAGACGCCAAGCACCGGGACTCTTGTGTATCTGAACGTCGAAGAGGTCAGACGTGTGCGATTGGAAGAGAAAGGAGTTCCGAGCTAGTAGAAGGTGACTCGTGGAGACAAGGCTTAAGCAAGGGCGGAATTAGGAGACAACCGAGCCTTGAATCTAGTTGAAGTTGCGAGGATCACATATACCGCATTCACTTCGGTCTGATCGGCTTCAGAGATTTTATTTCAACTACATATTGTAGCTGACTAGCAGATATTGTATATTATAAACTTTCAGAAGTTTGAGAGAAGTATTTCAGCAATTATAAGCAGTTTTGTGAAGCGCGAGAAAAGTGTTTCTTTCCAGCGCGATAAGGCACTTTGTCCGAGCGACTGCAGCTCAGGTCAAGGATCATGTAAACTATAAGAGATTCGTCACTTTTGGTTATAGAATTTCCGGGAGAGAGCACCACCTGAGGCTATGTACCGCTATACCAAGTCTGGCAACATAAAAAGTAAAAAGCCATATGAATGTAGCCTTTATTACACGTAATTGAACAATATGTTCTGCGATGAGTTATTGATTATTGATGAAAATAACTCAAACATAACTGCGCCTTTCGCTAGGCGTAGAAATGTATGCCCTGATAGGAAAATAGTACTCTTTGATATATATCAATGTTGGCAATAGATTTGTCACGAAGGATAGAATTATGCCGTTCTAGAGCTTAATTCACCTTTAGGCTAATTAAACATTGCTCTCCTACTCTACAGAATTGTTGGGATATTCGATGAATATAAAGAAAACTGTCCAAATGCACACTCTATATTGACATAACCTCACTTTTTCCTAGCATGCCGGCTGCCACCCACCCCTCCCCATAGCCGTAAACCACAAATTTGATTGCAATGCAAAGGAGAATGGGTAGGAAAACAAACAAGAGATGAAATGCACACATTTATTCTCTCTGTATATTTTTATTCGAGAATAGTCCATATTGTCCACTAGTTTTACACATGGTCGACTCCAGGAAGATGAAAATTGCCGTATTGTTCTTACTATCATTATAATTCTTACATCCCGGTGCTTGGCAATTTTTCCTCCCTTGCAGTGGCATGATTGACTCTCAATTCAATTCAAATAAACAATCAAAATACCCAACAAATCACAACAACCAACACCATCACGAGGAAATTCAATCAAAACAGACCATTCCCGCTTCCGTCAGTCTGTTTGCTGTGAGCGTTGGGTGAGTGCCAACTACGGAAACATAGTACTGAAATTAATTCTTCATTGGTTGGCAGAACATCTATAGCGGAGCTTTATCGAACCCCACGCGCTCCCTATGATCTGTCATCCCCCTGGCTCAGGTAACAGCCACAAGTGAGTACGAGTGTGTATTAATATTGCTTGTGTGGAACTGTATCACAACACTTAGGGTGGAGATGTATTCCATAGTGAAGAACAATATTCAGTCTAGTATTATGAAGATTATTATGGACTAAATCATTATGTGCGCCAGGAGTATAGGCAGATAGAAGCAATATAGTCAACGATGGAGCTTCGTTAGAGGAGACTGTTCGTGAATGTCTACATAGCGAGCGATCATGAGACTTGATGCACAACTCTATTCTAGAGCATTCTGGTCAAACATGAGCTCAACATTAACATCAGCGAATACAGAACGATGTTCAGATTCCATCTACATGAATGTCCGTTATACGAGTGAGGTCCAAGACTTTCTCTTCAAATGCCTTTTGAAGTGGAAAGCAGAACTTTCGACGCTACTCACAGTTATGATGAGACTGTGCTGTGATGGATGTGGAGTAATCACGACAGTCAGAACACTTTCTCAAACATTTAGAAATATTCTAGTATTAAGAAAGATGTTATTCATTACAGACTCCATTTCCTTATCTCTAATTGATTAAGACCCAAGGCGGTGAGATCGCCGCACAGGAAGTAAATATACTTATCTGTCCTTTCAATAATATTGAAACAGGCCATTAGCCGACATATCTTATGTATTGTGAAATAATTACAACATCAATAGTGTTACTCATTTAAACTGAAACACGTTGGTAAAGGGTTTCCTTGAAAGGGAAAGTCATAACATGTTGTCACCCGGTCAAAGTGTAGACCACTGTAAGAGTATAAATAAGACATTGTAATCTGTAATCAGTGTCAGTATACGAGCGTCATTATTGTAGCTTGTATGCTG
The DNA here is from genome assembly GCA_946902985.2 of Meconema thalassinum. Classification (NCBI taxonomy): domain Eukaryota; kingdom Metazoa; phylum Arthropoda; class Insecta; order Orthoptera; family Tettigoniidae; genus Meconema; species Meconema thalassinum. Next base: position 688,479,497 of record OX336389.2, on the reverse strand, counting down.
GAGTACGTGACTTACCTTCTCTTCATTAAATCATCATTTCATCTCTACAAAAACTCTTCTTTATTCAGAAGTTATAAGAGTACCATAACAACTGCGAATACAATAGGTATCACGTACTTGGAACAACTGAATAATACTATCTTTCTTCGACTTACCAGTTATTTGACGTCTTCTATTGGACTCGGGCTAAGGCTCAGGTCCGAACCCAAGATACCTTAATTCGGCAACTTCAAGATTCTAAATTGAGTATCATCGCAACCAATCGGCTACGCGAGATAATCTGGTGGCAGCGGCTTGGATCAAAAGAAGATTCTTTTTAGGACTTGGTCAAATAACACTAGTCACAACTCTATTTTTCGTCGATCTACATCGAGGTGTCTGTTCGTCAACCTCTTCACTGGTCCTTTCCACCTGAGAGACCAGGACATCTTTATTCCTCTAACCGGAGGCCGACGCAGCCCGTCCACCTTCTGGCGTCGAGAAGAACAAAACTTCCGAACGAGCCCCAGTTGGAGTCCTCGAGGGGACACTGATCAACCCAGCAAGCCTGCGGCTATCCTTCTTCGCGGAGGTGTTCGTCATCGGTGGCAGTTGCGAGGAGTGATCTTCTCCCTTCCATCTTTCAAAGTAAGTCCTCAGCATTGTTGTATCTGGCATTGTTATTAGAGTCTGTTGGAGAGTGCAAGTAAAGTAGAAACATTAATATGCCAGACAATATAGTGGGAAGTTCAGCTCCCAGGGAGGAGGAACAAGCTATTCAGTATAGAATAGTCTCTGTAGACACTGCAGTCAAATTATTGAAAACTACCTTCAGTGGAAATCCTAATGAACTACATGAGTTCATTGATAATGTTGAGAATGCTTATAGCATTCTAAATCTCAGAGATTACTCAACGTTTTTAAAATTCGTACTAGCTCACATTACTGGAGATGCTAAAACTGTTCTCAGTTTTCGCAACATACCAGAAGATTTACAGACATGGGAAACAATTAAAGAGAAACTTGAATTGAATTACTCAGTCCAAAGAACTCTTGATTTCTATGCAAACAAGTTATTTACTAGTAAACAACAACATCAGGAAAATGCAACTCAGTGTGGAAACAGAATTGAGAAAATGACGACAGAATTAAATAAAGCCCTCACTAGGCAGATGATAACTTGGTCGCATGAAATGCAAGACGGAGGAAATAGGACTATTTTTTTGTTAAGTAAATGTTGTTTTATACAAGGAGTAAATGATGAAACAGTTAAAACTATACTTAAAATAAAATCAGAGGATAAACCTTAAAAACAGTTGATTGAAATCGCAGTAGAAGAAGAGAGCGCTAGAAAATCTAGAGATCAGTTCAGGGCATATAATGGAAACTATAGGAGAAATAGTTTTATGGGGCATGGCGGAAGATCCCCGACACAGAATTTGCGAAGTGGAGGTGGCATTAGCACACATTCTGTGAATGCGAGAAAGGAACGAGGAGTGAATGCGTCTTCAATGGTCACCTGTTACCGTTGTCAGAAACCTGGTCATATTTCGAAGGAATGCAGAGGCAAACCTTTTTGTGCGAAATGTAAAAGGAGTGGACATGTAGCTAACGATTGTCGTAGTACTAGCAATCAGGGAAACTAGCAGCTGGACTGTCTAAGCGACCCGGTTACAGTTCAACTTGTCAAATTAATAGCGGTTGCAACCCAAACTCGAACCCAGAAGTGGAAGCACGTAGGGCTAATGATGTTTTGAAGGCCGTCAGTGCCAATGAGAAGGCCGTCAGTGCCAATTAGAAGGCCGTTAGTGCCAGTTTGAAGGCTGTAAACGCCAGTAGTATTGATGAAAATAATAAGGACGTGAGCGCGAACGTAAATAAACAAAGTGTGCAGACAAATAACCCGTATATAGTATATGTATTAAACGATCATTTCACAAATGGTTATGGAGAAGCATTAATTGATACAGGATCACAGGTATCCTTAGTTAAAAGAGACAGTTTAATGAATATTAAAATAAAGCCTATAAATGTATCTTTTCAAAGTGTAACTAGTGAAAAATTTCCAGTAAGAGGAGTAGTTAATTCGAGTATTAATAATGTAATGGACGAAAAAGAAATGCCATTCTATGTTGTCAACCACTTACCACATAAAGTCGACATGCTAATTGGACAAGACTGGTTAGATATTCATAATAGTGAAATTAAAATACCCTGGAAGGATAATTTAATAAAATTAAAACCTTTAAGTGAGACAATTGTGCAGTTTCCAACATCAGAACAAGGAACGCGGCATTGTCAAAAGCAAATGATAGGTGAAAATATAATTTGCGCAGATAGCATAGTTCAGTGCGATAAGAATAAATTTTGTTGTTTAATAATTAATTGTAATGAGGAAGAAAATTTAATTGAAAAAGTACCCGAGCTAACAACCATTAGCCTAACATAACTTGCGTATTAAACACGAACGACAGAAATAATTTACTATAAAGTAAGTTACGTTTTTCACACATAAACGAGAAAGTGAACGAATTAAAACAGATTTGTTCTGAATACAACGACATTTTTCGATTACCAGGTGATCGATTAACAGAAACAAAATCAGCGGTACATTCAATACCAACCCCTTCAGTAATACCAGGCAGGGCAATAACCTTAAGAATTATAGAATTCCTGAACAACACCAGAAAGAAGTAGATAAACAAGTAGATGAAATGTTAGAACAAAAAATAATTGAACCTAGTAAATCCCCTTGGAATTTTCCTATTCTAGTAGTACCAAAGAAGCTTGATGCCTCAGGTATTAAGAAATGGAGGATTTGCGTCCATTTTAGAAAATTAAACGAAATAACGATAGGAGACAGCTATCCCTTACCTAACATTCAAGATGTATTGGATCAATTAGGTAGAGCAAGATATTTTTCAGCATTAGATTGCGCGAGCGGATATTAGCAAGTGCCAATAGCTCCCGAAGATAAAAGTAAAACAGCTTTTAGCACCCAGAAAGGACATTTTCAGTTCCGAAGAATGCCCTTTGGTTTGAAAACAGCTCCTGCGACATTTCAGAGATTAATGAATACTATTTTGAATGAATTAATAGGATTACGTTGTATGGTATATTTGGATGACATGATTATTTTTGCCGAAACACTCGAAGAACACCATAGTAGACTTCGACAAGTATTCCAGAAGTTGAGAGAGAACAACATTCAGTTAGAACCAGATAAATGTGAATTTCTAAAGACGGAATTACAATACTTAGGTCACATAGTAACCGCAGATGGAGTAGCTCCAGATCCTATGAAAATTGAGTCTTTAGTGAGATTTCCAACCCCAAAAACACAAAAGGATGTTAAATCATTTTTAGGACTCGTAGGCTATTACAGAAAATTTCTATCTCAGTTCAGCAGAATATCTAAACCCCTTAATGATTTATTAAAAAAGATCAAATTTGGAAATGGGAAGACGCACAAGAAGAAAGTTTTCGGAAATTAAAAGAACAGATAACGACACCCCCAGTGTTAAAGTTTCCAGACTTTACGAAAACATTTGTATTAACTACAGATGCTAGCAATTATGCGCTAGGCAGTGTATTAAGTCAAGGAGAAATTGGAAAAGATCAACCACTAGCGTTCGCAAGTAGAACCTTAAATAAGGCAGAAATAAATTATAGTACAATTGAAAAAGAATGTTTAAGCCTAGTATGGAGTTGTAAACATTTTAGACCCTATTTACTTGGAAGAAAATTCACAATCGTGACAGATCATAAACCATTACTTTGGATCTTCAATGTGAAAGACCCGAGTTCACGATTGATAAGATGGAGATTATTATTAGAAGAATATCAGTTCGATATAGTTCATAAAGCAGGCGTTAAGAACGTAAATGCTGACGCACTTAGTAGGTACCCTATTGTCAATAGCATTCAACCTGCTATCCAAGAAATATCAGAAGAGCGAAAAACAAAACTATTAAAAGAAATGCATGAATGCCCCATAGGTGGACACCAAGGAGTACAGAGAACATATGAACGGTTAAAATTATATGTCTCTTGGCCCAATATGTTTAAGGACATAGAACCTTATATTCGCAAGTGTTCAGTTTGTCAAATAAATAAACAAACACTTCCGAAAGTAAACGCAGAATTGCAAATAACGGATAAACAAGATAGACCATGGAGTAAGATTTATTTGGACATCGTAGGACCATTCACGATGTCAGAGAAAAATAATAAATATCTTCTAACGTGTCAAGATAATTTAAGTAAATATATAATTGGAATTCCAATTGAAGATATGACAGCAGAAAAGATAGCTCACAAATTTGTATTTGAAATAATTTTAAAGTACGGAGTACCAGATCAGTTATTAACTGACTGTGGAACGCAGTTCATGAGTGATTTATTCACAAACTGTTGTAAATTGTTAAAAATTAAGAAACTTAAAACGAGTGTATATCACCCAGAAACTAACGGTAGCTTAGAGAGATCACATAAAGTTTTAGTAGAATATCTAAGATAACAAGTTTCAGAATGATTGGGATCAGTGGACCCCTTTCGCTTGTTTTACTTATAACACATCACCACATAGTGTTACAAAATTCACACCGTATGAATTATTGTTTGGCAGAAAGGCTAATATACCAGGACAATTACAGCTAAGTCCTCAACCTTTATATAATTATGAGAATTTAGTGTATGACATTAAACAGAAATTCCAAATAGCATGGCAGCAGACAAAAGATAGATTGCAAGTAGCTAAGATAAAGCAATGCGATAAAATAAATGAAAATAGAACAGGAAAACAATATGAAGTAGGAGATTTAGTATTGATTTTCAATGAGCAAAGAAGGAAACTAGATCCTTTATGGAAGGGTCCTTATGAAATTAAAGAAGTAAAAGGCACAAATGTAACCTTAATCAGAGTAGGGACAACAGGCAAAAAGATCACACAAACTCACATTAATAGAACAAAACCGTATGTTTCAGATCAAATAGAAACATGACGACGTGAAAGTTACTACTTATTACTTGGTGGTGGACGAGTCAGCTTGCAGAAGCGGAGTCCGAATCGATGGATCTTAGTAAAGGTTCACACATTACAGAGATCAAAAGTCAAACAGGTGTTTATTTTGATCACATAGGAAATACATATTTTTATCCCGCAGAATGGAATTTTATAACGTATGTAAACTTAAGACCGGTAAGAATATTATGGAAAGGAACTAAAGCACGAATGATAAATTTAAATAATATATGTAATAGATTGAAAAATGACACATGGTTTGCATATACAGATTGCCAACCAAGTATTCCTTATTTCCAATCGAAAAAGCGAATTGTCGACAGATTAAGAGACATATTAATAGATTTGATGGGAAAAGAATCAAATTCAGATAGGAGAAAGCGGGATTTATTTAATTTTGGAGGTAAAATATTAAAATTCTTATTTGCAACAGCAACGGAAGATGAAGTAGTTACTAACTTCGAACATATAGAATCTATGGAAAAAGACCAGAAATAATTTTTAAGAATAGCTTCAGAACAAATGTCAGTTCTGAAATCGACTATAATTACGACGAATACGACGTTAAAAGATGTATCACTAAATGAAAAGAAAATTATGGATGTTTTACAAACATTAAGTAAGGAAACTAGGGAGATAAAGAAAGAAATTGATAACAGCCTTGTATTAAATGAATTAATCAAGCAAATTGAACGGGGAATTGAGGAATGTCAACACACGTTTGATTTATTAATAAATGTATACTTGCACGCTCAGGATGGTATTTTACAACTACAAATAATTACCATACAGAAAATCAAAGAAACTCTAATGCAACAAATGATGCCAGAGTCGACAATGTTACCACCCTTCTCATCATCCGAACTCCTTTCATTAATCCAACCCACAATTTATGCACAAGGACCATATTTGGTCTATTCTGTTAAAATACCTTTGGTATTAGAAAATAAATTTAAATTACATAAAGTAATAAATACCTTTTCCAGTCATCATGAAATCTAACATGACGACAAAAGTGCTAAATGTCAAAAAAGAGTATATTTTTGTGGATGCTCTAAATGAAAAATATGGGTATATGACCCAGTATGAATTGGATAAATGTGTCAAACCCAATCAGAAAAACTATGTATGTAAAGAAAGAAATCCAATTGTTAATTATATTCCCAATATGGAATGTGTACCCACCTTGTTACATCCTAACACTCTTCAAATACCAGAAGTGTGTACGTTCAATTATTTACCCTTAAGACAGGTAATGTGGTTACCACTTCACAATAGCAATTCATGGCTATTTGTAGCACCTAAACTATAACTTTTTACGACTGTATGTCAAAATGGAGAAAAATACTCTAGCAGATTGCTAGGCAGAGGTATAATTAATCTAAGAAAAGATTGTAAGGGTTTAAGTAGCAAAACTACTTTATTCCCATTTTCACAACATGAAACAAATTTAACGAAAGATGACATTTTTCCATTCATTGATATTGATGTTGATAGTTGTTTAACTCTTCCTGAACAGGAAAATATAAAAGATGCTCCTTTGAACCTCCCATTATCAAATATTGTGTCATCGTTAAGTGATTTAGAAATGGCTAGTTATAAAATAGACGAAGTGAGTAAATTCATAAAAGAACAAGAAATCAGAGAAGAACAAAGAACATATTCTTGGAAAAGAATTGGTACATCATGGTATACTTATGTATTATCATTGTTATTATTTATGTTAATTTGCCTTTGTGGATGTTGCTGCTGTTCTTGTTGTCGCAAGTTAAGCTTTTCGTTATTTAATCTATGTTCTCCTAAAAAATGGTGGAGAGAATCAAAACAATTTTGTACTAGAATTGAGATTAAGAATAGTCCAGTAAACCAAATCAATCTTTCACTTGAAAGCATTCCACAAGTCAAAGTAGAACAATAAAGTCTAATAGGAACACCCCAAATTAAGAATGAAAGATCGAACTCAGTTCAATCATTGCCTTCAGCACCAGAATTAATAGAATTAGTGCCACATGTTAAAACAGAAATGGAATCTGATCAACAGTTAAGAAGATCAAGTAGATTAAAGAAAAGAGAATTATGGTCAATGTACAAAAATTAAAGTTCTTAACAAACTATAATTTTTGTCTAGAAGAGGGGAAGTGTGGAGTAATCACGACAGTCAGAACACTTTCTCAAACATTTAGAAATATTCTAGTATTAAGAAAGATGTTATTCATTACAGACTCCATTTCCTTATCTCTAATTGATTAAGACCCAAGGCGGTGAGATCGCCGCACAGGAAGTAAATATACTTATCTGTCCTTTCAATAATATTGAAACAGGCCATTAGCCGACATATCTTATGTATTGTGAAATAATTACAACATCAATAGTGTTACTCATTTAAACTAAAACACGTTGGTAAAGGGTTTCCTTGAAAGGGAAAGTCATAACATGTTGTCACCCGGTCAAAGTGTAGACCACTGTAAGAGTATAAATAAGACATTGTAATCTGTAATCAGTGTCAGTATACGAGCGTCATTATTGTAGCTTGTATGCTGGAGGACTTGACTTACCTTCTCTTCATTAAATCATCATTTCATCTCTACAAAAACTTGGAACAACTGAATAATACTATGTTTCTTCGACTTACCAGTTATTTGACGTCTTCTATTGGGCTCGGGCTAAGGCTCAGGTCCGAACCCAAGATACCTTAATTCGGCAACTTCAAAATTCTAAATTGATTGTCATCGCAACCAATCGGCTACGCGACACGGAGATAGAAGAAACATCAAGATTATCAAGAGGTCCAGGGCTATCCCGGTCACAAGGAAGATGATGATTGGAGGCCCGCAGTTCAATTCCGGTCGGAGCTTGCTGTTTCCAGTGGGGGAATTCGTTCCTTTCCTGAGGTCACGAGTTCGTGGAGACGAGCTAGGATCCAGCCCAGATCTTTGAGAGATGTAACATCAGAGTATTTTGTTATACTCTATCTTCATCTTCTAGACTTCGAGACCAGGTAGCAGTGTTCACTAACCTTGTAGTTAGAGCTTGTAGTGACATTTTCTGAGCAAATCCTTTATCCATATTTCGTCACTGTATTTATGTACTCCATGTATAGCATTTTTATTCTTCGAAATTTATTATAGTGATCGTCTTGCGACGCTATTAACTTCGTTTGTTAGGAATCCAGTTTCTGAACTGAGATTATTTACTTGTTCGAGGAACAAGTTTTTGTCATTTCCTTTAAGGAACAGTAATTTATTTTCGACGTTTTTGAATTCATTCTGAATGCAGGTGATAGACGTTTTCGTCTATGTAAACCATTAAATTAATTTTTATTAGTTTAATTTGGGCATTTTATCCGTCGAGAAGAAACGTCAAGAAAGAAGATCTTGGTAGTGATATATTGTGAAATATCATGTCACATTGTGGAAAAGAAACATTTAACGTGGACACGATTATTATCGTCAGAACTCATAGACATTCGTTCTGAATGATGAGAATACGAATATGACTGACTAACTGTATGTTTTTATTGAAGAAAGCTTTGAACTTTCAGTCATTTAATTTATTGGAAGCTAGAATCTTCTTGGAAGATTAATTATCATCTGACGTTAGGGTAGTTAACGTTTGATATCCTCGTCGTGATAGATTCTTGTTGGACACAAACACATAGTTATGATGTTGTGATTAAGTATTTACGAGGAGTAATATCATGTCACGTTGTGGTGAGTTTGCCGAGGTCGTTACGGCATGACTAATGGAAGTTGCTCACATCCGGGAGGCGAGGAGGTTCGAATCCCCCCGCCGGCAACCTTGAAGATGGTCTTCTGTGGTTTCCCATCTTCCTTCCAGGCAAATGCCGGGGTTGGTCCCTAACTATAGGCCACAGCCGCTACCTTCCAACTCCTCGACCTTTCCTTCCAACTTTTCTCCCCAACGGTACTTGTAGCTCACCCATTGGGTGTCCGTCTCGAAGCAGCTACAAAACCTGGAGAGCCGAACATGTCCTCGGACACTCCCGGCACTAAAAGCCATACGCTAAAAAAAAGTCACGTTGTAGACATAATATTCCTTCCTCGATTAAAGTCGAACCCAGATGTGTGAAGATGAGATGCAGTATTTTTATTAAATGTATGCACGACAGTTTATACTTATCAGAGTATCGTTTCAAGAGTATTAAGTGAGGAGGTCAGTATCGTAAATTCCAGAGGTCGTTAAGATGTATAAATTAATAATTTAACAATTGTTGTTATTGTTCATGAGACCAGCGATTGTGGTGACAACGCTGAGAAATTATGCCCTTTCGTAGGAATGCCAAGTTGATAGAAGTGGAGTTGATATCCCTTTGATAGTGTTTTTTTATGTATTACCGTATGTAGTTGGCATACGAGGTTTTTGCAAAGGTGGGTTCCGCATTTTATAGTACAGTCATTGCGTGGGCATGACTAGGATTGGCATGGCATTAAAGTGTGAGCAGAGAGTACTCCTTGTTTTGTTATACACGACCTGGGATTTAGAGAGGACAGGAAGGGTCACGGTTGAAATTGGAACAGGAAATTGATGATGACAGCTGTTATGCTATACTTTTATCGAGATTATTAAGCCCAAACTTGTAACGGCATATGTTTCACCTTAAGTGATCGAATGTATTTAAACTATTTTGACACCAGATCAGATAGGAGAGACTGGTGGTGGTTATTTCTGGTGATGAAGAAGATTTTAAGGATCACAGTTCACTGTATTTGACATAACTGATAGATCAGAGCGCAGGCTCGAATGTATTTAGACGCTACCACTTTGGAAGGACTATAGCTGGTGCTATAAGCGTCATTATACATTTCATTTAGTGTTAACCTTTATTATTTGCCAATCGAGTGTATAACATGTTAGGAATAGGAAGTTTATAGTTTGTTTAACGTATAGGTTAGAGTATGAATGAGTATGTGACTGTATGTGGTTTGTTTCTTGTTCAGTGCGAATGAAATGAACTCCATTGGGACGTCACAATGCGAGAGTATGAATGAGAGTGTGTATAGAAGTTTTATGCCAGTAGCATGTAGGATTTGCGTACAGTTCACGTTTTTGTCTGACGTGAATCTACTTCATTTTAACACAGTTTTTATTGTTATGGAGAGCTCATTTGTGGACCAGGCGGGAATAGCGAGGACTTCTTTAAAACTCGTTTCTAGCCAAGGCCATAGCTCGGCCAGGCCGCACAAATGGGGAGAGATGTTGCGAACCGCACGGCTCGCGCTCGTTCTTTTTTAAACCAGCTAGACTGGGAATGTAGCGGTGAATGTTATGTCATCGGACACGTGGCAAGGGTCGCGTGCGTCGAGCGCCCATATGTTCTTGGGAGCGTGCCAGAAGAATGTAAATACACAGAGGTGTGTAATTGTTGTACAGCTTGATGTATGGACACAAGCTACACCAAATTTGGTCTTAATGTTCATAGAACGCAGTTCTGTCAGTGGCGTGAGTATAGAGATGAGCGAATGGGAGTGTGTATTTTATTTTGTTGTGTGAATGTTTAGCCCTAGTTTACATTTTGTTATTAAATCGTTTAGTTTTATTAGAAGCCGTGTTGTCGTGAATTATTTTAGATATAAGGAGATGCAACTGTGAAACCCATTATAGGTCCAGAGAGGCTGACCACGAGATCCCCGAGAATATCTTAGGTGTTTTACTGCGAGCTAAGTGTATTTTTCTTGTAATTCACAGTTGTATTGTAATTTCCGCCACGTATATTCGGGAGGGTCTAGTTGGACGTAGATCCTTGATTAGTATTTTGCGCCGGAGAAGTCAGGGTTTACGAATCCAGCCGTTGCTACGGATATCCAACAGACCGCCTCTACAATATACGGGGAGAGTACATATATGCACGTCCTACGCGGAAACGGTAAATTTTGAGGCCTCAGTAGCGCAGAACGCTCAACCATCAGTGAACGAAGATGTCTCCGTGCAGTTCGTCTTTGATAACGCGGATCACAACGTGAGAACTTTGGATGGCCATGGGACTTTTCACGCTATGTGAGGAATAAGGTGCATCATGCCAGCATGAGCGTCGTTCCACCTTAAGAATTGTATTGCTTGTTGCGTTTTTGGGTGGTGTTTGTAAATAATGTATATTGTGCCCACCTTCACTGTTTTTAATGGTTTATACTCGTAGTAATTTTCTTGATAAAATAGGTCTTAAGTTAAGTAATGTGCCCATTACAACAATGAAATATGCAAATCACAGTTCGCCAGCAATGCTCAATCGGGAGTATCGGGGTTCATGGTATGTTCTCGCACTCTGTGACTTACACACTCCGGATTAAGCATAGGATACACTTCCAAAAATAAACAAAATCAAAATCCTACTATCAAAACATTTAATTATTCAAAATATGGCGCTGCAAAATAAACATAAAACACTGACACTACACTTCACACTTGTCCAAAGATGAACAAGGAATTCAAATTAAATATTCACAAAATAATAATTAATGGTTATCCAAACACCAAACAAAAACTTAATCTGAGTTTCACTCCCATATAACACAAATCCTAATTCCTTAAAAACGAGCTCCAAATGGCTCAGTAAAGCTTACATGCATCGTGTTAACAATTAAACACACACCATTTAGTTTTTTTAGTATATCTATCTTTAATTACAATCAGCGGCGGCTCGTGAAGGGGTGCTGCAGAGCTGCAGCCCCCCCAGGGTATTAGACAATATCAATTTACACTTTGAAAGTAATGGGGTAACGGTGTAACTAAATAGATCTCTTTAAATTATTCACAAGTAAAGGCCAGCCTGGCTCGTAAATCCGCTTCCCCCACGGCTGCTGCATTCTCGGCAGCACCTTAGGAACTTAACTTTGCACTTCCTAAATCCACTTCCCCCATTGCCAAGTTGTCCTATGAAAGCCTCTTTGGGTGCTGCAATCATTGCAGCTTCGCCACAGAGTGCCAACTCATCTTTGGAAACAATAGAGTATACAGTTTGCAAACAGCTCAAATATTATACTGGCAGCGGCTAACAGCCCCTAATTCGTATTCAGAAAATTTACGACTTATATTCTAATGCACTAAATTATAAATATAATCATAATAATATCGCAAGAAAATTTTTAAATGGGAAAAACTTTTGCTGCGACATGGCTGTGTTAGTAGCACTGAATGGCAATGAGAATCATGAGTAGAAGAAGGATATAACTCAAGTAGGCGCTCACGGCATCTAGTGGGTACTAGAAGAACCATGTCCATTATCAACCCTTAGCCAATGAAAGGGAGGCATTCCACCATCTCCATGATTTGTGCATTTTCTTCAAACACTTGTACGATCAGTCTTGCCAACATGCGAATTATAGATCAATATTCTAATGTAGTATGCTTGCGTGATATTAACAAATACTTGTATATTATTTCACAGTATAGTCGGTGGAGAATTTAGCTGAACTCAAAAGAGAGTGACAGATCTTAGAAAACTGAGCGAAGAAATTCAGAAGCACGCATCTTCCGGAACTCATTTAAATAACATGTAAAATTTTGCAGTGTTACGTTTAAGTTCGGCGTATCAACAATCGGTTGAGCGTCATAACAATGAAGTAACTAGAAACAAGGAAATATATAAATAGAATCATAATACTATGACTGTCTGTTAGGTAGTCAGTCAGAAGGCTGGTTGGATCCCCAAAAAGTACCGCCGTTAGGTTATGTGGGTTGATACCTACAAAAACCAAAGGCAGTGCTATATTGAGGCGTACTATGCAAGAAGAAGAGTGAGGTAGTTTGCCATGGCTTTCCTCACTGAGTCAGAACAGCAGTACTAACCCTATGAGTAGAACCTTTCACAGCATTCACAGGCACTAACTGTGCCCTGGTTGTTATTACAAAGCACCACCCATACCTCAGTAGCTTCCATATAATCACAGCCATGAGTGAGACTGAGACATCGGTGAAAAGCCACATTTTACTCTAGCCTGTGCCAACAGACAAATGCAAATGTACTGCATTCATCAAGAGATGGCAAACAGGCTAAATACTATCACAAGAAAATGTTTATATCGAAGAGAAGAATTTCGAAATATCGGTGGAGCTGTAAAACCTTCGAGTTTCCTTCTCACTGGTTCTTAGGCCCGTCATCTACAGAGGTCGTTAAACTGTTACGTATCGCTATCACCCTGCCTATGGCTACCGCTGAACCCGAACGCTGCTTTTCGTGCCTCAAGAGGATCAAAGTGTACCTCAGGACTGCCATGGCAGTAAAGCCCTGCGCGGACATCCGCAACATTTGTCGTCATACGGATATAGTTGGCATGGATGTGCGGATAGCGGATACCGGTAATGTTTGGAGTAAATTTGCGGATAGTTTTTGGAATACAGTACAATCCGAACTTGTTGAATATCATTACTAGGACCCGGATGTTTATTGTTATGTTCTTTTATGACAAATGTAAAATGGTGATTAAGCTTATCTCATTCAAATTATGTCATTAAGCATAATTAACTCTCCAAACTGAAAAGGGTTGCAATTCTGGCTGTATAACATTCATTTTAAACATAGCACATGACATACATAGCCTAAGGGAACGACTTTCTCCTCAAATGTCTAAATGTGTTGCTTTAATGTATGTCTACCCCTTATTATTCCCGTTCTCCAAAGGGGTCGAGGATGAGATGCGATGTAAGTCTTTGTGGTGGATGGTTTTTACGGCCAGATGGATGTGTTGCTTTAATAAAAAATAAAAATATTTTTGTAATGCCAGTAGATTCGAATAACAAACGTGCGGATAACAGTCGTGCGGATGCAAGGCGGATGTGGATAACGTTTTCTTTATCCGCGCAGGGCTTTAGCCATAGGACAAGAAAGACTTACTGCACTTGGAATGCTGTCTATTGAGAATGGTTTGATTAACAGCATACCAAATTTCAATAACCTCGTCATCGAAAAATTCGTCACGTTCAAGACTCGACGCCTGGAACTGATCTACAAATAAGGTAAGTTAATGCATGTACATGCAGCCCCACCAACTGCGATATGTGCGAGCCGCCACTGATTACAATATTATAGTATGGCTCCTATTTAATTATTTTGGGCTCCCACAATGTTCATTTGTTACCATCTCTCTTCTCAAGCTACCAACTCACTACCGTGATTGGAAAAATTTGCGCATCCCCGAGTTATAGAAAACTACTGACCAAGTCAACTTAAGATTACTCCCAAAATCTCAACATTTTCATCATAACTCGTGAATCAACTGAATCATTTAATAATAAAGTTAGGGATTTTATTATATTGTCTTCAAAGACCATTATATCTTAAGGAAGCAACGATCTGAACTCTGCAAGCGGTAATAATGAACGTAAAAGGACCTCAGTTCAAATACTGGGTCGTTAAAACAATCTTAAACACATCGGTGTAACGTGAACCAGACAGTTCGTTCTTGACCTTTCTCTATGAGAAAGTTTGTAAGGGTCTGTCTCAACACTTGGCTGATTTATGGCTTTGGAAGGAGGGGGACTCATGGTCTCGCTCCTTCGAGAGACGGGCTATACAGCGTTTGGTGCCAACTGCTTTAATGCGTTTCTTTTGAAAGACAAGGCTTATAATACAAATTAACAACAAGACATTATTAGGTTCTACGGACCTATTCTTTTAGCTTCGGTGAAGTATAATTATGATGTGTCCTCATTAGCGGGTAAGAGAATCCATAAAACAACAAATATATACGGGGCTTCGACGTGGGAGACTCTGAATTCAATCCCTTAAAACTGCCTCGGGAACCGTATCCCAACATTGAGGACATACAACATTAGCGACTTAGGGAAGGTATAGTACGCAACCAGCGTTCATAATTCAACATAAATTGCACCCTTTTCCAGTATTGCATAGTACCACAATTCAACATAACTCATTACCGCTACTAACTGTCCCTCACAATTATAATTACCGAGCATTTCAACGTGTTCCTAGCGTGACAAATTATTTCAATTGCGCGGCATGGCGCTCATTACATAAAATAGCCAAGTTGCCTTTCAAAGAAAGAAAGAAAGAAAGAAAGAAAGAAAGAAAGAAAGAAAGAAAGAAAATAAAATCAAAATTTGATCTTTGTCTCGAAAATAATATATTCAGCCTTAGCCTCCATCAACAATAATTATTTATAACATTAAGAACATTAATGGTTCCATAACATATTAACAATTCATTTAAGGAGCTTTTGCAGCTACCACTTATTCAATATAAAATTCCCGTGGATCATGATCTTGAGATTGACGGTCACGTTAAACTACAAGCTTCCTTTCAATATAAAATTCATCACATAATTAATTTATTTAATTATTATTATTATTATTATTATTATCGCGCTTGCTTTACCATAATTATATTATTTACCATTATACTGATATTCCACTGAATATTTTCCACAAGGGATTCAATAATACTTCAAATTACTTATATTTCAATCCAATTAATCGTTCAGATCGCGCAACCTATATTTCACATGTTTTCAAACATCCCTACTTCCACTTCTGAGGATTTTACGCAAATCTTCCCAAAACACATAATACTGAAATTAGTACTCACATGATTTTCCGGTCAGAGACCGAGTTCTCCATCGATGAAACATTTCACCCACTTACTGATCCTTAAGCCATATTCATGATCATATTTACACTTGGTACCACCTTTTTAAAATCACATAAAACATATACACTGATCACATTTAATCTAAAGAATACCATTTTGGGATTCATTTTCACTTAAAAACAAATACAATTTCACTAAAAAGATATATTACACTCAAAAATTTTCACTAAACTCGAATTACATAAAATTTTATCACTTTGGCATTAATTATTTGCCTTAACACACGTGATTTCATTATTCTTTCCCGTTTCCAAGGGTTGCACTTTATTTACGTCGGCTTCCTAATCCGATGGGATGATTGAAAGTCTCGATCGAACTACCCTCACTGGAACGGTTTATTCTCATATTCCTGGTTTGACTATCGGCTTAATGATTTTAATGCACGATATCGTATCTTGCTTGACGCTAAATTGTTCGTTTAATATAAGTCTGTCACTGACGTTTTACCTCTAGAATCGCTCAAACTAGTATAACGGCGACCTAGTAATTTCCTTCTCTGGTAATCCGCACGTGGATTTTATTTTCTGATTCTGCAGTTCTTGAACTATCAGAGTAATTCCAATACCTTACTGTTCATTTGTCTACACATAGACAAAGCCTGAAATCTCGATTCCTAAATTCAATCGCACTCCGCTCTAGTCTCCTCAGTTCAGGAACACTAGGCGTTACTATCACGTTTTACCCTGATCTGGCTATTTAACGTAGAGATAGAATTGTATAGTTCACTGTTCTTGGGTACTTCGAAATCCTATGATGCTGCGGTTCTTTAACTGAAACTATTTAAATTCGAGTGCCTATCGCCGGTAATTGCTTAAGTCCACAGTCTAAGACTTTGACTGTACTGGTGAAATTTATAAAGTCCGAAGCTTGATGCTGTATTTCCTATAACAAGGATTCTGATGCTTCTTCTCACGACTATACTATTGACGATACTTAAACGGCGACTCCCATACGGGGTGCTCGTTTGCGATACAGAGTAACACGACCTATCACGGTCTGGTTAATACTGCATTTAACGTTGGTGAAACAGTACCTCTGGTAGACTGAATTGCTGTTGATCCAGCACGACCCGCTCCCGCGGTCGCTCAAGACTGAATAATACTCGTTGAAACAGCAACACGCCCTCTCGGACGCTGAAGACTGAATTGTACTTTGAAACAGTACGACACCCTCCCCTAGGGTTCGTAAGACTGAATGATTGTTGATCCAGCACGGCCTCTCCCCGAGGTCCGCTGTAGACTGAATGAACTTCCTGGCGCGTCCAGGGTTTATATTGAAATCTGCCACAAAAAGATCAGATTTGTTTTTTGTCCAACACTAACTTCTAAAATAATTGTCGTATAATTTTGAAAAATATGTATCCCATAAGCTCTCGTTTTAAAAGTAAAAAGGGTTCATTTAATCACGAAAATCGATCACACAATTCCAAGATATTAAATAAATGGGCTCCTCACATGCGTAGGTATTGTGGTTTTATTTTCCCTCTCTGCTAGCTTTTGGCTCGGGGAATAACTATCGACGTCATGCCGCGTTTGCAGTTATTTCCTGTGCAATTATTATAAACTTTTTCCACACACAAAAATCTCTTTCCCAGATGATCTATAGTGACGGATTCATTTTGTTAATTCAATGCTTGCAAATGGCTTAATTTTAATTATTTATCTTCTTGCGTCATTGCGACGTTGTCATTTTATCGCTGACTAAGATCTTTTTCCGAAACTTCTTCTCTGTCATTCACAACGGAAAAATACCAGCTCTATTAATAATCATGCACTAGCCTCTTATCGCCACGTCAGCCGTGATCTCATGCTCGCGTGACTAGTGGTCACTCGCGCTTTCGTCACCTTGTAACAGCCAGACTTCTTATTAACCCTTTAAAATTCTTTAAAAATCCATTCTAAAGACTGCATTATTTCTTCACTTTTTTCATATAAAGGTATGGATTCGACACTTGAACCAATCCAGATGGGTTCAGTAATGACAATCAAAACGCATGTTTTTGAACTTTTTTTACTTATGGAAACTAAATTGTTGTTTATTGAAAAAAATGTTCCATATTCAATCGTTTTAGTAGTCTAGACGATTAAGTACCGAAAGTAATTAATTGGACGCAAAAACGAACACAATCGGACTGTCCGTTCGGTCACTATACGGAAAACTGGAAAAATCCAAGATGGCGGCTGTTTTTTCAAGATGGCGGATTTTTTGGGACTTTTGGGATTTTGATCAGGACATCATCCTCGACATTTTCACCAATTTTTTGCTTGTTATTTCAAATGTCTGGGATAATGTCTAATATAACTGGACTATACTCCAAGATAAACTTAATGGTCTCATTGAGAGCATACCTCCTCCGTGTGCGGTGAGGACTGCTAAAGACTGATACTGATCATCATGAGATACAGATTTTCAATGTTTTTGTTTTCAAAAGGGACACTTGAAGCGAGTTCGCTTTGTTTTTGTTCCGTTTCATTGCCATCTAACCACGATTGTTATTGTTTCCAGAAGGACTGATTTCAATATGATGTTCACCAGTAGGATAGGAGATGTGGTAGAAACGTTTCAGTTCCTCGCATACGTTTACCATGAACACCATTCCTACGGTCTACCAGACTAGTACACTGCTGGAGATTCCACGCCCTTGTGTCAATCCACCATAGCTTTTCATAGACTGCATCAGTTATTGCTCAGTTGTTAAGTCTGACCACAGGCCAGACTAAACCTTTCAGATCGGCGGATAGTAAAACCTCACTCGTCTACAAGCCATCATTTCAGAAAATAATTAATAATTAACACGAAATTATTCCAATAATTATGTAACCATTGATTCGTATAATTATCATAATATTAACTCCGATTTAATCAGTGCTGTACATGATGTCTGATACGCTCAAAACTTGTTTTAATTGATTTCTCCCGATTTTCTATTTTTCAAGGTTTTCTGTTACATGCCACTTTTGGGAGAAGCACTAGGCCTACACGTACCCGTCAAAGCTCGCATTAAAGGTAAACAAATAAACGTAAAGTTCATTATCAATGATATTTCTCATAGGGTGAGTATTTTTGACAACATTTGTCAAATTAGGAGACCAAAACCAACAATATTTGCTTCCATCCATCTTTAAATAACTATCTCGGGAACTACTAAACGAACAGAGCTCGCTGAGGACTCAAATTGTTGACAATTTAATTGGATTGTAAACAGGTATTCATCATGTTTCTCTCAGACGCATAGTTTTGACGATATTGAGCAACGAATGAAAAAAGTGCAAATATCGGGCTTTTTTTGCTATTACACAGCTAGCACAGGACTTTCGAAGTTGCAAAATTGGTTTCTTACTATTGGCAGAGGTCCAAACAACATATAAAAAAATTTGAACTGCATGACCTTTCATAAGGTTAGGCCCCTTTTTATGTCCCATCTGACTATTGTTTAGTTTGTTAATAAGTTATTGTATGAATCTCATTGGGTTTACTATAAGGAGTCATTGTAATAAAGTCTATGCTATTCCAAACTTTTGTTGAGCAGGGTATATTTTGTATTGGAGGTAACGATCAATTTATTACAGTTTTCAGTTCAAAGTATGCAACAGTTTTGGACGATATTATTGTGGATTATACCTAGATATTCGTATTTGAATCTCGATCACCTCGTGATGTAGTGATAGATAGATAGATAGATAGATAGATAGATAGATTTTTATTAATTCCATTTGATGAAATACATGTATACAATACATTTTTGATATAAGACACGTCAGAATTTACATCTATAAAATAAAACTACTAACAAGTATATATTACTAATACTATAACTATTTATAACTTATTATAGTAACAGATCTTAAGAGATACAATCTTATTGGACAACTATTTACACCTCACTCTATTATCACAATATGAAAACTTAATTCTATAAATACAACAACTTACAGCTAGGTATTACTTTTAAAATAGAAAAGTAAAATATAATTATAGAATTCATCGCTCCTATACGCTAAGATATTCAACTACAGAGTAAAAACAATGGCACTGCAGATAAGCTTTCAACATTCTATGAAAGGTTTTTTTTTGGGGGGGGCAAGTTTTATATACTGGGGTAGTTTATTGTATAATTTAACTCCTGTGTGAAAAGTTCCTTTTTGATATATGCTTCTGTGTGTGTGTGTGTGTGAAATATGAATGTATGGCTAGCATTGTGTTTATCAATCCTGAGCTCTGCCAAGGAATTTAATTCGCGAGAAGAGATGAGTTCGGTTCCCATCCCAGAGGTGTTCCCCACTTTTACTCCAGTCAAATACCGAGATGGTACCTAACATAAGGAAACGGCCGGCTCCTTTCCAATCCTAGCCCCAGTTACACATACGCACACTACAAGAGACACAGCGACAGCACAGGTAATCACACAAATTCTCTAAACACGTCCAAAATACGTTAGGCTGATGACCAAGATGTACCAACCCCTAAATGAAAAATCAGCTTCAATGCCATTAAAAGAGGTGAAACGAAACTTCAGAGATAGAGTCTATTCTGAGCTAAAACCGACTATGGCTAAACTATTAAATTATTACTACTAATCACTGTTAATAATTGAACGAAAAATAGCACAGTAGCGCCACCTGACGAAATAGACAAGTACAATAAAGGAGGAAACAAAATACGAGGCAGTACAAAGTCTGTGCGTGTTCGCGTGACATGTGACAAGCATCTCAAAAGATGATTTGTATTTTGTATTGTATTTCTCACTTGATAAATAAAGATTTACATTAAAACTAACAGGTTGTGGACTCAGGCCACGTGTAAATGTTATTATCTCGTGAGTGGATCCGAAGCTGAGCGCCTGTGGAACACGTGCTGTATTTTTTGTGAGTTAAGGATAACCTCAAAATGGCAACCGGCAGTGACTACAAAGTTCAAGTGGATAAACTTGAAGGACCTGAAGACTGGGCTAAGTGGAAATGGCATGTGTTGATGGTTTTGCGGTCGTATGAACTGGAAAATATTGTTGATGGTTCGAAAAAGTGCCCTGTGTTGCCGGCAGATGCAACTGCGCAACAAAAAGCGGCATATAAGCAGTGGTTGAAAGAAGACGCGAAAGCAGCCAATTTGCTAGCAGGTACGCTAGGAAAATCTGTTGCCGAGGTCGTGTTGACGTGCACCAATGCCAGTGAAATTTGGACAAAATTGAGCACACGGTTCGAACGAAGCAGTACGCAGCGACTGAACATGTTGATCGAGTCATTCTTCCGAGTGACACGTGACGACAAGGAGGACATCAGCACCCATGTCGCGAAGTTACAGAAGCTTTATCAGGATCTGAACGACGAACTCCAAAAGCACAACGAAAACAAGTTATCTGAAAGGATTTTGAACGGTCGAATTTTATCCACGCTGGGAAAAGAATATGATAATTTCAAGGATGTGTGGGACACGATTCCGACGGAAAATCAAACTGTGAACTTGTTGATTGAAAAATTGTGCACGATTGAACTGAGTGACCAAGGAAACGTGGAATCGACTGCGTTTGTGGTACGTAGTGCTCCCAAGAAGCATTCCCAGTATGGCAGTGGCAAAGGCAGCGCTGATGACAAGTCGAAGAAAAATGTTCAACGAGTAAAGCAGAAGTTTCCATGTTTCAAATGTAAGGAACTGGGCCATTGGGCAAGTGAATGTCCAGTGAAGAAGAAAGAGGGTGACACTAGAAACAAAAATAAGGAGAACAATGCTTCGTTTCTGACACATGCTATGAGTGCGTTAGACGGCGACTTTGTTCAAGTCGACGAGTGGTACTGCGACAGTGGCGCCACAAATCACATCACCGCGAACAAACAGTATTTTACAACATACGTCAAGTTTGCTGCTCCAGAGAAGATTTTGCTAGGAAAACGAGGTGTGAGCATGCTAGCTCACGGCAGAGGAACTGTAGACATTCAAGTGCGGCTGAACAACGCTTGGTTGAGTGCTGAGATGACTGAAGTTTTGTATGTTCCCGATGCAATGGCTCATCTGTTTTCTGTGAAAGCTGCTGCAAGGAAAGGTTTCTGTGCAAGACTTGACGACCAAACTGTTAGAATTGAAGACAAGGTTACTGGAAAGGCGATGATGGCTGGACGTGTGAGTCATGGTCTGTATGTACTTGACATGCATGAAACCGGCGCAACCCATTCAAGTGAATTTAGCTACATCGTCAGACAAACTGCAGATCTACCATGAACGATTTGGTCATCAACACAAAGCGCATGTCAAGAATGTACTGAAGCAGATGAACATCAATGTAGACATGTGTAAAGAGGATTTCTGCGATGGATGTGCACTGGGAAAAATGAATCGACTGTCATTCAAGACACGAATGAATCGACTAACAGCCACCGGTGAACAAATCTACGCCGATGTGAATGGACCAATGTCTACTGAATCTCTTGGAAAGGCACGCTACTGCGTATGTTTCAAGGATGATTTCAGCAAGTTTCGACGAGTTTTCTCTTTAAAGGACAAAAGTGAAGTGTACACCGTTCTGGAACAGTTCCTGAATGAAGCCAAAACAAATGGACACGTCGTGAAGCTGTTCAGGTGTGATGGAGGAAAAAAAATTGTTAACAAGAAGGTTTCTGAACTACTCGCAAGCAGAGGCATAGAACACAGCATTGCTACGCCGTACACACCACAACAAAACGGAGTTGCGGAACGTGAAAATCGGACGATTGTGGATTGCGCAAAATCTATGCTGAATCCCAGGAAGTTAACGAAACAACTTTGGGCTGAAGCCTGCAACACTGCGGTGTACCTACTGAATCGCACTGGGAAGTCATCCATTGAAAACAAATCTCCCTATGAATTATGGTGTGGACGACCAGTGAGAAGTCTCAGTCATCTGAAGATCTTCGGAACAGAATGCTACGTGCATATCGACAAGAATTTTCGCTCAAAGTTCGATGACAAAGCTGTTTTTGGACATCTGGTTGGGTACGTGAACGACAGGGATGGATTTAGAGTCTGGATTCCAACTCTGGGAAAGGTTGTTCTAAGCCATGATGTGAAATTCAAACCTGAAGTTGCCTGCAATTTGCGCGCCAACGCCGGAAAGGTTGAAGTCACGCTTGAAGAACGTGTGGAGAGGAATCAGTCTAATTCATCGTCTGATGTAGGCCTACAGAGGAGGTCAGAGTCAGATGAGAACTTAAGCGAAATTGAAGATTTTGCTTCGGCGTCCAGTTCCGGAGGAAGCGAAGATGAGGAAGAAGGAGTGACTGAAGAAAGAAGGAAAAGCAAACGTGAAAGTAAGAAGCCATCGTGGATGATCAGTGGAAATTGCATGTACATGGCTGGACCATCCATCGTTGAAAAGAATCCTGACTCATACTCTGAAGCGCTGCAGTCTAGTGATAAAAATCAGTGGCTGAAAGCAATTAATGAAGAATTGGAGTCCTTAAAGGAAAATCATACCTGGAAATTGGTTGAGCGTCCAAATGGTGCACGGGTCCTGAAAAATCGGTGGGTTCTACGACAGAAGACAACGGACAGAGGAGAAGTTAGCTTCAAGGCACTATTGGTAGCCAAAGGCTATGTGCAACAGCAAGGAATCGATTATGAAGAAACATTCAGTCCTGTTGCACGGTATGATACCATTCGAGCTCTGGTGGCAGTAGCTGTTAAAAAGGAGATGAAACTTGGTCAATTTGATGTCAAGACGGCCATCTTGAACGGCGAGCTTGAAGATGTGTTCATGGAACAGCCAGAAGGTCATCAGGACGGTACTGGCCGAGTGTGTCATCTAAAAAGAAGCTTATATGGTTTAAAACAGGCTCCACACTGCTGGAACAAGCATTTCATGAAATTCATGGAGAAAGCTGGATTCAAAAACAGCAAAGCTGATCCTTGTCTCTTTTACAGCAACAAAAATGGAAAGTGGTTGGCTGTTGTAATCTTTGTGGATGATGGTCTGGTAATTGGCAACGAAGAAGACATCGAGCAGTTCATGGAAAAACTTCAGCAGGAATTTCACACGACCAGAGGATCTCTCAACAATTTCCTGGGCATGAAGATACAACAAAACCATGATGGATCAATTGCAATCAGTCAAGAGGATTATACGAGGAAAATCCTAGAAAAAATTGGGATGGCCGAGTCAAATGGAGTGTCTACCCCAGTTGGACGCGAAGAAAGTGAAGACGGAGAAAAGGTTTCGGCCAGGGTTCCTTTTCGAGAGGCGGTGTGATCCTTGATGTACCCGACTACAGCTACACGTCCAGATATCGCATTCGCGGTCAACAAAGCTGCTCGAGCCATGGAGAATCCTCCAGTTCAAGACTGGAGTCAAGTGAAACGGATATTTAGATATTTAAAGAGCACAGTGAACCATGGAATCGTCTACAGGAAAGAGGACGTTTTGAAGGTCTACAGTGATGCTGACTACGCCGGTGACAAGAGGACGAGACGTTCAACGACGGGTGTCATTTCGACCTACAATCATGGAACTTTATCGTGGAGAAGTCAACATCGACAACTGAAGCTGAAATTGTGTCTGCAAGTGAAGGAGCAAAGGAATTGATTTGGCTGAAGAGACTGTTTTCTGAATTACTGGGAACTGCTGACAAACCTCCTACGCTTTACATCGACAATGTTGGTGCAGTTAAATTGGCTAAAAATCCGGAGTACCATCGAAAATCCAAGCATATTGAGGTACCGTACGTCATTTCTATGTGAGGGAAAGATTTTTGGACGGAGACCTTGAGCTAGAGCACATCGACAGGACCAATCAATTAGCTGATCTTCTAACTAAACCTCTGGAGAGGGTCAGATTCGAGATGCTGCATGAGAGGATTGTCGTGCAGAAGATGACATCTTAGAGGCTGAAAAGTGTTCAATAGTTCATCTTGTTTATTTATTTTTTCATTTGTATTTGATTTTTCTTTGGAGGAAGTGATAATATTTGAAAGAAAAACAGCACAGTAGCGCCACCTGGCGAAATAGACGTGTACAATAAAGAAGGAAACAAAAGACGAGTCAGTGCAAAGTCTGTGCGTGTTCGCGTGACATGTGACAAGCATCTCAAAATATGATTTGTATTTTGTATTGTATTTCTCACTTGATAAATAAAGATTCACATTAAAACGAACAATCACTACAATGAACAACCGTATATTTGTAAATAATGAAAACTTTATCAACTACATATCCAGACATATACAAGTTTAACCTTAAATACTAGGAATATAGGCCTACATGAGCTACTCAACTACGACTGAAATACAGTTATATTTCTCTTTGTGTGAGAATGCCGTATAATAATTCAACAATCAAACATGAATTCATAATTTAGTGATACAACTGGCAACATTTTGTATATTAAGCCACTCATCGCATTTCGTACTCTACATAATATGAACTACGAAAGGAAACTTAATAGTGAGGGAATGGGCCCTTCCTTGGTTTATGATAGTATTGTCCGCAATGCTATTATGCACCAAAGATTGAGTAATACGGGTAAACCAGTGGGTTGAATGCACGTCCTTGGCCTTGAGCGTGCTGTAGGCATGGGAAGGGAAATGGCCAATGGCGAATTGTAATCAACATTGTTTGTGAACTGGAAACGTTACCATCAGAGGGACGAGTGGTTTTCGTTCGTTTTCCGTAAACTAAATAGATTCGCTGAAACCGTGAAAACTGCATTTCGCGAACGTATTTCTAAATAAAAGGCTACCCCTTCGTGATCCTGTTGATTATTAAATCTATATATTTCGTGCAATAATGGAAATATTAAAACTGCAAGATGGCGGCAAGTGACAGACCTCGTGTTTCAGTAGCTCTGACATATTACTGTATTTTAGTGCTGTTTTGCCTGTTAAAGTTGTGACAGTTTCGCTAGCCCATACGTTGAACGACAAGTGTATCGGTTTGACTGCCCCTAACTGTTGGGTGATAAATGTAACTGTTTTCCTTTGCCTAAGCTATGTTGTTTTAATGGGCGCCAAGACCTCAACGCAATGTTGAAATCTAAATTTGTATTTAACAACGTCTAGCTCTGGTAGAACATCTTCAAGAATCTATTCACTCAGATCGTGGTATGATTTGATCATTAACCCAACAAACAATTTTATCAGGAGAAGGAATTGGTCTATATCTAATGCTACCTACTGAAAGCAAAGATTGCATTGTAAAAGAAATGAATTTATTATATAAAACAAGTATTGCAAAATTAATAATAATAATAATAAGTTTAAAATTTAAATTGGAGCGTTGCGATTTTAATATTACCGATAGAAAATTACGTGAAAACGGAGTCTGATAAATTATTGATTTTACTCTTATTCCCAAGCTATGAAGTTACTGAAATACTGAATTTAAATCAAAGAGAAACGAGAGATTGCGTACTTCTGTGTCATTTGCGCTTACCACTGGAAATTGCCAAAGCATTTCCCTCGTACTGGATGATGCTGTGTGCTTCCCACAGTCTCCTGGACGTCGTCATCTCCGTCGATATTTGATGATACACTTGTAGATTTGGTGACTTTATGGTCCTAACATCGGAGCCATACCCTCGTACAACCACACTGGTTAAGTTTTAAACAGATAGTTCTCCACTCCACGGAACATCGTAGCGACACACACTTGCAACCGAACTAGTCAAGTCTTTCACAGAATGTCCTCGCTCCACGGCGTGCCGAACGATATATGCACCCGTCGGCTCCCCACCGCGGTACCGACTTCCAGCTTACGTGGTCTCCACTGATTGGCTGCTCCCCACGTGCTACTTCCCCTTCTCTGGCTCATTACACACGGCGCGCGGATGATGAAGTCGATTTCCGTTCCAACTATCCGCCTTTTCTTGACGCTGCGACCCACGCTTGCGTAATACTTCTTGACAAGAATCAGCCTGTACCTGAATTTCCAGTGAGTCATGTCTCTCATAATATCCTAACTGACGAAACTCCGTAAAATTCCGTAATCACATAATTTTCTATGATATTGTCGTTCGTAATAATTTGCTTGATAGCGTTTTCTAAGACAGAAAACCTATCTGTATGCTTATAATTTTTATAAAATGCTCCGAAAAATATCTTAATAATAATTATAATAAATTAATAATAATAATAATAAATTAACATGAAAAATTCTCTTGGCTGAACAATTTGCCGCGTAAATAAATATAGAATGGCTTCCTACTGACTTATGCCAGTTGCATAAAAACCCCTCGAAAAACACGTTGCAAAGTGTGCTATATGGTGTGCAGCTGTGTCAGAAAACATTTCGACCGTAGTGATGTGTCGTGTGATCAAGAAGTTCTGTGGTGCTGTGCAGAAAGACATTTTACTTTCTCGATCACGGCGGCTTGTGGTCTCCCAGTGCTCCGCCATGTTTCCGCCACACATCGTGGACCAGTGCAGCGTTGCCGTGCTTCCTCCAGTGCAGTTTGCTTGATACTGCTACTGTTATCAGGTGACATACATTTAAACCCAGGACCCCTTAACCTCTACAATCAAAACGCACAGAGCATCAAAAACAAACTAACCGACTCTTTAGCAAATGTAACGGAAGTTAATCAATTTGATATCCTCTGCCTCTCAGAAACATGGTTGTCAGACTTCGTATCATGTGGGGAACTTCCGTTTTCATCTGAATTCAATGTGTTTTGGCGCGATAGGTCTTCAAGGAGTGGTGGAGTTGCAATCGCAGTTCATAACAAATTGAAGGCAAAACATCGGCCTGATTTAGAAACTTCCTGTGAAATAATATGGGTTGAGATTAATATCCCAAAAAGGAAGAATTTACTCGTAGGTTGCTTCTACCGCCCACCTACCAGCAAAATTGACACCTTAGAAGAATGTTTCCAACTCTACTGTTCTTGCCCTCAACCAAGAAAATGAAATAGTGTTACTAGGTGATTTTAACTCCCATATCTCCTGGACATCAATAGACAATGGTACCATACACTCTCCCCCAATAGGTACTTTCATCTTATCAAATTCTAGTTTGCCTCTCACCAAGGTGGACCGGGTTCGATTCCCGGTCAATGCATGTGAGATTTTCGATGTGAAATGCCATGTCCTGTGGTTCGGATTCCACGTTAAAAGGAGGTCCCGTGGCTCATGATCTCACGATTAACGGTCACGTTAAACTACAAGCTTCCTTCCTTATCAAATTCTATAAACGGTCTACATCTGAAACAGTTCAACCTGCACCCAACAAGGAAATCCGAAACACTGGACCTCATATTTTCAGCTCTACGTAATGTCACCGTGACCGTTGGAAGAAATATCCTGAACACCGATCATAGTTCAATAGAAGCTACCCTCCCCGTCCCAACCAGCAGAGATAAAAACTGCCCACCCGCCGAGAAGAAAGCTTTCCCTCTTTGGAGAAAGGTCGACTGGCAAGCTGTCAATCAGGATTTATCATCTCTACCCTGGTGCCTTCTAACAGCTGAGAGAGACTTAAATAGCGCAGTGACCTTGTTTGAGGATTTACTCTACTCGGCTATTAAACAACACGTTCCTTTCTCCCTACCCAAATCCAACAAATATCCGCACTGGCTAAGACAAAACACCAAACTTTTCCAAAATAAAACTCGAGCATGGTCGCTGTGGAAATCAGTTCCTAATCCTCATACACGCAATGTATTTATTCACCTACGGAAAATTTCAAGAGTTCATATGACAGAAGATTACAGCCGCTACATTTCTTCCATAACAGGAAATCTCAAGAAAGAAGAAAATCCACAGCCTGCTTCCAGTCTCCGACCGGGTCAGGAATGGAATGAATGAAGCCCCCATTTAGCGGCAAGGATATGAACTGTGCCAGCTGCCGAGGCCTGACGCACTCCTCTGGGACAGTGATTAAATGAATGACAGATGAAATGAAATGATAGTGGAGAGTGTTGCTGGAATGAAATGTTGACAGGGAAAACCGGAGTACCCGGAGAAAAACCTGTCTGCCTCCGTTTTGTCCAGCACAGATCTCACATGGAGTAACCGGGATTTGAACCACGGACCCAGCGGTGAGAGGCCGGCGTGCTGCCGCCTAAGCCACGGAGGCTGCAGGAAATCTCAAGAATAACCCGAATAAGTTCTGGACACTTATATCATCCCGTAGAAAGACTCCTAGAATTCCACTTAACCTAAACCTCCATAATGAAGAAATCCCATTTGAATTGAGGTCCACACATTTCAATTAATATTTTCACTCAACCTTTTCAGTTCCCGTACCAATCCCCAGTCCCCCTCAACTTACTAGTGTCTGTTCTGATTCACTGTCTCAAATTTCAACGACCCCCGATGAAATCCAAAATATTTTAAAAAGTCTGCCCACAAACCGATCTACTTGACCATCAGACATAAGCCCTATATTCCTGAAAAACACCTCTGCATCTCTCAGCATCCCCCTGTCCATAATACTCAAGTGGTGCATGATTTCCGGCACTTTCCCTGACTCATGGAAAAGAGCTGATGTCACACCTGTCATTAAATCAGGCAGCAAGCACGAAATTTCCTCATACAGACCTATACTCTCTTCAGTCTTCAAAAGAATAATACATTGCCGTCTCCTCACTTTCACCAAACCACACCTCTCAGAAAAACAACATGGCTTTGTCCCTGGAAAATCATGTTTAACAAATCTGACTGTTCTGAACCATCACATAATTTCTGCAATAGATCAAAAATCTCAGCTAGATGTAATCTACGTTGACCTGGCCAAAGCATTTGATTCCGTGAACCATTTCCTTCTCCTCCACAAGCTTGCTTCACAATACAATGTACATGGATCTTTCCTATCCCTAATACAAAGCTTCCTGTCCAATAGGCAACCAGGGGCCGATAACCTAGATGTTAGGCCTCTTAAAACAACAATTATCATCATCATCACCAATAGGCAACAACGGGTAGTGCTTCCAGGCTCGGTATCGTCCTGGCTCCCAGTCTTATCAGGAGTAACTCAGGGCAGTATCCTGGGACCCCTTCTCTTCGTGCTGTATATGGACGATATAAACACATGCGTGCAAAATTCTCTGTGTTCCCTTCTTCTGTACGCTGATGACCTCCAGATATTCAGAGAAATTTCCAGTTCTGACAACCACGCTGAGCTCCAGGAAGCAGTGAATACATGTACTGATTGGTTCAACAACTGGAGGTTATCTCCAAATCCCAAAAAGTGCTTCAAAGTTTCTTTCTCACTACTGAAATCTGGAAATCAAGCGGACTATAAAATATGTGGAAATAAATTGGATACGGTTTCTCATGTAAGAGATTTAGGTATTATTCACGATGATAAACTGACATTCTCTCCTCACAATGACCATATCAAATCTCGCGCAATGCGCAGTCTCGGCATTCTATACAGATTCACAGAAATTGAAGACCTCACTGCACTTAAATTATACTTCACCACATATGTTCTCCCTATCCTAGATTTCTCTTCTCCAATTTGGTCTACTTCGGCTATAACCAATATTTCTAAATTGAACAGTGTCTTTAATTTCTTCATATCAATAGTCAAAGCTCGCAATCCTTCACTAAGGCAGTTTTCCAAATCCGACATGCTAAATCAGCTCAATGTACTCGACCTGAGAAGTCGCTTACAATTTACTGACCTGTGTTTCTTACATAAAATTATGAATGGTTACACAAAATGTAGTTCCCACTCCATGTTCCCTCCCGTTCAACACGTCAGAACCATTTACACCACATACCTCGCCCACGTCTTGAAGTACAAAAGCGCTCTATCTTCCACCATCTACCTACCCTTAGCAACTCCCTTCCAAATATTGACATATTCTCTCCCTATAGAGCATTCGAACATAGCATTAGAAGATCCCTTTCATCCTCAATTCCTACCCCCTCACCCTCCTAATCACACACTACCCCATTCATTCCCTACGTCTTTCCGAGATTTATCCCATGCTGCCATCACTGCCAATTGTTACCTGTTATTTTTGTTAATATTATTTGAAATGATTAAAATATTAGTGTAAAATGACCTATCATGGTTGTATCTAATAATTATGAAATAAATAAATAAATATTATTATTAGACTATTATTATTATTAGCAGGATCATCATTGTTATCGATTGTAGTTCCCCTGCATTCCATTATTGCTCCCGACTTGCGGGTAATCATTCACATTTTAGGGACGTGATTCCACAGCGATCAAGCTGCTTGCCTCCCAGCAAGGGGGACCGGGTTCGATTACCGGTTAGTGCATCCGGGATTTACGAGACTAAATGTCACGTCCAGTGATTCGGATTTCCCCTCTCGCACACAACAAAATATCATATTTTCCACATAAATGGCGCTTTGTTTCCCCTAAACTACCTTACAGAAAGAGAGACTGCATATTATTAGGTGGTGGTTTCCCGGCCCTATGGTTCGACACAATTTCGGTGTAACAGACGAGAACGAGTTTAAATAAATTGGAAACACTAGAAAGGAAAGTCTTGGACTAAATCACGTCATCGTCCCCCACCAGGGACGCCTGTGAAGTATACATCCCCAGGCAAGTAACAGTTGGTTTTATTGTACAGAGTTTACGATCGGGTCTATTGAAAGTTTATACGGGTAAATAGATATTCCACTATTTCTAATGACCAAAACCGTACTTTCCTTGGTTAAAAAGAAGGTTGAAATATGTCATTATGTTGGAAGGTACTGTATTGACAACGTCTATCGAAGTAATTACAGGGTTTCAGATCCGATACATCCACGACCTTATTTTTGTACTGACTATTCGGCTGGAACTTAGGGGAAACTGTCCCTCCTTTCTGGTATTGAGGGAGACGCATCGCGTTGTCTCTTAGGAAATTACACCCATGGGGATGAGGAAGGAGGCAGCCATAGGTCGTGTAAGGCATCATCCCACCTTTTTCCTGGATTTGAAAGTGGAGACCATGAAAAAACACTTCTTGGATGGACGAGAGTAATGTACGATTTGACGGCTCCTCTTTTCAACTGTCCTCTCGAGGGCGAACGCAGCCCGCTTCGATCCTCAAACCTGGATTCGATATCTTCATGGCTAAGCCAGGAATCAAACCACCTGGGACATCCTCTAGACCAGAATGGTGGTTGATTGCCCATGTTATTGTGATGCATGTACTTGCGTGTTTGTGTAATTAATTGGGGTTAGTCTGGAAGGAAGCAGCCACGACTCTTGAGGAAGGTATAGTACCGTATCACAGTACTTGCCTAAAATTGAAATAGAGAAATCATAGAAAGTAATTTAATTGAGTGCCGACGATGCTATTGGAACCCTCCTTCCCTATCCCCCGATATTATTGATCTGCAGAAAACGCTCTTAAACCCCACGTCTGGACGGCCAGATAGGATATAATAGTTCCGGAACAGAATGTTTGACATCCGGCAATAGAAGTCACTCGCAAAAGAGGTATACAAGAGCAAATCTTCAGTGTCAGGAATTTCCATTCATTATCACATCCGGTTTGGGTGGCCAAGATGAAGATGGAACAAGTGTAAACTGTGAGCTTTCTTACTGCTCTCGTTTCATTTAGGAGATAAAAAAAGGAAGGAAGCTTAGTTTTACGTGACCAATGATCACGCGATCATGTGCCGAGACCCTCGGGACCTACCTTTTACGTTGAATCCTACTCACACGACATGGCATTTCAGCTAGATCCCAGACCTCCGCGGTGACAGTAGAATGCTAGTAACTACGCTACTTGGTGGAAAATGTACTTGGCATAGAATTTCAGGTGAAGATGACATTTTAAAAAACGAATAAGTGATTTATTGTTTCATGACTCACGAGTGCATTTGTGATATTAATAATCTCCGCCAATTTAATTGGGCTCCCAATATCAAGTTGACCAACTGGAAGTGTAAGCTAGGAAACATCAAAAAAAAAAAAAAAAAAAGCAGGGTGTTCAGTACAGAACATATAGTGTACTTTTTCTTCAGTGTATGGGTGTAGTTATAACTTTATGCCCTCATCAAGGAGTATGATTGAATATTCTTGTGATGCATGTTAGGAGCTGTACCCTTATTACTAATTTTTGCAATCATTGCTCTAATTTCGTTGTAATTCCACTTTTGTATCCAGAGGAATGAATTGGAACAATCGAAAAGTACAGCCATCCACCATCTTGAATATATGGTATCTTTTATCTTGTGCCTTCTACAGAGAAAGCATTTTATGTGAGACTACATATTTGCTGTGTTTCGTCATTGGAAGTGTACCGTAATAAATAGTGGATTGACGATATTACTGTCTTATATATTCAAGACAGCAACTGCATGCTATATGCAGTGTGGCAGTCTTAAGATATCACGCTTTAATTAGTCATATCTGTAACTCCCCTCTTACAAAGTTTCGTGTTAATTGGGCAATTGGATCCTGAATTATTGATTTCGAAGTTTTAATAATCTACTATGCTCAGTCACCGAAAAATACTCTGAACATAAATACTGCAGTAACGAAAATTAGTGACAAGTTAGGACCATATGTGACCTTGTATGGCCAAGGAAAAAGAACAGACTCCATCCATTGAAGATGGCGGCTGTGCGAAATGCTAGAACATTAAAATTGACAACTCAGTAAGTAATTGTGTAATTAAAACAAATCATGGCAAGAGATGAACATTATATAAGGGTTCTCACTTGCGTTGATCAAAAGATGATCATGCTGAATACAGCGCACAGTGGCCACCTTGAAATTTCAAAAATAAAAAAAGAATAATAACTCTCAGTATCTTAGAGCTCTGATTTCAAAAATTTGTAATAAGGTAGAAACGTATAAGTAACTTTACATTTCCACAACAAATGAACAGCGACGTCATACATTCAAGATGGTGACGTTTAAATATGCAAATTAATAAATCAGGACAATTGTAAGATCAAATTTAGTAGGTGATAAGTAACATATAAGAGGTCTCAGTAGCGTCAGAGATAAATTTATCACACTGATTGTAGCGCATAGCAGCCATCCTGAAATTTCATAACTTAATTTAAATATAAGTAACTTTCTAAGTTTTAAAGCTGCAATAACTAAAATTAGTGATAAGGCAGAACCTTATATGTTGTAACGTATGCCCGAAGTAGAATAACAGACCTCCATTTTTTAATACAGCTGCTGTGCATACTATTAAAATGTAATAATGAATCATTCAGAATGTCGTCGTCGGCTTTAACTCGTTTCAGAGTATAGATTTTCTTTAATAACAGTCTAATATAATCTAAGGTTGAGGTCTGTGGGCATATTTGCGGTGACTGAACAGCCCAATGTGTGCATGAAACAAGCGTCCACACAGGTCACACAGAACAGTTGGTGGAGGGCGTGGCTGTGCTGCACGGAGCTTTCGTGCTTGTCGCTTGGCGTTAACAAGTCTACGACGTTCTTCCTCAAACATTTTCAGCAGCCGGTATGGTCTGGTGCCAAGTTGAACGGTCTTTAGCAAGCTGGTCCCAGGTTTGCGGATTGAGACCTGTCAACTTCATATTCTGTTTAAATTGGTCCTTGTAACGTCTCTTAGGGTCTCCACGAGGTCTGGTGCCGGAGCCGAGTTCACCATACAGAACCTGGCGTGGTAGTCTCGTATCATCCATCCGATGGACATGTCCGATCCATCTAAGTTGGTGACCAATGATGGATGATTCTATACTATTAGCATGCGCTTTCTCAAGAACATCAAGGATGGATCGAAGTTTCTGTTGATGGAAGCGCTCAAGATTTCGGAAGTCATGTCGATTAAAAAGGGTCCAGGTTTCACAGCCATACAACAATGTTGAGATGACAACAGCTTGGTACACCACGAGCTTCGTCTTCACGGTCAGATCTTTATTCAAGAAGACCCGGTGCGATAGTTGCCCAAATGCCGCATGGGCAGCACCGATTCTCTTCTCAACATACTGCCCACTATTACCTTGTATAGATAGCAGACTGCCCAGATACGAGAAGTGGTCTACCTGTTCCAATGGAGTAATCGCACATATCAAACAGTTATTACGGAAGAAGTACAACAGGCTGATTGAGACCTTGCTGAAATAAGCCATAAGAATAACACACTGAATACAAAGCGCAGTGACCATCTTGAAAATATAGAATACTAGTGGACCCGTGCGAGAACTCTCGCATAATGGGTTGTATGCGCCCCATGTGTAGCCTACAGACTAACCACCCGGCCCTAGTGCTATGCGGGCTTTACACGACACAGTTCTGCCAGGGGATATAGTCTTGTTCATTTGTTTAAAAGAGCTTGATAAACATTTCAGTTGATTTTCAAGAAATGCAAGATTTTTCCTGTACTATTGAGACGAATTGGAAGATTTTGGCACAAACCACACCTTCTAACTCCCTCTGGTTCAGGAGCTTGAGTTTTGTGAAACATAACTTACACCTTAGCATATTATATAATCAGAAGATAATGAATAATCAAAGTATTTTGAAGTTACAATAATGAAAATTAGTAGTAATTTGTTGTTGTTTGAGTCTTCAGTCTTTTGACTGGTTTGATGCA
Source organism: Meconema thalassinum (assembly GCA_946902985.2). NCBI lineage: Eukaryota > Metazoa > Arthropoda > Insecta > Orthoptera > Tettigoniidae > Meconema > Meconema thalassinum. Next base: position 688,444,416 of record OX336389.2, on the reverse strand, counting down.
GCTGTTCACGCCTCCCTGCCCTGAGCTAATCGTTTCATCTCTACATAGCTACCACACCCTACATTTGAGGCAATCTGTTTAACATACTCTAACCTTGGTCTACCCCTACAGTTCTTGTCCTCGACCCTTCCTTCCAGAACTAAGCTTGCTATTCCTGGGTGTCTTTGTATGTGTCCTACCAACCTATCTCTTCTCTTCATTAGCAGTCGCCAGGAACATCTCTCTTCTCCCACTCGTCTTAATACCGCTTCGTTTGTAACCCTATCTACACATCTGATCATCATTCTCCTGTAACACCACATCTCAGATGATTCAATTCTCCTATTTTCTGCTGCACCAATAGTCCAAGATTCAATTCCATAGAGTGCCACGCTCCAGACAAAGGCTTTCAAAAATGACTTCCTAATACCTAAATCTATATTCGATGTTCATCACTGATTATTTTGCTTCCTAAGTAACAGAAGTCTTCTACTTCCTTCAGCTTTTTATCTGCCAATGTGATGTCCATAGAGGTTTCAGATTTTTTTCGGTTGCATTCTAATATTTAACCTTGTAAATGTGTTCCCATGACCAAATCAGAAGAACAACGACCCCATACATTCACGATAGCTGCTGGGAGCAGTCTATTCTTAAAACTTTATTACCAGTAACTCGTGATGTACCTTTATAGAATAATTAATACGAAATTTGGTGAGTGAGGAGTACCGTACCATAAAAATTAGCTCACTAGCATTACTTCCAAGAATATCGCACTGAATATATTGCACAGTGGGCATCTTGAAAGTAAGACATTAATGGTTATAATCCACTATGTATTAGTGTCACAATGACGAAACGCAGCACTTATGTAATCTCACATAAATGGCTTTCTATGCAGAAGGCAAAAGATCAACGATTCCATACATTCAAGATGGTGGATAGACGTACTTTTCTAATGTTGGAATCAATTCCTCTGGATGCAAGAGTGGAATTACAATGAAACTTAGCAAACGAGGAGCCTTATATAGGGTATAATTCTTGACTTTCACCAGGTAACATTCAATTATACTGCTTGATAATGACCGAGTTAACTATAGGCCTACCCATACATTTAAGAAAAAGTAGGCTGTTTGTTCATTACCGAACTTCACGTTCTTTTATGTATTGCTTCGTAATATTGCATCCTTTGCAAGGTATTATTGCCTCATTAAGTGTAAGTTCTCTACCTGGATTATATTTGAAGGGCTCAGAGACAATAGCCTAAGCTACAGCATCAATAAACTGAGAAAACATGAGGGAAAGTTCAGTTACAAATAAAAAATAGGAATTTGTTGTATCTCAGTTTTAATTGTGAAATTCAGTACAGACAACATGTTGTATAATGTACACGACTTAAAATATACAGCTTCAATACACTACAAAACTTAGTCCAAAATTAAATAGGACTCTTTGGTGCTATGAAGAATAGAAATCAGTCTTATTGTACCGCAATTTCCGATGAGTTGACGTGGGCTTTAATCTCAAGAGGCCAGAAAGGGAAACAGGCGACCTATGGTTGTTAGCTAGCACTTAAACAATATTAAATTTTGACAAATGGAAGTATAATCTACAAAGTAAGTTATATGTATTGACTTAAAATTATGTCGTGCCAATTAACATTTAATTGAATTAAATTTTGAGGTCAAATCTTGAAGTACAAAGTCATTACGTTGCCATTACCACAATATTATGTACACTACGATGATCACAAAATATATTCATTTAAGCAAGGCACAAAATCTTAACCTAATCTAACCTGTAAACATGGTTTATTCATTCATACCGCTGGCTCATTCATACACATACATTTTGGCTACACTTAACTAAACAGGAATTACAGGTGAGACGACAACAAGGGCAATGACCCACAAATCGAAAAATACCCCCTCCCCTCAATACAATGACAATACAAGCAGAACATCGAAGAAAACAGAGGAAGATATTCCCACGCATATTAAATATTTCAAAAAACAAACTGGCGGCAGAAGTCAAAGCATCGCCGCCTATAATTCTCATGCCGTGCTGCTGGTAGAATTGGCAACACTGGGTAGAGTCCTTAAGTTCTATAAACACGTAAGATCACATGCTAAGTTTTGTTCATAAATATAGTTTGTTTTGATATAACAGCATCTAAGAGCAGTTCGTATTAACTATTTGAACACCAGTGAAATTCCTCGTGGTAAATCAGACCTGCTGAAAGTTGTAGAATTGAGTATTTGCCGTATTAAGTTGTATGTGTAACCAATGCCCGATAATGAATTTAACTAACAAATTCTTCACTAATATTTCATTAAACTATTTCAGAAGCCTAGGAAGCCTGGCTGCAAGTCAAATCATGGCAGCACTATTAAGATAATTGGTTATATTACTACTTTTTTATCAGTTACAGCGAGGTGGACTTTCAGTAATTTAGTTTTGATACATATCTACATCTGGCCTCTATATTCCAGTACATTATCAACTGTACTCAGTTGACAAGTGCTTTTAGGTAGATTTCATTAGAAAGCTACCTATTTTTAAATTATTGTTAGACTGTCAGCATTAAGCTTGGAGGCCTATTGTGACTGATGAGTGCATCTGTGGACAAAAAGTGAAGGATTTATTATCTAAGGCTGTCTCTAAGTTCGTTAGAATAGTTTTAAATACTTTCTCTTGACGTCAATGACGGCAGTGAGCATAGCAGCAAGAAAAGGAAACTTCTGACATTTGGACATTGAGGTACAGTACAGCCTTTTATTATTACCTTATCAGGAATTGACAGGAATTGACAGTACATAGCACGATAATGTGTATCCTTTATTTGTGATATGTGTGTGTAGATTAAGCGGACGTTATGTTCTGTTGTATTTTTGGAAACATTTGGCGTCAAAATCTATGTGTTTATGCAGTGTTAGCAATTACCATGTGTTTGCACTACGAGATACCTGCAGCATCACATACACCTATGAGACCAGAATCTTTTCCATCCATCCGACTGGTTTGTAGGTGTTCGTAATAGTCATGATAAACTGGTAGAATGAATTTTAAAAGTTCAAACATATCTTTAAACTAGGTGTTATTTCACACCCATTAGGATAGAGCTTGTCTAGTTGAACATTGCTAGTTTAAAAAAAATTATATCAAAATGAAAATGGTTAATCTTTGGAAGATATTAAAATATCTGTATTCATTGTACAGCATGGACACACTAAATATTGTCACCTAGTAATTACTGTAAAAGTCAGTCATAATTCATATCTTTCAAAAATCATCTTATTACGCTCTGACTTGCTAGCCACCCAATCTCTTTGGTTTACTGGAATAATTAAAGCTATTCTCCGATTCTGCAAAACAAAATAATGAACACCAACAGGCTATTCACGATTGAAGTATGGGTACATGAAAACATGCCGTGCCAAAGAAACCTAAGCAACATAATAAATACAATAGTTTAATAGTAATAGTAGACTCTACATGTTCAAAACTGGTTATTCACTTACCTTCACTATTATCAGTACCATTTTTCAACCTGTAGATTCCATAATTATCAAAATAATTGGAGAGAAAGTCCCCAATGTCTTCCTTTGACAGCATGTTGTCAGCCATCTTGTTCGACACACGAGAGAGTGAGCTCTTTCGAATTGCCAAAAGAGCATGTAGATGGCAGGAATTTCATTTTTCAGCAGTGGGTAGGGTGCTTTTGGCAAAATAGAAAGGTTCATAACAAGTGTTTAGGCACCAAAAAGTCGACTAATTGTGAAGCACGATAGGCTACTCTGGCTCTGATCCCTTCACTTATGCTGGAAGTTGTTCATAATTTGTCAATTTGAAGCATGTCATATGAGAGGTCATCTGAGTTTAATTACAGATTGAAATCAGCAATATGCAAGCACCCATGTGATAATTCCAATATAAGCCTTACTTACTTTCATCTGAGCAAGCATCTCCCCATTCCAATCTACTTTCTTGCTTCCAAGCTGCATTTGATATTTGTGTACTTCACCTAACACATAACAATAACACATTCCTTTTGAACCACTTTCCAAATTGTGGACAGATCCATCACCTATAAAAACATTGGGAGTTATGAGATGAAAAGTCTGATGTACCTGAATAACCAGAGCATTGCCAATGGGCCCAATTTCATGGTCTCCATTACCATTACCACTGTAGTTAATTTCACCAACATCTACATCCACTAAAACTTCACTTCCACTGCTACTTAATGATTCCGTATTGCTTTCTACATTATATTGAACTCTGTTTCATTGTCCACAGCATTCAAATATAAACATGTAACATGAATCTGTCAGTTTTAATGTATTTACGGTCTTCATTCATTTGTTTCCTATGCCTTCTTGTGTCTACAGCATGCTCATCAAGCATTGCGGAAACTGTAACAAGAAGTTACGATAAAGACTTGCAGGTGGCAGATCATGACAGAGAATGCAGGTGGGCATTCTCAAGTACTCAGGATCAGAATGGAAATAGAACAGATAGGTGCCTTCAGGCACTATGAACAGGAAGAGGTTAAAAAAAACCAATTTCTCCTTCAAAATATACCAGATACCCAGATCTACCAGATGAAATTGTATTCTTCACACTAACATCCAGACTATCTAAAATTCTACTTCAATTTTCAGGTATTCAAACAGTTTGTTTTAGTCATATCAAATTCAATTTCAATTACCTATGGCCAATTTCATGTTCAAAGACATAGCTTAAGGAAACATACAAAACTTTATATCAAAATCAAAAATGCATATATTTTCAATTATGTACAACAATATCCGTGAATAATTACAAACGCTTGCCAGTAGAGCAAGCTATACAAAGAAAATGTAATACATTGCCATTTGAAAATTTTCGTACAGGATTTCCATATTTAACCACTGTAAATGAGATCACCTTAAGCTTCAGTGATCACAAAATCCTGCTAAGTATATATCTCTGTATATCACATATTAACCCTTACCGTGTCTTTTCCAGAATTTATCACAATTTCATTCCCACTCTATTCCTCAGGCTATCATCATAAGTTTACATTAAATTACGATGGGTGGCAGGAAGGTATTCGACAACCATTACAAATGCACCTGGAATATGAAATGACTATGTGAATCATTTCATTCACAGTTTTCAGGATTCGTTAGATAGATACACGAATGACAGTATCAGCTGATTTATGATGAAAATAATGAAATGACGAACTCATACGATATAAAAGTGGCTGCGATTTCAAGGTACAGTATATGGATGAATCAGTCATCACAGTGATTTTGGAGACTGTTGAAGAGACAAGCGTATTCCAAGGTATGCCTGCTTTCGGCGATGTTCCTCACCATAATACTAGAATTGTTTAAACATTGACTGTCACTATCTTCTATCCTCATCATTCCAAGAATCTTCCTAGTTATTTTGATGCCGACACACCTTCTATAGAGTACTTTAACCTTTTTCTATGTGATCAATGCTTTAACCAACCATGCCAATTGGTCAAATCTAAAATTAGTGCAGGAAGATATTCAGAAGAACCTTTATGACCCAGCATGGTGCAGCCACATATGAAATAAAACTAACCTATAAGGTGATAAGAAAAAGCTGCTGTCGATTCACTTGAAGACTATGCAACATCATGGTCGTCTAGCCCTATGTGCCGGTGTGTGTGTAATTTGTCTGATAAGCTGTGTTATTGTGATGGCTTTATTAGAGTGTGTATTATGTAATTGAAGCTAGGGTTTGGAACGAGGTGGCCATGGCATAAATTAGGTAACATCCCAACATTTGCCTGGAGTAGAAATGAGAAACCATGGAAAGCCACGTCTAGGATGGCTAAATGTGGGAATCGAACCCGTCCCTCCTCAGATTTTCCTCATGAGGCTGAGTGTACTCGTTTCAACCCTCAGACCAGAATTAAATTTCTTGGCAGAACCAGGAATCGAAACTGGACCTCCGGGGGCGATAGTCAAGAATGCTACCAAGAGCTGGTTGATAAGAAAATAACAAAAGCATCACCACATTCCTGGTACCAGAAGTGGACACACATTGAAAATAGCAATGTTCAGGTCTTACTAGGCATGATTATAAATATGACTCTGCATCCACGGTCAGATATAATGGATTATTTTCCAAAGAGTGGCAAGTGCATGCCTTTATTTGGATTCATATTGATCTTCATGAGCATCTAAATCTTGATCATGGCCAAGGTGACACAGTACACAGAGATCATAAAGCAAGGCCACTGCTAGAAGAGAATACTACCTGCACAATTAAACCAAATTGGGGTGGGTGCATTATCTGAGTCAAGGTTGCTACCAAACTCCTCCCATCATAATTCTGATGACATCACTGGCCCACCACATGCCAAATGCGGTGAAGACACTGAACACAGCTCCGAGAATGTGCGCACACTACCCGACTCGCACAGATACTGGAACTGAGCTGTAATGGCGGCAGACCTAAAAGATCAGTGGTAGCGAGATTCACCATAGGCTTGCGAGTGACACCGATATTAGTTCTGCACCAGCGTGCACCGTGACGTTGCAATAATGGCTCTCGCGGCCGCCGAGACAGTTTCCTAACAATTGCTGGTGGAATGCATGTCTTACTGCAACTCCACAGGTTTTGCGAACTTAGGCTCATGAGGCACACCGACCGTATTTCCAAGCATGAGGGCACCGAAGTATCATGATGCCAAATCCCACAGTTGTCAAAACGTTCAGCAAAACTAAGTCTTACCAAGGATACGTAACTTCAAGCGGGGAGTGGCTTGGAGAGGTTTAAAACTTCAACTTAACAGAGAGCAGCACCATAATGGTCATGACTGCCCTCATGGCATCTAAAATCAACATAACTTTAAAAAAATATCAATTCCCTTTCTAAAATTAGGATGCAGGGATTATTCGATGGCGGGCAGTATTCCCATATAAACGATACATTTCAGAAATATGTACAGTGTTCTACACAACTTCTAAAAACGTTTCAGTGGATGAAAGCACGGTCAAGTTCAAAGGGGATGTCTCCTTGAAGATTTATACTCTTAACAAACCTGTAAAATTTGGCCTAAAGGTCTTTGCCCTGTTTGGCAGAGAAACAGGTAATCTGTATTAATTTATACCATATTTTGGTAGGTCCATCGCTGTTCATGGAAGATACCTACTGTAAACTACTGGAGTAGTTTTGCGCCTTAGTCACTTGTCCAGCCACCCAGAGGCTTCAATGTGTACCCTGACAGGTATTATACCAGACCTGAATTAGCAATCGAGTTACGAAAAATGGGTTCACACTTAAAGGCACTGTCGAACCTACAAGAAAAGGCATGCAATAACGGCATAGCAGCGGAATGTTTAGACTGATATTTGAGGATGACAATGAAGTTAAATTGCTTCTTCAACACATTTTCTTTACTTTGCTACGAATCAAAGGTACTATAAATGAATTAGAATTACGGTAGAGAAATGTAACATGATCACACAGATGCGAGCCAGATTTCATGTGGCCACAAAAGTGCAAAAAGGAAATTATGTGTTCACTTGGTGTATCAATAGGCTTCTATAAGAACTAAAATTCATGTCATTACCCATAAAACTACATTCCAGATTTATCCCTTCCACTGTGTGAAGTGGCAATTTTACTCACCAGGTTCTTAGTTAGCAGTACGCTCTCTCTTAGTTGTCTTCATAGCGTAGGCGATAGCATTGCAGCCTAGTAATTAATTATGCTGAACCGGAAGGAGTTTGAATCCCACCTCGGATATAACATTTCTTAATTAAAATTTCCATATTCTTCTTTCTTGGTATTGGTAAAAATGAAGTAAGCAGCCAAATAAATGCTGCAGCATACAGTAAGCTACTGTTCCAGAAATGTCCGAAACCTACAAGGTGTCAAATAAAGTATGCTGCACTATGAGGCAAGTATGTCATTTCAGGTGAGCTATAACAAAAGTAGCAATTTGCCATGTACTTTATAGTTGTTCTCTCTTGCAAAAATGCAAAGGACACTATTTATATTTCCCTGCTTGGGGTTTGAACTATTAAACTAACTTACCTACCTCCCATAGATTTTACTACACTGTCACTGAAGCAAACATTAATGATTCAATTTTCTTCATCTCATCTACTCTACAGCCAGCAAGTCATCAAGGAGGCAAGGATTTGATCATCACCTCGTCAAAAACACTGTTCCAGTTCCGATGCAAGATGCTTACTCTGCCAAGTCAAAATCTTTGAAAAAGAAAAGTTTTATTTGTGCCAATGTGTGGCACTTTTAATGGATTTTTACCATATTTTAATCTACATATGGACATACGTGTGAAGTGAATTATCAGTTTTTGGATAAACTTTTAGTGAACTTTCAAGCCAGACCATTCAATGGCATTCAAATTTAAGTCAGAACAGCTCACTTTGTTAAATGTATAATTCTGCTCAAGCTATAATTCAGGCCTATATAGTCTATTTTTCTTTTAGTCAAATTGAGTTATCTAAACCTGCAGTTTTCATTAAGCATCAGCGTCTGCATTTTCCTTTGTACATTTATACTTATTGTAAAGTAACTTACTCTCTCATTTTATAAAGTTTTAGGATTTAGATACAATTTGTTATTGTGTTTCCTGTTTATTCCATCCTCTATTATTGCCAACTTTGGCAAGTGTTTACCAAGTTTTTATTCAACTATCTTCCATTACCCTATATTTTGCAGACTGCAAAGAATACCGTACTCCACTAGTAATTTATTCATCACAAAATTGGTTAGCTCTTTGATTTCAATGCAAACTTTCATCCGTACGAGTATAAAACATGTGTAAATAAATCGCAGGGAGTTATTTACTTCATGGGAATAAATGTAGAATATGTTTATAACAATGGAATTATAACATCATATATGTCACCAATACCAAGGAAGAAGAATACGGAAACAAAAAAATAACGGAGGTGGGACTCTAACTTCTTCCAGCTCTGCATAACGAATTCCCAGCCTGCAACGCTAGCACCTGCGCTATCATGACAACGAACAGAGAATGTACTATTTAGCTAACTAAACAAATTATGCACTCAACTGCTAGTTTCCCCAATGCTTTGTTCACATCATATTGAGCTTGTGCAATGAATAATGTCTTCTATATTTCCCTCCCTTTATAATTCTATTTTAAAAAATCTTAAGGAAAAATCGCCAACAACAATCAGTGCTGCACAGTTCTTGCTCTATCCAGCATGTTTCTCCTGGGTGATAGAGCCTGCGCACATAAATGAGCCAAGTAAGTATTTACAAACCCGAACGACCTGGTGAAATGCATCAAGGATAACCATGCATTAACCTTCGTATTGAAGTTAAATAGGAATTTACTAACTAATACTCAGGGTTGGGTTAAGTTACTTGTCGAAAGTAGAAGTAATGAACCATTATTTCTTTGCAACTTCGATTCGTAGGCTGTATTTGGTGAATGTAAATTCTATGGTTTCCCTGAACTGATTCATCTTCTGTACTGATTTTTAAATCCCTTTGAAAACAATATTAAAAAGTAAAAGAATTTAGCATGTCTTAAAAATTTTCGTTGAAAAAGAATGATCACTCAAAGAAACGTACAAGATATTTCAGTGACACTGGAAGGGTTAATACACAAAATTCCTCAAATATAGAGGTTCTGACAACAGAGATAATGTGCAAGTCTTATTTTTCATGTAATATACTTGCATGGACACAACAGCATACAAATGGATTGCAGTAACAAGATCTTGAAGAAGGAAGTAAATGTGTCCTGAACATATACGGAGACATTTGTCTTTATTGGGAAAGGAAGAACTTTGGTATTCTAGTGAATAAAACATAATATCACAATATTTTGGATCTTGCCCACTTGTATAATTGGGGATTCTAGAGCTTCATACTGCTTCCACGGGCACTCACATGTTGCCAGTTGCCCTGCAACATACAACAAACATATTCTTAACACACTACAATTCCCAAATTAAGCCTATTCTGATTCTGGAATAAAAATAATGCCTTTAGGAACAGATACTGGTGACAGAAAGGATACTTAGATAAACAGTTTCCTGGAATCATGATATTCCTTTCATCTTCGAAGTTGAGAAACTAACATCAATAGAGAATGATTCTGCTATTTTCTATACTGTATACATAAAATAGTATGTAACTACATAATGATCTATGAATGATCCATAAATACGAAGATCAACATATTTATCAGTCGACGTCAAGTACACGAATGACTATGGAATAATTTCAGCAACATATTTCAAACATTTTTCAAAAACTTTTAAATTAAGTATATCATCATTTTAGTGACATATCATCTCATTGTTTTATGTTCCTTATTTATTTGACTCATTGTTTTATGTTCGTTATTTATTTGACTATCACCTTATGGTGTTTTTGCCCCATGTGAGAATGCTATGGCTGATGAAGGTTCTTACAAAAAAAAAAAAAAGCAACATGTACCACAAATATATAGGAACATAAGGACTTAATAAAAGTAAGTTGTATTGAATAGTGGAAAACTTGTACGGTAATCAATTATATATTTCAATATGGAAAAATAATAGTATTAAAAGATATTCATAATGAAGCCAACCAGGCATATTTAGAAGCCAATAAATATAGGAGTCTCAAAGTCAAAATAAGCAGTATTTGCAAAAATCTAAAATTTAAAAAATCTGTATACATGGAATTATAACACCATATATGTCACCAAGAAGGTGTGTGAAAACTATAGAGGGATCACCCTCATATCACAGATAGTAAAAATACTGGAAAGGATATTAGAAAGAAGAATGAGAAGAAAGGTGGAAGGAGAGTTGCAAGAGGAACAGTACGGCTTCAGGAGTGGAAGATCCACAGTGGACCCAATATTTAGCTTGAGGCAGGTGATGGAAAAGAACTGGGAATATGGAGAGGATTTGATCATGACTTTCATAGATCTAGAAAAGGCATATGATAGTGTCCCCAGAGAGAAGGTATGGGAAACCATGGTTAAGAAGAGACTGGGAAGAGAAATGTTGAAAATGGTGCAAGCAATGTACAACAACTGTGTTAGCAGGGTACTGACCCTAGTTGGAAAGACAGATTGGTTTACGAACAAGACTGGACTAAGACAGGGGAGTGTGCTGTCACCTCTCTTGTTCATAATGGTGATGGATGAAATTGTAAAGGAAACAAAGGAAGCATAAGGACATAAAGAAATGAAGTTACTGTTATTTGCAGATGATACTGTGGTCTGGGGAAGGAACACCGAAGAAGTGCAAAAAAAACTAGATGCACTGAACGAAAATATTCAGAAGTATGGCCTGAAAATCAGTATAGAGAAAAGCAAGACCATGGTGATGACAAGAGGGGAAAGACAAGGAAAGGGCACTGTGAGAATTGGAAGTCAGAGTTTGGAAATTGTGGACACGTTCAAATACCTAGGAAGTGAATTGATGCAAACTGGTAGGTTGGACATGGAGATTGGCAGGAGGGTACAGCAGAGCAATGCATTCTATCAAAGTGTAAGAAAACTTGTTTGGGATAAGGAAGTACCAAGGAAAAGCAAGGAGGTAATGTATAAAGTGTACTATGTTCCCATATTAACTTATGCAGCTGAGACTTGGACCCTGACAAGCAGGCAAGAGAGTAGAATCCAAGCCAGTGAAATGAAATTCCTAAGAAGTATGATAGGAAAGACAAGGAAAGACAGAGTGAGGAATGAAGATGTTAGGAAGGAAGCTGGGATGGGAAAACTAAATGAGAGAATTGAGAAGAATAAACTAAGGTGGTTTGGACATGTACAGAGGATGGAGGAAAATAGAATACCAAGACAGATGCTGGAGGCGAAGTGCAAGGGTAAGAGAGCAAGAGGAAGACCTAGAACAAGGTGGATTGATTCAGTGAAGAACAGCGTAAGAAAAAGAAATCTGGACTGGGACAAGATCGTGGAAGAAGAATGGTGGAAGGAAAGAGGAAAGTGGAGAAGTGCCATAAATACCCTGGATAAGGGGAAATGATGATGATGATATGTCACCAATACCAAGGAAGAAGAATATGGAAACAAAAGAATAACTGAGGTGGGAAAATTTCAAAAGAAAACTTGTAGAACACCACATGAAAAGAAAACTCAAGAAATGATGAATGACACTATGCTCAGAAGAGATTAATTTCCTTTACCAAAAGAAAATCTTTTTGAAAAGACAAATGTATGAGTACCATTTAAAAGCAGCTAATAATTTGACAAAACTAGGTTGGGATCATTTTCAATAGAAAAATGAAAGTAAAATTGAATTTCTCATGGAAAGGAAGCAAAATTCATTTAGCAAGAAAACCGTAAAATTAGAATCCAAACAGTCAAATGGGAAAAACGAAAGTAAATCAACCTACAAACCCAAACATCCATAGTTTTCAGGAACCCCTAATTAAATTAACAGAAATTGGTCTAACACATGAAGAAAAATCCATAAAGAGCCAAGATGGCGGCAAGTGACCGATCTCGTGTGTTAGCAGCTCTTGCATATTACTGTATTTTAGTTGTAATTTGCGTGTTCAAGTGTACTGTATGGTGCGCAACTGTATCTAAAAACATTTCCAATCATAGTGATGTGTCGTGTGACCAGGAAATTCAGTGGTTCTGTGCAGATAGACACTTTACTTTCTCAACCGCGGCAGCTTGTAACCTACCAGTGCTTCGCCATGTCTCCGCCACACCTCGTGGACCAGTACAGGGTTGCCGTGCTTCCTCCAGTGCAGTGTACTTCATACTACTTCTACTATCAGGTGACATTCACTTAAACCCAGGACCCCTTAACCTCTATTATCAGAACGCACAAAGCATCAAAAATAAATTAACCGACTGTATAACAAATTCATTAGAAATTAACCAATTCGATATCCTCTGCCTCTCAGAAATATGGTTGTCAGACTTTGTCTCATGTGGGGAACTTCCGTTTTCATCTGAGTTCAATGTGTTTCGGCGCGATAGGTCCTCAAGGGGTGGCGGTGTTGCAATCGCAGTTCATAACAAACTGAAGGCAAAACATCGGCCTGACTTAGAAACTTCCTGCGAAATCATATGGGTCGAGATTAATATCCCAAAAAGGAAGAATTTACTCGTAGGCTGCTTCTACCGTCCACCTACCAGCAAAATTGACACCTTAGAAGAATGTTTCAACTCTACTTATCTTGCCCTCAACCAAGAAAATGAAATAGTGTTACTAGGTGATTTTAATTCACATATCTCCTGGACATCAATAGACAATGGTACCATAAACTCTCCCCCAATTGATACTTTCATCTTATCTAATTTTATAAACGGTCTTCACCTGAAACAGTTCAATCTATATCCTACAAGGAAATCTGAAACACTGGACCTCATATTTTCAACACTGCGTGATGTCACCGTGGCAGTTGGAAGAAATATCCTGAACACTGACCACAGTTCAATAGAAGCCTGCCCTCCCCGTCCCAGCCTGCAGACATAAAAACAGCCCACCTGCCAAGAACAAAACATTCCCTCTCTGGAGGAAGGTCGACTGGCAAGCTGTCAATCAAGATTTATCATCTCTTCCTTGGAGCCTGCTAAGAGCTGAGAGAGATGTAAATAGCGCAGTGGCCTTGTTTGAGGATTTACTCTACTCAGCCATTAAACAACACGTGCCTTTCTCCGTTCCCAAATCCAACAAATATCCGCACTGGCTAAGCGAAAACACCAAACTCCTTCTCCAAAACAAAACTCGTGCATGGTCACTGTGGAAATCAGTTCCTAATCCTCATACTCGCAATGTTTTTACTCACCCACGGAAAATTTCAAGAGTTCATATGACAGAAGATTACAACCGCTACATTTCTTCCATAACAGGAAATCTCAAGAATAACCCGAAGAAGTTCTGGACACTTATATCATCCCGTAGAAAGACTCCTAGAATTCCACTTAACCTAAACCTCAATAATGAAGAAATCCCATTTGAATTGAGGTCCACACATTTCAATGAATATTTTCACTCAACCTTTTCAGTTCCCGTACCAATCCCCAGTCCCCCTCAACTTACTAGCGTCTGTTCTGATTCACTGTCTCAAATTTCAACGACCCCCGATGAAATCCAAAATATCTTAAAAAGTCTGCCCGCAAACCGATCTACTGGGCCATCAGGCATAAGCCCTATATTCCTGAAAAACACCTGTGCATCTCTCAGCATCCCCTTGTCCATAATACTCAACTGGTGCATGACATCCGGCACTTTTCCCGACTCATGGAAAAGAGCTGACGTCACACCTGTCTTTAAATCAGGCAGCAAGCACGAAATTTCCTCATACAGACCTATATCTATCGTCCCTATACTCTCTTCAGTCTTCGAAAGAATAATACATTGCCGTCTCCTCACTTTCACCAAACCTCACCTCTCAGAAGAACAACATGGCTTCGTCCCTGGAAAATCATGTTTAACAAATTTGACTGTTCTGAACCATCACATAATTTCTGCAATTGAACAAAAATCTCAGCTAGATGTAATCTACGTTGACCTGGCCAAAGCATTTGATGCCGTGAACCATTGCCTTCTCCTCCACAAGCTTGCTTCACGATACAACGTACATGGATCCTTCCTGTCCCTAATACAAAGTTTCCTGTCCAATAGGCAACAACGGGTAGTGCTTCCAGGCTCGGTATCGTCCTGGCTCCCAGTCTTATCAGGAGTAACTCAGGGCAGTATCCTGGGACCCCTTCTCTTCGTGCTGTATTTGGACGATATAAACACATGTGTGCAAAATTCTCCGTGTTCCATTCTTCTGTACGCTGATGACCTCAAGATATTCAGAAAAATTTCCAGTTCTGACGACCGCACTGAGCTCCAGGAAGCAGTGAATGCATGTACTGACTGGTTCAACAAATGGAGGTTATCTCCAAATCCCAAAAAGTGCTTCAGTGTGTCTTTTTCACTACTGAAATCTGGAAATCAGGCCGACTATAAAATTTGTGGAAATAAATTGGATACGGCTTCTCAGGTAAGAGATTTAGGAATTATTCACGATGATAAACTGACATTCTCTCCCCACATTGACCACATCAAATCTCGCGCAATGCGCAGTCTCGGCATTCTATACAGGTTCACAGAAATTAAAGACCTCTCTGCACTTAAATTATACTTCACCACATATGTTCTCCCTATCCTAGATTTCTCTTCTCCAATTTGGTCTGCCTCGGCAATAACCAATATTTCTAAATTGAACAGTGTCT
Organism: Meconema thalassinum; assembly: GCA_946902985.2. NCBI lineage: Eukaryota > Metazoa > Arthropoda > Insecta > Orthoptera > Tettigoniidae > Meconema > Meconema thalassinum. Next base: position 688,429,205 of record OX336389.2, on the reverse strand, counting down.
TTAATTTCTTCATATCAATAGTCAAAGCTCGCAATCCTTCACTAAGGCACTTTGCCAAATCAGACATTTTAAATCAGCTCAATGTACTCGACATGAGAAGCCGTCTACAATTTATTGACCTGTGTTTCCTACATAAAATTATGAATGGTTACACAAAATGTAACATGCTACTAAGCTACTTCCCACTCCACGTTCCCTCCCGTTCAACACGTCAGAACCATTTACACCACATACCTCGCCCACGTCTTGAAGTACAGAAGCGCTCTATTTTCCACCGTCTGCCAACCCTTAGCAACTCCCTTCCAAATATTGACATATTCTCTCCCTATAGAACATTCAAACATAACATTAGAAGATCCCTTTCATCCTTAATCCCTACCCCCTCACCCTCCTAATCACCCACTACCCCAATCATTCCCTACGTCTTTCCCGAGATTTGTCCCTTGCTGCCATCACTGCCATTTGTTACCTGTTATTGTTGTTGTTTTGTTAATATTATTTAAAATTGTTATAATATTAGTGTAAAATGACCTATTCATGGTTGTATCTAATAATTATTAAATAAATAAATAAATAAATTCTAGAAAAAGGCCCCAAACACAATTGGATACAAGAGTTTAATGAACAGACAATCACTAATACCATAGCAGAAGTTGAACAAGCAATTAGCTCACTACCTCCAGAAGAAAAAATGCAGTCAGGTATGAAACCAACCAGAACATTGAAAGAACTTAAAAAACAGAAAAAATAGATATAAAAGAAAAACAACAAATCAAAAAATTAAAACATAAATTAAAGAAAATAACATCATTGTCTCTAAGTCATATTAAAGCAACACAATAGTTTTAATAGACAAAGATTGATATGTAGAAAAAACTGAAAATTTGAAATTAAAAAAAATAGTTGAAGATCCAACTAACACCCGAAAAAGATTTGAAGTCATAAAAATGTTAATGTCCTATTTGATGGAAAAAATTCTCCCAATTTAATCTAATTTAATTTACGTCCCTTTTAACAACTCTGGCTTTTAGAGATGCCGGGGTGCCAGAATTTTGCCCCGAAGGAGATCTTGAATGTGCCAGTAAATCTATTGACACGGCTCCCTCGCATTTGCGCCTCAAATGCTAATTGACTGCGCCAGGATACGAACCTCCAACCTTGGGCCCAGCAAGCGAGAATGTTACCACTGAGCCACGCAGCCAGCCATTAATTTAATCAATATGAATCCTAGTACACCCACAGCTAGAGCTCTTCCAAAAATCCAGAACACAGGAGTCCCAATAAGACCAATAATATATTTCAAAAGAAGTCCAACATACAAATTAGCTAAATACGTTCAACAGTTCCTCAAAAAACATAAAATTTGAAGCCAACAAAAACTACATATACTCAACAGATTTATCAATAAAACTAAAAATTTAATTCAGGACATGTACTCAAACATTCCTACAAATAAAGCTTCATTAGTAATTAAAAATAACCTCAGCAAACTCGGTAATTTGAGTAAAATAGAAATTGAAGAATTCATGTCTTTAATAACTTTCCTTTTAGAAAACACCACTCTTGCTTTCAATAACAAAATATATCAGCTAAGGGACAGTCTTAAAATGGGATCTCCTGCCTGAGGTATTGTAGCAGACATTTATATAGACCATTTAGAAAACAACAAAATTGTCAATCATATCCAAGGAATTACATACTGGGGAAGATAGGTTGACGACATACTCACAATTTTAGACGAAAACTTGATAAATGCCGACCATATATTAGAGAAACTGAATAATTTGGAAATAATAAAATTCACCGTTGAATCAGGAAAGGAATCGTCAAATTACTTAGACCTCAAAATTTCCAAAAATCAAATCAGGTTAGAATATGAAACATACAGAAAACCCACTCAAACAGACATTACCACCAAAAATGATTCTAATCACCCAGAAAATAAAAAAAGCAACATTTTACAGTCTTTTGAACGGAACAATCAGAATACCACTAAAAACAAAGTTTCGACAAAGAAACGAAAATAGTAGCACTCATTGCCAAGAATAATGGAGATAGTATTAGAAATAAAATTCAACAAAAATTCCTTAGGTCCACTATTCAAAGGACCAAATTGGACAAGAAATGAGAAAGTAAGGGGAGAAGCTGGGATCACAACATCAGTTCTACACAGGATCAGAACATCTAGACTGTGGTGGTTTGGACATGTAGAGAGGATGGAACCGTCAAGAATAGCCAGAGTAAACTTGGGAAGGGAGATGGAAGGAAGCCGGCCTGTGGGACGACCTAGAATCCGTTGGATGGACATTGTTAAGATGGACATCTCACTTATGGGAAGAACACTTGAAGACATCATGGAGAGCAAAGTGTTTATGAACAGAATGGAATGGAGGAGGCTTATCAACAGTACCCAGGAAACTGCAACTGTAACCTGATGATGATTTGTAAAAGAAAATAAAAAAGATCAAAAATTCGCCATATTTACGTAAAGAATTCTACAATTCATTCCATTACCAACACGTATAAAAAACATTACATAAAAGTCGCATATAAGACTAAGAACAACAATAACAGTATTTATTTCAATCATAATTCAGTTAATAAAATTAACAAGTATAATAATTCTGGGGTTTACCAATTGAATTGTAAGGATTGTGGGTTCAATTACATAGGTCAAACTGGTAGATCATTTAACATAAGATTTAACGAACACATAAATGAGAAAAAATATGACAAGTTTTCGGCCATGGCTCATATGGGAGAAAAGAAGTACAACTTCAACACTATAGAAGACTTGAAAAGTTTGCACATACAAAACAAGGGAAAACCAGTGAATATTCTAGAAAACATGGAAATTCATGCAATTCAGAAAATATACCCAATTAAAAATTTAAATGATCTAACATACAATGACTATTTTATTCAACATGAAAAAAAAAAAACACGGATCCAAAGCATAACGCATGCCCAACCCCATACAGTTTCTCACACTCCAGTTCCCCCCCAGCGCAGTACGAGCTAACACCAGCCGGTCTGCTGTGGCCACGCTCAGTCGGCAGCGGACGACTTACAGCACAGGTCACAGCACACTTGACGCAATGTAAGTTACTTTTAACTTCTTCCAAACGTTTTACACACAAATTTAACTATAAATTTTAATATATTCTTTCTTTGACAGAAATACATCATTCCAAACAATTCATAAGAATTGGTTATTAATTTGTTTCACATTAATGAATTCCAAAATTAGAATACCGTACTCAGGATTTCACTTAAGTCAATCATATTTGAAAGCAAATCCTGCATTAAACAATATTTAAAGTGTAGTTAGTATTGATTTTTCTTTTCATATTACAGAATATGGTGTAACTGAATCAAATTAAAATGAATAGAAGTTCTTATTAATAATCTATGAATGATCCATATTTATGAAGATCAACAGATTTATCAGAAGACTTGAAGTACACCAAAGACTATGGAATAATTACAGCAACATATTAAAAAAAAAAAAAACTTTCAAATTAAGTATATCATAATTTTAGTGACATATCTCATTGTTTTACGAAAAAAGAAAGTTTGATGCTTTTCAGTCGGTCAACATGATTGTACCCAAATGAGATGGCTTTTGCACTGCTCACTCATGATCAACCACACAATATTCGAGAAGACTGTTTGTTCCTTCTCGCTTCGTGGATGTCTAAGAGCTTCTCGACAGAACAAGATGGCTGCCGCCCCGAAGCGTCCTTTTCTTTGCGTGTCAGTTTGATCCCACCGAGTTACCCGTTTCCAGTTTATTTAAATCCCCACCAATTGCCTGGGCCCATATATAACCTGTTAGAGGTTATAAGGCGACAATGAAACGTAACGCTCAATTAAGTGTCATTCACTGTTTATTAATCGCAAAAATACAAGAACCGATTACAAGTGTCATTGCGGTGAACAGATCAAAAAACAAACTGAAAAAGAAAAGTTAGTCGAGGGCACTAGTGCACCTCACGAGCAGAGTGGTGGTCGATACCAACGGATGTCGATTTCATCAACAAGGCATCACGTTATTGAAGAAATTTAACCAGAATAGGAAGGAATCAACATTCAGCCACTTAATAAATCCAGCAGCTTGGGACACTGTTTCAGCGGTGTGAGGTTTTGACACCTCAGATTGAATGATTTTAAGCCACAGCAGAATCGAGTCTCTTCTCAAAAATTGTCCTTACCAACCTCGAACGAAAATTCCACCTGGTCTCGCACACTCTTGGTATTCTCACGCTGCATCTAGTGCAGCTGTTCTTTCTGGAGAATTTGAGAAGAAAACTGACATGCCTTGAGATTTCCAAAAAAAAAATCACACTGGAAACACTCGATGACGCCTTTTCCAGGAGCCTGTTCTACTGATGTGCATAGCAGTAACTATAATGGGCACTATTGTAGACATTTTTTACTATGACATTGGCACCATCTAAATGTCCTCAAAATACTGCAGTGCCATCATATGTTTGTGCAATCATTTATTTTGGAATGGTCTTATAATAAAAGTTGCAGTTCTTGTAAAATGCATTTTGATAAACCTTCTGCGATATGGTTTTCTGCACTGAAACATCCCCAGGAACGCTCATGTACCCTTCTGTTCACTTCGTATCGAAACACAATTACTGTCTGTGTCCAAATTGATACTTCTATAGTATCATCAACCATGCATGCTAAGAATGAAGACTGCCTGATTTAGTTTACTATGAAATCTCTGCAAACTTGAAACATACATTCCAGGAGCTCGTTTTGAATTGTTTTCGAAGTACCCTTAAAAACTTTTGCATTTTCAAAATGTGTACGTAACAGTGGATCAAGATTCTTGCTGTATTCTATCAACTCCAAAAATATACCTTTATTATGCGAGGAAGCCGATTCGTCGTGACCACGAAGAGGTAGATGATATGCACCACACAATTTCAGTGTATCAATCATATTTGACAAAACCTCCCTATTTTTTTGTAACCAATTCATTATGAGCACGAACAGCCTCCATATTCGCACTACTTAAACTTTCGGCAATGTTACATCCGAGAAGTTGGAAACTGACAGTATTATGCTGATGTCTAGTTGATTTCTCACGTTTCTTTATTTTCACATGTAGATGCTTCAAATCATTTACTCCCTTTCTCCAATTGTCACCACCTCCATACAGTAAACACATAAAGCAGAAGAAAGCATTGCTGTCCTCAAAACCAAAAACATTTATCATATACGGACCCATCAAATTTACGTGTGAATGCACCGCGAGCCCTACACGCAGCTTGAACTTGCGTTATATTCAACACTGGCACTAGGTGACCACTGTTTTTGAGTCCACTTTTTCAGGTAAGCTCAAGGAGCTAAGCACAGTTGCTTTAAGTTCCCGCACTTTCATGTTGGTACTAATACAATCGATGCGCTCTCTGTAGTTAGCTTGGCATCACACTCAAGCTGACTGAGTCCACTTGCTTTGTGACGTTGCGTGAGGGAATGGAGAGGGGATAACTGGAGGTATTCGTTGTCATGGCAACGTCAATTACAAAGCGGATGATTTCTGACGAGTCCTAACTAGTTTGTGGTGCCATCTGCCAGCAAGGAGAGGAAATTACACAAATTTGATAGCGATGGTAAATCATAGGGTGCGGCCTACCGTCAAGGCGAGAGAACATTGCGGCTACAGAGGAGGGAGGAGGGGCGGCATCCCTGCGCCCATTATCACAAGCCGCCACTGTTTGTGGGGCTACCGATGCTGCAAGTGAGCTTTGTGAAAATTTGAGACCCTTTGGCCTCGACCACAACCAAGATTTATTGGGATGTTGTGAGAAGGTTGTGGAAGCTTCTCGGCTGTTTCTCGCACTATACCAGGTGAGTCAGCCGCCCCTTATATTTTTAGTTTTCGGCCACACTTGCAACGTCTGACGCCAACATGGTCGACAGTTCCCTGTCTATAGCAAAGCCACAATGACCCTAAACGACTTTACAAGATTTATGACGACGTGGACGCAAGACCTTTACAAAAACATGTGTGCGACAAGTGATAATTCAAAGCATCAAACTGTCATAAGGGCATGTACAAAGAACATGCCAATTATACGGTTTCAATTGGATACAAAATTGACGCTAGGTACAGTGACTTACTGATAAAAAACGTGAATGAACCTTCGAAGCGGAAAGCAGTATCACATCTCCTGCACTTTCAGGCAAGCTGAAGGGACAAGTAGCTGTGGAGCAATGGTCTAAGTGCGTAGAAGATAATCGTCCTGTTTTTGGGAGCTGGGTTCAAATCTCACCACCGCTAAATATTTTTATGCACATTTTAAGCTTTGGGAATAATATACAAGGGCATTCGTGCCACATTTGACTAATATCATGCGGTGTCTATTTAGGGTTTAATGTGTACTGGCTTGACACCGTGTGCAGCCTAGAAGCGATGGTTTTTCATCACCATGTTCTTGTATTTGATCCCCCAGGGGCTCACATCTGGTGGGACGTGGGTTGGTGTCCACGGGACCCCAGCTGAGTCTGGCATTGCTTCGACGTGCTTGTGCTGGGCTCCTCTCCGTCTTCTTTCCTGTCGACCTCTCTTGGTCAACTCTTGTTCTCTTCCGACCCCGACGGTATTAGGGTATCCGAGGCCTAGAGAGTCTCTCCTTTCCCTCCTTAATTGGCTCTTCTCTCAATTTTCCTGATCCCTCATTCTTTGAGGGGTCAGACCTGTTGCTTTTCATTTAGGTATATCCTGCCTTCTGCTCAAGGCCCTCAAGGAGGCAGGGTGTGTGTATCCCCACCAGTTCTTGTGAACCTTGGATAACAATACACCCTCAAGGGATCACAGCTGGTGAGTTAGAGAGTTATCGATCCCGAGGGATTCCTGAGCTGGGTCTGGTTTTTCGCCTTTTTCCATTGCCTTTGGGACGGGCCTCTCTCCACTTTCCCTTTCCTCTCTGCCATTCATAGCTCTCCTTCTTACAAAGTCCCTCAATCTTCATTCATCGAGGGTTGAGGGCATTTCTTCCCCCCCCCCCCCCCCCATTCTTTTATTTCCCTTACTCGTCTTTTGTTTTCCTTTTCTTTTCCAATTGTGTACGTTTGTAGTTAGATTTACTTAAATGTTAATCATTTTCCATGAACACCCAAACAATTAGGGGCCGATAACCTAGATGTTAGGACCCTTGTAACAACAATCATCATCATCATCATCCTCTTGTATTTGATCCCCCAAGTTTAAAATGAGCACAAAAATATTCAGCGGTGGTGGGAATCGAATCCACCTCACCCAAACAGGACAGCTACCTTCTACGCACTTAGGTCATTGCTCCACGGGTACTCGTACCTTCTCCTTGCCTGAAAGCGTATCAGATGTAATACTGCTTTCCACTTCGAAGGTTCATTCACGTCTTTTTTTATCAGTAAATCACCGTACCTAACATTAAATTCGTATCCAACTGAAACCGTATAATCGGCATGTTCTTAGTACATGCCTGTATGACAGTTTGATGCTTTGAATTATCACTTGTCGCACACATGTTATTGTAAAGGTCTTGCTTCCATGTCGTCATAAATCTTGTAAAGTCGTTTAGGGTCATTGTGGCTTGGCTATAGATGGGGAACTGTCGACCATGTTGACATCAGACGTTGGAAGTGTGGCCGAAAACTAAAAAAAATAAGGGGCGGCTGCCTCACCTGGAATAAAGCAAAGTGAGGTCTCTGCAGTCCGAGCCAGTCTAATCTAGTCAGTCCCGCAGTGAGGAGTGGGCAAGCAGTCAGTGAGTGAGTGCAGGACAGCACAGTAACACTGTGCAGGTTGTCTAAGAGCAGAAGCCTATCTCCCAGTGTGGGAATAGTGAGTTGGGGCTGTGGATGCTTGGGTGTAGCAGTACTTCATGGACGATGCAGTCAAGATTGTGAGTTTGACACAGGACGAGCAGAAGAGCACAAGAAGCAACAGCGGGACTCATATCATAAGTCAAGCGGTAATTGCGAGGCTGTAGAGACTGTATGGACTGTACATGTACGTGTGAGCTGTGACACCGACAACTCATGTACAGAGAGAGTCATGCGGGAATCGTGTAAAAAAAAAGAAAAAGAAAGGAGTGAAAATTGTAGCGAGTGGTTATAAAACTCAAGTTTAAGCATATACATTTCCAGTTGTGTGATTATTGCAGGCAAAAACGTTACATTATAAATGAACACGCAACTACGCTAAACTTTAACGGAAAATGTTTGAAGCCTTGAAAATCTAACAATATGTACTAGTGTAAACAGGACTTTCACAGGGTGTCTACTGTAAGGATGAAGTAAAAATTAGTTACTTTTTAGGTACCTTTTAGTTACCTTTTAGTTAATTTTAGTTACCTTTGAATTCAAGTTACGTCTGCGGTCTACAAGCATAGGCGCTCATCACGCGGTGAAGAAAAACAACAATGAACTGTTTATAAAGAAGGTTTTTTATTTATCGTATGGCTTTTAGTGCCGGGAGTGTCCAAGGACATGGTCAGCTCGTCTGAGTCTGTAGCTGCTTCCAACGGACACCCTTAGGGTGAGCTACAAGTTCCGTTCAATTTCAAGTTGCTACCAGATATCAATCATACCTAGTGGTGAACGTTGGAACTTTGATAGAGCGTTCCGACGAAATATAACCTAACAATTTAGCTTCACACAAGTTTTGTCTGTGGAAGAATCCTTTACATGCCATAAATCCATGACATGGGACCGCCGGCTTTACTTCCCCTCCGAAGGAAGGCATACTGAAGAATTTTTAATGCTTTAAAAAATCCAACGACTTCGGCCGGGTTTGAACCCGCTATCTTGGGCACAGCAGTTCAGCATGCTACCAACTACACCACCGAAGCCGCTTTAAATGAAATTCACATGATGTTATAAAAATTTAAAAAATAATAAATATATACTAGATATTTAATATCCAATTAGTTGTTTCAGCTAATATGTTGTCTTGTCCACAATATGTTGTTATTATTACGGTACCAAGAGGTTGCTCAGCTCTTGACCATTTGCCGAGATTTCCTTCGTCCCCGTGGTAGGTCACGAAGAAATGTATGCGATGTTACGCGATCGTCACCGAATTCTGTCTTCGCAGTCAAATGCGGAGAAATATCGAGATGTTACACGATCGGCGCTGGTCTCAGTTGTTTGGTGAGCTTCCTGTAGTTTTCACGATAGAACACGGAGAAAAATCGTGATTTAGATCATCAGCGTCACTTTTAGTCATTCGACGAGATTTCCATTGTCCTTGAGTTCGGGCACAAGAAAATATAGCATTATTACGCAATCGGCGTCACTTGCTGTCCGTTTGACAAGAATACAGTTGTCCTCGTCATTGAATGCGGAGAAATATCGCGACGTATCGCAATCGCTGTCGCTCTCGGCCGTTTTACGTTGTCCTCGAGATATTACGCAATCGTCGCCGCACGCGGTGGTTCAACGATTGTCTGCCTGTCTATCTGTCCTGATAGAATGGCGGAGGCAAGCTCAAGGTTGGGCATGGTTAAAATTCACGCCTAGTTATGAACATGTTGTTCGGTCGGCGCCGTGATTCCCTTTGTCCCTATGCTGTAGTTGGGAGTTCATGAGTTCAGGGTGGATCACGAGGAGGATTTAGTATTTCGATGCTACGTAGGCTGCCATTTTTAAGTGGGTTGATGCACTTCTCGCTCCCTGCACGCTTTTAAGTATACGGTCATGGGAAAAGTGGCAAGTAGGTTTCGTGATGGGTGCCCAATCACCTTTGACAGGATTCCCGCAGTCCTCGTGGTCACAAATTCACGATAGGGGACGGGTTTTATGATTTTACGCAACTGACGTCGATCTCGGTCCGTTTGACGAGATTCCCGCAGGCAAGTCGTGCGGTCAGCCTGCCGTCTTGAGGATGCGATTTTGGAGGATGAACGTTCGAAGTAGGTACGGTATCGAATATTACGAATTGTTCTGAGAGGATTGCACGAATAATACGACAAGAGGGCACGTTTTATTTCGATTGAGAACCACAAATTATCAACAAGTTATCGAAATAATCGATTAGATTATTTATCCGATGGAACGAAAGTTCGAAGGAAAAATCAACTTATAACGGAATTTCGAATTAACCATACTGAATGTCGCAAATTTACTTGACATATTTTTTAAATAAGTTATATGTATCTCGAAGATTTTTCGCATTTTTTTCGAAACGGTAACATTTCGCAAGATTGCGACATTAAATTGTTTCGCGTTATTTCTGAACTTCAATTTGACATAGTTTCCAAATAACAGAAATAAGAGATTTCTTTTTAGTTTCGGAAGTATTCGCGAATAAACGTCTCGCGAAAAGTCAGGTTTCCTAATACAGTAACACAGAAAAATATTTCACACGAAACTTAAGACTTCTTGATGCCTAAAATATACGTTGAACCGATGTATACCGCTCAAGGTATCCTCGGTATGTATTTCCTTGAGGTCGGGCACGGAGACATATAGCTTAGTACTATGCAATAAGCACGGCGCCGCTTGCGTGAAACTCACAATCTCTGAGCCTAGCGGCGTGAGTTTAAATGATTCAACCCGCCTTCAGAAAATTTTCGTTACCCGTTTGTAAAATTCGTTACTTTTTCGTTACTTTCGTTACCCATTTGTAAAATTCGTTACTTTTTCGTTACTTTTTCGTTACTTTCGTTACCGGTAGACACCCTGGTTCAGTAACATATAGCCTACTTTCTCTTAAATGTATGGGTATAGTTATAAATAACTCTGTCCTTATCAAGACGTATAATTGAATGTTCTTGAGATGAATATTAAGAATCGTACCCTATGTAAGACTCCTCGTTTACCATTTCGTTGAAATTCCGCTCTTCCATCTAGAGCAGGGATTCTCAACCGGTGGGTCGGAGGATGTGTCTTGGGGGGTCACGAGATATGGAGGGAAAGTAAAAAAAAAAAAAAAGGGTTATTGCTCTGGTATTTTATTTAAAAAAAAAAGAATACACTCACATTGTGCTAAACTTTTAAGTTTTTTAAAATTCCATTAAAGGAGATCACAACACAAAAACACATATTTCGTTATTTATTGCTAAATATGCAACATGGAAATTTAATAACTATGGTGTTAATCCGGTGCCTCTACGTCCAACCGTTCTCAAGTTATGTGCGAAACTAGTAACTGCTCGTGACGTCACTGCGCTCTCGAATTTACATAGCAGCCTTGTTACTGTGCATAAGCTAGGGCAGTCTTTTCCCGCACTCCATGTGCTGCTGCCGTGTTCTTCTGTTGCCATTGTTAGTGTTAGTCAAAAGACTTATAATGGATGCAAATAACATTTGTCCGTATCAGTTTGAGCCAGAGCGAACGACATTTGCTGAAGTCCATTCAGATAGCGATCATGACATGGATATTGTAAACACTACAGGCCGAGCCGGCATGCGAAATTGTTGTAAGTGTAATGAGTGTACCATTATGGATACGAATTAAGAAAGTGTATGCTGTTGTGAATTAGACAATGTAAAAGAAACACAATTCCGGAACCCAGTGGCACCTATGTGGGCTTCAAGCTAAAAATTCAAACAAAGGAAGGTAGATTGTAGTATTACGTGACCGTGAATCGTGTGATTATGAGCCACGGGACCCCCTTTTTAGGTGGATTCCGAACCACAGGACATGGCATTTCACTTCGAAAATCTCACATGCATTGACCGGAGATGAAACCCAGACCACCTTGGTGAGAGGCCAACAGCTTGACCGCTGCGCCACCACGGCCACCGTAAATTAGAAAAGTAGAATTATGTAAGAGTGTTCTAAGATTGTTTAATTTACGATAAATATAGACATATTTTGATATGCAGTACGGTACATCATTTATTGTTACATGTGAAATCGTGAGAAGTACTTCATCAGGTCGTCCTTGGATGGTCGAGGTATTGGAGCGATGTTCTTAGGCAGTGATAGATCCATTGTTTCAGCTTCAGGTGAAGCTCTACTATAGTCAGTTTGTGGGAGGTAAATTTTGTTCATAATTGCCTTCTTCCATCCATTGTTTGACGCTTCGTACTTCGGTTTTATCACCCAGGCTCCTGTCTATTTTGAGTACTGAGTTTTGGTACCGACTTTCAATTTATTGATGTTCCAATTATAGTCCAGTGCAGCAATCATTGACCTGAGCTTTAAGCCGCTGTACGAGAAATGAACTCTTTTAGGAGCGTATTTCAAACGAAGATTGTGATAACTTTCTAGGTTTCCGGTGTGAACGTAGTGTTTTATATTGTTACGGCTGTGAGTTGTTTCGTTGCCTCGCCGGTTGAGTCACAGCTGCCCGGGCTGTGCTCTGCCTCAGTGTATTACGTGCGCCTTACGCAACAGGGCTACTAGGACAAAGGAATGGTCCAGAATATTCGTGACCCAGCCAGTGATGGAAACCTCGAGAAGCCGTGAATCCTGGATGGGTCTGGAAGCATTTATTGAGTCACCGGCCTGCTATATAAGGGCGAGCTGGCAAGCGGGGTAGAGTTTGTTTTTCGAGCTAGTGCGAGAGTTTACCTTGAGCGACAGTTGTTGGCGACGTGACTTGCGAAACCCTAGTGAAGCTGATTCTCTCGACAGTGAAGGAGTGTGAATCATACGGAGAGACTGTGTATTGAAGAGTGTGTGTTCTCCAGCACGAAAGAGGTCATTGTGGTGAATTGCGAAATAGTGAGTGACAGACTTAGTGCAGCTATTTCCAGCCAGCGCACGGGACCACCTCATTAGCGAGAGGATTAACTGCAAGGCCGAGTGAAAGGGTGAGTCGAGCTCCATACAGGAGGGAGCTTCGGTGAGACAGCTAATTGTTTCTATCTGCTTATTGTATGGTGTATATTTCTGGCCTGCGAGCAATAAAGCTAACTTCTCTTTAAAGGAACAATTGTGTTTGTGCTTTCACCCACCGTAATACAGTTAACGGAAGTGCCTCTAGGGGGTGGCACGTAACAATATGTTCCACATCTTTTAAGAAAGATTTATCTGTTATTTTCTTCAGGGCTTCATATGCACTTGCATTTCCATTAATCCACATTTCCTTTCTCTCTTCTTCCTCTGTTAATGTATCGTTCTCACAGGATTTCCATTCACCGTTTTCTAACCACTTATGCTCATTTTCACTGTCACTTTCATCATTTTCATCTGGCTTGTAGAAACTGTCGTTCAATCGTTCTTCCATTACGTCATTGTTCAAGGCTGGGACGGAATTTGCAATATCTAAGTATTTTCGAGCTACTTCACTTCCTAACTCGAAATTTATTTCTAAACTACATACGTGACCATCTGATAACATATTTTCAATCACATCATTCTGTACATCGTGTACATCTTTATCGTTATCACTTTTGCTTAATACTGTGTCAAGAAACTCCCTTCGTCTTTTAGTCTCATACCTTTCCGTCCTGCTCTGCTCAGTTCCTGACGAGGAACCCCACAGTGTACTTTGTGAAGCGACTTGCGTATGAATTAGCATTCCTTCATGAGAAGTATGTCCATCCATCTGTCGGCGCCGGACACCTTATTGAAGGAACAGCTCCTGGCTTCAATTTTGGACCTTGTAGCTTTTCCGTAGGCATCAACTTCATTTTCAAAAGTTGCGTTTCATCATAGTCTGTCTTTTTAAAAATGCACTGAACACACAGTAGCCCCATTACCGGGAAAAAATGTTTCCTCTTGCAAAATTGTACCCAACTGCTAAACTATGTGGCGACTTACTTCGATTTGGAAATCTATGGAAATGTACTTTTTTCTTTCTCTACAGTTTTGCTTTTTACTCGTTCTGTTGTTACAACCGTATACACCACACGAAGGCATTTTGCCAACTAGCTATCACAATCGATTATAATAAACAACACTAATCAACGGAAGAGTGGCAGCGCGCGTATTGCAACAATCAACTGAATGGAGTGGATATCTCACTTACCGCTTACGGCGCAGTGACGTCACAGCTACTCGTGTTTCCTTCGTTTACCGGCCTGCGGAGCGGCATAGGGCAAAAGCAAATATATAGTTGAACACTGCCTGATACATACTTTGATTTTGAGGCAAGTTGACTTTTGTGTTTTGGTCTCCTTTAATGAAAATTTGAATCAATTACCATTTTAGGTTATGCACACACCTTTCACCTTGAAGTAGCTGGCGATTCCTACCTTTGTATTATCTTTAGTATTGATAGTTTGTTTTCCCGAGTGATTATCAAGGGTTGGTGCCAGAAAGGGCATCCGGCTGTAAAACATGCCCACCAAAAACCAATATGGCAAGTTCTGCAAGTTCAGCCTCGAAAAATGCTAGGGCGTCCCCCACAGGCGACGCGCAAAGGTCTCGCCTGCCCTTTGTGAGAAATGTGCGAAAGCTACTGTGTCAGGGATGGGCAGAGTTAAAGAAGCAAGTCCAAACAAGAGTAGGGACATTGAATGTGGGGTCAGTGACCGGAAGAGGAAGAGAGGTCGTCGACTCGCTGGAGAGGAGGAAAGTTGACGTCTTATGTGTGCAAGAGACAAGATGGAAAGGAAATAAGGCCAGAGAACTGGGATGTGGTTATAAGTTATTGTATAGTGGAGCTAATAGTTAAGGCAGAAATGGAGTGGGTATTATCCTCTCGAATAAGCTGAAGTCAGGTCTACTAAGTGTTAGTAGGAGAAGTGACTGGATAATAAGCGTAAAACTTTGTATTGAAGGAAGCGTCAGCATCATAAGTGCCTATGCTCCGCAAATAGGATGTATAGATGAAGAGAAGGATGCTTTTGGGACGACCTTGAACAGGAACTCGTCAGTATACCAGATGGGGAAAGAGTGTTCCTAGGAGGTGATCTGAATGGGCATATCGGTAAAGCCAATGAAGACCTATTAAAGGGAGTCCATGGGGGGGTTAAGGTGCAGGGAATGAAGAAGGGAAGAGAGTGGTGAATTTTGCTCTCTGGCATTTGACTTATCAATATGAAACACCTTTTTCCAGAAAAGAGAGCAGCACATGGTAACTTATAAAAGCGGTGGTAGAGAAAGTCAGATAGATTTCCTAATGTGCATACGGCATCATTCAAAGGAAATAAAGAACTGCAAAGTTATATTAGGGGAACATGTAACAACACAACATAGTGTGTTAGTGCTCGACTGGGTGTACAGTGGCACCAATAATATGAGAATAAAACATTGCCAAGAATCAAGTGGTGGAGCCTGATGAACCCAGAGTTAAGAAGTGAGTTCAAAGCGAAGGTTCTACAAGAAGTATTACCAGTGCAAAAAGTACAGAAGTGGTGGGAAACAAATGGTGGTGCCATCCGGAAAGTAGGAGAAGAGGTGCTTGGCAAAACATCGGGAAAATGTCCCCTGGTAGAGAGACAGATATGGTGGTAGAGTGATGAGGTGCAAGACACAATCAAGGCAAAAAGATGTGCCAAAGAACGATGGGACTCATCTGGCTCAGAAAACGATCGAGAGAGTTACAGACAGGCAAATAAAACTGCTAAAAAGGCCATGGCAAAAGCAAAGGCAGCTGCATGGAATAAGGTGTATGAGGACTTAGAGTCAACTAAGATGAGTGCCGAGATTTTTAGAATAGCTAGAGCACGAGACAAGGCAACAAAAGATTTTACCCACGTCAGACAAATGAAGAATGAGGAGGGAATGGTGCTCCAAGAGGAGAGCAGTATTAAGAAAAGATGGGGGCAATATCTTGAACATTGCTCAATGGAGAAAATCCAAGATCAATTTTTGAGGAGGGTCTACCCTCCCAGAACATGGTAACTGGTATAACGAGAGAAGAACTGGTAACAGCTGTGAAGAAAATGAAAAGTGGAAAAGGTCCAAGTCCTGATGAAATCCCTGTTGAAGCTTGGGAGGTGCCTCGGTGAGGAAGGCTTCAATATGCTCTGGGACTTTATGCAACAGATATATCATGAAGAAAGGATTCCGGACGAATGGAGAGATACGACAGTAATCCCCTTATACAAGGGGGAGGGTGACATCCAGGATTGTGGTAACTATAGAGGAATAAAACTAATGGCGCATACTATGAAAATCTGGGAAAAGATAATAGACTAACGACTCCGAGAAGAAACAGTAATAGGGAATGAACAGTTCGGATTCATGCCGGGGAGAGGAACAATGGTTGCTATTTATGCACTTATGGAGAAGGGAGAAGAAGAAGGAATTGCATATGGTCTTTAGAGACCTAGAAAAGGCTTATGACACGAGTGCCGCGGCAAGAAATCTGGAGGTGTATGAGAGAGGGACGTGCCAGAGAAAAATGTACGGCTTATTCAGGACATGTATAATGGTGCTAAAATGTGGGTGAGAAGCAGTGTAGGACTCAGACTGGATACCAGTGCAAGTTGGGTTGCATCAGGGGTGTGGCTGAGCCCTTATATCTTCAATCTGGTCATCGGTGTATTATAGAAAAGGTTAGAGGGCAGCTCCTTGGTGTCTGATGTTTGCAGATGATATAGTGTTATGTAGCACCAAAAATGATGAGCTGGAAATGAGACTGGAGATTTGGAGAAAAGCTTTGGAAGAAAGAGGGATGAAAATCAATACAAAGAAAACAGTACATGTGCCTAGGAGGACAAGGAGAAGAAACAATCCAATTGGTTGGGCAAGACTTGAAGAAAGTACAGTAGATAGTTTTAACTACTTAGGTCCAACAGTGTGCAGTGATGGCAATTCAGACATGGCAATAGCCCGCAGAGTGCAGGTAGGATGGATGAACTGGAAACTGACGTCAGGTGTATTGTGTGATAGAAGGATAAACCTGAGGACTAAAGGAATGGTGTATAAGTCAGTAGTGAGATCTGCAATGATTTATGGGGCAGAGGCATGGGCACCAACTAAGGCACATTGTAAGGCAATGGACGTGGCTGAAATGAAAATGTTAAGAAGAATTTGTGGCGTCACCAGAGCCGATGGGATTAGAAATGAGAGACTAAGATGCAGTGTTAAAGTGATGGAGATATCAAAGAAGGTTCAAGAGAGAAGACTACAGTGGTATGGACATGTTATGAGAAGGGACGACACTTATGTTGGCAAGAGAATGACTAATGGTAGTGGAAGGTGACAGAGGAAAGGGAAAGACAAAGACGAGATGACTTGAGGGAGAAACATCTAAGGGAAGAGGACGTATGGGACCGAGGGAAATGGAGAAGACTTGCCAGGAACGTTGACCCCATAGCATACTGTAATGTGTACATAATCAAAATCAGTCTCTTATGTACGTGTGCCTTTCTCACTCTTCACTTCGTCCTGAATCCTTGCGGAAATATCTGGAAACAACTCAATGTAGAGGATAAGTAAAGTACGGAAGTTTTAGTGCTGGGGGACCTGCGACAATGACTTAATGTAGACTACATAATAAAATCAGAAATGTAAAAAAAACTCGCCCATTTAGTTCATTGCGAACGTCTCGTCTTATGTTAATTCTTACGAGTCCAGTTAATCATCAAACACTGAAAATGTACACATTACAGGATGCATACAATGGAATAAAATCAGTATGTGTGTTTGTCAACAAGTAGTGGGTCACGCTAGAGAATCATGCACTTCACATTCCAGCGGCTGGAGCATCGCTTTCTGTCTAATGCCGACACATATGGAAACCTTTAATATCTCAAAAAGTACTCGACGGATTTGCAAAATAAGCACATCACTGAACTTATCACTTGATTCTTAGTTGTTCCAGTGGGTGAAATTACTCTAGTCCTGTTTAAAGAACCAAAGTTGCTACCAGTTTCTCGGTAACTACGTTTGTTCTGGGAACAAAATGGAGCGTGTTGTATGAGCCCCTTCATACGATTTAAGAATTTGAAAACAGAATGACGATATCTTAAACGGTTCCGTAGATATTTGAGATGGCCCCTTAGCTGAATCACCCAGTATACATTGCACCCCGCACAGTCTTTGGACAAATTAGTGTTGACCGACTGAAGAGTTACAACTGACGGTTTGTATAGGCAACACTGAAGGAATGGCTTCAACAGTTCAAAAACAAGATGCTTTATTTTAAAATAAATGTTACAATATATTTCAATTAATTGACTGTTTCTTTTGGTGCAAAAATACTAGCAAGTACACATTTTCTGGGGCGAGGCAGCTCTGCATTGCAGTTACAAGGTTCCCTGCAATTGAAAATACTCAGCTCTGCAGGTGGTCGCGAGGAATATAAAATATTTTTTCGCTAGTTTAGTGGGCCTTGGAAATATTGTTCGATACATTTTTCACCAGTGAAAAGGTCAAGCGGTGACTTCCCAAGATAGACGTCCAGCTAGTCTTTTGCAATGTTTGCAATATTGATGCTACATCTACAAGATTTCCTATTTTTACCGCGCTTCTTATAACTGCCCAATCATGAGAACATTGAGTTATCAAAAATGCCTAAAAGTTGACTTTTGACATACATTCGTAAGACGTCACTTTTGTATCTTTGGAGTCGAAATTTAATGATTTTCGGACGGTCAACACGATTGTACCCAAGTGCCTGATGGGTGATTCCCTAATCCTGAAGAATCTTTTTCACACGAGTTCAATAAATACACCTGGATGACCAGTTTCGATCGTCAAGCGATCATCAGATCCTTTACACTTAGGGGGAGTGGTGGCTCAGCGGTCTAGCTGTATGCCTCTCACCAAGGCGGTCTGGGTTCGATTCCCGGTCAATGCATGTGGGATTTTCGAAGTGAAATGCCATGCCCTGTGGTTCGGATTCCACGTAAAAAAAGGTCCCGTGGCTCATAATCTCAAGATTCACGGTCACGTAAAACTACAATCTTCCTTCCTTTCCTTTACACTTAGGCTATTAATCCATGTCTACAAGTATGGGTTATGATATTTACAATATATACACTTATTTAGTTGCAGTAGTAGGGGAGCGTGATGGTGCAGTGGCATAGCTGCTCGTCTTTCACCCGGACGGCCGGGGATCGAATCCCGGTGACAGCTGGGCGAAATTTTCAATTGAAAAATCACTTGGCGTCAGGAAGGGCATCCGGTCTTAAATCCCCGGCCAAAACCAAAATGAGCCAGGTTGGCTCCGGCGACCCCAATTAATTGGGATAAGCCGTAGAAAATGATGATGATTTAGTTGCAGTAGTATTAATCTAGCACACACAGCCAAGATATGTTATTTTTTGTTGAGATACTGATAGTGGTGTTGGACCTTCAAGTTTGCTTGCTTAGTGTGATTATGTGATTGTTATTAAATGGCCGGATTATTGCCTCAGCAAAAACGCCAGCACGTTGTGCACAAAAACAGACCACACAGACATCGCTCAAACTGCTATGTGCACCATCTGCAATAACCTGACCATTTAATGACAATCACATAATCACACTAAGCAAGCTAACTTCAAGGTCAATCACCACTATCAGTATCTCAACAAAAATCACATATCTTGACTAGTTGTGCTAGTTTAATGGCTACTGCAACTAAATAAGTGTATATATTGTAAATATCATTACCCATACTCCTCCACATATGGTAGATTTAATAGCCTAAGTGTAAAGGAGCTGATGATCACTTGATTGAAACTGGTCATCCTGTAGTTTTTTTTTAAGGATTAGGGAACCACCCATTATGAATGGGTACAATCGTGATGACCGACTGAAAAACATTAAATTTCGATTACTAAGGCTAGCCTGAAAATGGGTTTCCAACACTATAATCCTTGGAGTAAGTTAAATGAAACCTCAAAGCGGGCATTGAGAAGTGGCTAGCATTCTTGGCCGTCACAACAGAGGCCTGGGTTCGATTCCCAGCTCTGCCAAGAAATTTAATTTCGGTGTGAGGGCTGGAACAGGGTACATTCGACCTTGTGAAGCAAAACTGGTAAGAGGCGGAATAGATTCTTACCTCAGTCATCCTGGAAGTGGTTTTCCGTGGTTTCTCACTTCTACTCCAGGCAAATGCCGGGATGGTACCTAATTTAAGGCCACGGTTGGTTCCTACCCAAATTCTACCCGAATTACAAATGCACACACTGGTACAGACATCCCAGTGACACGTTATCAGACAAGTCTTTAACAGACCCCAGTACACCGGGCTATGTGACCACGATGTTGCAAAGCCCCTAAAAGAATCAAAAACATCACCCATCATGGGACTGTCCAGGCTAACCATGTCGAGTGATTGCATTAAGAAATAAAGTTGTGTCATAGTCTGTTGATTCTATGAAAGCGTAGTTAAAAGTGCGAAATACATTGATTAATCAACAAAACGAATTGAAAAAAAGATTAATCGATTATTCGGAATACTGATTAATAGTTATTTGCTGCAATTAATCGATTATTCTGTTTCAATTAATCAATTAAATGATATCTGAAATTAATCGATTATAAGTACCAGCCCTAATTCATAATCTGAAATGAAATGTTGTGTTGTGATACTATTGCTTCTCATAACTTAGTGAATTTAGTCAGAAATTATGGGTCGAATGAAGTTCGTTAAAAGAAAATTTACTGGAAGGTACCATACGGGTTTGAAGGTCAGAGATGCTATTGAGATTATGCCTACAGAGATCGACACCACACCTTGTGCATCCAGCAATGTAAGTGAAACACGTACTCCACCAAGTTCATCTAGAACTAAATAAAAGTGCTCTAAAAATATATTTGACTTTACAAGTGCACCCTTGATTGATAATTCTAATAAACTACAATCTGGAAATATAATTGTAGACTTCAGTATCCTGTCAGAAGCGTTATGCAGATTTACAATGTGTAGGGTCTGTAAGGAATACGGTATATTTCCCTTAGTATTATTTGCAATAAGTGTAAATTGGAAAATGATTTCAACACTTACACGTAATGTAAGTTGCTATGATGTGAATGTGAGGTTCATGTATACTATGTGGTGCAAAAACTTTTGCTCCATCATGAACCTATCTTAAGCCTTATTCTAAATTTCATGAAATAAATAAGGTCCTTCTAGAGTCAGTAGAAAAGGTTGCTCAAGAATTTACAAAATTTTGCACCGCCGCCATCTTAATATTATGAAAATTGACTTAAATTAGATGTAGTCTTAGCATTCAATATAGGCAACGCAGGAAGAATTTAGAGTTTTGGATGAACTCACAGTGGACCAGTTTACAACAGAAGAGTGAAACTTGAAGAACAGGACTGTATTCACATCCGTAAAGCAGATAAAATGGTGGAACAAATGGAGAAGTCTGCATGGATGGGAAGAAGAAACAAGAGGAAGACCATACAAGATAATGAGAATAGAGAGTATGGACCAGGGCAGTTCTGCGTTGTTCAGGCAAGATATTAGTTGCAAAACTTGCACGTCGCTTTGCTCAATTCGTCATTTTTCTGAACCTTGGTGCAGATTTCTCCCACATTATTTCTGCTGTTAGAATGAAATTTGTACAGCATGTTTGTATAGTATCAATCTAAAATAATAAGAATAAGAATAATAATTTGTTTTCCAAAATATGGTCATTTAATTCATAAAATATGGGGGGGAAAATTATAACTACCCCAAAACCAAACATATCTTGAAGACAAAACATTTTAATATAATATTGCTTCTTATTCTTACAGAATATACCTGAAACTGAAAGCAAAAGAAGTCTCAAATCAATATCTTGATTCGTTTTGGAGAAAAGTGGACCTGAAAAAGTGAAAACTAGCATGTGCGAGATAGGGTTAAAAGTGTTTTTATGAACAAAACTTATTATTGTAACTTCTTAATTATTGTTTTAACGATAAAACTTGGGGGGGCCGCCAAAATACTCAGCAGGGGCAGATGACCTCGTAGTTCCGCCCCTTAAAACAACAATAACTGACTAACCAAAATACTCAGCCTAAAAAGGGGGTCGCAGTGTCTATAAGGTGCAGAACCCCGGATCGAGAGGTATGTATGGAATCACTGATCTTGTGCCTTATGCAGTGAAAGCCTCTTATATTACTGAATACATGTTGCGTTTTGTAATTGTAACTGCAATAAATAGTGGAGTATCCAGGGCCGACGAGTGGTGGGGGAAAGCAGGGCTGGTGCCCCGGGGCCAGACCCTCTCAGGGGCGCCCGTCATCCTAGGAGGATGGGCCCGATCAGGCATTGATTTATTATTGCTTTTATGTGACGAATTTGCTACTGGCAATTATTCAGTGAATGCAATGAACTGTCTGAACAATGTTACAAGGATTGAAAAACTTATTCTGTGAAGTGGACAATATTTTCCTTTACAAAGCGCTTGTGGGAAGAACAACTGTCTCAAAGTGGTTAACTTAGGCGATGGGGCTTCGCTATGTATTGTTCTCAGAATATACCTGAAGACAGAGAGAGCATTCCATTATTTTAAATTTAGCTTATTTGGCTTATGAATCTATCTGTCAAATAACTTTCTTATCCTTTCACTTATTTCGCCAAGGCCACGAGAGCCTGGGCTGCCCTGGTGTGTTTGGTCAGGTAGCTCAAGAGTTTCAAGTTTGGTGCGTCACATCGAGCTTAGATATTTAGAGGTGTTAGTGTCTGAAATGAATATATTGTCTAGCTAGACGTACTGTGTGCTGTGCAGGCAGGCAAGTAAAATAAATTTTGAAGTAGCATCCACACAGTAATTTACTTTCTAGTTATCGCTGATTTAAGGGGCGGAACAGCGAGGTCATCTTCCCCTAGTAATTCACTTTCTCACTATGTGAAAAATTATCATTGTTGGCTAAATATCTTGTGAAAGGGCGGGATGACTCTGTTGTCAAACGTAGATAGAAGAGATGCATGCGAAATTGTTCATCTTCTCGTATACTGAATTGAGAAATCAATGCTAACATTTGAATAAACTGTAAGTTTAGGTGCAGTATAATTATTATTATTATTATCATTATAACTGGTTCATTCAATACGATCAACAAACCTAGGTACTTGGGTTCGTGCACAAATCATTTCTGATTAAGAGATTTATTGAAAACCTATATTTCTATTGGTACTAGAGTTGGGAAATTTATCCAAAGACTGAAACTTAGGTAACATTGCAGGATTTTTCTGGACTGAGTGTTTCATTAACGAGGAGAAAAATGACAATTAAGCTAGGGCACTGAACCTCTCAACTTTGTTTTCCAATTCCTCTCATGGAACGTCAGTGGTAAGGGCAGATGACCTACCGTACCTGTTCCGCCTGTTAAAACAACAAAAAGTAACGTCAGTGGTGTGCATGGCAATGGAGAAATTAATATATTGCATGTAAGCAACCACGCAGATTTTTCTGACCAAATATTTGAACTCTGCTTAATTTAGAAGACAATTAAGATGAAGTATTGTCGAATATTAATATAAATACAATTTTGTTTTGAGCAGGTGCAGTGGCTGTTATTATTATTGGACATTTCTATGCCGTTCATTCCAAAGAGCAGCATCGATCTGCAAAGCACTTATTTTTCAAGACGCGAAGATATACTTTCCCTTGCGAATCAAGCCCTTTCATGATACACTTCAACATCTCAGTACCGTTAAACATAAAATGAGTTGCTCTCTGTATCCACGACTTGGAAATTACTCCGGGTCCTGACTAAGCCGCGGCAGGAATGCAGGATTCGGCTTCCCGGCTGCGGTGTCATACGTCGTCTTACTCAACAGTTAATAATTGGCCTAGGCTTGCGACATTTAACCCGAGTACTTGGTAACTAGTAGGTCTAAAGTCTATTCGCTGAGTCGAGACAGTGCCCCTGGGTACCCGGACAGGGAAATGCCCAGTTCACGTCATCGGCTCTGCCGGACAGGGGTAGCCAAAAAGCTCCGAGATCATTAGTCATGCCATAGTCCTAGAAAAGACAAGACTTTCTGCACTGTATACTGTTGCCTGTCATAAGCAGTTAAGAACTTATTAATTAATTAACTAACTTATTAAATAAATACATAAACGAACAATAAATAAACCGCGCTGTAGCATGTAACCGATAAGTCATCGCGCTTCAAATGTAAGCTATACACAGCACTGAAGTTGGCGTGTGTTCAACAGCCACAGCTCTATGCACCCCTTGCGGGCAGCCCTGCAATCACGTGTACAACTTGTGTTTACTTCCACTATCTCGACTCGGCGAACCGACTTTAGTATCACCGGCAGGCAATGAACCATTGGCGCTTGGTTGGGAATCTTTTGCATCAACTAGTACTGTAGATACGAGTATAATTCAGTATTTGCTGACGCGTTAATTTTCCGGTTTGTTTCTGAAGGCCTCCACATTTTTTAATGAAGTTGAGTGTAAAGCAGTAGTTTTCACAAATATTAATGAAGTAAATTAGATTCTCAAACGGCGAACAAAATAGAAAACCAAGAAATGTGCGAAATGTGTAGACTGAAGGGGAGGCTAGTGGTTATTGTATAATAAGAGAGGTTTATTGGCAACATTGTTGTAACTAATTGTCTTGGAAAGTAGAAACTTAGACCCTCTTAAAACCACCCACTGCTGGACGAAAAGCAAGGTAGTATACACTGTGCTGTGTTGTGCTATGGCCTCTGTGACATGATCAATCGCATGCCGTATTCTTAATTGTTGACTGGGAAAAGTGGGAATGTGTTGCCCGTCGCAAATATTACTGCGAGTATTAGGATTACGAAGCCTCCGTGGCTTAGGCGGCAGCACGCCGGCCTCTCACCGCTGGGTCCGTGGTTCAAATCCCGGTCACTCCATGTGAGATCTGTGCTGGACAGAACAGAGGCAGACAGGTTTTTCTCCGGGTACTCCGGTTTTCCCTGTCAAAATTTCATTCCAGCAACACTCTCCACTATCATTTCATTTCATCTGTCATTCATTTAATCATTGCCCCAGAGGAGTGCGTCAGGCCTCGGCAGCCGGCACAGTTCATATCCTCGCCGCTAGATGGGGGCTTCATTCATTCCATTCCTGACCCGGTCGGAGACTGGAAGCAGGCTGTGGATTTTCATTAGGATTACGAGTATGGTAGGTGTCCCTAGACTTGAAATAAGGAACTATCTCGGCATTTGTCTGGAGGGAGTGTGAAAAATCACACTTGGGATAGCCGCCGTGAGCACCGGGATTCGAACTTCTGATCTGCAGACTTCCTGCAGAACCCCATCATGGTCATTGGTGAGCTACACCGCGCGGTCTTACTTGAAGGTGCGCGAGCTTTTACTTCAATATCGGAGAGTATCTTTTATAGCCACTAAAATTCAGTGGTCACAAAATTTTTACTCCAAAATATCACAGTGTGTCGAGCGATGACCTTTTTTCAAATTCCCGTATAATTCCCGTATTTTACGTACGAAAGTCCACCAAATTCCCGTATATTTTAGAACTCTCTAAGACTAGAGTTCGCATACCGATTGGCTGAAAAATGAATCTTAAAGCGCGAATCAAGATTTTCTGGCGTAAGTGTAACTGCAATTTTGGTGATATTTCCGCAGCCCGCGGGTGATGGCGAGATTTAAGCCTAATCCGTCGAGTGAGCAAAGCGCGCGAGCGTGCGAGTGAACTCTCTCGCAGATACCGTTTACCTGAGGAGAACTAAGATAAATGACTGTTTTACTGAGGAGGGTTCAGAGAGTAGAGAATAGAAGTGTCACATAATGAATGTTTACGGGAAGTGACTGAATTGTATGTTACCGTAACCGTATAGATAGAGCTTCCACGAGATAAAATGGCACCGAAGCTTATGCATAGCGAACTGCCGGTCCGCGAATCACCATTTGATTTCATTGGCAGTGAATCGTTCGTTCGTGATTATCTTCTTTATTATTTCGGATTGTGGTTTTGTTTTTAGGCGTTCAACTTATGAAATAAGAACTAGAGGGTTGGCCTTTCATGAATATTCCAAAGACAAGTGTCTTCTAAAAGAGTAATTAGTATAACTTCGCATCAGAGACGACCATAACGAACAGCTTGCCTACGAAGTGTGAGATTTGCACATTTCAAACGGCATGCGGTTCCACCTTAAAATCCAACCGTGCCGAGTTTTCAGTACCTATGGAAAATATTACCGTAAGTTAATAAACCAAACAACTGGCGACAATTTTTTTTAATGCTCATTTACATCTTCACCCTAGTCTACGTGAAGTACCATACGGTAATCACTGAAAAGGTAGGGGGGTTATGAACTCAATTTTACAAACGAACGAACCGGAACCTCATTTTGCATGAATTATGGAACCCGTATCCTAATGGAGGTATGGATTGCCTGCATTTAGAAATATGCTAGTAATTAAAAACAAGATGCCAGAAAATTAAATACAAAAAGCTGCGTGCCTACTACGGTGTAAAGCTACTCCGTGAAAAAATACACCTCGCCAAGATTATACGACGTGCATATAGTTAAATACAATCATCCAATTGGAGAAACACTTTCTTTGTCATGATCTTATAAGAAATTCAAACAAACTGCTGTAATTTACGGGAAAATGTGCAACATTTAGAGACTACGAGTGTTGTATGTG
Source organism: Meconema thalassinum (assembly GCA_946902985.2). Lineage (NCBI taxonomy): Eukaryota > Metazoa > Arthropoda > Insecta > Orthoptera > Tettigoniidae > Meconema > Meconema thalassinum. The sequence continues at coordinate 688,402,826 of OX336389.2, read as the reverse complement.
GCACAACGTTAGCTGACATTTCGCATCATTAATACATAAGGAATGAACACATGCAGAGCTTTCTCACTGCACTCCAGCGGCGGCTGGTGGTCTTAGAGCTTGGGAGGGCACACAAAATAAATTATCATGCACAGTAAACTTACTAGCTAGCACGCTAGGTGTTTGCCAATATCCATTAAATTGTGTCTCATTAGGGAAAATGCTATGTTCTACATTTAATATAATTTAAATGATCGTCTAAATCGCTATTTAATTCCAAATTTATAATAGCCTATCACTAAGACATTTGTCAAAAACTCTAGACCTAGATGAAAAAAAATAATTAATTGGTAACACTTGTTACAGAACTCCAAAAGAGACCTCTTTACATAACCTTATTTATTAATTTATTTATTTTTAACAGCATGTTCCATTACAATGAAAGTAATACTACATGATATGTTTACAAAATGTTTACGATTTTAATAACATACATGCCTGTTCCTCTATCGGGCGCGTCCCAGGTGGCGGATAGGGGGGCTCGCTGGACTTGTCCGGAGGGTTTGAGGGAAATAAAATACCTCTCGCGGACCAAAAACAGGCCCCTCGCCAGGGTTATGGTGAAGCTACGTTAGACCTAGCAAGCCAGTAGTGGATATGAAACTGCTTTTAAAACGGGAACGGGCCTCGGAAAGGACAGATCTAAAGGAAGCAGACCTGGCTATGGAAATGGACTACGAATCGGAACTTTGAATATAACTTCATTGACGGGAAGAGTGGAGGAGGTTGTGGATATGATGGAGAGGAGAAAACTGGATGTACTCGGACTGGCAGAGACCAGATGGAGAGGGGAAGGAAGAAAAGAACTGAGAAATGGCTTGCAGCTATACTGGATAGGAAATGAGGAGGGGAAGAGAAATGGAGTGGGAATGGTGGTGAGAGAAGGGCTGAGGGAGGAAGTAAAGAGGGTAAGTGATAGAATAATTAGAGCCAGAATCACTGTGAAAGGTAGAAACCTGGACATTCTGCAAGTCTATGCACCACAGGTGGGATGCACAGAGGGCGAGAAGGACGAGTTTGAAGAGGAGTTGCAGAAGCAGTTAGTGGGGAGAGACCTGATAGTCATGGGAGACCTAAATGCCCATGTCGGAACTGATAGAAGAGGTTTTGAGGAAGTGATTGGTGGTGAAGGATGGGGAAACAGGAATAAGGAAGGAGAGAGATTGTTGGAACTGTGCAAGATAAATGGGCTAATGGTTGGAAACACATGGTACAAGAAGAGAGAGAGCCATAAAATTACTTGGTACAGCAGGGATTTGACTAGGAAATCAGTGGTGGACTATATTCTATGCAGGAAGGAGACAAAGAAGAGTATCACGGATATAAGGGTAATACCTTCAGAAGCCCTGGACAGTGACCACCGTCTGCTGGTCGCCAAGGTGAGAGGACTGAAGGAAAAGAGGAGAACTGAGAACCAAGAAAGAAGAATAAGGACATGGAAGCTGAAGGAGGATGGAAATAAGGAGAAGTTCCAGATATTAGTGAGGAACAAATTACCGAAGGATGATCCGAAAACAGGTGAAGAAGAATGGAATAGGTTCAAGGACGTGTTGGTAGAAGCAGCGGAAGTCGTGTGTGGCAGAACTAGTGGAAAGAAAAGGTGGAAGGAAACACCATGGTGGAACCCCAGAACTAAGGAAGAAGTGAAAAAGAAAAATGAAGCATTCAGGAAATGGTTCCAACAGAGGACAGACAGAACAAGAGAAGAATACCAAGAGCGGAAGAAAGAAGCAGGAGAAGTAGTGAAGGAAGAGAAAAAGAAATGGCTGGAGAAATGGACAGAAATGATGGAGGAGGACTGTGATGGCAGTAAGAAAGTGTTGTATGGAATGATAAAGGCAAAGAGAAGAGATACAGGGGAAAATGTCAGAATGGTGGACAGGAATGGAAAGGAGGTCGAAAATATGGAAGAAGTAAAGGTTATTTGGAGAGAATACTTCAAGGAACTCCTAAATCCAACTAAAACCAGCGTAGTGGACATTGTGGAGGAAGAAACAGACAGTGACCAAGACATTTCAGAGAAGGAATTGACATGGAAAGAAATGGAGGAAGCATTAAAGAAGATGAAAGGGGGAAAGGCACCGGGAATAGACGAAGTGAGTGTGGAGATGGTGAGAGCAGCAGGGGTGATAGGAACAGTGGCTCTTTCGAGTAATGAAAGTGATATGGAGGGAGAAGAAAATACCAGAGGACTGGAAAAGAGGGATAATAATACCCATATTTAAAAAGGGAAGTAGGAAGGAATGCAAGAACTACAGGGGAATTACACTCATGTGCCACTGCGCCAAAATATTTGAGAAGGTACTGGAGAGAAGAATTCGGACAGAAGTTGAAGATGGGCTGAGGGAAGAACAGTATGGATTCAGGCCAGGAAGGTCAACAGTTGACCTCATCTTTGCAGTAAGACAGCTACAAGAACACCATTATGAATATGGGAAAGATCTGGTGATGACCTTCTTGGATATTGAGAAAGCATATGATAGTATTAATAGAAACAAGGTATGGGAAGCAATGAGAGCAAAAGCAGTGAACAAGGAGACAGTGGCAAGAGTGAAAGCAATGTACGAGGGAAGCAAAAGCTGTGTAAAGGTGGGAAGAGAGAGAACGGAATGGTTTCAACTGGAGAGTGGTCTGAAACAGGGAAGTGCCCTCTCACCCCTGTTATTTATAGTGGTGATGGATGAAATCATACGAAAAGTGGTAAATAGCATTGGGGAAAGGAAAATGAAGGCAATGTTGTTTGCTGATGACCTTCTGGTATGGGGAGAGGATGAGGAAGAAGTACAAGAGCAATTAGATGAGTGGGAGAAGGTAGTGTTATCATATGGGATCAAGTTCTCAGCACAAAAGAGTGAAGTGGTCATCACAACGAGGAAGAAGAACAGACTGTATATGGGCATAACACTTGGAGGACAGCAGTTGCAGAAAGTAGAATGCTTCAAGTACTTGGGAAGCATAATTGAAGAAAAGGGAGGCAATAGGATGGAAATAAATGAGAGGGGAAGGTGCGCAGATGGATTTTTCAAGAGTGTTAGGGGGATGATATGGAATAAAGATGTACCACAAAAATGTAAAGGAATCATCTACAAGACCTACTTTGTGCCAATTTTGACATATGGTTCAGAAACATGGGTGATGAAGGAAAGGGACAAGAATAAAATACGAGCAGTGGAGATGAAGTTCCAGAGGAGTAGGGTAGGAGTGACAAGAATGGACAGAGTAAGGAATGAGAGAGTCAGGGAGATGGTAAGAGAGGAACCATTGCAAAATAGAATAGAGCGATCTAGGCTACAATGGTATGGACATGTGAGGAGGATGGAAGAGAAGAGGATACCGAAGAAGATGTTTGGAATGGAAATGACGGGAAGGAGGCCAAGGGGAAGACCAAGGGACAGATGGACAAAAGGAGTTAAGAAGAGTGTGGAGGAAAGAGGAGTGTGCTGGGACACAGTAAATGACGAGAGATGGTGGATGGACAGGAAACGATGGAGAGGCTTATGTTCCAAGCAGACCCGACCAGCGGTTGGAAACTGCTCAAGATGATGATGATATGTACTTATGTATTATTCATTATTGTTCTATGGCTATTTTTTGGTGATATATTGTTCTAGGCACTGTCAAAATCTATTAACTTATTGTTTTTATGAGCTACACCAATATTAAGAATCAGTTCAACTACTTGACATTCTTTCTAAATCTAACAAATTAAAATATAAAATTAATTATATAATGCTTCATTAGCTTAATTTTTTCGAACGTCCATTTTCCATGTTCATTTACCATATTGTCCTTAAACAACTGTCTTTCTTTTCCCAGTTTCACGCATGTAAATAATAAATGATCAACTGTTTGTTCTTCATTGCCACACGCACACAATGGACTGTCTTTAAATTTGAAACGAAAATAATACGAATTTATCTTACCATGTCCTGTTAAAAAGTCGTTACATTGCTAGTTAATGGGAAGTTTATTTTTTAACCTATCCTTGACACTACTGTCGACCAAAGTATTATGTGCACTCGAGTTTGAAGGTCGTTTGTGAAGTAACCAATAGACCTACATAAAATCCAATAACATCATCATTTTCGTCGTTCTATTTTAGGTTAGTTCATGTAGGTTTGGAATGTTTAATTTATATTTTAATATTTTTTATCGCAGTTGGAACACAAAAAGTGCACGTTTTTAAGCGTGTTTCAACCATGCGTCACATTTAAGATTTATTATCTCAAAAACCTGTCATCAGATCGAATCCAAATTTTAACACAATATACATTGGAATGTTGTATAACTGGTTTATTAATTTCACAATTTTGTGTGTCCATGAAACAATGTTGTTTTCATTGTTGTAAGGTAACTTTTTCTCGGCTCGGGGTGGTTGGAAAATGTAGTTCTTGATCGCGTTGGAATCCTTATACATCAAAATGTTATGCTGTATGACTGTGAAAATACATAAATTAACTCACTTATTTTATATCGGTTTGTATTTGTCGGGGGAAATAACACATGGTTCACCAGCTAGCCGCTCCGGGAAAAGCTGTACAGCGTTGCTGAGATGGAGCCCATCACTTCCGAGCGAGGCGCGTTAAGATGCGTGATGGGCACTTTTTGTGTTCCAACTGCGATAAAAAATATTAAAATATAAATTTAAAATTCTAAACCTACATGAACTAACGTAAAATAGAACGACGAAAATGATGATGCTATTGGATTTTATGTAGGTCTATTGGTTACTTCACAAACAACCTTCAAACTAGAGTGCACTTAATACTTTGGTCGACAGTAGGTATGAATGATTTTGTCACTGCACCATTTAAAGTATTCTTCCCTTCGTTTTCGTTTTACGTAACTTTGGAACTAATGACACCCGGGTGGTGTCCTGTTTGCCATCTAGTGGTCGTCTTGCAAATCATTTCAAACAGCATCGGAAGAAGGGGAGGAAAGGGGCAGGGTATGGCCATAGATGTTGTAAGTCCGAGTTGAACGTAGCAGTTAGCATTCCCGCTGCATTCCAACGTTCTCTCCAGAGCTCGTACAACTGCTCCAATTGTTATTCCTCCTTGTAACCGTGGGCTCGCAATCTCTGGGCCCATAGCCGACGTTTGAAGAGCGTCTGCGCGCACGCGCAATAGACCTCTCCTTGTTTGTAGTTGAATGGAGTCTTGGACCCAGTAAGGCCTGGGCCCCGAGTAGCCCGCAGCAAGGCGAACTACGGGACAAGATATGTAGCGCGTTATTCAAACATTCTGGTACATTTTCATAGTGAGGAGCGCACAACTCGGCCAGTATTTTGAGCGTTAAGGATTAAAAAATGAATTACTAATGTAGGTTAATGGTAAGGAGGGCCCTGGCCCACTGGCCCGTTAGAGCCAGCCGCCCCTGCTGCACTCAACTGAAGATCATATCATTCTTGGTGCTTTTTTCGTTCTCTTAACAACAATAATTTGCTTAGTTACATGCAAGGAAAATTGTAGTACACAGTTCAAATTGCTCCCATTACCCGACTACTCAACCAGAAGCGGGTAATGCCTAACCATACGCTGGTGGCGCGTCCTATGGCAAATGAAAGATCGAAAGAAAATGTAAGCTCTATAGGAGCCCGGAACAAGGCGATACAATTTTCTACACTACTGAAAATAGTCAAAATACCCTCTGTAATAATGAATAATAATTCTGGGGGTCATGTAGTAATATGTTACCCACCCACTATCCCTTTTTAGATCACGACTTTTATAGTAAAACAAGCTATACCCGGCATGCGTTGCAATGCCAATCAAAGAAAGTGTTGGCGTTGTAATGTTGTTTGTCGAAGTCTTTTAGATAATTTTTTTTTTCTTTTTCTGTTAACTGCCTCAAAAGTATTGTAAGATGGATTTAATAATTCAGAAACATTCGTGGCAGCGTGCACAACAACTCACCAAAATTCCATCGCAATCGGATGTATGGAATATGTTAGCATATGGAACTTTGTTGAAACGATTTGCGTGCCATCACTCATTTGTTGAATCTACTCGTGTGCTACCTATTGTAAAAAGGATTTACTAAGTCAGAAACCTTCGCAGCAGTGTGCACAACAACTCGCAAAAGTTTCATCGCAATCGGATGAATGACATATGAACGCATACGGAACTTTTTTGAAACGATTCGCGCACCATAGCTCATTTGTTAAATCTACTCGTGCGCTACCAATTGAAAAATTGATTTACGAAGTCAGAAACCTTCCCTGAAGTGTACGCAACATCTCACCCAAGTTTCATCGCTATCGGACGAATGGTATATTAACGCATACGGGACTTGGTTGAAACGCTTCGCGCGCCATTGCTCATTTGTTGAATCTACTCGTGCGCTACCTATTGTAAAATGAATTTACTAAGCCAGAATCCTTCCCTGAGTGTACACAACATCTCACCCAAGTTTCTTCGCTATCGGACGAATGGTATATTAACGCATGCGGGACTTTTTTGAAATGCTTCGCGCGATGTTGCTCATTTGTTGAATCTACTCGTGCACTACCTATTGTAAACTGGATTTACTAAGCCAGAAACTTTCCTTAGAGTGTACTCAACATCACGCCCAAGTTTCATCACAATCGGATGAATGGTATATGAACGCATACGAAACATACCCACAGACACACAAACTATCACGTAACAATCATTTATATATAGGCTATATGTATAGATTGGAGGTGTGTCCGCTATTACAAGCGTAAACTATGCGACAAATACAGTATTGCTAACCCCCCGAATTCGGTGCTGACAGCCTTCCTGTCACTTTGCCCCGCATTTCCTCGTCGCAACCCAAGGTCGCCACATAACAAGACCCTACGTCCAACCCCCACATGGCAAGAATTCTGAGCATGCTTCTCACCTACACCCTGTATATCTAAGGAAACAACGCGAAGGATAATATCCGACATTATGTCGGGAGCTTGGGACAGCTGAGCTGTGTTGCTAAGTTTTTAGTGTTGTAAATCAACTGATTCGAATAATACACAGCGTACACTTCAGACATTATTTCTGTACAATTATACGTAATATATTTTAAAGGACGATCCTGAGTCAACGCCGAGGACATTCGAACAGAGAAATACGATACTTTCAGATGAATAAATAAATTACACACTGAAGCAATGATACCTTTATCATCGGTATTCAATTCAATAAATACGACGAAGAGGGCAAACACTCTACAGCTAATGAATATAAAAATACTCACCATGCAATGATTATCCTTTAACATAAAACAAGAGTCTGAGTGGAGGTCATTCACAGCTTACAGTACAGTAGTTGACATAACACCATGCACACTCACTGAATCGCGACTCTCTACGGTTAATATTACCTTTCGTGACAATACAAAAGTAAAGTTAAGGTTAAGACATATTTAGCACTGAACACTTCAAGAAGCCGCTCTGTGGCGATATTATTGCCGTGGTTTTATATCGACGAGTTGTAGGCCATTGAATGGTGGACGGTATTTTTAACACTATGACGGGAAACTATAGCCTGTGCTCTATTATCGATTGAGGCAAGCGAACTGACTCCAATAAATAAATTATCCTCAAGTCACTTGGCAAGGATTTCCTTGCCACTCTCCATCCCTTCACTGTCCCTATCATCACCACCACCACCACCACCACCACCACCACCGTCTTCGTCAGAACTTGATGAATTGCCAAGGTTAATAATCATTTCATCCACCGCGATATCCAGATCGCCTTCAGTATTTCTTTCTGTACATGCTGTACGGGATGTGTCCAGTCCTCGGGTCGAACTTCGGCGAAGTAAAAGTAACGAAAAAATGACAATGAAAGGAAATCCGACACAGACAGTGGTTAACAAGAGACTGAAACAATGCCTGCCTATACGAGAAGAATTCGGTCACTTGTGTGGTGTATTTTGTAGCCACATGTTGGTGACGGGTGTTAGATAGTAAAATGTCGAGAGCTGCGAGATACTGTTTGTAGTTTTTGAAATTTATGCATGTGTGACGCATTTGCATAGAGTGTTTGCACGGACTTTAAAACCATTTGGTATATGCATCTCCCCTGCTAAAGACCATGGAAAGGCTAAAAACAGTAAAATTCCACACGCGACACCCCGCGAATACTTTTTAATTTAGATTTATTTTATCAAAGTAGATAATAGAAAATAAAATAATGCAAAACTAAATTAAATAAGTCACTTGGACAAATACAAGATTGTTACTAGGAACTTCAGTTATACACAGCACAAAATTAAGTTCTTTTGACAGTACTATTTTTTTTTTCAATTCCTGGAGATCTTTTGTGGCTTTTCTTTCGACGCCACCTTAGCCGTCGCTTCGCATCTGCTTTGATTCCTTGAACACGGCGTAGGAGTTTCGTGCAGTATGGACTCTTGCTCACGGTTATCTTTTCTACTCCACCAGCTGCCATCACAGCGTCCTGAACAGTATGCATGCCAATCAGACTTGCTTCTTTGTGATTGACGATCATGCACTCCTTGTTCAGGGAGAAACCTCTGTCTAGAGCAGCATTGTTGTGAAACAAAATCAGTATCATTTTAACGAAGCTTGTAAGATCGTTTTTGGCAGGAACTGAGGAAGGTGCTGAAGCCACTAATTCAGACCACAACACGTCGAGCCGTGGCTCTTTTCCGTCGAACTGCTTCAAACGCGCAGTGACGGAGGGCAGTCTCAGAAGTGCGGAGCAGCTGCTCTTGATGCGGTCAGCCATTGCGCCAGAAAGCAAATTCTTCTGATCACAAAGAATTTCCAGGGCAATGACGAACCTTACTTCTTCCAACTTAGGAGTCTCAGCGACCCCTATAGGGTCCAGGCAGGAAATAGCACGGGTCTCTTGTGAGCATGAGTTAACCTCTCTTTGATTTTTTCAGCCATAGGATACGAATGTACAATTTTCGGCAATTGGTGCGAAATTGCAGCACATCCGTGTCCGGAATTTTCTGAGATCTTGAGCTGTTAGCTTCTTTAGGGGCTGCTCTTGTCGAGAAACCCAGGTCTCCTCTGAATAACAATGCGGTCTGATTCCTGTATGTTATTGTCAGCAACGAGCGCGGCGCGGAGAGGGTACGGCCGGCGGTCGGCCAGGCAAAGCATGCATTCGACGTTGGCTGGGTTCTCATCCCGCTTAGCGCTCCATCGGTGGCGCAAATTGCGGATGGCAGAGCGGTCTGCAGGCGAAATAGAAGACTGAGCGGGAGGACTCTACCGAGCGTTCGGGGGCTAAGAAGTCAGGCTTAATGAGACTTTTCAAGATTTCCCGTATCAAGTGCGAATTTCCCGTATAATTCCCGTATTTTTCCCGGGTCACTAAAATTCCCGTATAATTCCCATATTTCCCGTATCGCTCGACACCCTGTATCACAAAAATAATCACCCAAATGGCCTATAACTCAATTTGGACCAAATTTTGGCAAAATTTTCCGGAGGAGGACCCCCGGACCCCACTGAGCTTGGTGATATTCCATACACCCAGATCCCCGGTGTGTCCACTCCTCCATAATCTTGGCTTAAATCCACCCCCGATGGTCACCAGTCATAAATAGGATTGGGGAGATTTAGAACCTGGCTCTACTTTTGCTTACTGCAAAGCGATATTAAATTATAAGAAGTCCACCGACTGCAACTTACGAAATATAGTTCAAATTCACATTTTCTTCTTTTGTGAAAACAATCACTGATCAGCTGCAATCTACTGATAGCACATAATAAATAACTTGACTTGCGTATGAGTATACCTGTGGTTAATTATGAAAATATATTTTACTTTGTTTAATGTACAATGATGTGTGATCACCAATCAAACAAAACACTTATCAGTGTTTAGGCTTCGACCAAGGGCGTGACTCTTTAAGGGCAGCAAGTTTAAAGAATGTCAGCATAAAAAACCTATATGTAAAACTTACTTTAAAATATGTCTTGACTTTGTGTAAAAATCATGTTTTCATTATGAAAAGAGATTAAGTCATGTCACAGAGGCCGTAGTAGTGCGCAGTGTACAGCATACCCTTTCCACCTCTTTTAACATGCAGTACAGTGAACTGAACTTCCTGTTCATTAATTTTTGGGTCTTAGGACGTCATGGTCATCAGTCCTTTCTACTTACTGTGCGTGTAGAACTCTGTCGGACAATCTATATCTGAAGGTAATCATATATTTGTATTTAATTTCGGATAGAGCTGAGGAGGAAATGAATGTATGATGGTGCTACTACAGCCTTTGGCTAAAGGGTTAAAACAATGTGTCATGGAATTCGAACCCACCTGTTTCCGAGTTCATGGACAACAGCTTTATTCAATGTGAATTTTTTCCCCAAGTTAAATACTGTAAAAGCGATGAAATTACGGTCCGGTAAATGCAACTTTTTTTCAAATTTAGTACGACAAATGAGCATATTGCTTTTACGAGTATCATTGAAGTTCTAAAATTATTCATATTAAAGAGGATCTGCAGAACTTTAAATCTGAACACTGTGCTTGCTTACAGTGATACCTCATCGGGACAAATTTAGATCTGTCAAATGCCAAAACTAAACAGTATAGTGAATTTAATGGAAAATATTACCTAGTTTTCGATGGCTTGACTCGTGATATTTATTTTTGTTAGTTGAAAATAAAGCATTTGTATGCGCTTGTCAGGTAGAAAAATTCAATTTGCAAATAATTTTGCATGCATTCTTCCGGTTGTGCATTCTTCCGGTTTCACTGTTGTAAATTTTACATACCAGCATTAACTTACTTATATTGATAGTAATTCACGCTCTGCTTATGATAATAAATATAGCCTGGATTTAGTGGAATATATAATTAAAAATATTATTAATACAGTATATTATACAGTATTTATTACAGCCAATGGTCATATCAGGACATTTCAATTGAACGCCCGTAGGTTCCTCAATAAGCTCAATTTCAAGTAACTTTGTTCAAACTTTGGCTACCAGACGCCACTGTCACTGACACTCAGCGGCGAACGTTTCTAACCAAATAACTTACACATTTTGGCTACACATCACCAATTGTAGTGGTAGTTTCTTTTACATGCCATAAATCTAAGACATGGGCCCGCCGGCATCACTTCCCTTCCGAATAAAGGCATACTGAAGGATTTTAATGCTCTTAAAAATCCGACGACTTCGGCCGGACTTAAATCCGCGATCTTGGGCATAGCAGTTCAGCATGCTACAATTATTATTATTATTATTGTTGTTCGTCTTTTATTTTTATTATTATTATTATGGAACGAGCCTCAGACATGATGGATTTAGTAGACGACACGGCTGTACACACGGACCGAGATTTGGAACTTTAAACCTAAGAACGCTGACGGGGAAGGTGGAGGAGATAGTGGATATGATGGAAAGAAGGAAGTTGGATTTATTGGGATTGGCAAAAACAAAGTGGAAAGGGGAAGGAAGGAGAGAACTGAGAAAAGGCTATAGACTGTACTGGAGTGGGAACAAAGAGGGAAAGAGGAATGGAGTGGGAGTAGTAGTAAGAGATGGTTTAAAAGAAGAAGTGAGGAGAATAAGTGATAGGATGATGAAAGTGAAAGTAGCACTGAGGAGAGAGACCGTAGAAATAGTGCAAGTGTATGCTCCACAAGTAGGCTGCGCCTCTGAAGAGGAGGAGGAGTTTGAAGAGGAATTGCAGAAGCAGCTGGTAGGAAGAAATATGATTGTTATGGGGGATCTCAATGCCCATGTAGGAAGAGAAAGACAAGGTTATGAGAGTGTTCTAGGACCAGAGGGTTGGGGCGGAAGAAATGAGGAAGGAAAGAGACTGTTGGACTTCTGCCAGAGGAACAGCCTGCTAGTTGGGAACTCATGGTTTAAGAAAAGAGAGAGCCACACAATCACATGGTACAGTGATGACTTGACCACGAAGTCGGTGGTCGACTATATACTATATGAGAAAGAACTAAATAAGAACATCACGGACATCAAGGTTATACCATCGGAGAACCTGGATAGCGACCATCGATTGCTGGTAATGAACCTGAGAGGGAGTAGGGAGAAGAAAGGGACTGAGAACCAGGAAAGACGTATAAGGATATGGTAACTGAAAGAAGGGGATAGAAGGGTCGAGTACCTCAAAATGGTAAAGGAAGGAATTCCAACAGATGAAGAAAGAGGGGTGGAAGAGGAATGCGCTAGATTTAAGAAGACACTAGTAGGTGCAGCAGAAGCAGTATGTGGGAGGACAAGTAGTAAGAAGAGGTGGAAGGAAACACCATGGTGGAATGAGAAGACAAAAGATATAGTAAGGGAAAAGAATAGAGCCTTTAGGAGGTGGTATCAAAATAGGACGGTAGAGACAAGGGAAGAGTAAGGAAAAAAGGAAGCTTGTAGTTTAACGTGACCGTTAATCTTGAGATCATGAGCCACGGGACCTCCTTTTTACGTGGAATCCGAACCACAGGACATGGCATTTCACTTAGAAAATCTCACATGCATTGACCGGGAAGAGTACCAGGAAAGAAAGAAGGAGGCGAAGAGAGTAGTGGCTGAGGAGAAGAAAGTGGATGGAAGAGTGGACAAAGATGATGGAGGATAGTGAAGGTACAAAAAAGGTCCTGTATGGGATGGTAAAAAATAAGAGGCGGAAGGATCCTACGGATTATGTTAGAATGGTGAACAAAAGGGAACAAGAGATAGAAAATAGGGAAGAACTGAAGAAAATGTGGAAAGAATATTTTGAAGAACTACTGAACCCAAATGGAAAAGATAGTGAGGAGGAAGAAATCGGGGAAGAGGAAGATGAACTGCAAACAGAAAAGGACTTAACATGGAAAGAAGTGGAAGATGCAGTGAACAAGATGAAAGGTGGGAAGGCACCGGGTGTGGATGAGTTGAGTGTGGAGATGGTGAGAGCAGCAGGAGAGGTGGGGATACAGTGGTTGTACCGAGTGATGAGGGCAGCATGGAAGGAAAGGAAGACCCCCGAGGACTGGAAAAAAGGAATGATTGTCCCGATCTTCAAGAAAGGTAGTAGAACAGATCGCAGAAACTATCGGGGAATAACACTGATGAGTCATTGTGCAAAGATCTTCGAGAAAGTTTTGGAAAAGAGAATTAGGACAAGGATAGAAGGAGGGATGAGGGAAGAACAAAATGGCTTCAGAGCAGGAGGGTCCACAGTGGATTTGACTTTTGCTGTAAGGCAGTTACAAGAACAGCACTATGAGTATGGAACAGATCTACTGATGGCCTTCCTGGACATTGAGAAAGCATATGACAGTGTATGCAGAAACAAAGTATGGAAGTCCCTGGAGGATAGAGGAGTAGAGAAATGGACTATAAAGTGGATAAAGGAAATGTACAAGGGAAGCGTGAGCTGTGTGAAAGTGGGAGGAGAGAGATCGGACTGGTTGGAACAGAGAAACGGCCTGAAAGAAGGAAGTGCACTGTCACCGTTACTTTTCATTGGGGTGATGGATGACATAATGACCCGAGTGGCACAAGTAATTGGGGAAGGAAAGATGAAAGCAATGGTGTTTGCAGATGATTTGATGATTTGGGGAAACAAGGAGGAGGAGGTACAGGAACAGTTGGACGTGTGGGAAGGAATAATACAAGGATATGGGATGAAATTTAGCATAAATAAGAGTGAGATGGTGATCACAACAAGGAAGAAGGAAAGAACCACAATGGGAATAACAATTGGTGGGGAACAGCTGAAGAAAGTGGAGAGTTTCAAGTATCTGGGAAGCCTGATACAAAATGATGGAAGAAACGATAGAGAAATAAATGAGCGGGGGAGGCAGGCAGAAGCATTTCGGAGGAGTGTGAGAAGCATGTTATGGAGCAAGGATGTCCCTCAGAACAGCAAAAAGATCATATATCGGACGTACTATGTCCCTATCCTGACGTATGCCTCGGAGACCTGGGGTATGAAAGGAAGGGAGAAGAGCAAAATACAGGCCAGTGAGATGAGGTTCTTGAGAAGCAGTATTGGAGCTACAAAGATGGACAGAATAAGAAATGAGAGGACCAGAGAATTAATGAAGGAGGAACCATTACAGGATGGTATTGTACAGTACCCCAGGGGTATGCACCCCTTGGAGACCATCCCCCCATCTGTCTAAATCTCCTAACTGGCAACCCTTGGAAAGCCAGACCAACATCCATCAACACCACAAGGACAGCTTGCCACTCTAGAAAGCAGCTCAATCCTTGCACAATTATTACACACAGCGACACATTATTAACTGGGGCAGCTATGCCATCACAATGCTGACAGCATAGCGCCGAAGAGTATAAGAAGGCGTCTTAATCAGGTCAAGGGGTCTCTCAATTATCAGTGCTTCAACGTTACGGCCGAAGGCTACGCTGGTATCATCAGAGGTGAGTCAGACGTGTTCAGATCTCCAATATTTGTAACCTTTACCCACAAATTGTACTTTTACATTGTAACATCACTACATCCCTTAGAAGGGACTCACATATACATTATTACTGGCCAATAAACACTTGGTCAGTTTCTTACACCTGCATTACTGTTTACACGCTTCTTTACGCCCTAATTCCCTTCCTGAACTCTCCGTCACTATTAGACGTGACTTATAGTAGCCAGATACTTGCTAGTGCAAGCAACGTCGTATTCCCTACCGGCCTGCCTGCTAGGAGCGGCCCGCACCATATAGATGACACGTACAAGTTGATTATCTAACCAGACAGCTGGGCGACCAGCACAGTGACCCTTGCATTGAGTTCCATCCCCTAAAACACTCCTACATCATTTATAGGAGCCCCCTAACACCAAACAACACTCTACACTGGTCAGCTTGCCCGACTGCGGGAAGCTACCCCCTTTTAGACACCTTCTTCTAAATCAACACAATAACTCTCCGTTTTAGATCCTACCACCCCCAAATAAGGGATCTAAAACAGATGGTGGAGGCCGGGTACTACGCATAGTAGAACAGGACTCAACCAACGAGCCCTCGTAGTAAAAACGGCCCGTACCGCATATAGCCAAGCGAGACTGAAAATTTTTTTTTTGGACCTTATATTACGTCACACATTTTTGCATATACATATAGGAGTTTGTATTATTACACCAACCCCCATTTGCCCCATAGTGTAAACGCGGTGGAAATTAGATGTCCACATTTAGAACTACACTAAGAGACTTTGCGCACCATTTGTCGGCTAGTACGACTCCACTCTTGCCGAAGCTAAAAATTAAGAACGGTGACTTAATAACTGACCAGACTGCAGTACAACTTCTCAGGGACCTTGAATTCAAAACATCACAGATCCGTGCTCAACACCCTACCGCCGCAGCACAAGTTATACATTTTACACGGTCCCAGGCCAGTGAACACACACAAGAGTCACCAGTATCCAGCGCTAGTGAAGTAGATTGCCTGCCAACACTCCATCCCCTATTGTTGCAGCAACTGCAAATCACAGAGCAGAAAGCTAGTAATCTGCTCGAGCGCATTACAGAGCTACTAGAGACAGACACTATAAAGGCCAATAATCATACGACAGAAGCAGTTCTTGACATCCACACTATTTTGGAAACAGTAAAACAGGATTTAGACAGGACCGTACACATAGTTAAATCCACACAGTACGACAACACACCATCCATCAGTACAGACATATCAGGTGACGAGCCACCTGGTAACATAACACAGGTGTCGTACACGGGAAGCGAGGCTAATTCCCCTCTAAATAGCCCAACCACCTCGGCACACGGTAGTGGTGCGAACAGAATAGACAGACCAGAATCACTCCACAGCCAACAAGAGACAGCTGAAAACGAGATGAATAGACACACTGAGTACCCCATGATCCACCCCACAAAGTTCACGGGGGAAGGCCAGGATCCCGAGGAATACCTCAAGGCCTTCAATAGAACGGCCCGGATCAATGGTTGGAGCGAGGAAGTTAGGAAACGGCTCCTTCCTGCTTACCTCACAAAGGCGGCCATGACATGGTATGAGCTCCATGAGGACACACTAGAAGCTGCCACATGGGAGGAAACCGCTTTACTCTTGAAGGAGGAGTTCCAGCTCATACCAGACGATGACGATCTCTATGACCAGATTAGACAGAGGTCACAGGGACCTAAAGAGAGCGCCCAGGCATACATCAATGTAAAATTGATAATGTGCGAAAAGTACAATGCAGCCATGACAAACAAACAGAAAGTCAAGCTGTTAATGCAGGGCCTCAGACCAGCCATAGTGGAAAAGCTATGCATAATGAACAACCCCACGGTCCAACATATGTTAAGTAACATAAAGACCATAGAGGAGGGAAGAAAGATCACGGAAAAGGCTACGGAAAAAGCAGTGGATCTGCACTTCCAAACTCAAAAAGACGACACCAATAATAAAATGGACGAATTGGTGGACAGGATGGAGAAACTGACAATAGCTGCCATCCAAGCGGGCGGGAGACCGCTAAGGGATGAGCACGCAGACAAACAAGAACACTATTATACTGAGAGGGACAGGGGGTACACAGAGAGGAGACTCTACGGAAGGGAGGAAAATTACTACCCTCCACAGCGGCCAACGACACCTCCCCCACAGGATAGGCCACACTACCCTCCTCGGTATTCACCGATATCATACACGGACACAGAGCCGACATACCCCTCACGGCGTTCACCATCCCCGTACACACAGGAGTACTACCCTGAGGAGTACGAGCACGACATCCCCCGACGAAACAGCCCGCCACCAGGTCGACAGTCCTACGCACCCCCACAATACAGACCAGACAGGCAGTACCGGGAAAACTCGCCCCCACGCAGGCAGGGCTATGCAGCCCCGCAATACAGGGGAAATGGGGAATATCGGGAGAACCCGCCCCCGCGCAGGCAAAGCTACACATCCCCACAGTACAGGGGAAATGGGGACAGGCGAGGAAACCCAACCCCGACCAGACAGGAGTATGCAGCCACCCAGTATAGGGAAAAGGGGAACCGACGGGAAAACCCGCTCCCCCAGCATCAGACATACACCCCACCCTGGCGGAAACATGAAAACAGACCCCCGGGCAATAACAGACAGGGAAGAAAACCCACAAGGGGACGGGACAATGTGGTTAAACACACGAAGGGCCCGGAACACTACCCCCTCCCCGACGAATACCCGAGGGAGTTCAGGGATGAAACACCCCACAGGACAGACAGGGGGGCAATACTCCCTACACCTAGCCACACACCGCAGGCGGGGAGCTGGCGTAGCCACCCCGAGGGGGGGCGCACATACATTACAGGCAGGCGTACACCCACGTTTCAAAAAAACGCCTAGACGGGGAGGGTCGGCTAGCGGATGAAGCAGCTGATGTTCCTCCCCCAACACAACAACAGAAAGGCCCTACCCCTAAGCAAATTCGTAAGAGTAAGGGGAAGAAGCAGCCAGACAAAGCTAAGGCTGACGATCCGCCCCCGGACCGTTTCCAAACACACCCCGTGCAAGGAGACGGCAACTGTCTGTTTAGGGCCATGAGCTTCCTAATCCGGAATACCGAGGATTATCATGGGGACTACAGACAGAAAATGGTCAAACATATCCTGGCCAACTGGAAAGAGTACCGGGACTTTGTGTCTGACGAGCGGGAAAACCCATTTCAGACCGGGGCGGATTACAAAAAATACATGGGTAGAGACGGCACTTATGCCAGTGCCGTAGAGGTGACCGCTCTCGGCAAGGTGCTGCAAGCCAACATCCATGTATACACTGATGTGCACTCGCCTCCGCTATTTTCCACTGCGGGATTCGATAGGGACCTACATGTACTTTTTACAGGAAACCCTAAGGCGGGACATTACACACCCCTCACAATCATAAGCAAACAGCCTGAGGACACGCACACACCCTCCACACAGAAAACCCTACCCCCTTCACCACAACACAGGGTGGGAAATGAACACACACAGGCGCAGGACGCGAGCTCGCTCGGCACTGAGAAGCCAGCAACAGGAGTCGAACTCGCGACCGCCTGGAACAAAAAACGGGGTAACAAGGGCAAGCTCAGGGTCACATTCGCAGACACACCTTCCCAAGAGGAAGGAAACAACAGTACGCCTACACAAAAGCTAGGAACGGTCAATGCACTAAACATTCGCCAGCAGACTTCTAGTCTAACAGCAAGACCGGTTAAAAGAGCTGGCAATGTACTTGGCGAACGCACTTTGCTGACCGGGGCAAAGTATTCAGGACAGGAAGTCAGCCGAGAGGCGAAGCGTGCCAGGTACGATAAGCGGACAGCTCCGTGCCTTCCCAGCACAAATGTCACTCCGGCAACAACAACAACAACAACAACATATACCCTACACAATACATCGGTGCAGGGCAATGGATTTCAGGTATCGGCCCTCACGATACACGCCAACATAAATGGCCACAGAGTGCAGGCCCTAATTGATACTGGGGCAGCCGTAAGTTGTGTTAATAGACGACACATTGCCGAGGCGCAAATACACGATGTCACGGGAGACATCCGGCTGGTAGCGGCCAATGCTCAGACGCTAGAAAACGCGGGGGTGGCAAACATACATATTAGGATAGACCATTTTGCCACAACGCACCCCATGTTCGTTATCGAACACCTTTCTGCGTCAGCCATAATTGGCATGGATTTTCTCGCTAGATATGAGGCTAGCATAAATTTCGCTAGTGGTCAGATGCTTTTAAAGCACGACCAGAGGCTCACCACACATCCCATGGTATACACCAGGAACAGAGATGGGATTCGAGCGGAGCGAGAAAATCACGAGCATCAGGCCCCTACACTGCACACTATCAGCCAATACACAGACACACACACAGATAAGGCGGCCAACCAGAACCACAGGCAGGACCTGACTCCGGAGCAAAATGAAAGGCTCACGGAGCTCCTGGAGACCAACAGGGATATTTTTGCCCATTCAATGAAGGATCTCGCTGTGACAGACCTCATTGAACACCATGTCACACTCACTAGTGACCGGCCAGTACACCAGCCTCCCTTCAGAGTGAGCCAGAAGGAGAGACACGCCATCGACGCTCAGATCTCAGAGATGCTCGAGGCAGGGGTCATTGTGCCCGTTATTTCTAACTACTCCTCACCGGTTCTGCTGACCAAAAAAAAGGACGGATCGCACAGACTTTGTACTGACTATAGGAGGCTCAATAAGTTAGTCGAAAATTATAGTTATCCACTACCAAGGGCAGACACCTATTTGGACGCCCTTGGTGGAGCCAGCTGGTTCAGTTCGATGGATTGCTATAGTGGATTCTATTCAATCCCCGTCTATGAACCAGATAGGCACAAGCTGGCGTTCGTTACAGAGAACGGGCTATTTACCTACACCCGTTTACCGATGGGTCTCCGTAACGCCAGCCAAACCTTCCAAAAGCTAGTGGATAAGACATTTTCAGGGCTTAAGTGGCGTTCCGTATTAGTGTACGTGGATGGTATAACGGTCTTCTCCAACACTTTTGACGAACACATCGTACATTTGGAGGAGGCTTTCGCAAGGATCAGAGAAGCTAAACTAAGGCTTAAACCTGCGAAATGTCAATTTGCCAGACAGCAGATTAACATATTGGGCCATATTGTCAACAGGGAGGGCATTATTCCCGACCCAGCTAAGACTGACGCAATAACGGGCATCCCAATGCCCACAAATTTGAAACAATTGCGCAGCTTTATTGGTTTGGCTTCGTACTATCGCAAGCATATCTATAGGTTTGCACACATCGCCCATCCCCTAACTGAACTCACACGTGAAAAAACGCCCTTCAGCATCAAGCAGGAACACATAGATGCCTTCAACACACTGAAGCAACTATTGACCTCACCTCCATTACTGCAACACTTCCACAGTGATAGGCCCACATTTTTACACGTGGATGCCAGCCTGTATGGGCTGGGGGCGGCCCTATTGCAGGAAGACGCAGAAGGGCGCAAACGGCCCGTCGCCTACGCTAGCAGGAAGCTAACGGCCGTTGAGACTAGATACTCTGCCACAGAGCGGGAAATGCTGGCATTTTCGTGGGGAGTGAACTATTTTAGAGTATACCTCTATGGTATCAAGTTCACGGTAGTGACTGACCACGCGAGCTTGCTTTTTTGGGACAAATTTAAAAACCCAAATTCGCGGCTCAACAGGTTTATATTCCGCCTGTATGAATATGACTTCGTGGTCAAGCACAAGAAAGGCGCTACACACCTAGACGCAGATGGGTTGTCTAGGCTGCCAGTAGCCGATCCCCCGGATGACAGTAAGGACCACGACTGGGACGATATGCCCACCTTTGCCCTGACGGTGATTAACATCAAACAGGAGCAAGAAAGTGATCCGTACTTGAAACAGATTCTATTGGCACTAGAAAACTTGGATAAAGTGGACTCCAAGACAGCACGGCTGTCTAGGCGATTTTTCCTAGACAAAGACGGGGTACTGAAATTTAAGCCCACAGCCATGCACGATAGCGCACCTATAGCGGTTCCGGAATCATTGAAAGAAAATATCATGATCGGACACCATAATAGCCCACTGGCAGGGGCGCACTTAGGTACGCATAAAACATACCTTAGAATCCGTGACAAGTACTATTGGGTAAACATGAAGGCCGACATAGATACCTTTGTAAAGACATGTCACACTTGCCAACGATTCAAAACAAGACCTGGCAAGCCTCATGGACTACTCAACCCAATTCCCGTGGGAGAGTTATTTCACAGAGTCGGGATAGATGTGAAAGGCCCCATTACAACAAGTCAGAAAGGTAATAAATATATCCTGGTGGCCACCGAGTATCTCACACGATACATGATTACAAAGGCTGTTCCCAAAGCAGACACGAACAGCATAGCCGAATTCCTATTTGATATAGTTACACGATACGGCCTATTCCAAACCTTACTATCCGACAGAGGTACTATTTTTACCTCGAGAGTGCTCCAACAGTTTTTGGAGATACTCCGGATTAAGGCATACACTACCACGAGTTTTTCCCCGCAAACCAACGGACTCACGGAGAGTATGAACAAAATACTCGGAATAGCGCTGGCCAAATTTACAGAGGACGCAGGAACAGACTGGGATGAATACCTGCAAGCCATTACTTTTAGTTATAATACCTCTGTATCCACGGCTACGAAACACTCTCCACACTTCCTACTGCACGGATACACACCCAGAAGTCCCATAGACAATATATGTATCCCACAGGACGCCTACACGGACAATGCGGCCCGGCTAGAGCATTTGCAGATAGCCCGCATGAACGCTAGGAACAACATAGCCGAGGCTCAAAAGAAACAAAAAGAGCGGTACGATCGGAATAGGAAGACCGTGGAATACACACCCGGGCAATTGGTCATGGTCTCCAATTCTGCCCGTAAGAAAAACGTGTCCGAGTTTCTCCTGCCACGCTGGTCAGGTCCCTTCAAAGTCAGCAGGAAGGTATCTGACTTAAATTACATAGTCAGCGTGCGCCATGGGAGAAAACTCATTAAAGACACTATTCACGCCCGCCGGATGAAGGCATATCATACACGCCAAGCTCACACACCTACACGTACAGGCGGGCACACTACTAAAAGAAAAGGAAACGATCCCGCTGGCAGACGTGGAAAAAAGGCCAAGAAATAGCCTTCAGACCCCACTGACCGAACCGGGATACGATCCTAACACTCACCAGAACTGTCCCGGAGACACAGCCTAGAATGGCGCCAGAAACAATTACTCTGAGAAAAGACGGTCTCCAAACCCGCAACCTTCTGAATACCAGGAACATAAGGTCGGGTAGATATCCAGTCTAGGATAGACATGTAGGAAGCTAACACAGATTGGGACAGTTCCACTAACAGCGGGTCATAAATGAAAAACAACAAAATCACCTCCGGCACATAGTCACCAAACACGCGACTAGCGGCCCAGACACACTAGTGTATAACGACATTTGGTACAACGGATAGGAATATACTTGAACCACGATACAGTTAACACAAAATTTGGGGACACAAATGTAGTTAGTTAGAGGTTCTTTTGTATGGCGGACGGCCCCACTCACAATTACAGAGATAGCATTCAGGCGGAGAGACACAAACATACAGTCACAGAGCACTGTCAAGCAAGTAACAAGATAATGCACACGTGAGTGAAATTAGACACTATCGAGAAGTGATAAGGCACGCATGGCTGGCTGACCTTCACGCACACAGACGAACTAAGCCTGCTCCAAGTGGACAGGAAAGACGCGTTCATTCACGGCAGATCCAAGGACCCTATAACTTCCAAAATTACACTACGAGGAGAGTTCAAAAATACGCAAACTCCTCACAGGTATGCGTACTTTCATTTGCGCAGTGCACATACACGGGGAACGTGCCATAATATGGACGGCACAAATACCGTCGTGACAAGTCTTTACAGGCAACCGGGTCCGAACCCATGATCACACACCACGCTCGTACCAAAAACTAACTATCCAACGGTATTTTTGGTACGGGGAACACAATCAAAATACATACAAGGAGCGCACAAAACATGAATAACGCAGACATAGTACACAGAGAATGACACGAGATCACGGGTTCCAATCCCAGTAAACATTAGACACCAAGGAAGGCAATCATCCAGGCTTCCAACCACACCGAAATTGGCCCATACAGATACATGAACAGGGAATACCACATTTCCTCACGCCAAAAACCGGGCATAAAATTTCAAAATACACCTGACATGGGAAATACATTTCCCAGACACAGCAGGATAATTTCATAAGACAAAGGTCTCGCAGAATAGTGACCACACAATAGTATTAGCAAATAGTATGAATTGCCACATTAAGGCCGCCAGGAATCTAGAACAATAACATCCCAGCCTGACATTACACATACCAACTGCTGACTTGCAGACTCATCATACTGCAATACTGCTGGTGACAAGACACTATTGTGTATCGGCAGTGACCGTGAAATTACAAACGCAAAACAATTATAACACCATACATTTTTTTTTTAACACTGCAAAAACATTTAGCAGTGGACAAGACGTGACACAGCAGAACTTATCTTGGACCCATACGAGCACGTTCGCAAAGACGTTGGCAGGCCACGGGCGCCTTCTGCCCATACACGCGATACATATTACGACTTAGCCTGTAACAGACCAACCGTCCGCGTGGTGTAGCGGAACATAGGCACACACACGCGCCCTCACTAATTAGGAGCGAACACAGACGGGCTCTGAGGAAACAAGACCTCCCCCCCCAATAACTTCTTTTCGCGATTCTATTCCTAAAATAAATCATTCCAGGCGACTAGGACATGGCCAGTCGCACTACGTCCACTGGACACATTCACACTACAAATGGCAGACCAGATTAGGTCGTGAAGCTTTACTATCCCAAGGCGCGGATAGAAGGCCAGCATGGACCAAGGGAGGATGACAGGAGAACAGGCTACCAGCGTACCACCTTACTCCCTTCCAATAACCTTCTCACGCCCAACATAAACAACGCAGACACATGAACACGACCAAAACAGCTACACTACATTACAGAGTATACACAAGGGGTTGATAGTCTTCATGCGTCTAAACAGAAGGCTTGCTACGCCTTGGATCACGATGCTACCACCTGAGTATTAGGGGTGGGTCGGCAAACATAAAAAAAAGCATAATGCGCATCTCCAAATGAGAGATGAGGCCACAATTATATATATTAACCATTATTTATTAATTAAATACTCCCACATGACAGGAATATATTGGTATTATGCCTCAACCTACACCTATCCGTACATGAGTGCAGACGCCTCATATCCAGATACATGCATGAGTATCCCACCCATTTACCAGGGGTATTACTAGCAAACCTGCATGGAATTTTCATATCTTTGCAATCCAGGGAATTACCTCCCCAGTCCACTCATTATAGGAACAATCCTAGTAGCATTACCGGCTCAAGGCCACCATTTATTTGAGCCCAAAGATGCATACCCTCTTCCTACCATGCTTTCAGCCCACTCTACAAATAACTACCCCCAGATCCTAATAACAGGGTACCTGACATTACAGACCCTACTAACACCTCCATTAAGGTACAAAGAGCATTATCGCTGGAAAGCTGACGTAGCAATAGTAGACCAGAAGTAGCCTATGTACTTAGAAGATCTATAACCCCACAACACTTGGAAAATTTTACATTTTTACATAAAAAAATACATTATTTACACAGGTTACGCCTATATTTTTTTTCTTCATAAAAAGGAATCTGATACACTCTGATTGGTGATAGCGGCGTAAGCCAAAGGCCAAAGGCACCACACTGGAGCAGAGCTGGGGAAGGTGATGTGGACCCTTACCCCAGTTGGATCAACAGCTCAGTGACCTTACTTAACTCCACGACCAGACCAAACAGACGAACCACGTAAGGTTAAGGCACTCGCGGCCTGGCCGGGCAAGCTCTGGAATCCTAGGTGCACCTCAACTGCCCCTGGGAGGAAGGGATGCTACACCCACTCTGTGCCACGGTCGTCGAAGCCAAGACCTGCAGGGAAGTCTTTCTGAGGATGGTGGGAGAAATAGCCCACTCCGCGCCGAACTCAGGGGATGACTCTAGAAGAGACGACCCCAGTATGACTAGACTCCTAGTTAAATTTAAGTTAGGTACGGCTTCCATAGCGGGAAGCAAGGCTCTTGTGCGTTGGAGTGAAATGTTACTGCGAAATACATATAACTGCGGCCAACAATGGCGAAGAAAATACTACTGCGGCCGACAACGGCGGGTAGAAATATTACTGCGAAAGGCAGACTACGATTGCCTATAAAGGCGAAAATAATATTATGTCATTGGACGACAATGTCCAATGCCCACATAAATGGCGATGCATCGGGCAGCCGATGGGCATTAAGAGAGGGGCATTGCGAGCGCCTCATAAGGGTTACGTGGGCGGCCCAACTACGACTACATACGCAATGGCAACGGTAAAGAACTGATAAGTACAGCGGGCGAAACGGTTTGCTCAGGGGCACCGTAAGCCGCCTGCGACTAGGTTAATACTAGTGATAAGCGTCGACACCTAGAATTAAGGGAACGGAATCCAGCGATTCTAGAGACAACCGGTGTTTCTGGAATCGTGCGGGTGGTGTCCTGAGGAAGTAAATTGCCTCAGGTGATCGTTCTGGTCCAAATTTAGCTGTAAGACGGTTGCATTTGACACGCAACCTAGGATTAAGCAAATTTATTAACCGCTGTTGTACAGCTCAAGAGAAGGAAGACTTTGAGGAGGAGCTACAACAGCAGTTGAATGGTCAGAGCATCATTGTCATGGGAGATTTGAATGCACATGTAGGAAGTGAAAGGCAAGGATATGAAAATGTATTGGGAGCAGAAGGATGGGGTAGCAGGAATGAAGAAGGGAGAAAGTTGCTGGATTTTTGCAAGAGAAACGGTTTAGTGGTAGGCAACTCCTGGTTCCGGAAGAAAGAAAGCCACAAGGTAACGTGGTACAGCAGTGATTTAACAAAGAAATCTTTGGTAGATTACATGCTGTACGACTGGGAAATGAAGAGAAGTGTCAGAGATATAAAGGTAATACCATCAGAGGCCTTAGATAGCGACCACAGAATACTTGTAATGAACCTGGGAGTTGTTAAGGATAGCAAGAGGACAGAGTACCAGGAAAGGAGAATCAAAGTATGGAAACTCAAGGAAAATGAAGTCAAGGAAGAATTCCAGAAGATAATAAGGGAAAAGATGCCAACAGACAATCCTAAAACAGGGGAAGAGGAATGGAAGCAATTCAAAAACACAATGGTGGAAGCTGCAGTGGCAGTATGTGGAAGAACAAGCAACAGAAAGCGGTGTAAAGAGACACCATGGTGGAATGAGAGAGTAAAAGAAGCTGTGGGAAGGAAGAACAAGGCTTTCAGAGTGTGGTTCCAGGAAAGATCTGATCAGGCAAGGGAAGATTATAAGATAAAGAAGAAAGAAGCAAACAAGATTGTCGCAGAGGAGAGGAAGAAGTGGATGGTAAAGTGGACAGAGATGATGGAGGAAGACAGCAGAGGAAATAAGAAAGTACTTTATGGGATGGTCAAAAGTAAGAGAAGAGGTCTGCGAGAGGATGTGGTAATGATGGACAAAAACGGAACTGAGGTACACAACAAAGAGACACTCAAGACAGTGTGGAAAGAGTACTTTGAGGATTTGCTGAATCCAAATGGTCATAGGGAGGAAGACAATGTATTGGAAGATGGAGAAGACAACACAGGAATGGAAAAGGACCCGACTTGGAGAGAACTGGAAATGGCTATAGACAAGATGAAAGGAGGAAGGGCACCAGGTGTGGATGAAGTGAGTGTTGAAATGGTGAAGGCAGCAGGGGAGGTTGGGAAACAGTGGCTGTACCGTGTGATGAGGGTGATATGGAAGGAGAAAAAGACCCCAGAAGATTGGAAGAAAGGATTAATTGTCCCAATATTTAAGAAAGGAAGCAGAAAGGAGTGCAGAAATTACAGGGGAGTCACACTCATACCTCACTGTGCCAAGATATATGAAAAGATATTAGAAAGTAGAATACGAGCCAAAGTGGAGAGAAAATTGAGAGAGGAACAGTATGGATTCAGACCTGGGAGATCAACAGTGGATCTCATATTTTCAGTGAGACAGCTCCAGGAACACCACTACGAATTTGGAGAGGATCTGTTGATGGCCTTCCTGGACATCGAAAAGGCCTATGATAGTGTGTGTAGGGAGAAGGTTTGGAAAGCAATGGAAAACATGGGAGTGGAAAAAGAGACTGTAGGCAGAGTGAAGGAGATGTATTGTGGAAGTGTGAGTTGTGTGAAAGTTGGAGGGGAAAGAACAGACTGGTTCAGACAAATGAGTGGCCTGAAACAGGGTAGTGCGCTGTCACCCCTTCTCTTTATTGTGGTTATGGACGAGGTAATGACACGGATAGCAGGAAAGATAGGAGAAGATAAGATGAAGGCAATGGTGTTTGCAGATGATCTCATGGTCTGGGGAAACAAGGAGGAGGAAATCCAGGAGCAACTGAAGGCTTGGGAAGAAACAGTGGGAGAGTACGGATGGAAGTTCAACATCAGTAAATGTGAGATCCTGTTAACGACCAGGGAAAAGGACAGACCAATGAGTGGGATAACACTTGGAGGTGGACAGCTGAAGAAGGTGGAAAGTCTCAAGTACTTGGGAAGTATAGTGGAGGAAAATGGGAGAAATGACAAAGAGATTACGGAACGTGGCAGACAGGCAGAAGCATTTCTGAGAAGCATTAGGAGCTTAGTGTGGAATAAGGATGTCCCACAAGAAAGCAAGGAAGTGTTATACAGAAGCTACTATATCCCGATACTGACCTATGCTTCAGAAACGTGGACAATGAAGAAAAGAGACATAAGCAGAATACAGGCAGGTGAAATGAAGTTCCTGTGAAGTAGGATCGGAGTAACAAGAAGAGACAGGGTGAGGAATGAAAAGGTCATGGAAATGGTGAAAGAGGAGCCCTTGCAAGGTAGGATTGAGACATCAAGACTGAGGTGGTATGGACACTTAAAGAGAATGGATGAGAAGAAGATTCCCAAGAGGATACATGAGATGCAGATGCAGAAGAATCGACCAAGGGGAAGACCAAGAGATCGATGGCTGAAAGGAGTGGAGGAATGTGTCAAGAAGAGAGGCGAGGACTGGACCAGAGTGACAGCGGAGAAATGGTGGGAAGAAAGAAATAAGTGGCGAGGCTTATGTTCCAAACAGACCCAGCCTGGGGCTGGAAACTGTACAAGATGATGATGATGATGATTAACCGCTGTTGCCAGGCAATGGAACAGCACATTTCGGCATTAGAGTAAGGCCATCTTTTCGGCTTAGTCATAGCAGCCATTTTTTTTTACCATAGGTAAGGTAAATAGTATTAAGCCGTTCGGCGCCTGATGACCCAGAAACCCGGCATCAGGGTAAGTCCGACAACTCATGATAAGTCATGATAATTCGTTGTAAGATAGCATAAGCCTACATTTAAGGCAATTTTTTTTAAATTATATATATATATAGATTACAGTAGAATATATCGGCACTTGGTGACTAAAAATCCGTTACCAAGGTAAGCCCGACAACATTAGGCTAAGATAGGTTAACATAGGCTAACCTAGATTAAGTTAGACTTCAGTGGCGCTACACTTAGTTTACAAATTAAGCGCTACCAATGAAGGTTCTATATATACCTGTAATGCATTGCAATGTATTGTACTGTCCTATTCATGACTAATCCACTTTCACCCACACAGGAAGACCACGGAGCTACGAAGAGATGAACATTTTTATATGGATACATTTTTTGATTTACAGATAACCAGGAGCGTGAATATGTCTGGGGTAAATGTATTACCCACACCAAAATACACTTACCTTCATCTATGTCACACACAAATACACAAATACACTACTCATCAATTTTAGTTGCACCCTTAAAGGTGACAACGTCAGCGGTCAGCGGTGGACAGCATACGTGGGATGATGAACATCACTGAACGCAAACACATTTCAGCATACGCAAATGAAGCGTTACTTCAGGCTCAAAGGGCGACACAGAGTTTGTAAGCGCCGAACCTTCGACCCTAAGGTGGAATTCCGACCCACGACGGAAAACCACGAGGTTATATGATAAGTACAGGGAGAGAATAGTGGACTAGCCACTAAACCGCACCAGGAACGGCCGATTAGAGAACGGTAGTCGAGGCATGATGGTAAGGTGCGCACAAAGTATAAGGGGTATACAATAACTGGCCAGGTAACAGCTCTACAAGGTATATATGATAGTGATAATTGTAAATTGTAAATTATTTTGTATTTTCTCGCCATATCATACGATTGAAAGGTTCCACAAGAGTGGCCAACATAACTATACATACAGGGTACCAACATGGCAACCATTATTTTTTCTATGTTCATCATTATTACTATGTTTACTATGTTCACTTATAAATCGTCAGGTATATTACAAATGTAATGACTATTATTATTATTATCGGGTCATATCTGTTATCATTATCAAGACCACCAACGTAAATAATGTCCATGATTTGTTTTCTTTCATTTTTCTTTCTTCTAACTTCCCCATTTGTCAGGGTGTTCCGTTTTATCCCAAACCAATAAATGCACTTTGATTATATCCCTTAAATTATACCCTGGAACACCCATTTTTTCTATTCTCTTCTATCTTTCTCTTAGCAGGGAGCATTTTTTCCCCAAAATAAAGCCAGACGACAATTCCTCGTCTAGCTGGGTTTTTCCTCCCTGCACAACTATGTAACGGATAAGTATCCAAACCATGTTTTTTTTTCCTTCTTTTTGAAACTCGCAATATGCCAACAATGGCAATGGCAATTTTGTCTCAATGTCAATTTTTTCTCAATGTCAATTTTTTTTTCTCAATGTCAGTTTCCATTTTTACAATGTCAATGTCAATTTCCATTTTTACAATGTCAATGTCAATGTTATATATATATCTCTGTACATCCCATAACCCTCCCCTCTGAACACGGGCTGATCTCACACCTACGCTTCGACACGACATCACCCATTCTATACGACGACGCCGACGACGACGAGGAAGACACCACCAGGAGATACGAGGGGGCTTCAAGAACAACTACATCAACATCCCAACCTCCAGTTCCGTTCCCGTTCGCGAGGACGCGAACAAATGGAGGAAGACGCTTGTACAGTACCCCAGGGGTATGCACCCCTTGGAGACCATCCCCCCCATCATCTGTCTAAATCTCCTAACTGGCAACCCTTGGAAAGCCAGACCAACATCCATCAACACCACAAGGACAGCTTGCCACTCTAGAAAGCAGCTCAATCCTTGCACAATTATTACACACAGCGACACATTATTAACTGGGGCAGCTATGCCATCACAATGCTGACAGCATAGCGCCGAAGAGTATAAGAAGGCGTCTTAATCAGGTCAAGGGGTCTCTCAATTATCAGTGCTTCAACGTTACGGCCGAAGGCTACGCTGGTATCATCAGAGGTGAGTCAGACGTGTTCAGATCTCCAATATTTGTAACCTTTACCCACAAATTGTACTTTTACATTGTAACATCACTACATCCCTTAGAAGGGACTCACATATACATTATTACTGGCCAATAAACACTTGGTCAGTTTCTTACACCTGCATTACTGTTTACACGCTTCTTTACGCCCTAATTCCCTTCCTGAACTCTCCGTCACTATTAGACGTGACTTATAGTAGCCAGATACTTGCTAGTGCAAGCAACGTCGTATTCCCTACCGGCCTGCCTGCTAGGAGCGGCCCGCACCATATAGCTGACACGTACAAGTTGATTATCTAACCAGACAGCTGGGCGACCAGCACAGTGACCCTTGCATTGAGTTCCATCCCCTAAAACACTCCTACATCATTTATAGGAGCCCCCTAACACCAAACAACACTCTACACTGGTCAGCTTGCCCGACTGCGGGAAGCTACCCCCTTTTAGACACCTTCTTCTAAATCAACACAATAACTCTCCGTTTTAGATCCTACCACCCCCAAATAAGGGATCTAAAACAGTATAGAGAAATCTAGACTTAGATGGTATGGACATGTAAAACGAATGGAGGAGAAGAGGATACCCAAGAGAGTACACGAGACGAAGTGGGAAGGAAAGAGGCCGAGAGGAAGACCGAGAGACAGGTGGCTGAAGGGGGTGGAAGAAAGCGTGAAGAAGAGAGGAGAAGACTGGACAAGGGTGGAGGCGGAGAGATGGTGGGAAGACAGAAGACGTTGGAGAGGCTTATGTTCCAAACAGACCCGGCCAGTGGCTGGAAACTGTGCAAGATGATGATGATGATTATTATTGTTCGCTGGTTCTTTTTCTTTCTTATAATTGATTTCGTGATGAACATTTTGTGGGGGGAAAAAAGGCGCAAAATCAGTTCAGTGAACTCCCGATTTAACATTTACCCGCAATTAACGTTATTTTCTGATGGACCCGGCTATTATGCCATAAGAAGCAATGTATATCTGGCTTCATTTTAACGTTTGCCGATTTTACATTTCACCTCCATTTAAGGCTCAATTCTTGGACCGCTGGAATAAAATCTGTGTCGATTTAACGCTGGTATGGTCCCAAACAATTTACAAGTTAATATTTTCTCCCTTGCTACGTGAACAGTATGACGTCACTCCCTCTGCGTCATACGTAAGATTTAAAATCATTAAGCCGTACCATAATGTATTGCGAATGGGTGCAGTCAGCTGGCATTTGAGAGTGCGCAAATGCAAGGAAGCTGTGTCCGTAGATTTAGTGGCACGTTAAAGATCCCCTTCGGGGCATAAATCCGGCACCCCGGCGTCTCTAAAAGCTGCAGTTGTTAAAAGGGACGTAAAACCAATAACATTATTATTATTATTATTATTATTATTATCTTTTAAAAAATGTAACATTGACATGCAATGGCAAGATTGAGGTTAACCACGCGCGCGTCCTGCGGGAAGTCTTAACTGGCTGAGAAAATTCATGAATACGTGCGCGTTTTCCCACTGCCTTGAATTGGCGCTCGTCAGAACACTGAACATCCGCGAGAAGACTCTTTGTTATTGGCCGCGACCTTGAGAAACTGACCAATCACTGCAGGCATACGGCAGATGAGCTCAGTCGCATTTGTTATAATCGTGAGTCAAGTTAAAGAAACAGGGGACTAGTTAATTAAAAATATATTAATTACTTTCGCTGATTTTGAAAAAGCTTTATTGACTACTAAATCCACCCCAAATGTGGGTTAATGTCACGAAATGACAATATGATTTTTTGACAAGGTGTCTCGTACATTTGGCTGTACATCATCCCGCGGATACGGCTAGCCAAACTTCGTTAGATGCGTTATGAAGTACACAGACTATCAGTTGATTCCTTCATAACAGATATTACGTACAGTACTCCTTTGAAATTAAATACCGTATTTCCTCGAATAATCGTCTCACTTTTTGAGCCTAAAATTCGTGGAAAAAAGCAGGGTGCGACGATTATGCGAAGAATATTTAAGTTCAAAGAATATACTGTATCCTTATTTGCTGCACGGGCCAGTCATTCGCGTAGCGTGAGTCTGGCATAAGTCATAGCCTGCAGTCAGAGACAGGCTTCTTTCTTCTAACAAGGTCACGACAGGTTAAAGCTCGCGGAATGTGCTGATGAAGTTGGCCGTTCGCGTCGCGGTTCATAGCCCGCAGGCATAAAGACGAGATCACGCCAGATTAGGCCTATAAGATCGCGGAATGTGCGCTGGCCGCTCGCGTCACAGTTCCATAGCCCTTAGGTATAAAGACGAGATTACTTTCTGCTGACAAGATCACGCCAGATTAGGCCTATAAGCTCGCGGAATGTGCGCTGGTCGTTTGCGTCACAGTTCATAGCCCGCAGGCATAAAGACGAGATTAGGCCTACTTTCTGCTCATCAAATCAAATATATTGAGTAAAAAGTTTCCGCCCAATCAATACTTTTTCTGAAAAAATTTTTTACTTTTTTTTCTCACATTAGGGACATGTTTCGAACAAATAATTTGTTCTTCTTCAGCCTATACATATATCAACTTAGTAATTATCTTAGACATTTGCAATAATTAAAATACATGCACATTAGACAATTCATTAAGAGTATACAATTACATTCATTAAGAAACATACAACTAAAAAACGCAATGTTAAAATACTTGATAACACATTAAAATATTTGGAAAATTTCTTGTTCCCATTTGTACTGGATGGCCTTGTTATGAAGGCTTATTAAACGGTTATAGGCAGCAGTTCAATAAAGGCTCAGAATCATCCCTCTGGTTTATTCTTGCCGGTGATGTATTGATGGGTTTACATGGCCTTTGGTTGATTTTCTTTAATATCTGCGTCATACGGATTGTTGTTTTTTTTGTTGGTAAGGCGATCCTGCCGTGAGTTGTTTATTGTGGAGCAAACTGTAAAGATACGAAATTTAATTAAACTGAAAGATGCGTCTGAGAAGAAGAATAGATATGTTTGAAGGGGCTAATCTGTAACTTACTGGGTGACGTCTTGAATGTGACTTACGGGTTTACTGAGTGAAATCTTCTTGCCTGGTGCTGTAATGAGCCAAAGGACTAGTATCAGTAAGTGCGTGTGAAACGGAAACTGTTGCCGCATGAAGTTGCATTGAACGGCTTACCTGTCCTGCCTGTGAGATGTGTAGCGTGGAGCCGTGTTACACTGACTGAACTGCTATGCGCTGGCTGAGGCAAGTGTTTACGTAGTGTGTGGCGGGGAGGGGAGGGTAAGGAGAGGTGAACTTGTCTTGGCTGAGTGGAAACAGGTGTGTGGGTGTGACGCGTGACGTCATATGTTTTGATTAGTATAACAGTATAAACAAACGTTTTCGAATAACAATCAAACCAATCTCCCTCCCACATCAACGCTAACCCTGCACCCCCCATGAAGTTACTAATCAAAACATATGACGTCACGCGTCACACCCACACACCTGTTTCCACTCAGCCAAGACAAGTTCACCTCTCCTTACCCTCCCCTCCCCGCCACACACTACGTAAACACTTGCCTCAGCCAGCGCATAGCAGTTCAGTCAGTGTAACACGGCTCCACGCTACACATCTCACAGGCAGGACAGGTAAGCCGTTCAATGCAACTTCATGCGGCAACAGTTTCCGTTTCACACACACTTACTGATACTAGTCCTTTGGCTCATTACAGCACCAGGCAAGAAGATTTCACTCAGTAAACCCGTAAGTCACATTCAAGACGTCACCCAGTAAGTTACAGATTAGCCCCTTCAAACATATCTATTCTTCTTCTCAGACGCATCTTTCAGTTTAATTAAATTTCGTATCTTTACAGTTTGCTCCACAATAAACAACTCACGGCAGGATCGCCTTACCAACAAAAAAAACAACAATCCGTATGACGCAGATATTAAAGAAAATCAACCAAAGGCCATGTAAACCCATCAATACATCACCGGCAAGAATAAACCAGAGGGATGATTCTGAGCCTTTATTGAACTGCTGCCTATAACCGTTTAATAAGCCTTCATAACAAGGCCATCCAGTACAAATGGGAACAAGAAATTTTCCAAATATTTTAATGTGTTATCAAGTATTTTAACATTGCGTTTTTTAGTTGTATGTTTCTTAATGAATGTAATTGTATACTCTTAATGAATTGTCTAATGTGCATGTATTTTAATTATTGCAAATGTCTAAGATAATTACTAAGTTGATATATGTATAGGCTGAAGAAGAACAAATTATTTGTTCGAAACATGTCCCTAATGTGAGAAAAAAAAAGTAAAAAATTTTTGAGAAAAAGTATTGATTGGGCGGAAACTTTTTACTCAATATATTTGATTTGTAAGCGTCAATACGGACTTAAAAAAATGGATAACCCTCCAGTTAATCTACTTTCTGCTGACAAGATCACGCCAGATTAGGCCTATAAGCTCGCGGAATGTGCGCTGGCCGTTCACGTCGCGGTTCATAGCCCGCAGGCATGAAGAAGAGATTACTTTCTCCTGACAAGATCACGCCAGATTAGGCCTATAAACTCGTGGAATGTGCACTGGCCGCTCGCGTCTCGGTTCATAGCACGCAGGCATAAAGACGAGATTAGGCCTACTTCCTCCTGACAAGATCACGCCAGATTATACGCTCGCGGATTGTGCTAAGTGACGAAACTTGCCACTCGCGTCACAGTTCATAGCCTGCAAGCATAAAGACGCGATACTTTTCTTCTGACAAAGCCGCGCCAGGTTATAAAGTTGCGGCAGCATGTGCAACTGACTGGCGCACAAATACAAACATGCTACGCGACGATTATGCGAGGAAATTTTATAAACCTATTTTAGTGTTTGAAAAGTGGGGTACGACGATTACGCGGTGGCGACAATTATGCGAGGAAATACGGTATTAGCCTTTTGCAGGCCTATAATCAACGTCAAACAACTTAACCTAACTTCCTTTATTTGAACAAGAATGTGTTCGTAATCAATGCTTCAGCCTCCAATTTAGGCTAGATTTGAGCCGCGGAAATAAAATCTTCCTTGACGCAACGTTTATGAAATATAAATACAGTATGTCGTTTTTAACGTATCTACGGTTGCAAATAATTTAAGAGTTGATTTGATTTTTGAAATAACAGGTAACTAGTTTTCTTTACCTACACCTCTGTTGCGAAGTCCGAAAAGTGGCAACGTTGGATAGGACATCAATAATTGTCAATAATACCCCTGTTTGAAAACTAACCACAGTGGAGTGGGCACAAATAAATGATACACACTCTTTTAGTAGAGTTCAAAATAAGGTCTAACGTTGAAGTCGCAAGAGTCTCGTCGAAAGTGGTTTGCAGAATGGGATGGAGCAAGGTCTTATTTTTATAGCTTTCCTTCGGGAGATAGGGTAAATGTTTATGTGAGACTCCCACTGGTCTACATAAAAAATTAAATTAAAAAAAGAACTACTTCAAGCCTGCCATTCCGTGATACCAACGATCCTGAACTCATTCTTGTAAAGAACCTATGTATCATATTTCAATTTTTTATGTTCATGCAGTATATTTGCTAAAAGTTGGAGGTTTTATTTAGTTAAAGTTGGCGGTTTTTTCCTGCATTGATGGCGGGAATCCATTCAGATCCGATGGCATCAGTGCTGAACCAAAGCCAAGCTATTTATTAGCGAAGAGATTTGTGCTGTGCAGGACATGTGTATTCTTTGGGTTGTAATAGTTTTGGGATTTATATTAGACTAGTGGTGAATGTTGTAGAAAAGTCTGTTGGTTGGTTCCTCAGTTTAGGGACTGCGACAACGCGGTCATGTAGCCCCGTGTACTTTGGGTGTGTGTGTAGAATCTGCCTTATAACCGGTGTTAATTGTGATGCCTGTATTAGTGTGCGTTATCTGTTTTCTATTCAAGTAAGGACTGCAAACATTGAATTTTTTCAAGTAGTTCCTACTTTTGCCTCCAAACACAACCGTCAACGACTACTAGTTCAGAACTTTGGTCACCCGATGCCATTGCAGTCAGCTCCTGGCGACGAACATCAGAACCTCTAAGAGCATTTGTCAAATGTTTAACCTATATAATTTAGCTGCACACAGGTGTAATTAGTGGAAGGTTCTTTAACATGCCATAAATCTATGCCATAGGTCTGCTGGCTTTACTTCCTCTCCGAAGTAAGGCATACTGAGGGATTTTCAACGCTCTTAAAAAATCCGACAACTTCGGCCGGGTTTGAACCCGCGATCTTGGGCATAGAAGCTCAGCATGCTACCAACTACGCCACCGAAGCTGCTGTAGAGATGTCAGCAAAAGGATTAAGCACACAATTAGTGGGAAGCAAGACACAAAGTCCTGTATTTTCATGGTATTTCAATTTCAACTAATAGAATAAAAGATTGCATCAATATCTAATTAAATCCTCCTTACATCCTTCCAGATTTGTGTGGTCCTTACTGTCCAAAGTTTGAGGCAACTAAACCTACATAAAAGACAGACTTCTCTTTGTGATTTAGCCTATATTATGGACATTTTCTTCTTGTTAATGTACAATACTAATTTTTAATAGATTACTGTTTATTATTTAATAGCCTACAAGTTGTTTTTTTGAGGCAGCGGCAGCCGATTTTTCACATAAAAAATGTGAGCACCACAGTAGAATATTACGATGATTTTTCGAAAACTTTTTATTTAACAATGATATATAAATACTTTGTATTAAACCCATATGGAAGAATAATTTGTGCATATAGTAGTGTGTATGGACTGAAACAAGGATGTGTACTGGCTCTAACGCTTTTTGCGCTGTACTTGGCTGCAATGCTTTATGATTCACCCACAAACATCCCAAGTGTGGAGGTCAAGTATCGTTTTGATGGAGGGCTTTTCAACCTAACTCTTCTCCATTCCTTGAGGAAAACTCTGGTTACTAATATGTTGTATGCAGATGATGCTGCATCGCCAACTCTCATACCAGAAGAGCTGCAAGAGTCAGTTGTTACGAAAGTACGTGTGATCGCTTTGGTCTTACCATAAATGTCAATAACACTAAAGTCTTGGCACAACCTTGACCAGGCACACCTCTTCCTCAGTTCAATATCTCCATCTCAAATTTGTCATTAGAACAGGTATATCATTTCTCGTACCTGGGCAGTACCATTTCTGTGAGCAGGATGTGGGTAAGACAATTGGTGCAGTCCATGCAGCATATGGACAATTATCACACCGGGTCTTCATGAATAAAGATCTGTCCACAAGTACAAAGCTTATGGTATACAAAGCAGTAGTCATTTCTACATTGCTGTATGGCTGTGAAACGTCGACCCTTTACCGACGTGATCTTAGAAAGCTTGAGCGCTTCCACCTACAAAAACTTCGATCAATCCTGAGGATTAAATGGGAAGACCGCATCACCAATATTGCTGTTCTTGAAAAGACTCAAATCAACAGCATAAAATCATCCCATAATAGGTCACCAATTTAGATGGATGATGTGAGATTACCTCGTCAAATGCTATAAGGTGAGCTATGCTATGGCACCAGACCTCATGGTGGTCCTAAGAGGCACTACAAGGACCAATTTAAGCAGACCCCGAAATTGACAGGTCTGATACACAAACCTGGGACATGCTGGCTGAAGACCGCTCAACTGGGCGCCGTATCATCTTGGATACTGTAAAAACTTTTGAAAGGGATTGACGCATACATGAAGAGGCAAAACGTCAAGCTAGGAAACTTCCAGCAGCCCAACCACGTCCTCCTCCAGCAATACTATGTGACTTGTGTGGACGATTGTTCCATGCCACGATTGGACTCTTTAGTCACCGTAAACACATCCACAAACTGGACTTAAGGAAGAAGATTTATACTCTGATTCGAGTTAAACTCACCATAAAAGGGCATTACATTGTATTTTTTCACAAAACCCCTATTTAAAGTTTACCTCTATTTAAGGCTCAAATCTGCAGGTCCCAGGGCAAATGTTAAATGGGGGTTTCACTGTATGTGCAAATTTACGAGGATTATAAATTAATTTTACGGAGTTTGGTTATAGAGGGGGGCCCGGGAGATTCCAGCCCCAGGGCCCATTGCCACTCTCCATGGCCCTGGGAGTATATTATTGTCTTATGAAAGTTCTATGACTAATGCTAGCAAGGTCTCTTATATGAGCATTTTTTTTTTAATATATTCCCACAGCATAAACTCAATCTAGGTGAATTAGAGGTAGAGTGCCCACCACACACAAACATCGAAATTGGAGAATAGATCACATAGATGGGTCCAACTAGAAAGATTTACACCATCATACAATGATTAGTATTATTATTTTTACTATTTCTGAACAGTGATATGAAGTATTTGATGCTGTGCCAGAGGTGCAATTTAATAAAATATCAGCTCTATGCATATGCTTATACACAGAAAAAATTTCAGAGAATAGAGTGGTTGAAAATAAAAAAAACCTCCATTCTGTGCACAGTAACACTCCATTTACAGTAAGTTAAAGAAAAAATGAAATATGGATTTTACTGTAACTGCTTTCAAGACCAACAATTTAACAGAGAGAACATCAAAGTAACTGGTTTTACCCCAACACCGTGAGTCCAGCCAATTCCCGCAGGATTATCTGGTGTAACACCATGTCGGCGAGAAATGACGCCACTTGGTGTAATCCCCCAAACTTCACCCTCCTCGGAGCCCACAGACACGTTGCGGAAACCACCTGAAGTGTTTGTTGTTATGTTACAGGAGGTTGCTGCTCTATCTGGAAGTAACAAGATAAGAAAAATGGGTATTATCCGAAGGTGATTCACACTACACTTGTGTGAGCAAACCAAAATAATTAAATAGACTAAGGAAAGGAGAAACTTTCTTTTGATGTGACACCTTCAGACAGCATCCTCAGTTCTTAAGGTTGTGGCTAAAAATACATACCGTTCCAAAAATAGGCCTAATATAAGGTAATGTTATATCCAAGATGGACTTTGATAAAATCTCTTCTTTTTCTTATTACAATAATGCTTAGTAATGTAGAAATCCAATGTAAGTTATAAAGTACATGCATTTTTGTATTGCAATCTTTTGGATTTTCCACGAATGTAGATTAATAGAACACTGTTTCATTTCTTAATTTATTGAATAAATTTAATGCACTGTTCACTACTTAAAGGAACTTTTAGACTATTTTAAATGCATTTTATTTTACTTACATACGGTTCATGTCATTTAAGGCTTACCAGCAGGATAGTTGCTCAGAACTTTGGTTTCTAAGTCCCCTTGTGCGTCTTTCTCCAGATTTTGCTTGAATCTAATGCGTCATCACTTCTAATGTACACCCTAATTTTTGAGATGTAATTTGCCCAAAAAGAAGTGTGTATTACATTCGAATAAATATGGTACTTACTCAAGAAGAAAATGATATATATTGGTGACCTACACTTACCTTGATTTGCTCCATCAACAGCAGAAGTTGGTAAGGTTTGCCAGTTGGTGCCCTCTGGAAACACAGTAGTAACTTCTCGTCGCACTGAAAGCTGCCCTTGTGTGTCGAGAGCCCACACCACATTCTGGCCCACCGAGATCTGTTTAAGTGTTTTGCCACTTGGAGGTTCCACCGTTTCCCATACAGCACCTAAATAAAACAATACAAATCCAAGTAACTTCAAGTATCCTGAGTCCCTGCACTGATAGGCAAAACAGAACAGTTTTGTTCTATTCTCTTCTATTGACCTGGTTACTGCCAAAAGTACATTGGCCTCTGTTGATATGCTAACAATGAATGAGGATGAATAACCCAAGTAAGCTTTCACAGAGCACATGCTGTTGCTATTTTGTTTACGGGTGTGAAAGAGCATGGTCATCGGTTTCATATACAGCTAAGCAAGGAGCAATACTCTCATCCTTTTTTGTTGTTTCATATTTACGGGCTTTCAATATTCTGGTCATCAGCCCAGTATTCCGAGGTTGAGCCATCAAATCTGTCGATAAACTGTGTCCTTGTGGTATCTGTCAAAGTGAGTGTACTTTTAATTGGAGACAGATTTGGATTTAAACTAGGCACCACACTGGAGTAGATCTGGGAAACCACTTCTAAGACAGCAGAGATGACAATCTAACATTCCAGCCCTAATACCAGTATTAAATTACCCAGACCTCAGGAATGGCAGTGAATAATTCTAGCCACAACACCACAAGGTGGTATCGTATCTGGACTGCTGATAATACTTTAAATAATGAACTTTACGATGTCTGTTAGTGTAGTATAATTGTATCTTATATCCAACCAAAATATTGCAAGTCCTTATTACACTGCAGTTGATCAATGT
Organism: Meconema thalassinum; assembly: GCA_946902985.2. Taxonomy (NCBI): domain Eukaryota; kingdom Metazoa; phylum Arthropoda; class Insecta; order Orthoptera; family Tettigoniidae; genus Meconema; species Meconema thalassinum. The sequence continues at coordinate 688,362,436 of OX336389.2, read as the reverse complement.
TCACTATCAATGAGGAAAATACACTTTTGGGCTTGCCTGACCGATACTGCTTGAATGTCAATAAAAATGTCACAGGTTCTCTATAACACATTGTTTCAAATATCATGTTCACTACAGAAGTCTTAGGATAATTACCATTCAATAGCACTGCTTACGATTTCGACACGACATAGAAATGGAAAAACACTGGGAATATGGAAAAGACATGATAATGACTTTTCATTGACTTAGAGAAGGCATATGATACTGTCCCTAGAGGCAGAGTTTGGGGAAGCCTAAAACAAAAAGGTATTGAAGGAGAAATAATACTAATGATAAAAGCAATGTACAGTTATTGTTGCAGCTGTCAAGACTCAAGTACGTAAAACAGGATGGTTTGAAATTGAACATGGATTAAAACAAGGGAATGTACTCTCACCATTGCTATTTATACTGGTGATAGATGATATACTAAAGGCAACGAAGGAAGCGTACACATACTCCTATTTACTAATGATGTTCTGATTTGGGGAGAGAATGAAAATGTGGTCCAAGAACAGCTGGATGTACTGAAGGAAAATATTAAGAATTGGGAAATGAAAATCAGTGTAGAGAAAGTATGAAAATGGTAATGACAAGAGGAAAGAAAGAAGGAAAAGGGATGGTAAAAATTGGGAGATTTAGATCTGGAAGTAGTAGAGCACTTCAAATATTTAGGAAGTGAATTGATGGAAAATGCAAGATTGGATATTCAGCTCAACAAGAGAATAAAATGTGGGAGTATGTTCTATCACCCGGTTCGGAGTTTAATTTGGGATAAAGATAATAATGTTATTGGTTTTATGTTCCTTTTAACTATGGGATAAAGACATACCACTGAAGGCTAAAGAAGTGATGTACAAGACCTACGACTTACCAATAATGACGTATGGAGCAGAAACTTGGCTGATGACTAATAGAGATGTAAGTAGAATACAGGCAGTCGAAATGAAATTTCTGAGGAGTATGGTACAGAAGACTAGGAGAGATAGAGTGAGAAATTAAGACATTCGGAAGGAAGTGAATGCACAGTAGCTGAATGATAAGCTGAAGCAGAACAGATTGAGATATGGACATGTGAAAAGGATGAATGATGAAAGAATGCCGAAACAAGTGATGGAGAGACGGATGACTGGAAAGGACGAGGAAGACCTAGAGCAGAGATGGGCACAATTTGGCTCATTGAGCAGTGCTCCCGCTCCGGCAGGAGAAAGAGCCGAGTATGCACTCTCACCGAAGTTAACCTTGTAGCTGCTTGCACAGCTTGCCGTTACAAGCGGCTTATCACAACAGCTTTATACTTGTGCCCTGATAGTTGTGCATTAGATTAGATTATGATGCTACGTACATACGTTAATTATATTCCTTTCATTTGATTCTGTGTAGGAAACATAAATGATTACTTTGACAGCTGATAAGTAGACACTCCTTTGCCCACTACCGATAGTCCTGAAACTACAATAAGTCAACCTAACAACTTGTTTAGAACACAAGGAATGAAAACTTGCTTTACGAGTACTGAAATAAATACATGAATAAATATCATTCACCACGTGTTCTTACATATCTGAACTGTCATTCTGCAGATGAGGAGGTGTGCGTATCCTTTCGCTGAAGCAGACGGGTTACATTTGGAGCGATCGATCATGCAATTGCAATTCGAAGAACGGCAGTGAGATGTGAGTGAGAGTGGCTCTTCGTGGAGATTTATTTATCTTCATTAGAGAAAACAGTTTCTCACACAGATATGTTGAGCCAAACATTGATAGAAGTTTGGCAGTCATTTTGTGCATGTTTGGGAAATCTGTTTGCGAAAACAGTTCATAAAAATGTGCTAAGCTTGTTCGGGATTCATATTTAGCCTTCAGTTCACTATCACATTGAAGTGTGAGCACCTCGCACTGTAGCTCCAACGGAACATCATCAATTATAATAGCAGTTGAAAAGGGCGCAGCAAACACTTTCAGATAAATTGATAAATCGTCCAGATCTCGAAATAGGATGGAAAATTCCTTCACAAGACTCGCAAGGGTACCTGCAAATGTCTGTAATTGATCGTGTGTTACACTAGATTTCCACATTGAGAATTTGGAAAAATGGGCTAACTCACCTTTCAACATCTGACGCTGCCAAAGCTGCAACATTTGCTTGAAAGCAGTAATACTGTTTACAAAATGAGTAATAAGTATGTTGCTTCCCTGCAACTTAAGGTTCAGTTTATTCATGTGGGATGTGATGTTCGTGAGAAATGCTAACTCATTAATCCATTTAGGATCAGTGAACTCATGGACAGGACGCTACTTCATTTCCATGAATAAGACTATTTCGTTCAACAAATCAAAAAAGCGATTAAACATATTACCTCTACCGAGCCAGCAAACTTCACAAAAGTACGCAATATCACCAAATTCACTCTCAATATCCGTCAGTAGAGTTTTAAATTGTCTATGGTTCAGGCCATGACTAATAATAAAATTCACTGTTCTCACTACGATGGTCATGACATTAGCCATTGTGACGTTTTTTGCGCACAGGTTTCGTTGATGAATCCAACAATGCAGAGGTATGAACCTCACAGTGTTGCAATGGTTTGTTTCGCAGGTGACCCATAAGCCCTGCTCTACATCCGACCATGCAGGGTGCTCCATCAGTGGCTTTTCCCACGGTAGACCAAACCTGGTAAATAAATCTTCCACCCATTGCAGTATGTCCTCTCCTGTTGGGTCTTTGAGAGCACATACATCAAGGAGCTCCTCCCTTACTACTAAATTGCTATCAACACCTCTAATAAATATTGCCAGCTGGGCTGTGTATGATAAGTCTGTACTCTCATCTAATGCAATGGAAAACACTATGAAGTTCGAGATGAGCTCCATTAATTGTTCCATAATATCACCTGACAAACGTTCCATACGACGCGACGCGCAATAGTGCGCCGCAAAAGACTCAAACTTGTGAAAGAACATGATAATTGTGGACACAGTTCGTCTGCTACGACTTCCAAACTGTTCCACAAATTCACCGTCACAAAATGGTCGGGAAGAGCGGGCGATCAGCAAAGCTATTCTGTAACTAGCATGAACAGCTGCAACAGAAAAGGAGGCATCAATTTCTGTGTAAGAAACAAACAGATTTGTAATTTCTAAGGACAATTGTGTATATTAGGCACCATAATTCAGTTGTATTGTATATACTGTAGGTCCAGCATTATAAAACATACCTGTACTTCAGTTCCTTCCTCGCATAGATTATTGAGCAGAGTAAGTCGCATTTCACCCTCTACCTTCCATACTGGTTGAAGTGGTGTTGTCTACAGTGACGTTCTAAACTGAACTTTTTTATGCCTAATATTTTCCCGCATACCAAACATTGTGCTCCTCCTTCGATGTCGGTGAACAGCTAATCACACTCCCAACTGGGGTTGAAGTGTTGCGTAGTCCGCCGCTTTACCACATTGCTTTGACTAGCCACGTTACCTGCACAACGCACTGTACAAAACTATGCTATTGTATTGCGTACAGCCGTACACATAATATACTCAGCCCGGTACAATGTTTTACCTATGCTTGCGCCTTGACTGCGCTTATTGCCATCTAGCTATTGCAGCACATACTATTAGCGAGCAGTCAGCTGGTCCCGGCTCTTTGCCTCCGCTCGCGCTCATGCAGTTGGCTCCAGGAGCTGCGCTCTCTCATTGCCCACCTGTGACCTAGAGTATGGTGGATGGATTTGGTGAATGACAGGGAACGGAACCTGGAGTGGAGTTCAGTGGTTGAGGAAGGATGGTGGACCGACAAAGTACCGTGGAGACTGTCATATTTGCTTCGACCCGGCACAAGCTGGAAAAAGGAAATTGATGATGATAGAAATGCTTCAAGTTCAATAGCGAAATATTTCAAAGTTCTGCTTCTCACTTCTAAAAATACTTCCAAGTCCATAAACACTATGTTACTTGCATTGGGCTCCCTAAATAAGTTGTGGTGACTCAATCGACTGTCAGTCACACAATTTCCTTTTCCCAGACTCAGGAAATTTTGTAAGTCCGCACTTCTATTCTATTACGAATTTCAGGAGCACGAGTAGTTCGAAGTTGCTCCCTCGAGTAAACGAGAATGAGTCGCCTCTCCGTAGAATTTTCTCCCCTCTTCCCGGGAGTCTTGGAAGAATCACGCGCCAAATATTACTGCTTTTCATAATTTTTTAATATCTTCTCAAACAATCATTTCAGACAATACATAAAATTACCATTAAATTGGCGAAAATGTTCTCTGCATTTTCATATTGAACCCTTATTATAAGTGCCTCATAATAATGCTTCATAATTTATTTTATTCAGCTAAGGAATCATTGGAGTGCAGGTTGAAAAGTTACTGCTCATTTTTGCAACTCGACAGGTGCTTACAGCAAGAGAGGAAACCAAGTTATTCTTAGCAAGTTCCGAGAATCAGCAGGTCAACGAGCCGTGAGGCTTTGCGTAAGTGGTGACGTAGTGGATCGAGCTCCCTTTGTCAGCGAGGAGTAGACGAAGAGGGTAGACCTGGAGCGAGGGAGAAAGAGAATGAGTTGTGACGTATTCTGGGAGGAGTCTGTGAATTTGTAGCAACGATGGAAAATCGAATGGACGAATCAGGGAGATGACGCCTGATTTGCCTGCGAACTTAGCTTGGCTCAGATTTTCGAGGGAAAGTGATATTTAATGAATCCTAGATCGGATCGACTTCCGCAGGCAGAACTGTAACTTGTGTGATATTTGATGATCAATGATACTAGTCGCAAGTCTCTAATCCAATTTCTTCAATTAATTAATTTTAAAATGTCCCCACCACTGTCTTTTTCTCCAGTACTGTACAAATTAGGCCACTGGGCTGGTCTATAAGTGTTCTATTAATTGGGTCTCTGAGGAGAAAAGTCATGTCAGGTTGATAAGAACACTGATTCTGCAAGTGAACTTATAAATTTGAAATCAGACTTCGGTCTTGAAACTATAACATATTTTCTGCAGATGAATACCACGAGTGAATGTTTGCGTGTAAAGCTAGAACATTTATGTTTTTATTGAGGGAAATTGTCAGCGATATAAATTGTGCAGGACATTGTGAGCGAATTAAGTAACTCATATGCAATTTTAGTAGGTCTTGTAATATGTTCATAACGGCAAACTATTACTTGATATTGATATATTTAGATTTATTATTATTATTATTATAACTATTATTATTATTATTATTAGTATTATTATTATTAGTATTATTATTATTAGTATTATTATTATTAGTATTAGTATTAGTATTATTATTATTAGTATTAGTATTATTCGTACTTAATTGATATAATTCTTTATTATTATTATTATTAAGTTTAGATTCCAGGCTAACTGAGCCATGGAGATGTTTAATTACACACGATAACTCCAATTATTTTCGCTATTTGAATCAAAGGGATCGACATATTTCAGTTATTCTACAGTATGTTAACTTGTGAGGTGACCACAGTCATGAGACCCTTTTCTTATTTTCTTAAGACAGATTTTAAAACCGTGGGGAGTGCAATTATTCTGAGTGACACGCACAGCGGGGGGCTCTCCGCTGAGTAAGTGAACAATGGACAGCCTGCTACAACAGATTTCAAGAGATTAGTGTCAAAGGAGCTATCTGGCTTCACAAGGTGTGTCTGTACCAAGTGAAGAGGAGTTTAACTGATGTTTTCTAAGAAGGACTCGGGGTCTACTGGAACGTATCTCTGAGACAGAAGACCATAGCAACGGTATTTTGATTGGTCGACGAAGGTTTATTTTCTGCAGGAGTGGGGAGAAAGACGGATGGCACTTGAGGGCTGGCGCGTTTAAGGAAAGAGTCACTCACTACTGTGAATCTTATTGGGAATGAAGTAAGTCATTCATACCGTCTATAGTTTGGACTTGATTGTGCATATAAGACATATTTCTTCGTCTTTCCATGCAATAACGACAATGGTTGTGTTTTTGGCCAAAGTCGGTAAAGTGATTTATGGAGTTAGAACTTCGTCACTGAACAAGCTAGCAGCTAAATCTACATCATCGCTGCTCAGTAAATATAATTAACGGAACTTATCTGCTGGGATCCTTCAAGACGTCATTCCAAGAGATGGATCAACGCCCCAGGAACAACTACAAGTCTTAACTATGGAGACCAATTCCTTCGACACGCAACCTCGGTAAGCTAGGCTGACATATATTATTCAAAATCTCTTCTTTTATATTGCTGGCAAGTAACTTCATAGTTTTGGAAATAACGTTAAATTTAATATCGGTCTCATCACTTTTCTCGCGCCTCAGGTTAACATATCTTCAGTAAAAGTATTTACTATTTATTATTATTATTATTATTAACTTTTCATATTTTGTTTTTGTGTAGAATTAAATTCAGTATTTTAATCCATGCCTTGCATTCCTTTTTCAGTAGTTAGAAGTACATGTAAGTCATTCCTTATCCCCAATGCAAAAACTAACTGGTTGATTACTTTGATTTCGCCACGGGCTGGGAGAAAGAGGTCTCAGGTGCTCCACTGATGTTAATTTATCATTATTTGTGTTTCTTTTATTGGTCTTCAACACTTTGTTGCGACCATGGCGCCCAACATTTCATTTTGAGAGCACTACTGAAGGTAAGTTCACAATACCAGTGTGTATTAACATGTGTATCAACTCATTTCATGACCTATTACCTTTATCATCCTACAGTGAGCAAACTACCACCATCATAAAAGACATTACAGTCTTAGATAGTGATTTGTACAATTAAATAATTGAACTTTGTATTTTCATCATTTGAAGAAAGCATCAAGATGGTCGAGACTGGGTCGACATTTGGGACGATGTCCATATGTTCTACCCTAGAGATTTTCGTCATGGTGTAGGAACCTCTTCGGTCATGGCGGGTGACATTCGTTGATTGATGATCCAGAAGTGATGAGTACAAAAACATTGACTTATTAATGTAGTTTTAGATAGATTTTGGCTGGGAACAATGTAAATATTTTCTAGCTACTCTTATTATTTTGGGGGGGCGTGGTGGCTCAGCGGTCTAGCTGTATGCCTCTCACCAAGGCGGTCCGGGTTCGATTCCCGGTCAATGCATGTGAGATTTTCGAAGTGAAATGCCATGTCCTGTGGTTCGGATTCCACGTAAAAAGGAGGTCCCGTGGCTCATGATCTCAAGATTAACGGTCACGTTAAACTACAAGCTTCCTTTCCTTTTTTTTATTATTTTGGATTGCCTCAGTTGCAATATTTTATTTGAGAAGAATGAAGTACTTTTATTTGATAAAAGTCTTTTTTATATTTCCACCAAGTCTTAGATCTGATACGCATGTGAGTGGATTATATTTGTGATCTTTTCTAGGTGAAATCAAACCCATGGTGTGTCATGTGTGTAGTGCGTCTTATGTATGTTTATTTGCGCGGGGGATTTATGGCATTGCGACCATATCCTCGACTGCTGCATTATGGACGACAGGTGGTGCTTTGTGAAGACCCTGATCGATCCCAACGTGTCTTATAATTCCGAGAGAATTATAGGGACCATATTGATAATTTTGTTGATACACACATATTCGTTTTGATGAAGTACAGGTGTTGGATCTGCATTCTTGTGTCACTGCTGCGGAGTGACCCGAGATATTATTGTACACACTGGGTGATTGACAGGCGACGTTCCATGGTAGCGCATAGATCTAAGATAAGACTCACTAATGATGGTAGGCGAGGCCGGCTCAGCTGTGACCCAGATGTTTAAATAAGACTGCCTGTTTATTGAACTTGAGTTAAAGGGAATTGTTCTCCACGCCTAGGCTGTAAATGCATGCATCTCGTGAAAATTAAAATTGTTGTTGTAAATAATCGCCGTTTGGCATTGTGATTTTATGGTTTATTCAATATGTGTTTTGATTTGGGATTGACACCTCGTGTCTATTTAAAGATGACATTCGGTTATCTGTGTTTGTTGTCAGTGTACAGTGGTCATGCACGGTACCTTGTTTATTTTTGTGAAGTCCTGTTTAAGGCAGCTCGTTTGTGCTCTGGCACGTGGTTAGGATTCCGAACGGGAATCTAAGTGCTATTAATTAAGGTTAGCGAGTGTTGGATATTATGTCATTTTGTTAGTTGTAGTTATGTTCCCAAGTGCCAGTCTATCTTCACATAAATACGTATTCGCGGCTTGATGGCTTGCCTGATGGTTGCGATTCACGTATCATTGTACTTAATCATTTCTGCACGCATCGTTACTATACCACGCACATGATTGAAGGAATGACAGGACATAGATTCACGTCCTGATTTTTATTGCAATATCTTAAAAGAGATATTGATTTTAATTCCTAGTTAATTTGTGTAAACTTAAGGGAGATGATTTGTTTTATTGTGTTTATTTGATTATTTGATGTTATTAAATTGTTTTTGTTAAATTTGGCTTTACTTTTCTTTCTGATATTTTATTTTACTCTATGTTACCTTGTAATTATAAGAAGCAAACTTAGATAACAACAACCGTATGGACCGAAACACTTCCCCGAAACAGTCTCATTACGCTTCTTTACAAGGGTTCAATATAAACATGTCCTCTTCTTAATTACTGCATTCCATTATAATTAATCCGTAGGAGCACTAATATCACAGATTATCATTGGCTGGCATTGGTCGTGCGGTCATGCTTGGTGCATGTAGCAATCTTCCTCCCCTCTTGCTATTAGTGGCTTCCTCTGTTGATTACACATGTGCAGTAAACATTTAATATCATTGAATAATTCTTTTGACGCGCGGAACAAAAATTAAGTACAGGGTCATTATCTATGTGCGCCCCGATAAACACAGCAAGCTAAGCCGGCTGTGACTGCCGTAGATCGCGGACGTGTTTCAGCCGGTGGTGGCGCGCTCCGCTGACTCTTATCGTTAGTTAGCACGTGTTTTGTCATTCATATGGACGTGTATCTGCAAAGCTTAGACGTTAGTATTGCACGTTTAGCGAGTATTGTGATTACTGTGATTGTTGGTCATGCCTAGAGACCAATTCACATTGCGCGAACGTCTGTATATCCATTATTCGTATATGAAAAGCAGAAAATCTCGTTCTGAAACTAGACGAAAATTTCATTTAAACAAAGAATTGTGGCTATCCTCTTTGGGCTCAGGATACAAAACCCACTGAATGAGCCATTCTCTCAGGTCACTCCCTGGAAATAATAAAACCGTCCCCCTCTCAAAAGGTCTGGGTCATCGAATGAGTTTTGTTGCATACTGTAATAAATCTATACACTTCGATGCCACAATGTGAGTAAAGGGCGATTTCTCAAACATTCTCCTTTGATATGCCTGCACGCACTCCATTTACATGTCCACATGCATGTCACTCAACTGTTCAAATCCTAGTCGCATGCATCACTGTTGAGCCTTTCATGAAATTTTTATCAGTATTGATGCCGATACGCCCTTTTCTAACTGCTCCGTCATACCGGTAACTAATTTCTTTCGCTATATATAGAACAAGATGTTGATGCTTTTCTGCCATTTCTTGCCACTAGCAACTTCTTCTTCTTCTTTTTCTTCAGCGTTTGTCCCTCCTGGTGGCAGGGTCCACTACATGGATTCGATGTCTCCATTTAGTTCTGTCCTGGGCCATGTCAGGGTGGAAATTAACGCTCTTCAGATCTTTGTGAAGGGTATCGGCCATCGCTGTTTTGGTCGTCCTTTTGGTCTATTACCGGCGACTTTCAACATGTAACCCGTCTTTGCTATATTGTCAGCCCCTGACCTCAGCACATGTCCAAACCATCTTAAACGACTCGCTCATTTTCTAGGGAATGGGTGCAATGCCAAATCTCTCCCTGATGTGATCCAGTTTAGTAACACCACCTGTCCACCGCAGCATCCTGGTCTCCATGACTCCCAGTCGACGCTCCATCTCAGTCGTAGTAGGCCAACATTCGCTACCATACATTGCGACAGGTCGGTTGACAGTACGATAGATTAGAGGTGATCCTAACATCATCCTGAATAAATTTACTACAGCCATAAAAGACATAGCCAAACTGTGCATACCCAGAGGTGCCCAAACAAAATATAAACCTTTCTGATCAGATGAATTGAACAATCTTAAGTCCGCCAGAGACAAAGCAAGAAGAACAGCTGAGCTTACTCAGGATCAAAATGATGTACGGAAATGGCGACAAGCAACAGCAAAATTAAAACAAGCAATAACAATATCAAAAAGAGAATCTTGGAATAAATTTTTAACAACGGTTGACTATAGGACAGACAGCAATAAAGCTCACAAACTTATCAATTCTCTAAACAACAAACACGTAGTCACTCCTTTGAATCCTATTATGATAAATTATAAGGAAATTACAGACTGTCATAAAATAGCAAACCACTTCTGTAAACATTTCACTTCAATTAGACTATCAAAACAGAAAAAGAAAGAAGACAAGACTCTCAAAAAAATAGTCAAAAAGTTCATGAATAATAATGCAGATGATATCTTTAACAATAAATTTTCAATGGAAGAATTAATGTTAGCAATAAAGAACACACAAGTCAGAAAACAACCAGGACCAGATGAGATATTCCCAGAATTCATAAAAAATCTAGGTCCATCTGCTCTAAACATACTGCTACACATATTCAACAAATTTTGGACATCAAATGATAACCTACCTAAAGACTGGACTAAAGCAACCATCATTCCAATCTTAAAACCAGGCAAGCCAAAAAACCAAGTCCCCTCGTACCGACCTATAGCACTTACCACCATTCTGGTAAAAATTCTAGAAAGGATGATTACAAATAGACTCAATTGGTACTTGGAAACAAACTCTCTTCTATCAGAAGAACAAGCTGGGTTTAGACAAAACAGGTCCTCCTCCCACCAAATAATGAGATTTACACAAGCTGTTAAAGAAGCCTTTAACAAAAGGGAAAGTGTTCTTGCAGTTTTCATCGATTTTAAAGGAGCCTATGATACTGTATGGCGAAACATGCTGCTAAAGAAACTTATCAACTTCAAAGTAAATGGATGTATGTTAAACTGGTTTACAAGATTCCTTTCACAAAGAATGATCAATGTTCGTTACAACAACAAAACTTCAGGTTGCAAGCAATCGAAACTAGGCCTCCCACAAGGAGCTGTATCAAGCACAACTTTATTCAATGGGTACATCAACGATCTTCCAAAAACAATAAAGAAAGTAGGTAATGTGAATATCAGCATGTTTGCAGACGATGTTATCATTTGGACCACAGCACGTAACAGCCCAAATCAGCAAATGCTTCTTGAACACAGAATGAACCAGGCACTTATAAAACTAAAAAACTGGACCGAAAACAATAATATGGAAATCAATACTTCCAAAACAGTATACCAGTTTTTCTCCCTGAGACACCACAATCCAACTTTTAGTCTCAAATTTAGTAATCAAGACCTTCCAAAAAGTGAAAGTACAAAGTACCTAGGTATCATCATGGACAAGAAGCTGAACTGGACCAAACACATAAAACATGTGGAGGATAAGGTAAGCAAACGGATGAAATTACTGAAGAGACTAGCAGGAGCTACTTGGGGGAGCACTCAAGACACACTCAACAAAACCTACAATACTTACATCAAACCTATCAAAATATGGCAGTGAAGTACTCTCTACAGCACCCCAGTCAAATATTTATCGCCTCGAGAGGTGTCAGAATAATGCCCTACGAATCATAACAGGTGCAATAGAAACCACACCTATAACCGCCTTGCAATTATATACCCACAACTTACCAATAGAAGAAGAGATGAAACATCAAACAGCCAATGCATACCTCAGTATACAAAGACTACCTCAAATGACAGGATCAAAAAACCAGTTTCTAGCCCCAATCTTAAAACGCAAAAAGATCCCTTAAGCCTCGCCAAAGAATACATCAATAAGAGCAATCTGCAAATAAAACTTGAACCACTCTGTATGCCAGTCAATCCCATTGAATATATACAAGTGACTACAGATCTTACTTTGTTAGAAGAGGTCTGCAAGAAAGACTTCACCACAAGATCTAAAACAACTGGCCCTCTGTACAATAGAAGAAAGATATCCATCGAATCAATGGCTAAAAATATTTACAGATGGCTCACAAGACAAAGAAAATAGAACTGGAGCAGGAATACATTCATCTCTCTTCTCACTCTACTTCCCAGTAGGCCAAAACAAAAAAAACTTTGATGCTGAGATAAGAGCAATTTCACATGCACTCCATCAGTTATTAGGCAGAAACATTGATTATCAAAAATGCGTTATCATTACAGATTCAAAAGCAGCCATCCAAGCCATCTCGTCAAATTATAAGCCCCAAAATAAAGAACTGAAAGAAATTTTTTGTATGATAAAAACCTTTCAAAGACTCCACAAACAGATCTCATTTCAGTGGATCCCTTCTCATGTTGGAATAGCAGGAAATGAAGAGGCAGACAGATTAGCAAAAAAAGGTACCACACTACAACAACCTGTCAGTCAGACTGATTTTATGTCAGCAAAAAGGATCTTGAAAAATACTATCAAAAACAGGTATGAAGAAATGGCAAAGAAAACAGCAGAAACCTAATTATGGAAAGACATTGATGCTAAATGGGATCAATATAAATTAACACCAAGAAAAGAAGCTGTAGCCTTCTTCAGACTTAACACTGGCCACGACTGCCTTGCAGCTCATCTGAAACGAATCAACATCCCGAGATCTGAAGAATGCACACTTTGTCACGAACCTGGAAGTAAAATGGATAAGCGACACCTGCTACATTGCAACAAACTTGATGTGACTGCTAGAACTTCTGGAAACCTCACACAACTCTATTGGAACGCAAGAAAGCTGATGGATTGGAATCCGGGCTAGCCATAGGAAACAACAACAACAACAGATTAGAGGTGACCTTTCATCCTCCTGTCGCAAGTGACGCCAGTTGTTGTTCGCCATTTCATCCAGCTGTGGATATTCTTGCATTGACCTCTTCGACAAGTCGACCATCAGCAGTGATCGTGGAGCCAAGATACCGGTACTTTAATCTCTTTACTCACGGTAGATCCTCGCCGTCTACCTGAATGGTTCCGATTGCTTGTGTGTCAGATGTCATATATTCGGTTTCTTGCCACTAGCAACACTGTCACAATAAACAGTGTGATCCTGAAAGAGCGTTTGCGACGACTTGGTAGACTGCCCGAGGCCTGGTAAATACAATCAAACACATTCGTATCGGTGCCGTTTGACTAAAAGCCAAACTATGCACGGATAATCCATAAACCATATACCCATCCACGTCCATAAAACATATTGGTTTCCTCGCAGATATTGGAGTGATGGGGACTTATGAACAGGTCTTGAACAGAATGTTTTGGTTGTATTGACTTCGGTATATTCTGCGATGGTTATACAGTTTCCTAGCACAGAAAACACTAAGCTGAAATGCTAGTTGGTTATAAAATTCTTGGGGGTTGCATAAACTGCCTTTCCCACCACTGCTACGAAGGTATACCCCTCATTTCTGGGTGGGCCTTAAGAAATGCAGTTCAGCACGAGTATGTCAAGGTGAAAAATGAACATAACTCATAACTCAGAATCAAACTTAGATATATACTAGCAAAAGTGCCCATTCTTTGAATGGCTTTCAGTCCTTAATGGAGAAAAAAAAAAAAAAAAACACCTTGTACAGAATCGCTTATTCTTAATGTAATTACTGTAATTCCTCGCATAATCATAACCATCGGATAATAGTCGCACCCTACTTTTCAACACAAAAAAATTGGTTTAATAAATTTCATCGCATGATTGTCACATACCACATTCGTGCACCAGTCAGATGTACATGCTCCCACGAGCTTACAACCTGGTGTGACCTTGTCAGAAGAAAGGAGTCCCTGCCCCTGTGCCTGCAGGCTATGCGAGCGGTTGGCATCGTCACTGCACATTCGTATATATGCGCCGATTGGTTTCATACGTTGCCGCAAGTTTATAACCTGGCGTGGCCTTGTCGGAATAGTCTCATCTGTGTGCCTGCGGGCTATGACCACGCGGCGTAAGCGGCCAGCATGTTCACTTAGCACTATCGCATTTGTGCGCTGGTGAGTTACACATGCTGCCGCAAGGTTATAATCTGGCATGAACTTGTCAGAAGAAAGGAGTCTCTCTCTGCCTGCACGCCGACTCACGCTACGCGAATGGCAAGTACACAGTACTCTGATAACCGTCGCGCTCAGCGCCAGTCCCGGGGGATGAAACTTGTATGGACCTGTCGCTTCCAAAAGTTGGCCCCTGAATTACAAGATTCAATATGGCACCATACGAAGTGCTGCTAACCCTAGTTCGCCCAAGAGAACAGGCACAATTGCTATTGGCACAAACCTAAGCAAGGACACCCCGCATCAGTCTAGCATCACCTACTTCCGTGGAAACACCACAGCAGAGACTCATGCGTGATGTTACACACATGGTGTTCATAATGAGAAAATACATGAATTATACGGTGAACCTGATGAAAGAGAAATGCACGGGATTACAAATTAAGGAAATATTAATATAAAGAATGCGCAGAAGCTGTAACCTGTTTTTCGAAGGGTATTTACGCCACTGACATAAGTCAGATGGAAGCTATTTAATGTTTGTTTACGCGGCAACTTATTCAGCCAAGATAATTTTCATTTAACTTATTATTATTATTAATGTTTTTATTGGAGCGTTTTCTTTAAAGATTATAACTATACAGATAGGTTTTCGATTTTATAGAAAACACTATCAAGCGGATTATTCCGATCGACATTATCACAGTAAATTATTTGATCGCGGAGATTTTCGAATTTTATTCAGTTAAGGGCTTATGGAGAGAGAGATGAGTCATCGGGAATTCGGCTACAGGAATAATCTTGTCGTGAAGCGATGATGCAACCGAGGAACATTTACAACTGGCAATTTTAAGAAAAGGCGAATTGGAGTGGAACGGAAAATTTACTGTGTGCAAAGAACTTAATGACGGGAGTCTCGCGTGTGGTCACAGCCAATCAGAGGAGACCGGACCACAGGGAGGTGGTACACTGGAGGGGAACGGCCGGCGAGTGCATATAGTGAGCGCGCGCAGTGAAGAGGGGACCATTAACATTGTAAAACTTGTCCAAGGTGGACGCTCGTTTCGTAGGTTCCGTTGTGTTCGGACCGTAACTTGAACATTGTATTTTTGCATAGTCTACGGATTTCGTACTCGTGTTCGATGGCGAACATTTCAGTACTGCTACTCTCAACTGACAAATTAGTCATGAGAAACACGCGAGCTCTTGTGAACAGGGAGTCAGCGTAGGTGGCTAACGGATTTTGGATCCACCACATCAAGCATTTAACTTCATTTTTAACACCGATCTCCGCAAGAAACGAAGAAGATGGCGACGTCCAAGAGGCTGATGGAAGCTCTCTTGATTCATCACGTACGAGGGAAATGCTACTGCTATTTCCAATGGTAAGCGCGACTGACGCAGAACTACGTAATCTCTCTCTTTTCATAGAATCAGAATTTCAGTAACTTCTTAGGTTGGAAATAATAGTAAATTCAATAATTCATCCGCCTCCAGCGTCACGTAATTTTCCAGTGGTAAAATTAAAATCGTTATGCTCCATTTTAAATTATTATTATTGTTGTTTCCTATGGCTAGCCCGGGTTCCAATCCATCAGCTTTCTTGCGTTCCAATAGAGTTGTGTGAGGTTTCCAGAAGTTCTAGCAGTCACATCAAGTTTGTTGCAATGTAGCAGGTGTCGCTTATCCATTTTACTTCCAGGTTCGTGACAAAGTGTGCATTCTTCAGATCTCGGGATGTTGACTCGTTTCAGATGAGCTGCAAGGCAGTCGTGGCCAGTGTTAAGTCTGAAGAAGGCTACAGCTTCTTTTCTTGGTGTTAATTTATATTGATCCCATTTAGCATCAATGTCTTTCCATAATTTGGTTTCTGCTGTTTTCTTTGCCATTTCTTCATACCTGTTTTTGATAGTATTTTTCAAGATCCTTTTTGCTGACATAAAATCAGTGACTGACAGGTTGTTGTAGTGTGGTACCTTTTTTTGCTAATCTGTCTGCCTCTTCATTTCCTGCTATTCCAACATGAGAAGGGATCCACTGAAATGAGATCTGTTTGTGGAGTCTTTGAAAGGTTTTTAATCATACAAAAAATTTCTTTCAGTTCTTTATTTTGGGGCTTATAATTTGACGAGATGGCTTGGATGGCTGCTTTTGAATCTGTAATGATAACGCATTTTTGATAATCAATGTTTCTGCCTAAAAACTGATGGAGTGCATGTGAAATTGCTCTTATCTCAGCATCAAAGTTTGTTTTGTTTTGGCCTACTGCGAAGTAGAGTGAGAAGAGAGATGAATGTATTCCTGCTCCAGTTCTATTTTCTTTGTCTTGTGAGCCATCTGTAAATATTTTTAGCCATTGATTCGATGGATATCTTTCTTCTATTGTACAGAGGGCCAGTTGTTTTAGATCTTGTGGTGAAGAGTCTTTCTTGCAGACCTCTTCTAACAAAGTATGATCTGTAGTCACTTGTATATATTCAATGGGATTGACTGGCATACAGAGTGGTTCAAGTTTTATTTGCAGATTGCTCTTATTGATGTATTCTGTGGCGAGGCTTAAGGGATCTTTTTGCGTTTTAAGATTGGGGCTAGAAACTGGTTTTTTGATCCTGTCATTTGAGGTAGTCTTTGTATACTGAGGTATGCATTGGCTGTTTGATGTTTCATCTCTTCTTCTATTGGTAAGTTGTGGGTATATAATTGCAAGGCGGTTATAGGTGTGGTTTCTATTGCACCTGTTATGATTCGTAGGGCATTATTCTGACACCTCTCGAGGCGATAAATATTTGACTGGGGTGCTGTAGAGAGTACTTCACTGCCATATTTTATGATAGGTTTGATGTAAGTATTGTAGGTTTTGTTGAGTGTGTCTTGAGTGCTCCCCCAAGTAGCTCCTGCTAGTCTCTTCAGTAATTTCATCCGTTTGCTTACCTTATCCTCCACATGTTTTATGTGTTTGGTCCAGTTCAGCTTCTTGTCCATGATGATACCTAGGTACTTTGTACTTTCACTTTTTGGAAGGTCTTGATTACTAAATTTGAGACTAAAAGTTGGATTGTGGTGTCTCAGGGAGAAAAACTGGTATACTGTTTTGGAAGTATTGATTTCCATATTATTGTTTTCGGTCCAGTTTTTTAGTTTTATAAGTGCCTGGTTCATTCTGTGTTCAAGAAGCATTTGCTGATTTGGGCTGTTACGTGCTGTGGTCCAAATGATAACATCGTCTGCAAACATGCTGATATTCACATTACCTACTTTCTTTATTGTTTTTGGAAGATCGTTGATGTACCCATTGAATAAAGTTGTGCTTGATACAGCTCCTTGTGGGAGGCCTAGTTTCGATTGCTTGCAACCTGAAGTTTTGTTGTTGTAACGAACATTGATCATTCTTTGTGAAAGGAATCTTGAAAACCAGTTTAACATACATCCATTTACTTTGAAGTTGATAAGTTTCTTTAGCAGCATGTTTCGCCATACAGTATCATAGGCTCCTTTAAAATCGATGAAAACTGCAAGAACACTTTCCCTTTTGTTAAAGGCTTCTTTAACAGCTTGTGTAAATCTCATTATTTGGTGGGAGGAGGACCTGTTTTGTCTAAACCCTACTTGTTCTTCTGATAGAAGAGAGTTTGTTTCCAAGTACCAATTGAGTCTATTTGTAATCATCCTTTCTAGAATTTTTACCAGAATGGTGGTAAGTGCTATAGGTCGGTACGAGGGGACTTGGTTTTTTGGCTTGCCTGGTTTTAAGATTGGAATGATGGTTGCTTTAGTCCAGTCTTTAGGTAGGTTATCATTTGATGTCCAAAATTTGTTGAATATGTGTAGCAGTATGTTTAGAGCAGATGGACCTAGATTTTTTATGAATTCTGGGAATATCTCGTCTGGTCCTGGTTGTTTTCTGACTTGTGTGTTCTTTATTGCTAACATTAATTCTTCCATTGAAAATTTATTGTTAAAGATATCATCTGCATTATTACTCATGAATTTTTTGACTATTTTTTTTGAGTCTTGTCTTCTTTCTTTTTCTGTTTTGATAGTCTAATTGAAGTGAAATGTTTACAGAAGTGGTTTGCTATTTATGACAGTCTGTAATTTCCTTATCATTTATCATAATAGGATTCAAAGGAGTGACTACGTGTTTGTTGTTTAGAGAATTGATAAGTTTGTGAGCTTTATTGCTGTCTGTCCTATAGTCAACCGTTGTTAAAAATTTATTCCAAGATTCTCTTTTTGATATTGTTATTGCTTGTTTTAATTTTGCTGTTGCTTGTCGCCATTTCCGTACATCATTTTGATCCTGAGTAAGTTCAGCTGTTCTTCTTGCTTTGTCTCTGGCGGACTTAAGATTGTTCAATTCATCTGACCAGAAAGGCTTATATTTTGTTTGGGCACCTCTGGGTATGCACAGTTTGGCTATGTCTTTTATGGCTGTAGTAAATTTATTCAGGATGATGTTAGGAGGTGCATCAAGATCAATTTCCGACATTTTTGTTTCAAGTTTGTTTCTGAAATTTTCCCAGTCTGCCTTTTTAAAGTTCCACCGAATCTTCTGGTCTGCACTTTGCGCAGATTCACTGTATGATGTAATAGTAAGGAGGGACATTCTATGTCCACTGCCTGGATCTTCGAGTACTGATCGATGACTGTGGTTTGTAAGATCTGTTGAGACTAATATGAGATCTGGGTTAGTTGTGGAACCAGAGTGGTGAATGAATGTTGCTGGGTCTTTGTTACTATATAATAGCTCAAGAGAGCTACTCTCTAGAAGGTCTTATTGTTTTACCAGCTGAATTTGTGTAGTTGTAGCCCCAGACTGGAGAAGCTGCATTGAAGTCTCCTATAAAAATAGCAGCTGTTTTGATTTCTAAAAGGTGAAGATTCAGATTTTTTTTGTTTGGAGGACTGTAAACACAGAATATTGTTATTTTCTTGTTGTTGATCCATATGGATAATTTAATAATTTCTGATGTATCTGTTGGGTCCATTTCTTTTACAATTCTGAATTTTGACATGATGTTGTTCTTCACTGCTGCAAATATTCTGCTTGCTATTTGTCTTGTTTTGAAGAGAGTGTAGATGGTATACCCTTGGATCTTTAAATATTGTATATTTTCAGGTGTAGTGTTGGCTTCATTGATTAGAAGGATGTCTATATCTCTGTCTATCATGATTTTCTTTACTTCCAAAAGTTTCTTTGTTGATAGACCACCTGCATTCCATTGCAGTATTCTTACCTCGTGTTGTTTTGCTCTGAAAAGAGCAGTTTTATTTGTTTGCTCATGTTTCTCTATTCTGGAACGTTTTTGCCAAAATTGTTACTCGTTTAGCACCACCCAGGGGACACGTACAGCTTAAGGGATGCTGCGGACGTGAGTCACTACTTGTTTTTTTTATATATATATATAATAAATTCATTTCTTATACTATGCAATCCTTGCTTTCAGTAGGTAGCATTAGATATAGACCTAATTCCTTCTCCGGATACAATTGTTAGTTGGGTTAATGATCCAATCATACCACGGTCTGAGTGTCAAGATTCTTAAATGTGTTCTGCCCGAGCTAGGTGTTTATAAATATAAATTTAGATTTCAACGTAGTGTTGAGGTCTTGGCGCCCATTAATACAACTTATCTTAGTCAGAATAAACGTTAATTTGTCACCCAACAGTGGGGACACTAGTGAAACAGTTACACTTGCCCGCAAATGGTGGGACTTGTTATGGTTTAGCATCACTCACCCCAGTAGAAGAAAGCGTTACAAAGCGTGCAGCTACCATATTAATGTTACTGTATATTTAAAAAAAAAAAAAAACGTGCTTTTTCTGCCTTGAACTTTAATATTCTTCACATAATTATCGCACCCTGCCTTTCTTAGACAAATTTTAGGCTAGAAATATACAAAGATTATGAGAAGAAATACAGTAATTATGCAGAAGTGGGTTACATATAAAGCAGATTCAACTATAGTACTTTCTAAATGTAAGTGGTAATTTCTTAAAACTATCTGTATACTCCAAATAAGACAGCTGAAATAGAATGAGTAATGTACTTACCTATGGGGTTGGATGATGAAATACCAAACCTCCAGTAGGCAGAGCCATTTCTGCCAACTGCCCATACTTGATTATTAGGGCCACAACTTACACTGGCCAGGGGCTGATCACTTGGCACATGTTCCCAAGATAAACCCTTAACGAAAGAGAAACATATATCAATTGTTTCTAACTGACCTTGTCTCACTTCTTGAAATGTTATCAATTTTAAGAATTGCCTTACTTACAGCAGGACAAGACTGCGAAACACCTCTTCGAAACATAGCATCACCATTAGCTGCAACAGCCCACACGAACACCAAGCGGTCTGGCTCTTCGACATTAGGAGCCTAGCAAAAAAAATTTAAAATTCACCTTCAACAAAAAGTTACTCCGATTTCAAAAATCTGGTTTCAATAGAGTAAGATAAGACAAGAAAATGATACAACACAGGAAAGGAAGACATCCTAGAAACTTTACAATCCATTAAGTGGTACTTAACTTTCCCATAAAAAAAATATAACATTTTCATTTAAAAAAATATAACATTTTCAATTAGCAAGTGGCTTAATCAAGTTGGTAGCCCTAGAAGACTGTCGATGTCTTAATTACCAATATGGAAATGCGGAGATCTTATGTTGTAAAGCCTGAGAATAGAATTGCTGTTTATATACACAGGCAATGTGAAACTTAGGAACTTTTTTCAACAATAGTTTTGAAGCATGACATCTTGAAAAATAGCTGCTGTTAAAGATGAAGAGTCAAAATGAATGCCCACAAGATTCAAACCCAAATTTCCTGAAGTCAAGGCAGGTGTATTTTCTATTTCCAGTTGGGTAGTCTGTGTTCAGGAAAGCATCACAGAGTTTCAAAATCAGCCAATCTACACAAATCATTTGGAAATGTGTACTCTTCTACCATGGCATATCCTAGCAGAAATAGAAAATGGCAGGACTGCAGGATATTCAGGTTTGAGTCCCAAGATGGCCTTGTTTTTGAATATCATGCTTACAATAGTCTTGATGATAGTCAATAGTTTGTATTATTAAGCCTTAAGCCAAATACAGGTGTCCAGTCAACCTTGTTCTGTACTACGATAGAGAGACTCCACCCGTGGATATTCATCGTCAGTTGACAGAGGTGTATGGCGACCACTGTATGTCTGTTCAACTCATCCGAAAGTGGTGCAGGGAGTTTAGTGCCGGTCGGAAGGACGTCCACGATGAAGAATGGAGTGGAAGACTGTCAGTTTCGGAGGAGTTTTTCGGAGGAGTTTCTCGAGACGGTCCAACGCAAAGTGCTTCAAAACAGGAGGATCACAGTCCGTGACCTTGCTGCTAAGATTCCTGGGAGTTCTTACGGTACAGTGGAAAGAAACATTGGGGTATCGCAAGTGCTCTATGGGTACCACGGCTATTGACACCAGAACACAAGGAAACTGTGCTCGCCAGTTTCTTCAAAAGTGTCAAGCAAATAAGGAAGGATTGTTGGACTCCATTGTTACGGGAGATGAAACGCGGGTGTTTCATTTCACTTCCGAAAGGAAAGAACAATGCAAACAGTGGCGTCACTCAGGGTCACCAGTCGCAAAGAAGTTCAAACAAACACTTGTCTATATGCAACATTGATGGGAACCTTATTTCTGGAGCTACCTTCGTATAATGACTTTCAAAGGAAAGTTAACCCTTATACCGCCAACGTTTGGACGTTCAGTCTTAAGACACCAACGTCTGATTGATCGGGCGTTCTGGAAAAATGTATTTTTCAAGTTACTTATTCGTATTAATCGTTCATAATATGTGTTTTGGTCTAGTATTGGATTAAATAAGACTATACACAACAAGTTTTAAAGTTGGTCACACTGATGACCTTTCATCCGCTTATGTTTTGTAGTAGTAGGCGGGAGTCTACTTGTTAGTTCACAAGAAGCTTCGCGCTTCTGCTAGCTCTTCCTACCTAGCCCTGCTGTCTTTCATTCAGTCCTCTGTTTATCAGTGCCGTTGACAGTGGGTTAATACTTTTCTTTGTGAAAAATTAGTCGTTCGCCGTTGAGTGGAAGAATGATTCAACATCTCGTTGAAAATTAATTTCATACTGATAGTGAGTGGGACGGATTACAAACCAGTTCGCCTTCAGAAGTTAGTGAAAGTGAGGTGTAAGACAGTGATTCGGACCTCACGTATGACCCCGACGCTAATACCAGTACGAGTTTTCAAAACAGCCAAACAAACGGATCTATAAATAGGTCGATCTTCTCATCGTCTGAGGATGACTATTCTCCTGCCGCTGATCAGACTACATCTACAACTCAGCCGCCCCTGCCTTCCTCTCAGTATCTCAAGCAGTGAGTGAACTTGACAGTGATGGATGGGATGATATCGTAGAGCGCAATGACACCTCGCACAATATTTCCTTTGTATTCAATGAAAAATCCGGCAGTAAACGCTGTCCACCTAGGAATTCTGCTCCAATCTCATATGATCTTTTCCCCCCTATATCTTTCTTGAACATGTTGGTGACCTATACGGACATTTACGCAAGAAATTGCAATCAACAAAATCACCATAAATTTGGAATCCACAGCAGGAATCGTGTTTAGAGACCTGTAAGCTTTGTTGAAATGAAAGCTTTTCTTGCTGTTTTAGTGAACATGGGTTTGAATAAAAAACTAATTGAATTCATTGGAGTGCAAAGTCATCCCAACACATTCTGTGGTTTAGCAAAATGTTTGCTAGGAACAGATTTCAGTCAATTCTGAATTTTTTTCACAGGGTAGACACTCGAACTTTGCCAAAACCAGGACAGCCCGGATATGACCCCTCGGCTCGATTTAGTCCTCTCGTTGATCATGCCAACAGAGTTTTCAGACGTTACTACACACCAAATGAACAACTGCCAATCGATGAGAGTTTAGTTAGGACGAAGAACCATACGCAGCTGTTACAATATATGCCCAACAAGCACCACCACAAGTGGGGAATCAAGCTGTGGTTACTTTGTGATAGTGTTACGCATTACTGCTTGTCCTTTTTTTTGCTATTAAGGTAAGAGGGATTAAGATAAAAATAATGACAGTGGAAATAACGGGCTTGGCTATACGACTGTGATGAAGTTGTTGGAAATAGGAAATTACTTGAATAAAGGGTTCCATGTGTTCGTAGTGAAACTTTTATCCAAGGGCTGAATAAAGGATTCTAATATTTTATTCATCATCATTTGATATATTTCTGCAGACAGCAGATATGAGAGCCTGACGGAGCTGGAAAATGTTGAGAAATCAGTGGCAGCGAGGACACAAAGGTTTAAGCTCCTGTGGTATT
Source organism: Meconema thalassinum (assembly GCA_946902985.2). Classification (NCBI taxonomy): domain Eukaryota; kingdom Metazoa; phylum Arthropoda; class Insecta; order Orthoptera; family Tettigoniidae; genus Meconema; species Meconema thalassinum. Next base: position 688,338,946 of record OX336389.2, on the reverse strand, counting down.
TTAGAAAGTAGCCTAGGAATCATGACGCAGAGGACAGGTGCAACTTTTAGCGCGAAGGAAGGCTTGGGTATGCATATATCGGCTTGTTGCTATGTAAGTTAGCGCGAAGAAGAAATTGAATGCTACGATGTGAATGGTCAATCTTCATAATAACCACTCCTAAGGGGAGGAAATAGGGAATAAGCCCGCCGATATGTACAAGAGTTCGGACCAATAATAGCAAGGCATCCTTTTTAGCGGCAAACACGGCATCATAACGCTTCCTGGGGAATTAAGGCGGGAGTTATCTATGGATTAATTCCACGATTGATTCAAGTTAGCTACAGCTTAATCTTAACCTCCACATTTCTACGAACTCAGTGATACCGATCGCATGCTAGACTGGTCATTATTATGGAACATTTTTTCATAATACCCCTTCCATTCCTACTCTAGCCAGATTCATTTAAAAGTGGTCCAGGAAGCTTCAAGAGGTGACTTTAATTCAGGTGTCTGAGGGCATGAGACGTGACTAATTCAGGTGTCTGAGGGCATGAGACGTTATTCTAATTTATGTGTCAGGAACACTATAAGTATTATTCATGTGTGGACATGAAATATTTGTGACAAACTATAAGTATAAATTTAGTGTTTGATTTTGTAGTCCAAGTACTACTAGCTAGGGCAAGTCGTCGTAATAATTCACCATAGCTGTCGAGAAATTTAGTACTCGACAGGTGAATTTATAAGGAAATGTATCGAGTGTGTAACTGATAAACAAATTTTAATCCAGAACGAGATGACATCAGGGCACGAGGACAAATCTTGGAACCAGCAGGACATCTGCCAAGCGATGTCTAATTCGAGCTAAGCATTTTGAAGGAGAGATGGCCGGAGATGTTTCCATGGCGCTGATTTAAAGGAATGAGTACAGAAATGAATTTTATTTATTTATTAAGTCAACTATGGTGTCTGGGACGTATTTTTGTAGATATTTGTTTGCTTATGTTTGTAATTTAGATTCTTAGTTCTTGATTACTGACACATTAAGTATGGGACAGCTTAGCGCTTTATTTTGTAGATTTTAGCGATTGTGTTTTGGTTCAATGCGCGCAGGCCGTACTCGCATTCGCATGCGTACGTCACGGGCAAGCAATGTAACTCGGAAGTATGCCTTATAACAAAAATGGAACAGAATTAATTGAGATTAAAAATAGAATTTGGAGGGTAAAAATTATTTATGAGCAGGTTTTATGATGGATCAGGAATATTTTTGGTAATTGCATATCTAGCAATTCAGTGCGGGATGCCACTGGCGCACCCGAGTTCTTGTTGATTTATTTGTTTGATGTGTCTCTGGATGCAAAGTAGGTTAATCTGATTTGAGCCGACCTAGATGGTGTGATTATGAGTAAGTCAGTCCAAGCTTTATGGTGTTTATGGTGTGATTTGATGAACGTGCTCGCGGGAAATATATCGAGATTATTCCGACAGCTGCACTTCAGCCCAGTTCATGTCCTTGCGAGGCTGAGCTTGTGGTAAATATTTGTGTTTCTTGCCATCCAAGTGGATGAGAGAAATATGTTTTTTGCGTTTCCAGATGAATAGCGGGACCAGTGTGGCCCCCATATATAATTAGCACCAGGCTTGGAAGACTGACAGAGGTGAAGGGCAGCATTGACTCATTCCAGTAGGGGAGCGCTCAATCAGATAAAACGACGGATGGTCATTAGCAAGCAGGCTAGGTTCCTGTAGTTCAAATTAAGATGTTAATTTAAATTCACAAAACCCTGATCGGTTATAAAGAGTATTTGATTGATTCAAATGGGAGTTGTCCATGTTTTAAGGTATCTTCCGAAACATCAGTTTGTCTGGCTTTTATTCATGCAAATATAATTTTCAGCCGTGTAGGCTTGTATTTTGTTGTTGTTGCTTGACTTCTAGTGTGTTTATTTCAGGCGTTCAGTGATCCTTATGGCAGTTGCGTGTGCGAGGCTGTTTCCCAGTTGTTGTGCGAGCTTTTGGCCTAAACGGCATGCTCTTTTGAGTATTACGTGCTCTGGCATGCGGTTGGAATCTCGGGGAGATTCATCAAATCTTAGTATTTTAGATCTTGCATGTGTCAGTAGTAATTATAGTGTATTGATTTAGGGTTAGTCCCATAGCCGTAGTTTGATTTAAAAGATGCGACTCCGTGATCAATATGACTGTTTCAGTTGTAAACGGACTCCCATCAGTACTCATTTTCTTATTAAGGATCAGTACACCACGCATATATAACTTCTTGACCAGGATCAATGGACTTGTATCCATATTATTGTGAGGAGCGATTTCTTACCGCTCAAATTTATGTTATTATAATCAGTTGAGTGAAGCTGTATTCACTTTGTTTTTGTTGTGTGGAGCGAGTGTGATACCTCTCAGTAATATAATCTTTTCGAGTGGGAGTAAAAGTCAGGGAGGAATTATTATTATTATTATTATTATTTATGCACATATATTTCAGTCATTGAATACTTTTATTCTACTTGTTATTCATTTTATTTCTAGTATAGCTTTTGGTCATGGACCTTTCTATCCATTAGAGCATGTTTTTTTTTTTTTTGTGAACTTTGCCTTGAAAAGCATACCGGACTGAGCACGACCCCGTATAAAGAATCTTGGTAAAACACTGCTTTATTGAAGGGTACAGTAGATAACTTCTTTACCTAAATTCCTCTAGCTAAAGCTTTGTATTCGAAACAGACACATCTAACTGGCACATTACGTAGTAACCGGAAAGGAATACTCTCTCCTATGAAGCAAAACTTTTCGGTTGGACAAACCAAATATTGCCACAAAGGATTTATGATAATGGTGGGCAGCCGGCTAAAAAGAAATCGCAAAAAAAGCATGTACTTCTATTGTCAACAAATGCCGAAGCAAAAAGTGAAATGAAATCAAAGAAAGGAAATACGGTAAGTTATTTATAACCAGCAAGCCATCCGTCATTTGGCAGTACATTTCTTATATGGGGGGAGTTGAATCGTCAGATCAAATGCTATACTGCTATTTAGTTGAGCTCCAGACACTCAGTATTGGAAAAAGGTGACATTTCATATTTTTTGGAAGAATGGTAGTCAATTTGTACATTTTGTACAAAAGTACAAACCCCTATCAAGACGACTTCACAATTTCATTAGTTGAGGAACTTGCTGCCGAGTGGCTTGGCAACAAAGCACAAATTCAGCAATCGCGGGCGGGCAACGAAAAAAAAAAAAAAAAAAAAGACCGAAATTGTTCCGTGTGCAGCAAAATTAGTACAAGTCAAGGTGGTAAAAGGAAAAAGACAAGATACATTTGTAAAGACTGTAATAAGGGTGTGCATTCTTTGTGCCTCTCTAATCACAAGTGCTAGAGCACGTAATAAACATTTGTAAATATTAGTAATTAGTTTATTTTTATCCAAAAAGTGAATTCTGGAGTGTTCAGTTTGTATGAAGTAGTGAAATAGACATTAGTAAACATTTTTACTTAAAACTAGCCTCAAACTGCACCCATTTAAATATAATGTAAGAATTAGAAAATTTCATTTTATGTAATAAAAATATAAATTATTGTAACTGTAATATTATAGAGAAAACTCTAATATTTTATATTTGATATAAGAAACATCACCCTTCAGAAGTAATACAGTTTTCGACAGTGTTTTTTTTTTTTTTTTTTTTTTTTTTTTTTTTTTTCCATGATGATTTTTGGTCATGAATTCTTTTTTCAATTTTTAAGTAATTTTTTTAAAAATTATCACTCCATTTGATATAATTTATAAAAATAAGAGTACTACATTAGGTTACACTAATAAAACGCCCATAATTTACCGCAATGTAAAAAGTGCAGATTAGGCCTTGGCAGTATGGGGTATGGACACCCGAGTATATGACTGGTGGTCAAAGGGTTAAAGCAAATTTTAGCCATTCACTGAAATGCAATATCAAAGAGTATGGTATATTTCTCCTGGTGAATGAGAGGCCACCATTTCCTGATCTGAACATTTTTCATATACAAATCAATGTTTGATAAAAACTGTTCCAGTTTATCACCTATTCTATTTTATAATCTATTTCCAAGGAATAAGTTAAATCTAGAAGTTTAAGGCTTGTTCGAGGAAAGAGAACAGAGGTGATATCTTTCAAAAATGAGAAAGGCTAAAAAAAAACATATCTTTTCAGTTAAAGATTGCTTTATGAACTTCACTTTCAGGAAGATTACCCCACCTCCTATTTGTGTTCTTTGAGTTGGAAGGTGTCTCAACTTGCCCCTTCTGAGGCTGTTCAACCAAAAATAGTTTTTCAGCCATGTGGCACAGTTGGTTTAGTGATAAAACTTTTGTGCTCAAGGTTCAGGATAGAATACTGGCAAAATCAGTCAACATTGAAGGGTCATAAATGCAATTAATAAAACCAGCAACCGATGAAAGAAATATCATAATCATCATCGTTACATTTATGTTGCATGCGGTTTAATAACATTGCTATCGCGTGCACTGTAACTAGCGCTACATCCAAGTGCAACGTTACAAAGGTATCTTTACTGCTGTTCCGCTTGCCTTGTGTACAGTACAATGGTGACGGTGGAGGCTATAACATAACATTTAGATGTACAGTTATTTTGTAATATTATAGTTGCACTGTCACAGCTACACAATGCCTCGATATGTACAGCAAGGATAGGAGAGGTAACTTAAAAACCTGACTGTGTGGTAGCTATGTCACAGGCATTTGTAACGTTACAACTGTACCCCGCATTTATATCAGTACTAGAGTAACGGCAGAGGTTGTAACGATGCAAATGTAGGTATTCTAACTATCATTACAAGCTACTGTTGCAATCTCTACCATCACAGGTGCACCGCATGCCTAAGTCGCAACATCTCTTTCACTATGAGCTACCGTAACGTTATACCTGTAGCAAGGTGTTTCATTCCATCTTAAAAGAAATGGCAAAGTTATGATAGAAGTCATTTTAGTCAGGACCATTCATTTTGGTTCATTGTAACAAGCAGCCTTGTACTTCGCAAAATATAAGAGTCTCTCCAAAACAGGAAAAGAAAGGTGAGAGGAACAGATGGAAAGAAAATGTAGTGCTTTGAATTAAAAATGCATGCAGTAGCATAACTTAACTTTCTTTTAACACAAACCAATTTAACAGTGGGAAGCAACTTAAAATTACTCTCCATGATTAGAACCTAAAACCTCACTAGTTGTAAATTTAAAGTAAGTTATACACCTTTGCTGAACCAAAAGTTGGAACTCAATTTTCAGCAATAGCATTATGTATGGTATTTAAAAATTTGACCAAATTATTTTCTTGCATTTTTCAACGTCTTTCACAGAAAAGTACCTAGTAACATTTTACTATTGATTTATGTTTGTATATAATAGGAAAGGTCTATAATAACTCTGAGACATACCTGTTCTTCAAATGGCCTTTGGGTAGGCTACTTACAAGCCAAAAACTATCAAATAATCATGTATTCTTAATTTAGTTATGTTGTTATTAGCCATTTCTTCCATGGAATGATGGTCCAATCTTCCTCTATATTGCACCCGATTACACATTTTTTTATGAGTAGATCGATTGCTAATCGAGATCGACCGATTGGAGAACAGCGCTGAGCTCGTCTGAATGTGATATTATCTCTTTGGTGTACTCTAATTTGATCTGGTTTGGCTAGTAATTTATACAGTTATACAGTGTTGGTATTACTACTAGTGGAGTGACACAGTGTGGTGCAATAGCAAGTAGTGTAGTGTTATAGAGTGTTGGTATTGCTACCAGGTGAATGTTACAGTGTGGTGCAATAGCACCTAGTGTAGTGTTATACAGTGTTACAGTATATATATATATAGTATGATCAAGTAGGGAGTGATAGAGGAGTAACACCTCTTTAAAAAACCTTGGTCCAGCTGGCCCGGCTGGTAGTACCTTGTTAGGGTCCCTTGCCAGGGTTACGGTGAAGTCCTCAACGGTAACTGCAGTGAAAGAGGTGAACTCTGGCACAGTGTGGTTGGCGGAAGGGGCAGCCTATTGCTCAGGTTTAATAGGGCAAACTATTGTCCATAGTTATGATGGGCAGGTTTTGGCCCAACGGCAAAATGAGCGGATGAGGAGCCAATCACTCTCATGGCTCCCAACGGTCATAGAGGCGGAAGAGGCCACGCCAGACGGACTGGCTGTAAAGGCGCACCTCAGTAGTACTTGAGTATGCGGCAGTTCGTTGCAGTCTCTGTGTTCGGTCCTGCATGTCTCATTCTTTGTGAGCCGCAGGATAAGGCTCAGAGATCATAGTGTGTGGGTCTCGTCCTGGCAAGCTGAGATCCACCCTAAACAAATTCACGCCAGTGGCACTTCTTCCGAACGTCACTTTTCAAAGTCCAACGGCGATGGGATATGGACGGTGGGGGCAGGTTATGGGTGTAACTGGAAGCCCCTAGTTCGGACCTGCACGTTGGCAGCAGATGTGTGATGGTCGTCTTCCGGAGACTCTGTGACTACTCAGGAATTCGGTCCTGCATCTGTGTTTGGGCAGGCCTATTTAGGATCACCGCTGCCCACCCCACATGGGGAAGGCCCTAGAAAAGGTGGGCTAAACATCGGAAGTCACAATCTTGGTCCGGCTGGGCAACCGCACTCAGCAGGTCACCCCTCATGCGGTCGAAACTCAAAAACAGTAAAGAATCACAATTTGATTATTGGATCATGGAACATCAGAACCTTGCTTGATTTTGACAATAACATTAGACCTGAGAGAAGGTCAGCTCTCGTAACCCATGAGTTATCAAGACTCAACGTTGACATTGCTGCTCTCAGTGAAACTAGGCTGTCTGCTGAAGGCAAGATTACCGAATCTGGAACAGGATATACCATCTTCTGGAAAGGAAAGGATGAGGGTGAATGTCGTATTCATGGTGTGGGCTTCGCTGTGAAGACCAAACTGGTAAATTATCACCAACTTACGCCCATTGCAATCAGCGAAAGGCTCATGACTCTCCGCATACCACTCTCAGGAGGTTCCTTTTTGACACTCATCTCTGCCTATGCTCCTACCTTAGATTCTGATGATGAAGTAAAGGCTCAGTTCTATAATCAGCTAAGTGAAATCATCTCCAAGGTACCATCTGCAGATAAACTCTTGCTCCTCGGTGACTTCAATGCCAGAGTTGGGAAAGATCACAGGCTATGGAATAATGTGATGGGCAAACAGGGACTTGGAAAATGTAATCCCAATGGACTGTTGCTTCTTGGTCTTTGTGCAGAACACGAACTTTTCATTACCAACACGCAGTTCCGGCTACCTGACCGCTTCAAAACCACGTGGATGCATCCTCGTTCCAAACATTGGCACATTCTTGATTATATCATTACCCGGCAATGTGATAAGAAGGACACTCTTATTACCAGAACAGCAAGGAATATAGACGATTGTTGGACAGATCATAAACTTCTTATATGTAAGCTCAGGATATCCATCAGACCTAAACCACCTAGGAACATCAAAAATTTGCCAAGAAAGAAGTTTAATACATCCAAACTTCAGGATGAATCCATGTACAAACATTTTGGAAACAGGATCGTCACCCAGTTATCAGAAAACCCAGTAACAAATGATATTCAGCAAGAATGGGCCACATTACAGAAGATTATCACACAGTCAGCTGAGGAAACCATTGGTTTTATAGTGCGGAAAAGACAAGACTGGTTTGATGACAACAATGAGGAAATTCTGTCTCTCATCAATGCCAAAAGGAATGCCTATCTTGCCCATCTTCAAGACCCAACTTCCAACACAAAGAGAGATAAACTACTGGAACTCAAGGGTAAATGCCAGACGCAGATAAGGCAGATTAAAAATACTTGGTGGCAACAGAAGGCTCAGGAACTGCAGAGACTATCGGATGCTCGAGACTTGAGGAACTTCTATGCCGTACTCAAGGAAATATATGGACCATCTCGCTCATCATCAGGTACACTGAAAAGCGCTGATAATTCTACTACCTTTACTGATAGTCAAGAAATCTTGGAACGCTGGAAGGAGCACTTCTCCAATCTCCTAAATCGTCCATCAGAAGCTGCTGAAGACTTCCTCTGTGATGTGCCGCAACAACCTGAACAACTGTGGTTGGCAGTACCTCCTACTTATCATGAATTCAGTGCAGCTCTCACCCAATTGAAACCCAGAAAAGCACCTGGCCCAGATAACATCCCTCTGGAACTAATTCAAGCCGGAGGTCATTCCCTCAAATCAAGAATTTTCATCCTTATCCTCAGAATTTGGGAATCAAGAAAGGTACCTGGAGACCTAAAGAATGCCACTATCGTCACTATCTTTAAAAAGGGTGATCGCAGTGTTTGTGGCAACTACCGTGGTATATCACTGCTATCAATTGTGGGGAAGATTCTTGCAAGAATTCTACTTAACCGCCTCAAGGTTATCTCTGAGAGGATCCTCCCAGAGTCACAATGCGGATTTAGAACTTCCAGAAGCACAATTGACTTGATTTTCTGTGTGAGACAGCTACAAGAAAAATGTAGAGAACAACAGAATCCACTCTTCTTAGTCTTTTATGACTTGGAAAAGGCATTTGATTCGGTTCCAAGACCAGCCATGTGGGCAGTGCTGAAGCGGTTTGGTTGCCCTCAGCGTTTTGTAGATCTAATCAAAGCTCTCCATGATGGCATGACAGGTCAGGTTTGCCATCAGAATAAGATGTCCGATGAATTTCCCATTACCCATGGACTGAAACAAGGATGTGTACTGGCTCCAACGCTTTTTGCGCTGTACTTGGCTGCAATGCTTTATGATTCACCCACAAACATCCCAGGTGTGGAGATCAAGTATCGTTTTGATGGAGGGCTTTTCAACCTAACTCGTCTCCGCTCCTTGAGGAAAACTCAGGTTACTAAGGTTACTAACATGTTGTATGCAGATGATGCTGCGTCACCAACTCTCACACCAGAAGAGCTGCAAGAGTCAGTTAACTGTTACAAAAGTGCATGTGATCGCTTTGGTCTTACCATAAATGTCAATAAGACTAAAGTCTTGGCACAACCTTCACCAGGCACACCTCTTCCTCAGTTCAATATCTCCATTTCAAATTTGCCATTAGAACAGGTTGACCACTTCTCGTACCTGGGCAGTACCATTTCTGTGAGCTGTACCTGTGAGCAGGATGTGGATAAGAGAATTGGCGCAGCCCATGCAGCATATGGACGATTAGCGCACCGGGTCTTCATGAATAAAGATCTATCCATGAGTACAAAGCTTATGGTGTACAAAGCAGTAGTCATTTCTACATTGTTGTATGGCTGTGAAACGTGGACCCTTTACCGACGTGATCTTAGGAAGCTTGAGCGTTTTCACCTACAAAAACTTCGATCAATCCTGAGGATTAAATGGGAAGACCGCATTACCAATATTGCTGTTCTGGAAAAGGCTCAAATCAACAGCATAGAATCATCCATAATAGGTCACCAATTTAGATGGATTGGTCATGTCCATCGGATGGATGATGTGAGATTACCTCGTCAAATGCTATATGGTGAGTTATGCTATGGCACCAGACCTCATGGTGGTCCTAAGAGGCGCTACAAGGACCAATTTAAGCAGACCCTGAAATTGACAGGTCTTGATCCACAAACCTGGGACATGCTGGCTGAAAACCGCTCAACTTGGCGCCGTACCATCTCGGATTCTGTAAAGACGTTTGAAAGGGATCGACGCATACATGAAGAGGCCAAGCGTCAAGCTAGGAAACTTCGAGCAGCCCAACCACGTCCTCCTGCAGCAATACTATGCGACTTGTGTGGTCGCTTGTTCCATGCCAGGATTGGACTCTTTAGTCACCGTAAACACATCCACAAACTGGACTGAAGGAAGAAGATTTATACTCGGATTCGAGTTAAAGCCGATGATGATGATGATGATGACTCTAATTTGATCTGGTTTGGCTAGTAATTTATTTCCGAGGATTTTCCATTGTTTGATATTTATAAGATATTATTTTGTAACAATTTGGAATTATTATTCTGCTTTTTTAAGATTTTTGAACATTTGTAAAATCATCATCATCATCTTGTACAGTTTCCAGCCCCAGGCTGGGTCTGTTTGGAACATAAGCCTCGCCACTTAGTCCTCTCTTCCCACCACCTCTCCGCTGTCACTCTGGTCCAGTCCTCGCCTCTCTTCTTGACACATTCCTCCACTCCTTTCAGCCATCTATCTCTTGGTCTTCCCCTTGGTCGTTTCTTCTGCATCTGCATCTCATGTATCCTCTTGGGAATCTTCTTCTCATCCATTCTCTTTATGTGTCCATACCACCTCAGTCTTGATGTCTCAATCCTACCTTGCAAGGGCTCCTCTTTCACCATTTCCCTGACCTTTTCATTCCTCACCCTGTCTCTTCTTGTTACTCCGATCCTACTTCGCAGGAACTTCATTTCACCTGCCTGTATTCTGCTTATGTCTCTTTTCTTCATTGTCCACGTTTCTGAAGCATAGGTCAGTATCGGGATATAGTAGCTTCTGTATAACACTTCCTTGCTTTCTTGTGGGACATCTTTATTCCACACTAAGCTCCTAATGCTTCTCAGAAATGCTTCTGCCTGTCTGCCACGTTCCGTAATCTCTTCGTCATTTCTCCCATTTTCCTCCACTATACTTCCCAAGTACTTGAGACTTTCCAGCTGTCCACCTCCAAGTGTTATCCCACTCATTGGTCTGTCCTTTTTCCTGGTCGTTAACAGGATCTCACATTTACTGATGTTGAACTTCCATCCGCACTCTCCCACTGTTTCTTCCCAAGCCTTTAGTTGCTCCTGAATTTCCTCCTCCTTGTTTCCCCAGACCATGAGATCATCTGCAAACACCATTGCTTTCATCTTATCTTCTCCTATCTTTCCTGCTATCCGTGACATTACCTCGTCCATAACCACAATAAAGAGAAGGGGTGACAGCGCACTACCCTGTTTCAGGCCACTCATTTGTCTGAACCAGTCTGTTCTTTCCCCTCCAACTTTCACACAACTTTCACTTCCACAATACAGTTCCTTCACTCTGCCTACAGTCCCTTTTTCCACTCCCATGTTTTCCATTGCTTGCCAAACCTTCTCCCTACACACACTATCATAGGCCTTTTCGATGTCCAGGAAGGCCATCAACAGATCCTCTCCAAATTCGTAGTGGTGTTCCTGGAGCTGTCTCACTGAAAATATGAGATCCACTGTTGATCTCCCAGGTCTGAATCCATAATGCTCCTCTCTCAATTTTCTCTCCACTTTGGCTCGTATTCTACTTTCTAATAACTTTTCATATATCTTGGCACAGTGAGGTATGAGTGTGACTCCCCTGTAATTTCTGCACTCCTTTCTGCTTCCTTTCTTAAATATTGGGACAATTAATCCTTTCTTCCAATCTTCTGGGGTCTTTTTCTCCTTCCATATCACCCTCATCACACGGTACAGCCACTGTTTCCCAACCTCCCCTGCTGCCTTCACCATTTGTAAAATAAGGTATAATATCTCGGATACGGAATTTTTAATTGAGCACTTGACTCAAGTTGTGACACTATGAGTTCCGCCATCTACCCTGACAGCACTCTTATTTTTCAAGTCTCGTGAAGAGAAGACGTGTTTTGTACTTTGTGAATTAAGAAATTGGTTGAAGTGATATCTGAACTGTATCTGAGTCGATAATTGTTTAAAGTGTGCATCCCTGCCAATATCATTGCAGGAGGATGTTATTTGTTGTTTGAAAACAAAGTGTGAGTCAATATTTGCCGTATTCATATTTTCACGCATGGTGATTGAACTCTGGACTTTAGGCGACCACATGGCCACCAGCAAATCATCGTAATTGTGAAATTCATCAAACGTCTACATTTAAATACTAACTATTCTTACGGTGTTTTTAAGTGGAGAAGTTTAACTATGAAAAACTGGAATTTATAGAGGAGATTATTACTATGATATTGAATGATCACGCGGTACGCCAAATTCATAAAATATTGCAAGTTTTTAGTGTGCTAATATCATTTTAATGATGTTTGTAAATTCTGTGGTGCTGTGCAGAGTCATTTTTGGAATAATAGCCGCAGAGTGTAACGCCAGTGTTTGCAAGTATAAATTGGACACGTTGAAAATACATAGAATCAGTGAAACAAGCCACTTAACCAAGATGTCGACCCTATCGAATCGAAGCCAAGCCAAGCCCACCTGATTCCATATCTTTCATTTGTACGAGGGGCTAATATGGAGTAAACCACTATGTCTTGGGAGGGTGGAGGATCTTAGATGTCTGCAGCCCTTAAAGGAAATGGCTAGTCGAGATGCCATAGCTCGCTACTTTACCCAGGCAAGGCTCGAACGATTACACCTGCCAATACATGTGAGTCTACATGTTTTTGCAACTTGGCTGTAAGGGTTGGACATATGAGTTGATTAGGTTAGATGGTCCTACTCACACAAATTCTCATAGGTAGGCAATTTATTTTAATTATAAGCTGGTCATAATCTTCGTATCATCTCTTAACAAGCTTGGAGGAAAGCTTTGTTTTGTAAATAATCTAGTGTCATTTTCATGCAAGCCAAGTGCTTGGCTGCATTATTTTGTACAGTTTAAAGCTTCAGGGGGCTATTTTATTATAACCCAAGTGAAACAATGATTGGCACAGGTTTGTCAAGGTTATTTGGAAGGACGATGTTATTGAGTGCACTACACCACTTGCTGAATTGATAGCAAGACCTTTCGTATACAATTGTGAAGGCAGTGGAGACTGCCAGACTGGATTTCACCAGCTGACAACCCGTAAGAACACAAGTGCAGAAGAGAGTAGGATTTCTTTTATTTCTTTTTTTTGACATCGCAGACGACTCGAATGACATAATATAAAGGAAGGAAAGGAAGCTTGTAGTTTAACGTGACCGTTAATCTTGAGATCATGAGCCACGGGACCTCCTTTTTACGTGGAATCCGAACCACAGGACATGGCATTTCACTTCGAAAATCTCACATGCATTGACCGGGAATCGAACCCGGACCGCCTTGGTGAGAGGCATACAGCTAGACCGCTGAGCCACCACGCCCCCGACATAATATAAATAAATGTTTTGGTAAGCGAGATATCGTGGTTCGAAAGATGTCTAGGCTGGAAGCTTATTGAAGCTTATTATAAAGTGAAGCATTTGCATTGTGTAATAGACACTGCATAATGAAAATTATTATTACTGAGTAATTGTATCTGACTTCAAATTCAGGAGTTAACAGCTGTTTAGCAGCCATTATGATTTTTGAGTCCATGAATGGGACACTTATAATTTAGCAGACCATGTTATTGTGTTGTCAAGCAGTGGACACTATGAGGGGAGACTTGATTGCTCGTATTTTTGAGTTGATTTGATATTTTTGCCAGCGACACTGAACGCTTTTGTCTTTTCGACTAGCCGTGCTATTGTCATACAATTGAGAGTGTACAAGAGTTTAGTGAACAGTGTTTCACGAATATTAGAGGTGTTATTAGATGATTTCTTCCACATAAATAGCTACACTAGACTCATTTAATGGTCACTAAAAATTACAATTACACTTTTAGGAATAAAATGGAATTATATAAAAAACTGAAAATAATATGACAGGATTTTTGGAATTAAAAATATGAATTAAATTATGAGATCTAATTATAAATCGAATGCTAAACTTAAATTTCTTTTTCTTGACCGACCTATTAGACCTTGCGACCTTCGACATTCTTAAATACATTTTTTACTTTTCCCGATTTTTGAGATTACAATTGCCAATTGAGCATATTCAGGAGGGTCCTTTTGAATGTTATTCATTTGTGTTGTACAGATATTTAGTATTTCTCTTTATGAGTTAGGATGAGAATGTGCATCGATATTACACTTTTAGGAATAAAATGGAATTAAATAAAAAACTGAAAATAATATGACAGGATTTTTGGAATTAAAAATATGAATTAAATTATGAGATCTAATTATAAATCTAATGCTAAACTTAAATTTCTTTTTCTTGACCGACCTATTCGAACTTGCGACCTTCGACATTCTTAAATACATTTTTGACTTTTCCCGATTTTTGAGATGACGATCATTTAACGACGTGATAATGTGAAAGCATGGTCGTTAAATTGATAAAGCAACGTGAGTCGTGACGGCCGTCACTGCAGTTGCCAACATATCTTTTCCACCCAACACTCGTGAATATTTTCCGCAAACAGCATGAAATGTGTGCAGGCAGGAGTGCCAATTGAGCATATTCAGGAGGGTCCTTTTGAATGTTATTCATTTGTGTTGTACAGATATTTAGTATTTCTCTTTATGAGTTAGGATGAGAATGTGCATAGATATTTTTCTGATTTTTATTTTTCTTGTGATCAACGCTTCTCGTTTATTTTTAATTTAACATCTGATAGGAATAGCTTAGATTTAACGTAAAATTAAATGTTGGAGAGGATACCATCGTAGCTTAGCTATCAATATTGTGCCAGTAACTAATGTAATTATATTCTTGCATTGTAGACAAGTAAATATCTTTCCTTTCCGTAGATTCATTGATATTATTATTATTCATTAACATTCTCAGATTTAGTTTTGTAGGGAACTGTTACATGTCACTCTCTTTGTAATTCCACTCTTGATTCGTTGTGGATAGGTCTTCGAGAGGCTTAAGGTAGACATTAGTTAGGAGATCATTTAATTCTTTTCAGGGCAGATTACTTCGGACTAGCAGATCTTTACCTCTCAGAAGTAGGTTAGGGATCTGTTCCTTTTATGAATCAATTTAGTAAGATTTCAATATAAGCCTGGCCTCATTCTTTCATGGTTTTGATTTTTCTTGTGGATGCATCCCTCTGGGCTGGTTTAAAATAGACCTCTCCTATTCCCAACACCCCCCGAGTGATGTTTCTCAAGCATAGCCAGTCCAAGAATGTAATCTTCCCCCTTGAGGGTCTCGGAAGGGCCGTTTAAGACCGATGGCCCCCCGAAAATCTTATCCGATGGGCACAATATACTTTATTCAAGTCCACCCTATCTCCAATATCTTTACATGCAACCTCCCCTGCAGCTGCCTTATACATTCCCATGAGTTGAGCCCTTTCCCCTCGAGTTTTAAATTCCTCCCATCCCAATCTCTATAGTTGTCACACTGCTTTCCAGTCTAAAAACCCCATGACAAACCGTGCGTCTCCAATTTTACAGCAGGTATTGAAAATAGGCATTCCATTCACTAGCCTCACATTGTAACTTTGGCCACACTAATGATATGCACCCTTTCTCTTTGACATACATATACTACATACCTTCTCATCACCCTAGCAACTTTTACCCTTTTATGGTTCCCCCTTTCAAGTCCATTTCTTTTAGTCACTCTCAAATGGTTAAAACAGGTACTCTCTTACCCCACCCTATTAGTACCCAAAATGTAAGGTCTCGCTTGTGTTTGTGAAATTCCAATTCGACTCCTCTCTATTTATTGTTTGGTATTATTGTTTTAAGGGGCGGAACAGCGAGGTCATCTGCCCCTGAATCTCTCCTCTACTTACAACCACTCCATTATCTATTACCCATTGTTGTATATCTGTAGACTTTCACCATCTCCTTCTTTATCGATTACTTCATAGAAGATTTTGTCGCCAGCACATAATCTTACCTTAGAAAACTAAATCTTTCCTTTTAACATTATGTTGTTTCATTTGAGGGGCTTTGACATCATGGTCATTTAGCCCCATGTACTTGGGTGTATGTAGAATTTGACTGATAACACGTGATATTGTGGTATCTGTAATGAATGTATTTGTAATTCAGGTGAGGATAGGGAAGGAGGGAGCCAATGCCTGAAGTTATGAACCATCTCAGCATTTGCCTGGAGTATCAAGTCAACCCCTGGCACTATCCAGCCCATGACGGGCTAAGGCCGACCAAGCGACCGCTGCCCAGCCATTGCAGTGGAGAAACTCTGAAAAATCACTTCCAGGATGGCTGAGGTGGAAATCAAACTCGCCTCTTCTCAGTTTTGCCTCACGAGGCTGAGTATACCCCGTTCCAGTTCTCAGACCAGAATTAAATTTCTTGACAGAGTCAGGAATCAAACCCGGACCTCAGGGGTGACAGTCAAGAATGCTAGCCATTGCGCCACGAGGCGGCTATATCATTAGCATAAAACAAAGCAGAAGAGGTCCACGAATGCTGCCTTGAGGTACTCCCCACTGTTAAAACTGGCTCCAAAAGCTCTCCCACCCTAACCCACTGCTTTCCATCTGTTAGAAAAAAAATATTCAAGCTACCACCCTCCCATTCTGATTTATCCCCCCACAGTTTTTCCATAAATCTACCATGGTCCACTCTATTGGAAGCCTTCAACATGTCTATCAAGACAATCTAACTGACCAACCCCATATCCAGGGCTTTGTTAAATCCGGCAGAATCCTGCCAGTTATGCTTCACAAGAATAGCCTTTCTGTAATCTACATTGTATTTTGTACCTTAATTCTTTCCGCCTGCAACCTTCGCAGATATATCCACATTTTACAAATGATACAAGTAAGGCTGAATAGTCTACAGTTCCCACTCTCGTATTTCTCCCCTTTACCCTTACGAACTAGAAACACTTCTCCAATCCACTGGTATGACAGTTATCAAATGAATACCTCATGGAAGGTAAAATATTCCACTCCATAATTTTCAGATCACTTTTTTATTTCATCTAACCTTGCTGCCGATCTTTTTCATGGTCTCTTAATCTTTACAAATATAATCTTCTTTGTGTATCCAAAATTGGTGGCTTGACCCATTTGATTCAAATGACCCCATAACCCCTGAATTTCTTCTTTCTTTCCTTGCCGCTATCAGCTGATATTCCCTACTGAAGAGTTCAGATTTCTGTCAGTCGGACCATACATCTAACAAACGTACTGAGTGTGAAGACAAAAGTATTGTTGGTTTTTTATTTATTTATATTATACAAAAATTTGTAGTGTTTGAGAAAATGGAATTGAAAGTTAACTGATAAGTGTTTCTTTAAAAATACTTGTACGAAGCATGAAATTTTCTAGGTAGGGATTATCTTATAATTTATGGAGAGTCAGATCAGCATTTTGGATGTTTGGTTTAACTTTTGCCAGGGGAGCATTCTTGATTATGAGATTTCATGTCTCTCTGCTGTCAAACAGGAAACTAATGTTATTTAATATTTGTTTCTATTTCCTTTGTGTACTGGATGTAGGAATTATTTAGACTATTTTTACAGATATTCCCGAGAAAGAATTGTTCTGTTTTTCCTGATTTATTCAGATTTTAAAGTAGTCTTTATTTTCCCCTCTTCATTGTCTTAGTTTTTCTACTATTTTACAATCTGTTTCAATACAATGCCTGGTGACATTTAGTGTTCTGGCAGGACACTGCTAATGGCTAGTTTAGTTTCTGCAACAAAATTGGTTTAATTTTCTTTTATTCATTAAAATTGTCGAATTATGTTTGGGAGCTTTATCATGTGCTTCTAGTTCACAGGTGTGAAAACTGTAATAGTGAGACTATTTGCAAGGGAGTGAAAAACATGAGTTGGTATGGTGTCTGTAATGAGTGAATTAAATTTTCTGGTTGCATTAACATTTTTATGGTGAATAATCAAATTATTTTCCTTTATTTGTTTTTTTTTCCTCCTTTCTTAATGCATTAAACATTTTCTGTTCCATGATCATCTGAAATAGGTCCCATTTGACAGACCTTTTATTTGCCTATTTGTAAGACAATGCCAATACAGATCCAAATTAAACATGATTAAATTCATGTCATACTACACCTTTGTAGAAACAGGAACTGCCTCTACCAGGGTAACTGGGGAGCTAGAATTTCCTTTTCTGCCTAAGTGTTGGAAATTTTCTGTGCTGACCTCATTTTGAATGGGCCAAAAATCAATCAATCGATCAAATCAATCAATCAATCAATCAATCAATCAAAAATCTTAATAAGAGTAACTCTGTCCCTAGGAAGACCCAATCACACAAACAAACTGAGGAACATTGTCCCTGGGATACTTATAATTAAACTGAAATTAAATGACATTACATATAATGAAACATCGACGAGCTTGGTGTTTCCTAGTTCTTGCCAGGGTCCACTCGTGGCTAGTCTGCATTTACGAACCCAGCGTCGCCGCCTCACATAGTCTGTAAAGCACTTCTGGCCATGGTAGGTAGCAGGGAAGTCCATCGCATACTGCCAGCCTTCTTTGTCGACCCCTCCAGGAGTGTGGAAGTCAACAATCCACTCCGATACCTGGCAACATTACACAATTCACTTTTCGAGTCCTAAACATGCTAAGTAATACAATGGCGTAAGGGTGTGGCTCCACTCTTCAAGTTTTAAGAAGTTTACCATATTTATTCAAGTGTTCACAATCTTAAAGCTCATTTTTTCAAAATCTGTGCAATGATGTTTAATTCAACTGCAAGCCACCAGAAGCTCTGAACCTTACTTCATGAAAAATAGCTCCCAAGAACATACTTTGTGTGTCTTCTGCTGGTCTCAAAATGACACCCATAACATAGGCCTAAGTAGTGGTTAACAAGTTAATGGGTTGTTTGACACAATGTGGGTCAGGAAGGCAATTGAAATGTTATAAAATGTTTAGAAACTGATCAAGTTACACTGGGCAAAGGTATATTCTGGACCATTGTATCTTGAAACAGGAATGTTGACAAAATGACAATTTGAAGGAACAAAATTTTGCCATATTGGCAATTATTGCTTTTAAGAGCAAGCTACTGTTATGCCATATTGTACCAAGTTCATAGGGTTGTGTGTATAGTTGAACATTTCACAAGGTTTTTTTTTTATTAACCGTTTTCTTAAATGATACCACTCGCAGGAAAATAAGCTTGATTTTCACATAACCCTAGATATTTATTATACAGGAGGACAAGCCCTGATGCTGAGTAACTGCCCAAGAAAAGCTTAAGCTTACAGACCATTTGTCTACCAATAATGAAGATTAATAAATTCGAGTACTTGGCCCCCAGAAGCAAGGTTACTTCACCTAGAGTGAGATGAGGACAATTTCCACAGCTGGACAACCTTTGTCTTAGGTGGGCATTCATGCCATCAATCCAATTAATAAGGGTTGTAGCATTGAAGAGCTACTGATTCGATTGATGCAATGTCTAGCGGTTGAGATTGTCATTTTATTTTTTATGAGTTTGTCCTTGTATTTCCATTTTCACTCTCCGTCCACCCTAACCTGAGGTCATTGTGTTTGAAGTTTATCCATGTTTCTAACATTCTTTTCCTGTCCAACGATTGATTGTATATCAACCACTAACTTAGTAATTTCTCTGGGTGCGAGTACAATTGGCCGGCCCTGTGGTGTTGGGGTAGCACGCCAGCCTTGCACCCGGAGGCCCCAGGTTCGATTCCCGGCTCTGTCTGGAATTTTAGAAACTGATGTGAGGGCTGGAACGGGATGCACTCAGCCTCGTGAGGACGATTGAGTAGCTGTCTGACAGTGAGACAGCGCCCCGGTCACGGAGACCAAGATTAATGTCCAAGGGGACCCGACGTGCTGAGCACGTATCACCCCATAATCTGAAGGCCAAATGGCTGGGCAGTGGTCGCTTGGTAGGCCTAGGCCCTTCATGGGCTGTAGCGCCACGCGGTTTGGTTTGGTGAGTACAACAATAATTCTATATATAATTCGTTGAGGCCATCTAGGACCACATTAAGTCTTGCTACACTTGGCAATTTGTTTCGCTTTCCTCTGAGCCCAAAATTCCCTCATTCTCTGTGAGTGGGCCATCTTGCGCTCCACTGTACAGGTGGTACCTTGTCTTCTTTTCGGGTTCGGTGTCTCGTCTCGGGTTAGCCCATCAGTCAGTATCTATTTGCGGAAGAGATCTCTATTGAAGGAGTCGTCGGGTTTTAGATGCAGCATTTTGAGGTCGTCTTTGGTATTCATAAACCAGGGCATTGTGGTTTTGGGTTTGGAGTCCAAGAAATGAAAAATCTGTTTAGTCAGCCTGTTTATGTCCATTCGTTTGAGATGACCGTAATACCGTGCCCGCCTTTTACGGATTATTATTATTATATTACAAACAGAACAATATGTGCACATATGGCGTGTTGACCTGAATTTACAGGTTTTTGGTGCAATTGGCGAGTGTAACAGTCCTTCAGAGCAGTTTCTCAGGTGGTAATGTGTATATTTCATTCCACACAGTTGGCATTTGCAGTTGTAATCCGGTGTGTGGTGGCCTTCAGTTGTGCAGATCTTCAAGTGAAAGCCGTGGGTGGCAAATCTTGTGTAGACATGTTTGAGTTTGTTCCTGTCCATGTGTCTACCTGTAACGCTTCCGTGGAGTGAATATCCGCTGGAATCTGCCATGCTTTTTCTCTTTTCTCTTCGAGGACGAAGGTGGAGGCAGGTCTGTCCTGTAGGTTGAAGGTGAATTAGGTGTCATCCAGGAAGAATGATTTGTTGCCTATTATGTACGCTATTCTGTTTTTGGTGAATTTGGAGGATGTGATTCAGGTATCTGGCTGTTAGATATTCAAGTTTTCTCATGTGTATGCTAAACTCTTTGTATATTAGTTTGATCCCGTATGTAGTACAGCGGATGTAGACTGAACAATGGTCTGGCTCCACAAATCTGTCCAACGCATCAAACAAAAGATCTCGTCAAATTAACATAGGGCACATTAAAGAGCCCCAGAGTAGCGCGCCTGCCTCGCACCCGAAGGCTCCGGGTTCGATTCCCAAGTCCGTCAGGGATTTCAGAAACTGACGTGAGGGCTGGAACAGGTGCACTCAGTCTCGTGAGGACAGTTGAGTAGCTGTCTGACACTGAGGTGGCGCCTTGGTAAAGGAGACCAAGTTTAGCGGCTGGGGGTACCCGACACGCTGACCACACACTCACCGATATAACATGCCGTCAAGACATCTGACAACGCCACACGGTTAAGTTAAGCAGGGATGATGTATGAAGGTTAAATAAGTATCCTAGTCCGAGAGTCAAATCCATCAAGGTACTGAAAAACCTAGCATTGATATTGATGCTCAATTAAAGAAGCTGGACTGATTAAAAAAATTAAGAATTAATTTTATATGAAACATTATGGCTAAAATTTTGATTGGAATAAATATCATGAAGAATGTAGGCAACTTGTATGAAGTGAGAATATTATTTATCTATTATTTATCGTATGGCTTTTAGTGCCGGGAGTGTCCGAGGACATGTTCGGCTCGCCTGAGTCTGTAGCGTAGCTGCTTCCAGCGGACACCCTAAAGGGTGAGCTACAAGTTCCGTTCAATTTCAAGTAGTTCCAACTTTCGCCACCAGATATCAATGATACCTAGTGGTGAACGTTGGAACTTTGATAGAGCGTTCTGACGAAATCTAACCTAACAAATTTTGCTTTACACAAGTTTAGTCTGTGAAAGGATCTTTTACATGCCATAAATCTATGACATGGGACCGCCGGCTTTACTTCCCCGCCGAAGGAAGGCATACTGAAGGATTTTTAACGCTCTTAAAAAATCAGACGACTTCGGCCGGGTTTGAACCTGCTATCTTGGGCATAGCAGTTCAGCATGCTACCGACTACGCCACCGAAGCCGCTGAAGTGAGAATAGTTCCGATGGTATCTGAGGACTTTAGAGGGCACTGGTGGTGCATACTCAGTCGAGGAGGAAAGGACACCGAGAAGAGGAACTCATAGTTCGAATGACAAACAGTCAACATATGGTGTTACTATAATTTCATTCCTAGTTTGAACAGCATGCAGTGAACATTTCATAGTTCGGACGGCACGCATATCGCGGTTCTTGTTCTTGTGGATTAGCCATTGAATACACAACTACAAAATGTTCACAATGCAATAAATAACTAATGAAAGAACACCCTAACAATCAAAACAATACCCTGGAGATACATTGTCATGTTGTAGTAAAATAGTAACACTAGTGGTCGCGTGCTGAGCAAATCCCTCCGAACGCACTGCATACTAAGAACAATAATAACTCTTCTGTAGTGAACGGCTGACTCAAACTGAACATCCTGTATGGAAGATAAAGGATTAGCCGAGGAATAATGAGAGGGGATGGAAGCTGTGCAAAGAGTTGAGCAATGACAACACTTCATTTAGAGAAGTGAGGGATACACTCACCACGCGACCACTGCCGGGTTAATAATGAGACTGTGTTTCGGGGCAAAGAGTTTGTGTCTAGTAGTTGCGTGCCCCTGCTCGGAGATGTAACCTCTTATTTGTCGGTTGGTATTTGTTTTACGTGGTCTTGTAACAAACATAGTTCTGCTTAAATATGATGTGATTACTTCACCTCATGGTAGAGATTGTGGAGGTAGTTGAACACTTCGTATATCTGTGGGGTTATTTTGTCTGTTTGCCAGAAACTATAATTACAATCATTACTAAGGGTAATAGGTTAGGATTTTGCAGCAACAACAGTTTTGTTTTAAATGTATTAGGTTAAATGTTTGAATTGTGTCCTGGCATCATTCTGTCTTGTAAACTTATGCACCATATGTTAGTTAACAATGCAATATATTTCTAGTAGAAAATATCCTTGTGTCAGAAAACCCTAGATTATGTTCCTAGTCACTCCCTCGGGCAAAGGCTCTTCTTCCACTCAACAGGCTAGTCCTGGTACTTGCTCGTTCCTGCCTCACCTTCATAGCAGAGTAACCTTGTGGTTAGGAATGTGGGGTGCAAAAGGATCTCCTAATGAGCTAGTGTATTCACCTCAATGTACCTGGAACACCTCGTGGAGTCACTTCCTCGCTGAATCGAGGGGGTTATCTCGACCACAGGTGGTCTTACCATGACATTAGGTTCATTCTTGAGGGACTCGCTCATTTTTCGTTTGGGGTGCTTCAATGCAATTTCTTATTTCAGCACATTACCACTGCAAACCATTTGTCTAGCTAAACAGAAAATCTTTCTATTGTCGCATTCTAACTTTTCACGGAAAACTGCTTCTAGTTTAGAATGCCTCTTAGGTTCAGTTTTCACGTTGACAACTACAATACCGCAGAGCAAATAACACGCTGTAAAATTATGCTAAGTATCCACGCAAGATATTAAATTAACTAATAATATAAACTACAAACAGTGAGATCGATCTTACCCACTGCCAATGCATTGAAAGTAGCTTTGTTTTCTCTCGAGTCCGTTTATGTTTGCCAGTCACATCGCTCCACATGTAACGATCAGTTGGCAGCCCATGAGCAGTATAGCCTGTTAAAGGATTCCAACGCTGATTTTCATATACAAAGAAGCTCTGTGTGTCTGTCATGGGGTTGATACCAGAACTGCTTGTTTCCAGCCCTACAACATCAACATAACATTAGTAGAGAGCAGATTATTATTTAATTCACAATCCCACCATACACACCTACCAATTTAGGAAGTGATGCTCTTGCACAAGAACTTTATGTAGTTACTGGGTGCAATTAAAATTGCACTGATCAGAGCTGTCACCATGGAAGAGGGACAAAGAATATAAACACCCTTCACCACTTTGACCCACCTTATGATTTACTAAGACACCAGGTGCGATTGGAAATTTTACTCTCCAAGGGTTCTTGTAATATGCCCGCAAATACAGAGGTGACAATGCCCCCTTTCAAGAATAAACTGAGTCAATACTTGATTATTTCATTACCTGCATCTGGCTCTCCAGATATCTCCCAGCATATACAATGGTTAATGAATGAGAATCTCCTTGATAGATTAATTTCTGTAAATTGTCCTACTGAAGAGTTCTTGTTTTAAACAAATTATAAATAAGATAATTATAAATAAGAATTTCAATGTAATTCCTGGTCACTGCATAAAATAGCTAACAGGTGCTTGGAGATTTTCAACAGCACACACCATACATGATCTGCAAACCGCAAATGCAGTTCTGCGAGAACAAGTAGAATTTGAAGAATCTCACACTTACCCAAAACTGAATTTGATAGGCATTTCGTAATGTACTGTACAAAGCAAACAAGTAGGAGCTATTGATAGGATTGATGGTGTGAATGTCTGGCTGTTTTGATAGTGCATTATCCTGGCTTTTCTCTTATCTTTTCATCCGCACACATCTGTCATAGTTTGTCTTTTTTCCAAGATCTGATTGTTTGTATGTATGCTTTCCTAGATGTGTTTTCCTATACCGTACAGATTTATATAATCTAATATGGTTCTTTCCCCCTTCCAGATCTGTCCCATTCTTTACTACTTTACTCATCCTGTTATCTTTCCCAGTCTTCCTTTCCTGTGTTTGATTTCCAATAACATCCATTAAAGACATAAGAACTCATTGAAGAATGCACCTACTAAGCACTTATTTCAGCAGCAGAAGAATGGCTGCTGTCTGCCCTCCAGATAGAGAGGTTGAAATAGCATTGAAGAACTATTGAAGGGATTGATGATTAAGAGTGCCCAACATTGAAGACAGCTGTGTGTCTTGCATGTGTGGAATTGTCCACCTTGTTGGGTTTTCTGTAAATTAATAATATGGGCTTGGGACATCTTTGGTCATCAGCCCCATATACTTGGATGTTTTAGATCTGTTTTAGATCCCTTATTTGGGGGGTGGTCGGATCTAAAACGGAAGAGTTATTGTGTTAATTTATAAAGAAGTGCCAAAAAGGGGGTAGCTTCCCGTAGTCGGGCAAGCTGACCAGTGTAGAGTGTTGTTTAGTGTTAGGGTGCTAGGGGTTGCTCTTATAAAAGATCTAGGTGTATTTTAGGGGATGGACTTAGCGTACAGGTCAACGCGCTGGCTTATGTAGTCGTCCAGCTGGCTGGTTAGATAATCGACTTGCACGCGTCAGCTATATGGCGGGTGCCGCTCCTGCAGTCAGGCCGGTACGGGAATACAATGATGCTTGCCCTAGCAAGTATCTGGCTACTGTTAAGTCACGTCTACCCGTGACTGAGAGTTCAGGAAGGGAGTTAGGGCGTAAAGAAGCGTGTAAACAGTAATGCAGGTGTAATGTACTGACCAAGTGTTTATTGGCCAGTAATATTGAATTATGAGTCCCTTTTAAGGGATGTAGTGATGTTACAATGTGAGAGTACAACTGGTGTATACAAATTGGTGGGTAAGGTTACAAAGTTATAGGATTCTGAACAACTGCTGACTCACTCACCTGATGATACCAGCATAGCCTCGGGCCGCCACACTGTAAGACTGATAATTGATTAAAGGGTAAACTTAATACAAAGTCATGCGCCCACGGGCAATTATTCCACTAGACATAAGGTCATTGTAATTCATAATTTTCAAGGGTAAACTTCATACAAATTCATGCGCCCACGGGCAATTATTCCACTGGAAATCAACAATATTCCTAAATGTCAGAATCGCAACATAGTACATTAAACACTATATATTTTTTGTTTGTTTATCAAGATTCCATGTACACAATGTCTGTGATTTGTTTTCTTTCAATTTTCTTTCTTCTAACTTCCCCATTTGTCAGGGTGTTCCGTTTTATCCCAAACCAATAAATGCCTTTTGAATATTTCCCTTAAATTATACCCTGGAACACCTTTTTTTTCTATTTTCTTCTACCTTTCTTATTGCAGGGAGCACTTTTTCCCTAAGATAGGGCGGACGACGCAATCATCCGTTCGGCCCTGGGTTTTTTTCCTCCCTGCACAACAATGTAACATCAGCACCATGTATTTTTTTTTCATCAAGCTTCCCAAATGCCAATGTCGATTTCTTTTGCAATATTTTTATGCCAATGTCAATGTTATGTATATATGTATATCCCATAACCCTCCCCTCTGAACACGAGCTGATCTCACGCACACACATCAACACGACATCACCACACGACGACGACGACGACGACGAGGAAGACATCTACAGAAGATACGAGGGGACTTCAAAAACAACCACATCGACTACATCTATAACATCAACATCCCAACCCCAAGCTCCGTTCCCGTTCGCGGGGACGCGAACTAAATAGCGGAAGAGGCTTGTACAGTACCCCAGGGGTATGCACCCCTTGGAGACCATCCCCCCATCATCTATTTAAATCTCCTAACTGGCAATCCTTATAAGTCCAGACCAACATCTACTAACACCGCAAGGACAGCTAGCCATTCTGGAAAGCTGGCCCAATCCTTGCATCACTACTACAAACAGCGACACACTATTAACTAGGACATCTATTCAGCACAATGCAGACAGCACAGCGCCGAAGAATATAAGAAGGCGTCTTAAGGAGGTCAGGCTCTCAATCAATTATCAGTCTTACAGTGTGGCGGCCCGAGGCTATGCTGGTATCATCAGGTGAGTGAGTCAGCAGTTGTTCAGAATCCTATAACTTTGTAACCTTACCCACCAATTTGTATACACCAGTTGTACTCTCACATTGTAACATCACTACATCCCTTAAAAGGGACTCATAATTCAATATTACTGGCCAATAAACACTTGGTCAGTACATTACACCTGCATTACTGTTTACACGCTTCTTTACGCCCTAACTCCCTTCCTGAACTCTCCGTCACTATTAGACGTGACTTACAGTAGCCAGATACTTGCTAGGGCAAGCATCATTGTATTCCCGTACCGGCCTGACTGCAGGAGCGGCACGCGCCATATAGCTGACGGGTGCAAGTCGATTATCTAACCAGCCAGCTGGACGACCACATAAGCCAGCGCGTTGACCTGTACGCCAAGTTCCATCCCCTAAAATACACCTAGATCTTTTACAAGAGCATCCCCTAGCACCCTAACACTAAACAACACTCTACACTGGTCAGCTTGCCCGACTACGGGAAGCTACCCCCTTTTTGGCACTTCTTTATAAATTAACACAATAACTCTTCCGTTTTAGATCCAACCACCCCCCAAATAAGGGATCTAAAACAATTGTCTCTTAACCTGGTTTCTGTGGTGACTGTTGTATGTGTAGTTGCAATTATTAGGGTTGTCGATTCGGTAGGTGGCCCGGGACTTGTAGTAATGTACTATCCTGGCAGGAGGGAGTGTGGAAGAATGTGGTTTCCTATACATATATCAGCAACTGATAAGTACTTCATTGTTTTACATTTGTCAGTCTACAAGTTTTGCTTTAACATTGAACTATGGAAGGGATCATTCCTCTACCTCCTTCTGCAGGCAGAGAGCAGCTTAGAGATCTCGGCTGCAACTAGAGAAGATCAGCCTTGCCCAATAACACAGGAAAGTATGCAATAAATCTTAGATGCTAATAACAAACATAGCTGGGGAATACATTTGGCATAGGCTAGCATGTTCTCCCAATTACAGTCAAAGAATTTGAAAGAGAAGTAAGATTCACATGTCTACGGTAATGAAATTAACTTTCAATGAGTGATGGCGTGACTGATACACCACACTACTTTTGACCCAATCATCTGTAAATGACCATCTGAACATTCTATGAAAGTTTTGATTCCCTGACAATAGAAATCTGCTCCTTGCTTCTTAAACCATGCTCCTGAAACCATTGGAGGACCACTGAACTTGTTCATTGTTGTCAAATCTTTCTCTACCTTGTCAATTGCATAGAAATTGCATACGGTATTGCAAGATCCAGGACTGTATGCTAGATGCTTCCATACCACCCATCAAGAACAATGAAGCAACACACTCAAAGGGAATACATGGCACATCGAACACTGCTTCTGACAGTTTCAAAAGAACATTGTAGACCCCACAATAAGAATCAAGTCACATCTACCACCACCAGCCAAAGTTGATGATAAAAAGAAAAGGATATATCGTGCCTACAATATCATATTATCTGGAGAAGTACCAGCTAGAGGATACCAGGTGATGGGTGTTATGATTGGTGCCAGGAGGACAATCACAAAAAAGGTGATGGAAACTAAGAGGAACTCCAGGATCAGCACTGACAAGCATATCGACTGGGGGCTCCAAACTCATTACCTTTTTATTCCTGTTCTTTTAAATCCTTTTTTCTCTTTCAGAATCATACTTGTGTTGTCAAGTTTGTAGACATTGATTTTAGAAAATGTTTCTAGAATTCTTTAAAAAAAAATCAGGTTTAAAAGCCAAGGAAGCTTGTAGTTATACGTGACCATTAATCGTGCGATCATGAGCCACGGGACCTCCTTTTTACGTGGAATCCAAACCACAGGACATGGCATTTCACTTCGAAAATCTCACATTTTCAGGTTTAATTTCAGAGATTGTTTAGAGCAACTTTCAAGTGTAATTTTTAAACCAATATTTATTTTCTTCTGTATTCTTTGTCTTTGAGCAGCCTATAGGTGGAAGAAGATTAAAATAACATTTTGTTAACTTACATTTAGTGGACTAGTATGTTATGTGGTTCACCGTGTGATATTTCACACCATTTACCAAACAGGTGTCAATACAATAACATAGTTACTTGACTGCAATGTGCATCTTTTTCAGTCAAATTACATTTCAAGGTGTGCATTAGAATCTATTGCACACTAGATTGAAGTTCAAACTTGAAGCATCCCCCAACATGCTGCAGTTATCACCACTCCCAATTGCAACTTGTTCTAATATATGTTCTAATATATGTTGTTCCTTCAGCTTACAAATGCTGCACTGAAAAACAGATGTATTTTCTGGTCATGATCAACTTACTCCATCTTACAACTGTGTTTTAGCTTGAGAGAGAGCTATCAGTAACCAGAACTAGAGATCAAATTTGGACAACGATTATGAAATTCATGACTCATAGTAACAGACCTATAGTCTGTTATGGCCACGTTATGTACAAAGACAGTAAAATAACTACAGTAAGTTTTCTTAATAACAAGATTGAAACCAATACGAAGAAAACTTGCTTAATTCTAAACTAAAGCCAGTCGGCACCGAGTAGCTCGAAAGATTTGAATTTGGAACAAAACACATGGTATTTTAATATCCAAGCTTGCTACATACATCGCAATTTCAAGAACACACTAGTAATACCAATGTATATGAAAAACGACAATATGCCGAAAAACAATTTCCGTCAATCAATACATATATTGAGCCCGAATAGCTCATGCTGGTGATAGCTTGTACACGAACCATGGAATTTATAATGCTCAAGAATTGTGAAAGCACCCACAGCAGTATGCCACTACACAGATGTTCTTTTGACTTCATTAAGAAGCAGTATAAAATTACCCTACATGATCAAAGAAGTTCTCTTTGATGTGCAACCTGAATTTAAAATAATCAGTCATTCAGCTTAACTAGCCACATTTTTCATGGGCTAATAATATTTTATTTATGGTTTACGACCGAAGGTATAACACCGCCGATACGCGGAAGGAAGGAACTTAGACGCTAAATGACTCGGAAGTGATCGAACTGAGCACACCTACTTCCGTGAAGGAATGACTTGAATCCGCGCTTGCATGGCGAGCGGATGTGAAATTGTGAAGGGCCCAGGTGACCAAGTCTAAAGTATCATCGACGTTCAAATTGTGTAAGTGAATACGACTGGAAGTATTAATTATAGCACGAAGTGTGCTGGTGACGTGTGAAGTTCATCCAAGATTGTGAATCTGATTATATTTCTATTCAGTGAAGTGTTGACCACATGGTTACAGCGTGCTTCGAATGGCTGACCTGTGACAAATCAGTTGTGTACCAGTAAAACCCCGAGTGGAGAATCTGGTCGTCATATTCAACAGATACAGTGAAATATTTACGAGCCGAGCAAAGGCCGACTGTAAAACAAATAAGATTAAGCTGATATTCTTCTATATGATATCTAAAGCGTATGAAGTTGTTTAGCTTCAGTGGAAAGACACGTGTCTAGTGTCAAAGCCAGTTTATGTGTTTTAGTAGACAGGGCCATTTTTAAATATAGTCTGCTGGTGGAAAAGATGGAAAATCTGTGAATTCCAACACGCTTGAAGCTGTGTCCATTATTATACGTATTCCAACGACTCTACAAGATGCCTTCATTTCACCACGTGCTGAGGCCGAATAATCCTATATCTAAGAAGAAGAGGGCTATGGCTTAAACATCCGAATGGGAGGAACGCTGAACACCTAAGCCACACCACAACAATGGATGACCACCCGAGGATAACCATGCTTGTGGCCGAGCAGAGAAGATATTTGTGATTTGTCGGGATGAAAGGCAAAATCCTCAATCCTCGTGTCTGGATAATTATCTGCAATAGCTGTGAGTCATGATTTCCTAATTATTTCTGTACGGTGGATGGTCATGGGTGGATTAGTCTGTAGCATCCGTAACTCATTGTCAGTCATCAAGGTAGGCTTCTTTCATTCTTTTGACTCCCTCCTTAAGGTGATTTTTCACGCTTCTGAATGATTCTCTTTGCATTTCGTTACTCGACACTGAGTTAGTCACCAGATTGTGTGTGTCCACATGGTGCGATATTGTTCTTAGAAGGTAATTCCGCATGACGGAACATCAATTTAGTCATTTGTGACAGGGGCATATTTTTTAATTCAGCTCCAGCTGAGATTTGGTCAAAGTTTTTGAAGTCCCCATTTCTATTATTTTAGTATGCCACTGACGTCTTTATTTAACATTATAGTGTATCGTTTAGGTATGGAAGGGATCCAGCCTGTTGTTATTGTAATATACATTTTTAAAGAGTGAGCAGTTCGCCACTAGAATTCTGATAATTCACATCGCTGTACATGAGTCAAGTAATGTTATGGACTTACTCATAAAGTTTATGTTACCCGATTCGTATCATTTCTATTAGTTCCACCTAAGGTTAATGTGTGAACCAGTATTTTATTATCATTTAAACATGTTTTGTGCGAAGCACTCATTCGCTGTGAGCTTCAGTGGCGCTACAAAAATGTCAAAGCCTTTCAGAGAGAGAGGAATATCTTTCTGTTACGTCTATTTGGTTTTCAGAAGCCAAACATATCATTCTACTTGTAATTGATTCGTCTTTAATGTTATGATTGCTAAGAACACTCAGTCTACCTTTACTGTGCTTTAATGTATTGAAAGATCAGCGATAGACATTTTCTTTGAGATTCACTGACGCGCTATGCTACTTAGTGCCAAGCGCTGGGAGCACAATGACAGGTGTTTGCCCAGTCCACGCCAATGACATTGCCCAAGGTTATTTACGATCTCTCTTGTGAGACAATTGACTATCGACTTCATTTTTATTTTCTTTATTTCTAGACCTTGCTAGGAATGTTCTTATGGGCTATGCTTTGTTCATGCTCATGCTATTGACCTTGATTCAGTATCGATTTTTGTAAAGCTGTTCTGGTACAGGTGTACTGATAAGTAATGCTGAATTTTTAATATACTCGCAGGTATTTGTGAGCGAGCCCCAATATGTTTTGTCATGATTTATTATGGATTTGAGCAACCATTTGATAAGTTGGACCCTTAAGGCTATTATGTATTCTCACTTGTAAGTGAATGATTATTTACAGTGTTTTTGATACACGCAGGGTTGGTTACCACGTTTATTAGAGAAAGCCGGCCAGATCTATGTTACAGAACAAGTTTGGACCGAGGAGGAAAAGGTATGGTCTCTTTCGAGTACCGATTGTGTTATTGTTAACGTGCGAGCCACGTATTCTTTGTTGAGGTGTACCACGTGTTGGTAGCACACTTTTGCGACGCCTTGCATATGGTCAACTATCTTAATAATCAATGGACTCAAATCTACGACATTAAACTTAGGACTAAATCATGAATCATCAATTTATTTCCTAAACCGGCGATGCTAATAATACAGTTAAACCTTAATCGTTAAATTTTGATCTTGTACCTGTAGTCTAGCAGACTAATGCATTGCGCCTTCGTCCGTTCTTACTAGTAAGTTTTAGTAGCAAACACTGATAGACTTTGACAGAGATCGCACGAACCCAAAGTTCAGAACTCGTGGGGCGTGACCTGATCAGGGGAATGCTGTTCTTGCACAGTTTGATTCTCAAGTTTAGATACCTGATAGATGATGGTGGACAACAAACAGTTGTTCATCTGGTGCAGGCAGGATTAATAAGATGATTATTTGTGTGTATAACTTATTTATTACTGATGTGTTTCCCACTATTACCCTACTGTCTCTTGTAAGATAAAACATCTTTGTTGTTTGTATATAATTGTACCAGTGTACTGTAAAAATGATGACTGACAATAATTAGTTTTTGTATAGTTTGTGTATCACGGACGTCTGACGCCGTTGATCAGATTAAAGCAGGAGTAGTTCAAATAGTTATAGTATAAATGTAAATATGGGATGGTACCAGTCCTTTAACTTTGCTGTCCTAGTTGACATGTTTTGATGCCATGATGTCTTCTTCCTAGAAGCATCAGTTTGTTTGTATAACGATTTTTCTTGCGGTACCATTTCCCCAGTTTTGCTTTGTTTTGCTGTATTTAGGACCTGTCGAGGGGACTCGACGTAAATTTTTAGGAGTAATTTTTTTATTATTTGCTTTTTAGCTACGGAATAGCCGTTTTATCAAACCCTCCGACCGTAGGACAGGGGTTTGACCTTCCAAATAAACCAACCATGAGTATGTCTTAAGTCTGGATTTTAATTATTTAGTAGTTTTGACCTTTTGGGGGTGCATTTTGTTTGGGCGTCTATGACAATCACTGTGATGGGAACCTGATCCTTAGGGAAGCTGAGTCTTGCGCCGGCTAATCCCAAGAAGTGCATTCCGATCCTCTCCGGCAATGTGTCTCGAGGTAGAGGTCATCTGGGAGGCCACGTTACGGTTGGTGGTAACCAGATAACCTCGTCCAACGGGCACAATATCCAGTGAAGATTAATACATAGTGGGGTACATGTTTTGGGCCCTCATAGGCCCTTCTTCAGCCCTCTTTGACTCAACTTATTATCAAGGTCACAAACATATCAAACATGCAGTACACATCATATTATCAGCATTTATTGAAACAATTAAAATCAACACATTAAAACATTGCAACTGCGTGCCATAGCTCGATGGGTGCAGCTGAATATAACATAAAACATGAACCATGAAGAAAAGGGACTAAATATATAAACATAAAATTGAAAGTTTATATAATTTACATTGTCTCTCTTGGTACATTCAAAAAACAGTTGTTGATTCAAAAGGATGGAAGACCTCCATTCATTACTTGTATAGACTGAACATATAGTCCTGGTAAAATGTATAAAATGGGGTAAAATTTCGACGTCGGTCTGACAGGCCTCATATTGTGATCGTGATGGAAATTACATTGACTTCTCGTCTTGATGAAGGAAAAAGAAAATGCCATCCTGGTTGAAGTTCCATGTTACTATGATGGAACTCTTACTCCTCATAAAAAGATCTATCCAGAAAGAGAAAATAGACCTAAATTAATGAAAATCAACCTTTGAAACCGGAAAAAAAACATAATATGTTGGAACTTACAAGCGTGGATTTACTGACATCCGATGGCCCAGAGAATACGAAAACAATCTTCTCAATTGTATGAATATCAAGAAGATCGCCAATTATGAGGGCCTTCCGGAAAGTAGTTCCCGTTAGCGCCGCATGAAGCACTGAAGACTCGGGTAGCCGCTGGGCAAGGTCAGGCCGCGTCAGTGGCTTGTCTGCCTGCTCTGTGCGAGGTTGCGTGACGCTAGCATTGCTTGTGTTGTGTCTGTGATCGTTTATAATGTTTAAACAAATTGAGAACCCCGCCAGTTGTGAAGTGAGAGCCGTGATTAAATTTCTTAATGCTCGAAACGTTCGACCTTGTGATATTCATCGCCAATTAAATAAGGTGTATGGAGAAAATGTGATGGACGAGTCGTCTGTTCGGCGCTGGTGTCGCAACTTCAACCTGGGGAGGGGGGAATACACACGACGAGGAGCGTTCAGGGAGACCAACTGTCAATACAGACCAACTGCTGAGCTCAGACGAATGCGTGAGGAACGATCGGCGCGTAACAATTGATGAACTCTGTGAACATTTTCCTAATGTGTCTCGAACAATTGTTCATGAAATTGTCAAAGACCATCTGCATTATTCAAAAATCCATGCAAGGTGGGTCTGTAACCTGTTTTTCGTAGGGTTTTACACCACTGACAAGTCAGATGGACTTCATTAATGTTTGTGTAAACGCGGCAATTATTTGGCCTAATTTAATTTAATTTATTTAATTTATTATTATTATTATTAATGTTGTATTTTATTTTGGAGCTTTTTAAATGGCATAACGCATACAGATAGTGTTTTCTATTATGACAATATAGAAAACCTATCAATCGGATTATTCCGATAGACATTACCCTGTAAATTATTTGATTGAGGAGAGTTAGGACTTTTTTTATTCAGTTAAGGCATAGGAGAGATGTGCGTCATCGGAAACTACAGAGTCAGGAATAGACTTGTGAACAAAGGGATGTTGAAATCGGCGAGGGAACACTTCAAACTTGGAAAACGTGGTATGAACAGCGATGTCGTGTTAAACGGAAATTGTGAAGGAACGCGGCCTGTCCGGGGCAATGAACTTTCGTGGCGGGAACGAGCGCATGGGGCGCCCAGCCAATCAAGGAGAGCAGGCCATAGCCGGGTGAATTCAACTCTATGAAGACGCACGCGGATTGGTCAAGCCGACCAGGCAGGAGTCTGGGAGTAGAACGCTGGAGGGGGATAGCTTGGCTCGGAGATATAGTCAGCGCGCGTCGAGAAGAGGGATACTATTCTTGTTACAATTTTGTACCGAACGGACATACAATTTTACTTACGTTCCATGGTGAACATCTACAAACTGATATACTCCACTGACTATATCGTCATGGGGATTGCACGCGCTGTTGTGTCTTGGCATGCCGTGTATTGGGGCTCACGGAATTAGTTCCACCACAACAGTATTTTCAACTTCAATTAAGTATCAACGCAGAAGAAACTAAGACGATGGCGACGATCAGCATTGTGCATCATTCTCGACGGGTTCATCTAGCACGTGGGAGGAAGCTTCTCAAATGGTGAGCGGAAATGACAAACGCACTCTCTCTATTTAATTTGTTTGTCACCGTTAATTCAGTAAATTCAAGCTTGGAAATAGAACGTAAATTCAATCAATTCATCCGACCTCCATTTCAAATACTTTGCGTGTAGTAATGATCAATTCTTTAAGCTCCATGATTTTTATTATTAATATTGCCATTATCTTGTTTTTGAATATTAAATTAATTTTTACAAAATGCAATCTTTGATTCCAGTAGGTAGCATTAGATATAAAACAAGATCCTTCTCCCAATGCAAATGTTATCTGGGTTAATGATTCCATCATACCACGGTCTGAGTGTGAAGAGTTTTACATGTGATCTATGCAAGCTAGGTGTTGATAAATATAAATTTAGGTTGCAACTTCATGTTGATGCCTTGGCGCCCATTCAATCAATCAATCTATCTTAGAGTAGTTGTAGGTAAGCACCCGGCAGGGAAAACGTTACACTTGTCACCCAAAAGTGGGGTCACTCATGAAACCGTTACAGGTCCCTTGCATGCTTACAGACGAGCACAAAACCAAGCGTATGGCTGCAGCACTGAAGTTTATGGGACGTTATTCCGATGAAGGAGACTCTTTCCTGACTCGCATCATTACTGGGGACGAGACATGGGTTTGTTATGCATAACCTGAGAGTAAACTACAGTCAAAGGAGTGGCATCACGCTCATTCACCAACCAAACAAACAAAGACAGTTCTGTCCACCAGGAAACTCATGGCAACCATATTCTGGGATCAACGAGGTGTACTGTTCATTGATTTTATGGCCCGTGGAGACAATTAATGCTAATGCGTATTGTGAAACATTAAAGAAATTACGGCGGGCAATACAAAATCGACGGCGAGGTCTATTTATTGTCTACAGGTGTAATTCTCCTTCATGACAATGCCAGGCCTCATGCAGTTGCGATAACACAACAACTTTTACAGCAATTCAAGTGGGAAACCTTCGACCATCCACCGTATGGCACGGGCTTGGCCCCTACGGATTTTCATCTCTTTACGAAGCTTAAAGACTTTCTGGCGGGAAAAAGATTTGACAGCGATGAAGAACTTAAATGAGGCGTGACTACGTATCTCAATACGCTGGCGGCGGAGGACTATGATGCTGGAATACAAAAACTCGTCACACATTACGACAAATGCCTCAATTTGCTTGGCGATTATGTGGAGAAGTAGTGTAAAGTATGCTCTTTCCAATAAAAATGTGTATATTTGTTCATATTTACTCCTGTGTCTTTATTGCACAAACGGGTACCACTTTCCGGATGGCCCTCGTAAGTATAGATCTGCGTGTAAATAAAAATAAAAATGAAAATTAGAGATTTGAATATGCTTTAAAAATAATCAACTGCGGACGGAACGAACAATGTCAGGAACTTACCTCACGTCGTGCCGAGTACGAAGCCCTCGCACCAATGTTACGGAAACAGCTGGGAATGCCTGTGAGGTTGAGCGCAGGGGAAAGGAGGGGAAGCGAATTCGCCACGAGAGACGCATACTCGGGAGTCCCGCCTCCTATACGGAAGTGGAGAAGAACGAAAACAAAAACAAACTGTGTGGGCGGGCAATGCATGCTGTACAGTTGACTGAGCAAGTATAGACCATGTTTATGGCGGTTTCTTGGCATTCGTATTTAATATGTAGTCCGATAATGTGTCATATAATGCATTTGTTTCAAAATAGGTTTCATAAGGTTTTGTCCGGGATTTAATCTTTGAGCAGTGTTAATTTCCAAGTGTTCCAAAACATTCATCATGGTGCCCTTCCTTTCAAAATGAAGAATTTAGAGATCATTGTCAATAACAGTAAACTTGTGACCCGAGTCCTCCATGTGATTGGCAACCGCCGAGAATTTCCTATGTTTTACTGCAATTAAGTGCTCACCATATCTTGTAGTAAAACACTCCCTGGCTCTCCAATATAATCGGCCTTGCATTCGTAACATTTCAGTTCATAAGTGCCCGATTTGTTGAATTTGCTATCCTCATTGATCCGTGTTGAATTAAACAGTTTGTTCTGATTGGTATTACTCATCATGTAAGCAATTATTACATCATATTTTTTAAAAACATTAGTGACATACGTTAATTTATCGGTGTATGTGAACAGGGCAAAGGGCGATTTATTTTTGACGTCTGTTGCAGTTTGTTTTTAGTTTATTTTTGATTTTTTGGGACGATATTGTTTACGTAAGCTTTGTTGTACACATTAGCCTCAGCAATTTGATATATTATGGAAAGTTCCCTTCTGTAGTCTGTATCCAATAACTGTGTGTTGAGTGCTCTATTTACGGAACTTATAAGAGCAGCCCTTTTATGGCACTCCGGATGGGTGGAGTCCTTAATGATCGTATTAGTTTGGGTTGGCTTTCTGCATATTGTTTTTTTATCATAAAAATTAATTATTTGTCAATACGGACGAATTACGGATCTATAATGGATTATTATAATCTTGTAAAATACCCATGTCAACAAGCCATTTTGAAAGAGCAGAAAATCAAATACCTTATTTGCACATACAGGCCTATGCCTACTGCATTTTCCATGCACATCATTAAATACTCTCGAGAAATCTGGAATCACGTGAAATGTTCTCAGTGGATTTTGTACGTGAAAAACAGGTAAACTTGTGCATCTACTGCATATATTTCGCAGTTATCAATGTAATCACGAGTAATGAGTGGCTACACACATGAAATTTTAGCTTTTCATATGGAACACAGATGTCTAAACACGCCTGAACTTAGAAGTCAACTTTCAGTGGAAGACACATGCATCGGCAAGAAAATATTCGCATTGACAATTTTGCTGACAGGAAAACATGCACATAGTTTTTTTAAGTTCACATGCACAGAAATAAGTCATGAGATTGATTACTGAATATACAGTACATCCCTCACATAGATTTGTATTGAAGTTGCTATACAGGGTGGGTGGGATATAACTTAGCAGCCAGAAACCGACGATTCCCCAGGTGAGGAACTGCCGAAAGTTGTGAAAAATGTATGGTAAAATGTGCATGGTTTAGCATGGAAAAAAAGTTTTCATTACAGTATTTAAACATGCCTAGCAGGCTAATCGTTCATTCTATAGACTGAGTTTGCACTAGTTGTGCAGCATAACAACGTTATGTGGATCTGCGTGCAGCAAATGGTTCTCCCAAAAATCCATGTTACTGTCTTGGTGTTCATAGGCAAAACCCCCACACAAGACACGGCATAAACCTAGAAAAATTGCGGAGTTTTAATTAACTGGCCGTGAAAGCCAATATACCATCTATTACACTGTAAACCTACACTGTGAAATGTGTGCCTATAATCAACCTCGTCTGTTGTATAGCCATTTCCACACTGTAATTATCTTATCGAGCAAACCTCTTTGTTGACTCAAAAAAACGAGAATGAATGGATTGGGGGCATTGAACTCTGTGCAATTTCTTGTGTGCTCAGATCTAGACTAATGATAATGGAGAATGCAGCAGAGAATTTGACATGGATGCACACAATTTACCTTTTATGATTAGAGCAGAACTGAAAATTAATTTCAGTGTTTCAATGATTCTATTTTAATTGAAATACGAATTAACATAGATCAATGTATCTATTAGCACGGTAACACTAGTAATACGTTTATTTAATAAAAGTGTTATACAGGGTCATTAAACATGAACGTGCCAGTAAACACGGCAAGCTAAGCTGGCTGTGACTAGCGCAGATCGCAGCCGCGTGCACCCGGTTCAACCGGCAGTGGCGCGCTTCACTGACTCATATCGTT
Organism: Meconema thalassinum; assembly: GCA_946902985.2. Lineage (NCBI taxonomy): Eukaryota > Metazoa > Arthropoda > Insecta > Orthoptera > Tettigoniidae > Meconema > Meconema thalassinum. Next base: position 688,300,166 of record OX336389.2, on the reverse strand, counting down.
AATTCACACGTGTTTTGTCATTCATATGGGCATGTATTTGCAAAGCTTAGACGTTAGTGTTGCATGTTTAGTGAGTATTGTGATTACTGTGATTGTTGGTCATGCCTAGACACCAATTCACATTGCGCGAACGTGCGTATATCCATAATTCGTATATGAAAAGTAGAAAATCTTGTTCTGAAATGAGACGAAAATTTTGAATCAAGTTTCCAGTAAGTCCTGTGCCTAATGCCAGTACAATTAGGAGGCTCGCTAAAAGATTTAAGGAAATATGCTCCGTAAATAATATAAGAGTTGACATTTTTTCATCAGAAGATGTCAGGTGTGTGTTACAAGAGAGGGAGGACATTTTCAGCATCGCCTAAGAGCACTGTAAGTACACATTATTGAACATGTCTGGTAAAAGTGTGAAAGTGCGCGCTAATAGCCAGCTGAATCGAGTGCGCGCGGCCGTAATCTGCGCTAGTCACAGCCGGCTTAGCCTGCCGCGTTTACTGGAGCGCACAGGTTTAATGACCCTGTACTACAATACAAATGAAGTTGTGACAGTTAATTTATGTATAAAATGCTTTTTTTTTTTTACCATTGCCAAAAATACTTTTTTAACTTCCAGGTTTTGAAATCTGAAGTGTGCATTAGATTTGAGCAAAAACAATATTGTACAATAAAAATAAATTGACATAATTAAATTTGTAATTTATCCTACTCTGCCCAAGCCACATGTGTTCTTTAAAATGTGGCAGTAGTTGTATCACAAAGTTAATATATAATATTGTTTCCAGCTAATTGGGAGTTATCGTTGCACATCAGTTTTTCGTCATAACATTACAAGAGAATAGGGCAAGAATCATACCAATAACTATGACAATTTCTTCCAATTTGTTGGTGATCCAATGTTTCTGGATTGCTTCTATGTTTCTCAGAGGATACAATTTGGCCAGAGATTGTAATAGCTTTGGACAAGGTTTCTGACTTATGTGAGACAAGTGGTACACTAACACTGGTAATGTCAACAAGGGTTTTAACTTATTACCTCTGAAGAAGGATCCTCCCCAGCCACCAGTATACACCCACGCAGTGTTATTACAGCCGATACCCCAAGTTATGCCTGCAGCACAGGTCTCCACTCTCCGCAAATGACCTCCCATCTGACGCCAGAACATCTCCACTGGTGGCACGATCACCTGGCAAACGGAACAATCACAATCACTTCACATTCCTCAACCCTATTTACAGATTGACATTGATTTTTATTCTCTCCATAACTATTGCTTTCCATGATGTTAATCTACTGCACAATGACTTCCTTCACCAAAGTTCCACCGAAAATGGGGAATTCTAAAGAACGATTCACACAATTTTCGTTCCATGTCAAATCTATAATTTATATATAATTATGTCACATGCCAAAGAAATGCATCAGGCACATGCCACACTGGCAAAACAAAACTATAGAAAGAAAGAAAGAAAGAAATAAGGATGCAATAGGAATTCACAGAATCACAGCAGAGCAGACAGTATTGTACACATTTATAGGACACAGTAGAATTAGGGGCCCATCACAACCGCTAACAAATATGAGTGAAGTATGGTAAGTAAGCTATCCAAGGCAGCTTTTGTAGGCTGCTTCTTAAAGTTTTACAAGAACATTCTAAAAAGAATACTAAATCTTTGTTTCAAATTTGAATGTGGTTATCATCATTGACAAATGCTATGAGAGGAATAGACAGTTGTTTGTGTTTGTGTTTTGTTGATCTAGAGAAGTTTGAGTACCAGGGGAAAAGATGCTGAGCATTTCCAGGGAAGACTGTTATAAGCAATCGAAAGTAATTATGTTGATAATGAGGCTGCAGTGAGAGTACACGAGATGGTAGGACGAGTTCTTGGTTTAAAATTGTTACAGGTATCAGCTAAGGCTGTAATTTTTCACTGCTACTGTTTATTTTATTTATGAACAATTTGCTGAAGGGCATAAACTGGCTGGGAGGGATTAAAGTATTCAATTAGGTGGGAACCAGGTAGGCAGTCTGGCCTATGCTGATGACTGTGTTATAATGACAGACTCCATCGAAAGCTTACAAGCTAACATGTTAGAACGTTAACAGAAATGTGGCGAAAATCAGCATTTCATAAACAAAGGTGATGTCGGTAGGAAAGAAGCACACGAAAATAGGATGCCAGGTAGGAGGAACTAAATCGAAGCAGGTGAAACATTTTAAGTACTTGAGCTGCGTATTCTCTCAGGATGGTGCTGTAGTATGGGGAAGGAAATAGAGTCAAGGTACAGAAAAGCCAATGCAGCGAGTTCTCAGTTGTGATCTACAGTATTCTGCAAGAAAGAAGGTAGTGGTTGTAGCAACAAAACTCTCCCTACATCGCTCTGTATTAGAACGACCTTGCTGTATGGAAGTGAGAGCTGGGTAGAATCAGGATATCTGATACATAAGCTAGAGGTAACTGATATGAGGGTAGCATGAATGATTGCTGGGACAAATAGATGGGAGCAATGACAGGAGGCATTTGTAATGAAAAGACCAAGTAAGAAATGGACACGTTAGATGAAGCTGTTCGTATGAGCCGACTCAGATGGTAGGGTCATGTGATGAGAATGGGGAGGTGAAAATACCAAAGAGGTAAATGAGCTCAGCTATAGAGGGTAGGAGAAGCAGAAGTAACCTAGGAGGCAATGGTTAGATTCATTGTGTAACGATTTTAAAGTGAGATGTGTATAAGCGGAGGAGGCCACAGTGGGGATTGAGACTTGTTGGCAAACATAGGCTTGCAGACTAGACTGGACACTGAAAAGCAAAGTAGACTCAAATGAAAATTGATTGTTATTATGTAAATGTATTCAATGTATGTGAGTGATGGTTGCTTTATAGGGTAAAATTCCAAACATCACATGTGCAAGCAGAATCAAAGCTCATCCCAATCCAAAGCCTTATTGAAAGTCAAAGCTGAGCAATGACCTACACCTAGATTTATTGCAAAGAAATGGGAGTAATGGAAGTGGATTCCTTTTTCTCTTTAAAGCTTCACATTAATGTTTTTTATTTAACTTTATTTTATTGCTTGGCTATAACTTCATTTCAACTTAACTTTAATTCAAACTGGGTACAATTCTGAAAAAATTTAGGTTTTGGTCAAAATTTCTAATTTCAAATGTGGGGAGCACTAATGTTTTGGTTGCATACAGTTCGCACCATCGATAACCAGCACACCCAGGCAACTATACCATTGCATACACCACACTTGTAACAATGCCAATGTGAAAGTTACGTGTAGGAGCTCTGGTATCGTTCAAGAGAGCAAAACAGGACTGAACCAACTAGGGTTCGAGTCTCCATGGTCCAACATTTTTGCACAGAATTGTCTACCAATACATTGAAAGTCATGAAGAACAAGACATACATGGAGAGAGGCGAGTGGAAGAGGCTTGTCAACAGCACCCGGGAAACTGGAACTGTAAATGGATGATTATGACATTGCAAGTGCAACACGAATGGGCCCCCTGAAAATGATCAATAAGCACCTTGTTTAAACCGATATTTACTGCCCATTAATATATATTACATTCTATAACTTATTTAGAAATTATCATCTTACCTTTTATTGAATCGAACAGTTCCTAATACATGAAAACTAAATTTTCTGAATGAATCGAAATGTGATATACAAATTTTAAAAACTACTTTTTCAGTGCTGCCTTTGTAGTCTAGTAAAAGAATTTCACGAATGTGCTTGATTAAAATGTGTGGAGAATAACACTTATCTAATCACATCTACTAACCTGAACTAAATTTTTACATGAATTAATTATACACTTTTTATACACTTCTCCCCCATTTTTTCAAAAGTATAATTTATACATGTTAAAAAAAATTGAAGTAGGTAGATGTGATTAGGTAAGTGTTATTTCTTTTCCAATTTTATCTGGCACATTCGTGTTGACCGACTGAAAAGCACTTCTTTCAAAATATAGCATCTCATTATGAATGGTTCGTCCACCAGTTTTCACGCAGCATAATAGTGTAGTATCATGGTTGGTTTAAAATTGTAATAGTAGTTCAATTCTGCCCCTTAAGACCTTAATCACCACCACTATCACCACCGACATCCCTTATAAGGCTTTCACAATCAGGGCCATTGGAACCTATAAGAACAGACACAAGCACATAAAAAACAGCAAACCCACATCCTCTGCCTAACAGGGGTGTGTGCTGCCACTGAGAAACTGGCGATACGATTATCCATGCGACAGTCATCCAGCACATGTGCACCCGAGTCAAATCGGAACATACATCTCAGTCCCTGTAAATAACTTCTATTGCCTTGGCCAACATAAAATTATATTAATTTCCAATGTTATGCTTGGTATGCATCCCTGTAAAGATGAGAATGGTTAAGCTGTGAACTCTGTGAGTTGCCTAACCACCTACGGTCGACCAAAGTTTATGTGCACTCGAGTTTGAAGGTTGTTTGGGAAGTAACCAATAGACCTACATAAAATCCAATAACATTATTTTCATCGTTCTATTTTACGTTAGTTCATGTAGGTTTCGAATTTTTAATTTATATTTTAATATTTTCATCGCAGTGGGAACACAAAAAGGGCCCGTTTTAAGCGTTTTTAAGCCCATCACTTCCGAGCGAGGCGCACCATGATGCGTGATGGGCTCCATCTCTGCAACGCTCTACAGCTTTCTCCGGAGTGGCTAGCTGGTGAACCATGTCTTATTTCCCTGCACAAATACAAACCGATATAAAATAAGTGAATTAATTTACGTATTTCACAGTCACACAGCATAACTTTTTGATGTTTAAGGATTACAACGCGACCAAGAACCACATTTTCCAACCACCCCGGGCCGAGAAAAAGGTACCTTACAAAAATGATAACTTAGTTTCTTGGAACACAAAATGTTGAAATTAATAAACCAGTTATACAACATTCCAATGTATATTGTGATAAAATTTGGATTCGATCTGATGACGGGTTTTTGAGATAATTCTTAAATGTGACGCATGGTTGAAACACGCTTAAAAACGGGCCCTTTTTGTGTTCCAACTGTGATAAAAAATATTAAAATATAAATTAAAAATTCTAAACCTATATGAACTAACGTAAAATAGAACGACAAAGATAATGATGTTATTGGGTTTTATGTAGGTCTATTGGTTACTTCACAAACAACCTTCAAACTCGAGTGCACATAATACTTTGGTCGACAGTAGGCACAAGTACAGACATCAGGGAGTCCCTCATGCGGGCACTAGTGTTGCTATCGGTGGGCAAAGAAACAACCAAGCTGCAGGTAGCTGAACTCAGCCAATGTGTGGAAGTAGATGGCACAATATACCGTACATTAACTGGTCTTTATCAATGCATCCAGTTATTTTCCTATGCCAAAACAGATACAGTATCTTGATCCATGTATTGTGATGTCCAATTTTCAAACAAAATTTTAGTCAAAACTCAACACACATTTACCTCACAATATATTTACTTCTTGCGAACATTACTTTAATTTGCATTGTTGCACTTTAACATTGTTAAATATTTATGAAGAATCCATTTAAGAAACTCTTAAGATTATTCGCTTGTATACATGCCTATTTTTACAGAGAGTGGGGAACTATCACAAAGCGGCATTCTACTGAAAGTTGAGCAAGTTTTAAGAAAAATTATCAAACACATGTCACTGTACTGAAGGAAAGTTCCCAAAACTTGGAGGAGGGAATTTGAATTTATTATTTCTCTTATACAGGCCACTGAGGCTGCAAAGCCTCTTTATGCAGCTCTCTTCATTCAGAGGCAGTTGAATACAATAACAGAAAAAAAAAAAAAAAACTTAACCTAAACATTCAGTTTGCAATAAAAGTTCTTGTTATTACATATGTTCACCTTCATCATGATAATTGTATAGCTGGTAGATTACCATGAAGGGAGTGTTTTATTGCTATGATGGAAGTCCTGAAAACTGGTGCAATTTATATTTATTCCAGAGAATACTAGCTGATATACGGAATGAACCTTTGCATTTTTAGCCCATTTTCATTTTATGAAAAAATAGGCTTATGAGATCACCTTTTGTCCGTGTGTGTGCCCCCCTAATAACTTCTAAACGGCTGGAGCGATTACAATGAAACTCGGTAAGGTCATAGCACAATTTTGGCCGACCCTTCAATTTTGTTTACGTCTCACCAATCCAACATAGCGGCTGTGCGAAATAATTCACCAGTATTCAATATCTCCGAAACTATTATCGATATCACCCTGAAATTTTGCACAGTGATAAAGGGAACTACTAGAAGTTCACCTTTTCAAAAACCTGGCTACTACAAATCCAACATGGCGGCCAAGCGAAGTTGCGACTTTCAAATTGACTTTTCTCGTGATTTAACCAAGCAAACGCAATGAAACTTGGTACAGTTTATGTTCATACACATTGTAATGCACTGACATCAAACTTTGTTCAATTGTTTACATAACCTCAAGATGGCGGCTGTGCGAAATATTTCACCGGCATTCTATATCTCCAAAACTATTACTGATATCACCCTGAAATTTTGTACGGAGATAAAGGGCACTACTGGAAGTTCATCTATGAGACTTTCAAAAACCTGTTAACTACAAAACGAACATGGCGGCCAAGCGAATTTGAAAGTTTTAAATAGACTTTTCTCAGGATTTAATGATACGAACGCAATGAAACTTGGTCCATCAAATGTTTATACACATTGTTATGCACTGATATATAATTTAGTTCTATTGTTTACATAACCTCAAGATGGCACCGGTGCGAATTTCAAAATTAAGTTTTTATTTCTTATGTCGTAATCAAGCTATCGAAGTGAAAGACTGAATAATGAACCTACACAATAATTTTCCATTAATGGTACATAACTCTATGGCCTATACATATAACAATCCAACATGGCGACCATCCGAAATATTTAGTCGGTTCTCAATACCTACGAATCTATTACAGTAATCAACCTGAAATTTTGTATGTAAATAGTGGCAATTAACATAAGTAGGATATATGAAAACAGGCTTTAGTTTTTCAAGGAACTACTTGTTCGGTTCTATGATGAGGTATCTGGAGCATTTGTGCAGTGTGTGTGTTCTCACGGCTATGCATTGACTGCATGGGAGTTTAGTGTGCAGTAAATATAAGACTGAATTTTGAATTTTAGAATTTTTATCACAGTCAGAGCCATGGCATACTGTCTTCGTTCTTTTAACTTTAGCCATCCAATCTGGACGTAAGATGAGTTGTATGGGACTCTCTTGGTACATTGAGAACAAACCGCAAGCAAGCATTTTGCATTCTTTGCAATTTTGTATTGAGGACCTCTCCCAGATCATTGTAAATAATCGATCAATAGTCACAAATTGGTAATATCAAACTCTGTATCAGTCTCTTCCGTACATTTTGCGGCAAATAGAAGCAAGTTCGCCTAATATGATATAATGACGATGCAACCCTTTTCAGAATCATGTTTGTGTGATCCTGCCACGATAATCGAGAGTCAAAAATAACTCCCAGATTTCTTACTGCTGACTGGTACTGAACGGTTTGAGATGCAAGCTGTAAAGGTGGTACTGGGTTGGGTAGAAAACTGAGTAATTTGGTACAGCCGATGATGATGGGTTGTGTTTTTTTCAAAGTTAAATATTAGATTATGATCGAGTGAGTGCCGATATAGGCTTTGAATGCCACTGTTAATTAGGGCTACATTCAAATGAATGGATTTCAGATTCGTATGTACCGGCAGATATAGCTGTAGGCCGTCTGCGTACATATGATGTTGACAGAATTTAAGGATAGATGGAAGGTTATTTATATACACGGAGAACAGGTGTGGACCAAGGACCGAACCCTGTGGCACACCTGTTGTTACTTCACACCATTCTGAAACATTCTCGTCTGCTATGACTACTCTCTGACATCTGCCTGTTAGGTAAGACCTAAACCAGTTCGTTACTGACTTTTGAAAGGCCTAGATTTCTTAATTTAAATAGTAGGATCTCATGGTGAACTCTGTCAAAAGCTTTGCTGAAATCGAATAGAGATAGTATAGTTATTTCCTTCCGGTCCATTGCTTGACGAATGTCGTCTGTGACTTTGATAAGAGCTGTCAGGTTTTGATTTATACCCAGATTGATTTGGGTTTAGGATATTGTTGGAATTTATGTATCCATAAAACTGATCAAAAACAATCCGTTCTTACGCTTTCCCAATTGCACACAATATACTTATTGGTCTAAAGTCACTACAGTTTAAGGCGTTCGTGAATTTTCGTATTGCTTTGATGTTGGCTTTTTTCCATTACATACGTCATAGCGTATAGAAGAGAAAGTGACGCGACTTGTGGAGTTTGTATGGTCCAGCCGCTAGGTGGCTCTAGCGTCGGGTAGCGCTGAGTGAGGACGGTATCAATACAAGCAGTTGAATGTTACTTTTCAGTAACTGAATGTTATCAGCTTACACTACGTTGTATTAGACAAGATGATCCAAATATAAAATTCTCCGCACTGAGTATATACAACGCTAACGTCCGTTGTGTTAATTATGAAACATCAGATTGCGTCATAGGTTCATATAATAAGGAAATAAAACATTCTGATGGGGGTCAAAATGTAACTGAATGTGTGAAAATCGTAAAGCTACAGACCATTCACTACTGCACAAATAAAGTAAATATAATATAATACAGTATAATGACAAACTCACCCATATAACTTATAGCTCTCAGTTGTCCGAAGCTTTGGACAGCTTACGCGATGATTTTCCAGACTTAGAAGTTGACTGCTCTTTCCTAATTTCTTTCGTACGAAAGAAAAAGCGCACTTCATGAAATGAAAAACGAGTTTTCCAATAAGGTCCAGTTTATGTTCCATACACCATCAAAAAATCACGGCCCTAAAACAATCTCATCAATGCTGTCCTAACACTCATAAAATATATCAACCCACAAATTTGAAAGGGAAGATAATTCCATTTCAACGACTACTTCGACCTGTAAAAGAATGTTGAAGACACTGTCAGACGGTTGAGTTAGGTAACTAAGGGCATTTATTGTGCCAAAGTCCTTTATATTAGTGAAAGTTGCAGCTGTTGTGTCCGACGGCCTTTTCACTTTGAAGGGTTGTTGCACACTTCACACAGCTGATCCCTTTCCTTAGTTGCTTGACAATATACCCGGCTAGATAGTGTGGGACTGCACCAGGCTTCAAACTCCATCTCATTCTCGCCATTTCGACTGTCTTTCCTTCTATAATGAAAGTGTCCGTTTTTATAAGGAAATTATCGGAGCAATGTTTGTCACATAGCCTGCATATGACTTACTTGACAATTTAATGTCTTTCCTTGGAATGGCCTTAGCCCATTTAAATAAATCATCTTCGGCTTTTGGAGGTCTAAAAAAGTGCCTACCTGTTGCAGATGACTTGTCGTATCTAGATCGGCACCCGGGAACAAAACAACACGGCATATTCACTTACACAGTTTTGTTTGAGAATCTTACCAGGTTATAATTCACTCGACAGCACAAACATAAAGAAATAAGTGTAAAGGCTTACAAATACTAAACACACCAGTGTCATAACGTATGTATTATTTCACTATCGCTTCTTGATCGCATACACTTATCAACACCAAGAAATAAGGACTAAACACGGCAGCATTTCCATGTTTTCAAACTCGCGAGCGCTTAGAAAGTGTCTCCAGCCAGCCACAACCAACCGCTGCGCAGTCTACCGGCGGGCGCAGCAACTACCCATACTAAAGATACGGCAAACTCGGGAGTCGGCACACTTTCTCTTCTAAACGCTATGCATACGTACATACATACATGTACATATCCCACATCGTTCCATCTATTAGATGGGTCGGCGAATGAGGCCCCTCCACCAATTTCTGTCTCTGTACTTCTCTTCTTCTTCTTCTTCTTCAAAGCTGTCCAAGTCCTGGTCCAATTGTTGGATGTCATTTCTCACCATGTCTTACATATCTCCTTCTTGGCCTTCCTCTTGGTCTTCGGTCATGAAGCTGCAGTTCATACATTGGTTTTGGAATTCTGGTAACATCCATCCTTTGCATATGGCCAAACCACAGGAGCCTTTTCAAGGTTATTTTATCCTGTAGTTTGTCGACCTGAACCAATTCTCCGATACACTCATTGCGAATTCTGTCTTTTCTTGTCTTACCAACCATGGCTCTGGCAAATTTCATCTCTGCTGCCTGAATCATTCTCTCATCTTTCTTCCTCATGGTCCAAGTTTCACAGCCATAGGTCAAAATCGCCACATAATAAGTCTGATAGATCGCTCGTTTACATTGCAGGGGCGCTTTCTGGTTCCATATGAGGTCTTGAACAGCTATAAAATGTACCTCCAGCCGAAATCCTGTTGGTGATTTCCTCATCAATGGTACCTGTTGCTGATATCACACTTTCCAGATATTTAAATTTTTGAGAAAATCTAAGCTGTCTGCCATCAATTTCAATGGAACCTTCCAGTTGGCCGTTTCTCTGCATAACTAGCACCTCACTTTTTTCTACACTAAACATAAGACCATATTCCTTTGCTCTTTCTGTCCATGGTTTGATCTGTTCTTGCAATTCTTCTTTGGAATCACCCCACACACGTCATCCGCAAAGAGCATAACTTTCATTTTGCCATCGCCAATGGTTGGGATACATTTTGTTGGATGTCATTCATCAACGCATTGAAGAGAAGAGGAGACAGAACTCCCCCTTCCTTGCCTTAAGACCTGTAGTTATTCTAAAGGGTTCTGTCAGTCCTGATCGTGTTTTAACACTACTATTGATTCCCTCGTAAATGTTCTCAATTCTCTTGACTATATGATTACTCAAACCACTCTTCCTCAACAATGTCCAGACTTTATCCCTGTTCACAGCATCGAATGCCTTTTTGATATCCAGGAAGACTATCCAGATATCTTTATTGTGTTCATAATATTTCTCCATCAATTGACGGAGCCCAAATATTAGATCAACTGTTGATCTGCCTTTCCTGAATCCATATTGTTCCTCTGATAACCTTGGTTCTGTCAGTGGTCTAATCTTTCCTTCTATAATCCTTTCATACAATTTTCCCATTTGAGATGTTAATGTGATGCCCCTGTAATTAGAACATCTCTTCCCGTCACCTTTCTTAAACAATGGAACGTGTCTGATAAATACCCATTTGCAGGCTATAGTTAAATATGTGCAATAAAACTGTCATGAGGAGGTACATATTCCTCTTCAATAGCATAATAGATACATGATCTGGTCCTATGGCTTTTGAAATTATCCTATATATGGCTAAATGAATGTCCTCTGGATATATATGGCCAAAATGAAATTCTTCCCGTCGATCAGTAAATTTTTCCCTGTAGTGAACAACAGTTGACAATACTCTATTGCAGTCTACAACAGTAGACACGCTTAAATAATGCTTATTAAGCTCATCAGGGCTCATTGATGGGTTATTGCTTTTGTGTCTGGATTTTCCAACACCGAGAGATCTTACAGCTCTCCACAAAGCCGAAGAGTATTTTGCTGAATTAGCGAATAAGTAACGTATCTTTGTATAACGAATAACTTGCAGAGTTCTGTTCCGTAAGACTTTGCATTCTACAATGTCCTCGGGTTTCTGTGTTCTGTTGCACCTCTTTCTGCCTCTATTTCAAGATTTTATTAGCTCTTTTATTTCTGTGTTAATCCAGGCAGCTGGTGCATGCCTGAAGTTAGCCGAGCGCACTGGGGCATGGCGATCATGTAAATCAATTAAAAATGTGTTGAAAGTTTCGACCTTTTCATCTATAGTTTGCTGCTCGAGGACAGTGTTTGCCATAGAACTGAGATGGCATCAGACTTAAACCTTTCATAATTAAACCTACTGAAGTCTTGAAAAGTTCGAATACTGGGCTTATATATTGGAGTTGACAGGGTGTATACTGCGTATAAGAGATCATGTGCTGAAAAGCCAGCAGCAGCTGTTTGGCCAAAATCAATCCCGTGCTCATTGCAGTTAGATGCTATTAGATCCAGAGTAGAAGAGGAGGTTGCAGTGTGATGTGTATCTTGATACGGGAGCCACGACAGATTACAAGTATTTAGAGTTTTTCGTTTCAAACGTATCTGACCCAAAATAGGAATTGATATCGCCGGCTAATATTACATATTTACAACTAAAAATGTGCGTAGGCATGTCATTTCATAGTAGTTCTATGAAACCGACTTTGGGTTCTCTTAAACACAAATAAATATTACCTTAGTATCTTTAAGGTAGATCTCTATGAAGAGGTACTCAGGTCTGAAATTCTCATTATTTGGGGATTTGCAGATAACCCGGCACTTAATGTGCTGTCGAACATACACTGCTACTCGTCTGTCATTGCGGTAGATATTATATCCTGGGAAGGTTACAGATGAATCAATAATGGACTTATTGAACCATGTTTCACTGACAGCGGTTACATCAATACCAGATTTAACAAATGTGTATTCAAATTCTGCGAAATGTTCTAGCATTTTAAGTGACTGCATGTTCAGGTGAGTTACTTTAAAATCATTGGGTAATCTATCAGCTATATCGCCAAGATAGGCATGCGTATCATACTCATTGGTACTACTATCCCTGCTAAAGTTAACTGAAAGTTATTGTAGAATTGTGTACAAGAAACATCAAAAATTACCAAATCTAAAACATAAGCTATTTTCTAAATATTAATTAATATCGGCTTGTATTTTGGCTCGACACTGTAGTTAAAGTTCCACCAGTAACCATATACATGTTTGCACTTGTACTTGTAACTTTGATCAGTTTAGTACCCTCACACCGGCATGTATGAGGGTCCTTTACGTACGAGGAGCGGGAAACCTCTTTTTCAAAATGTCCAATTCCCGGAGTGTTTTCACACGATGCCTCGGGTCACCAATGCGGATCAAAATAACGCCATTTGCAGCCCAGACACCGTGTAACCCAAAGTGGCTTACTGCTTGTTTAACAATATCTGTCCAGGTTTTCGTCAGATCTTCCCCAACAGTTATGCCGGTATTCCTTAAGAATTTCTCCGACCTGCAGACTGCTGTTCGATCTGCATAGGACACAAACCGCACTATTATTGGCCGCTTCTTTCCACCATCCCGGAATCCTACATGATGAGATCAGTCTATTTTTTGGGGAATGGTTGTCACATGCAACTTGGCAGCAAGGTCCGTTATACACCTGTTGGGTGTCCTCGCCTGGAGTTTCTGGAATACCAAAAATTCTCAAGTTATTTCAATGCTGGTACTGCTCAAGTTCATCAGTACGGTCGTTCAGTTGCTGCTCAAGTTGATTTATAGTGTCGTCTCGCCTGGTAAGATCCTGTCCGAGTTCGTTAATGACCTGGGAGTGAAAATCTATGGTCTCTTAGTTTATCAATCACCTTATTAGCAACACTATCCACAAGGCCCTCTATGAAGTTCGTGTTACTCAGTAGGCTTAAAATGTCAGCTGAGTCTCGGCGCACATCCTGCGTTGTTTGGTTGTGGTCCCCTGAAGGAAAAGGAGTGCCACTTTCTCCTTTTGTACCATCAGCTTCGCTAGCGTTGCGACAAACCCCACCCTGACTGCGATCCACGGTCTTCAATTGTTCTCCTGAGCTGCTACCTGCTCCGTTCCTCTCTAGGGCGCCAGGGTCGTCTGCTTTCACTTGCATGCGCTGTCCACCATTTGATTGTTCACGAACTCCGCACTCCCCACTGCGGTCAACTGCCTTCTTTTGTTTGTCTTTGCCAGTCAGTTTGTAGTTTTCAACTCTAACCTCTCGCACACTTTAATACCTGCTTATCACAATAACAGCAATATTTCAACTTACTGCGTTAATCACCGATCGTTCTGTTGATTTACTGCTCGCTGATAACTCTTGCAATTGTATTGTATTGTATTTTTTATTCATCCATTCAATCATATAATGTACATTGTACAATGCACTGCTTCTACTTTGTCACCTTCTAAAAGCAATTCTGGCTAGGAACTTTCACTCACGTTTATACCGCCATTTGGTTGCGCGAGGGGAGGAGGAGGAGGAGGAGGAGAATGAGAAGGAGGAGAAGAAGAAGGAGGAGGAGGAGGAGAAGAAGAAGAATTGGAGGAAGACATTACAATGGCAGAGGTGGAATTGGCCATTAAGAAGATGAAAATGGGAAAATCTGTGGGAGTAGACGAAGTAGCCGTGGAAATGATAGAGGCTGTAAGACCCATCTGAATGCAATGGACATTCAGAGTACTCAGTGTGTGGAGAGCAAAACAAGTTCCAGAGGATTGGCAGAAAGGGATTATTATACCACTATTCAAGGAAGGAGACAAGAAGGTGTGTGGAAACTACCGAGGAATTACTATGATCTCTCATTTTGCCAAGATCCTAGAAAGAGTACTAGAGAAACGAATCCGAAAAAAGGTTGAAAACCAAATTCAAGAGGAACAGTTTGGGTTCAGAAGGGGAAGATCAAAAGTGGAACCTATTTTTGTTGTAAGACAAACAATAAAAAGCACTGGGAACATGGAAAAGATATGACAATGACCTTCATTGACTTAGAAAAGGCATATGACACTGTCCCTAGAGACAGAGTTTGGGTAAGTCTAAAACAAGAAGGTCTTGAAGAAGAAATAATACAAATGATAAAAGCGATGTACATTATTGTTGCAGCTGTATCAAGATTCAAGTAGGTAAAACAGGATAGTATGAAACTGAACATGGATTAAAACAAGGGAGTGTCCTCCCGCCATTGCTATTTACTCTGGTGATGGATGATATACGAAAGGCAAAAAAGGAAGCGTACACAGGTACAAGAATGAACATACTGTACTCCTATTTGCTGATGATGTTCTGATTTGGGGAGAGAATGAGAATGTGGTCCAAGAACAGCTGGATGTACTGAAGGAAAATATTGAGAAATGGGAAATGAAAATCAGTGTAGAGAAAAGTCAAGACAATGGTAATGACAAGAGGAAAGAAAGAAGGAAAAGGGATGGTAAAAATTGGAGATTTAGATCTGGAAGTAGTAGAGCACTTCAAATATTTAGGGAGTGAATTGATGGAAAATGCAAGATTGGATATGGAGATAAACAAGAGAATACACTGGGGGAATGTTCTCTATCAGGTTCGGAGTTTAATTTGGGATAAAGACATACCACGGAAGGCTAATGTACAAGACCTATGATTTACCAATAATGGCGTATGGAGCAGAAACTTGGCCAATGATGAGGAGAGGTGTAAGTAAAATACAGCCAGCGGAAATGAAATTCACGAGGAGTATGGTAGGCCTACATAAAACTAGGAGAGAAAAAGCAAGTGAATGTACAGAAGCTGAATGATAAGCTAGAGCAGAACAGACTGAGATGGTATGGACATGTGAAAAGGATGAATGGTGGAAGAATGCCAAAACAAGAGATGGAGAGACGAATGACTAGGAAGAGAGGACGAGGAAGACCTAGACTACGGTGGATGGATTTGGTGAAGGGCAGTGTGAGAGAACAAACCTTGGAGTGATGATGATGATAATTGTTGTTTTGAGGGGCCTAACATCTAGGTTATCGGCCCCTAATGAGCTGGGTGATAGCGAAAATGATAATGAAATGGAAACCAGAACGAAAATTAAGTGAGATGGAAAAGACTTACAAAAGGGAACTCAGATTGAAACAACTCACAGAATGTTCTTACAAAAGGGAATTTAGAACGAGAAGATTCACAAAGAGAATAGATTGAAAAATACCCACAAAATGTAGGCTAGGTTCAAAATACGTACAAAATGCAATGTAGAGTCGAAATACTTACAAAATGCAATTGAAAGTCAAACTACTTACAAAATGCAAATGAGATCGAAATGCGTACAAAATGCAATTGAGGTTCAAAATACTTACAAAATGCAATTTAAATTGAAAATACACAATGCAATTCAGATTGAAATATCCCAGTTCCAATCCAAATTATTCACAAAGTGCAATTGAAATTCAAAATACTTACAAAATGCAATTGAAATTGAAAATGCTTACAAAACGTACGGTAGATTCCAACGACTCCTGTGGATTGACAATACTTACAAAATGCAATTTAGACTGAAAATACTTGACAAAATGTAATTTAGATTCAAAACACCCACAAAATGTAATTGAGAATCAAAATATTTGCAAAATGCCCACCAAACAAAATGCAATTTAGATTTAAAATTCTTGCGAAATGAGGTTTTGGTTGAAAATACTTACAAAATGCAATTGAAATTCAAAATACTCACTAAAATGCCCTGAAATCTACATTGAAAGACTTACTAAAAAGCAATTTAGATCGTCAATCTTTACAAAATGCAATTGAGGTTGAAAACAATCGCGAGATGTAATTTAGATAGAAAAAACATACAAAATGTAACGTAGATTAAAAATGCCTACAAAAAAAATCGCTAAAGGGAATTTAGATACACGGGGAACCAAGTAACAAAAACAGTGCAGGAATCTTAAAGAGAAAAGGAAATATAATGAAAAGAAAACAAGAGGTCTGACCCCTCGAAGAAGGAGGGATCAGGAAAGATGAGACGAGGGCCAATTAAGGCGGGAAAGTGAAAGACTCCTTAGGCCTCGGATACCCTAATATCGTCGGGGTCAGAAAAGAACAAGGGTTGACCAAGGGAGGTCGACAGGAAAGAAGACAGAGAGGAGCCCGGCACAAGTAAGTGGAAGCAATGCCGGACTCAGTTGGGGTTCTGTGGTCGCCAACCCACGTCCTACAAGATGTGAGCCCTGGGGGAGAAAACCTTGGAGTGAAGTTCAGTGACTGAGAAAGGCTAGTGGACAGCCTTAGGCTGGAAAATGGAAATTGATGATGAAGTGTTGTATTTGGCACACCAATGTCCATCAAATGCGTGTGTTTTTGGATTTTGTCCACAAGAATGATGTCTGGTCTATTAACCCTTTGGGGTCCAATTGATTTCCCGCCTGCATCCTACACAGGTCCAATTTAACATTAGGCAAGTATGGGAAGGAAATACTCACATAAGTAAAGAGCTGAATATTTACATTAAAAATATGAACAGCAAATGTATTTATTATCAGTCAAGTTAACTACATTATCAGCGATATTTTTTCAAAGTATGGTACTTCCGGAAGCATTTGTTAGGGTGTAGTCCTGGGTTCCCTGGACAGGTCTCACAATAAAATTATGTCTCCTTTCTGCCTCCTTTCACCTTCCTGTCGGGACACATGGCTCAGTCCTTGGTTTTCTTGACCTCACGAGCATCTATGATGTGTAGCTTCCCGTTCAGTCGAAATTCTTCGTCACAGCTGCTCCGTCGGCCGCGTTTACGGGCATTTTTGTTCCTAACGTCCCCAACAAGCCCCATGATAACTTGGTCCCTGAAAGTCTTATGTTTCACTTTGGGCTATTTTCTGCCTTTCGTTGCAAATTATATAGGTGAAAACTGTTCAACAAAGCAACCTTTAACACCCAGAAATACAATTTCCTCCACCACTTCAGGCTTTTCACTACAAAACCGGTCACCTTCTTCATAAACTTTCCATTCGTCACATCCTACATAACCGCTTTCATCACTAACTTCCGCCTCAATTTCCTCCTCCTCTCTCAATATATCATTCACACATTTGGGAATACTAATGTCACTATCAGAATCCGTAAACAAAATCATCATCATCATCATCAATATCGCCACTGTCACAACTGTTCGTAAATATCATCGGGCTCCATGCGGCTTGTGGACACCATGTTGTTAACAAAAGTAAACACAGCTGTGGCAGTGAGTAACTATCTCCAAAGAAAATACAATTCAGCTTCAAGAAATTAAACAGCAGATGGCAGTAGGTACCAGAGAAAGGCCTAGGCTGTATACTGTGTAAAGTTCGGCGCCATTTTTGCTCCAGCATACGAAATATATAACCTTAAAGTTGTGTCGGACTAGGTCCGACATAGGACCGGAACTGAAAATTAACGATGTCAGACTGAGTCCGACATTGGACCCCAAAGGGTTAACTGGAATGGCTTTATCTGTTTCTGAAGTGATATGCCATGTCCTGTGGTTCAGATTCCACATAAAAAGCAAGGTCTCGTGGATCATGATCACTAGATTAACTATCACGTAAAACCACAAGTTTTTTGTTTTACCTGTGCAATCTCAATAGATTTAGTGTGTGCTACTTTCAAATGCAGTGCTTCATGTTTACTTATAGTACGGTGTCATTGAATCTATTAATTGATGTTTCTGAGCAAATTTGCAGTGAATGATTTTGGCAATATTATTGTGCATTTGGGTGCAGTCTATGTTGGCAAGGACCTGACAGCCTGATGTGCGTTCTATTGTATCAGATGAACTGTGACAATCTGCATGCATCATCCGTAGTACTTTCATTCTTACAATGAACTTCATGTAGTTCTTTGTCAGTACAACCTAGTCTTGAATTGCAGAATTAAATCCTACCATTTATGGAAACAAGTTCCCATGAGTCAGCCAAAAGTTTGACTCTTCACTGTCTTCATATGCTTGGCTGAGATCATTAGGGTGTCTACAATGAAGGGTTTTCTGTTTTCACCAGTATGTCAGGTTAGGTTCAGGAACTGTGTGTGTCATGAGAGGTACGTTGTGGTGAAGGTTAAGAGGTGTGTATTAGCTGTCTGCAGAGACAACAGTACAATGCAGGGTCGAGCTGACTTGCTTTTCCACAAAGTATTTCCTCAGAAACAGACCTGTTTATCATGGAGATGTGTGATGTTAAGGAGGCCTCTGCCTCCTTGGGATCAGGGGAGCGACACTATCTCAATTCTAAATTTCTGGTGAACAAATCTGTGTCTGGTCATTGTTGTTCTCGTCTTTCTTTCAATGTCTTCTAGCTCTACCTTTGACCATCCTATTAGACCAAACATGTCAGCGTCAGGACAGCCTGGGTATTGACAGCTGTATCATCATTATAGGTATAGACTTAGAAGCATACTATTAACACTATTTTGGCAATATCTCTACGTTTCCCACTTCAAAACATTTAAAAGTGTTAAAACAAAAGAAAAGGAATAGCAAACATTTTATGTTTTTCCAACCACTCAGCAAGCTCCAATTTCATTCGATCTTACATTTTAAATTATAAATGTTCATGTAATTTAGATTAGTGATACATATTGGATTAAGATTATAATGATTCATGCTGGTACAGATGTACAATTAAATAGGTACATCACTCACATACCTATGCCTGAGATCAGACTCAAACCTGCAGCAGATACATTGCATGGTTATAACACCTCCATGCTGACTCAGCTATGCCCACCAGCCACGGATAATATGAACAGAGGCAGAACAGTTAGAATGAGCGAAGAAAATGGGCAGAGCCGATCTGCTTGCCAGGCCACACGAACAACTCAGTGTGAGCAGATGTGCCCACAAACACTAAAATAGACCAACAGCTAAGATTTTGTTGATGTCTAGAGATACGGGAAAATCACTACTGCGATAATGCAAATTTTACTTTTTTCTCGATTTTTAATCTACTTGTTGAGTATTATGGCAATGTATACTCACAATTTGAGAAAAAGTGCGATAACTATGGGTTCTTGCAAATTGTCCACAAAAATGAGATAATTGCAAAAAGATCTCCAATTTACCGAAAAATATTGAATAAGTTTTCTTATTACAAAATTTTTGTGCCACACTTTGAAATTTCCAAGTTCCTAGCGATGAAAATATTGACCTAACAATTAATATTTATGTCATCTAAACCAACTATTAGTTGAATTCAATTTGTAAAAGGGTCTTCTCGCGTAGTATCCACAGGTTATAACCGATAAAACTGATGTTTTTTGAGAAATTATACCATAGTTTCATTTGGTTGTGTAAATAAAAGGAATGTTCCAATAGTTCGTATTGGTTAATCTTTTACAGTGAGAGTAGTAAGGTTATGTTTATATTGGTTTATAATGTGTCTGCCACTCATTTCTAGTATTTGACCAAGACTGAAAAATACTTTTAATGACATCAATAGACAAGTTTGTGTGTTCTTTGATTTCTCCTTGTTTTGGAATATTGTTTAATATGATGCAAATATCTTCTACAATGTGAGTTACAGGTTAAGTGTCATGTGGTCAAACAATTCCTCCTTTAATAGTAATTCAGATACTGCTTTACAGATTGTCAGTCAAAGAGTCATAAAAGGTTTATCAGTAATTGCGTGTTCAATTTTTAGCATACCTGGTGACTAACTTTAAAATTTGACAAAATGCTAATTTTTAAAATTTAAAATGCTACAAATTGAGCGGCTTCGGTGGAGTAGTTTGTAGCATGCTGAACTGCTGTGCCCAAGGTACTGGGTTCAAACCCGGCCAAAGTCGTCAGATTTTTTTGAGCGTTAAAATCCTTCAGTATGTCTTGCTTCGGAGGGGAAGTAAAGCTGCCGGGCCCAAGTCATAGATATATGGCACGTAAAAAATCCTACCACTGCAATAGGTGGTGTGTAGCAAAATTTGTAGGTTATATTTGGCTGGTTAGGAAACTCGCTATTCAAGTTCCAACCTACACCACTAGGTGTTAGTAACAGTAGCATCTGGTAGCCAAAGTTGGAACTACTTGAAATTGAACTTTCATTCATCTTCATTCATTTCATCTCTCATTAAATCCTCTCGTGAGGTTGTGTCGGAAGGGCATCCGGACGTAGAAACTTCAGCCACGTTGTTTCATCGCATCTGATCCCCTATCCCATTGGAAAACTGGAGTAATAAGAAGTAGACATAGATAGAAAATGTACAAAATGCTATTTTTGAACATCTATTTCAAAATGCTATTTTCTCGTATCTATGTATGTCTTATCTCCCTCGTATGATAATATGTTGCCACTACAATCCAGCACAGCGTGGCCATCAGGGTGCACTTGTCCCCATATCTTATGGCGAGGCTGTATGAACCGAGGATGCCTAACCGAGGACTTAAACATTTTTGATGCGAACGATGTTTCCTTGTAAATGATTAAGTAATCCAACCAACAGAGTTGAAATCAAGTAATCAGAAAGGGTTTCAGACTAAACTGCCATTTATCATGTAAGAAAACAAATATACTGTACTCACCGTTTTTGACTTGTAGACAACCTTTGCTGCAGTCACACCACCATATATATAGGTATGGTTTACAATGTGAGGCTTCTGACGGTGAGTGAAGTAAGTGAACAACTTTCCATTCACACTAATCTGAAATCAGACAGTAATTAAAATAAATAAATAAATAAATAAATTATGGAAAGAAAAATGTTAAGCCTCCGAAGCTTGATCAAACATGGGCCCCCTTTCAAGTAAACCAACACACCCTGTAGAATAAGGCCAGGCAATAATGTAATCAAATACATCATAGTAATACTTGGCAAAGGCATTTTCCTAGGATCAAAACCTTTAAAAACTAACAAAAAAGACACATCGAATCCTAATTATACTCTGAGCAGCCTGAATAGGATTGACATTTCAGCGGAAATTCCACGTCAGTCATCACCCCTCTGCCACTTGACCTATCCATGTTCACATAGTCGATGTCATAATACTCTGCGTTGCAATATTACGGCCCATGTGCTTCAGTGCCTGTAGCTTGTACAGTTTGGCAATCTCGTTCTCAGACCACAAAGCGAGACAAGAACTGTCAATCCTATTCTGGCAGCTCACAGAGTATACATGATGACTAGGCAGGACTTAAATGCTGTAAAAAAAAATATATATATATATATATATACAGCCTTGGAGGCTGGATTTAGACAGCTCCTTAACCCGGTCCATGAGTCAATCCTAATTGGCTACATGGATAATTCTTGCCAGGCGCGTCCACGTCGCGGGGGTGGGCAACGGTACTGTAATATACCATGGAACTACAGTACCGGCTAAGTTCTGGTGAGGACCCAGTCCTATGGGGTATAACATAGGCCCCGTGCACAGGGTTACGTGCGAAGACCTCAACGGAATCTGCAGCGGAGAAGATGGACTTCGGAACGGTGGAGATTGCGGAAGAGGCAACCCAGTACTCGGGGAATAGTATGAGTACAGCATCAATCGGCAGCGTCTGTTTCCCATGTTAGGGGCGGCTGCAAGGGCGTCTGTTCTCCATGTTAGGGGCGGCCTGAATAATAGCTGGCAGTAGCTTCATAAAATGCCTTTGGGAGTGGCGACCCCATCGTAATAATAGCCTAAAATGGAAATGGCACTTCCAATGATTCGGAAAAGGTTAGGGCGTACCCTGCAGGCGACGCGCAGTTCCTTTGGTACTGGGGGAACTGTGAGAAATGGGCGACCAGTAACCGAAATGAAAGTGGGAATCATGAATGTCATGACCCTGACAGGCAAGGTGGAGGAGGTGGTAGACTTCATGGAGAGGGAGAAGGTTGGAATGATGGGGCTGAGTGAAGTGAAATGGAAAGGTAAAGGAAGGAAGAAATTGAGGAAAGGATATACATTATACTGGAGTGGTGGCCAAGAGGCAAAAAATGGCGTGGGACTGATAACCTCGAAACAACTGGAGGAGTATGTTGAAGTGGTAGAGTGTGTGAGTGACAGAATAATGAAAATTAGAATGAAGATGAAGAATGACGTGATGGACTTCATACAAGTGTATGCACCACAGACTGGAAACAGAGAAGAAGATATTGAAGTATTCCTGGAGGATGTAGAAAGAGTAATCTCAGATGTAGAAGTGGTGATCATGGGAGATATGAATGCACAAGTCGGAAATGAGAGACAAGGAAAGGAAGAAGTCGTTGGACCATATGGATATGGGAAAAAGAACCGGGAAGGAGAGGAACTTGTAAACTTTTGTGAAAGGAATGGACTGATAGTGGGTAATTCATGGTTTCGGAAGAAAAACAGCAGGAAAATTACAAGATATGGGTGGGGTGATAGAAGAACAAAATCAGTAATTGACTACTTCCTGGTGGAAAGGACAAATCGCAGAAAGCTGATGGATGTGACAGCTTTACCAGGAGAAGCATTTGATGGGGACCATAGAACTGTGGTGGCAAAATTTAGATGGGGAAAATTGGAAAACCTAAAGGAGATCAGAGAAAGTAAAATAAAAGTATGGAAATTGAAAGACAAAGCTGTACAGGAAGATTTTCTGGAGAGATTGAAGCAACAAATCCCAGTTACTGAAGTGGAAAATGTAGAAGAGGAATGGTCCCACTTTAAAAAGGCATTTGCTGGTGCAGCAGAGAGTGCTTGTGGTAGGACGTCAACAAGAGTGAAAGAGAAGGAGACACCGTGGTGGAATGAGGAAGTGAGGAAAGCAGTGAAAGAAAAGAAGTCTGCATGGAAAGAATGGAACCGAGATCAAACAGAAGAAAGCAAAAGGAAGTATCACGACAGCAAACGGAGGTGTAAGAAAGTGGTAGGAGAAGAAAAGAAGAAAAGTTGGGAAGAATTTACACGAAGAATGGAAACAGATGTAAGTGGCAGTAAAAGGATGCTGTATGGGCTTCTAAGAAGTAAGAGGAAAGAAAGGGTTACTACAAAGCTGGTGAAAAAGGAAGATGGAGAGTTGTTAACACACCCGGAAGAGATAAAGGGACGATGGAAGGAGTATTTCGATAAGCTATTGAACGTGAGCAATTGTACTGGTGAGATCGAAGTGACACAGCCTGACGACTCTATAACAGAAGATGATATAACAATGCTGGAGGTAGAATTAGCAGTACAGAAGATGAAGATGGGAAAAGCAACAGGGGTGGATGAGATCAGTGTAGAAATGATAAAGGCTGCTGGACCTGTTGGTATGCAATGGCTGTATCGACTGCTAAAGTGTGTGTGGAAACGGAAATGTGTACCAGAAGACTGGGTGAAAGGGCTAATAATACCAGTGTTTAAGAAAGGGGACAAGAAAGTGTGTGATAACTATAGAGGGATCACCCTCATATCACAGATAGTAAAAATACTGGAAAGGATATTAGAAAGAAGAATGAGAAGAAAGGTGGAAGGAGAGTTGCAAGAGGAACAGTATGGCTTCAGGAGTGGAAGATCCACAGTGGACCCAATCTTTAGCTTGAGGCAGGTGATGGAAAAGAACTGGGAATATGGAGAGGATTTGATCATGACTTTCATAGATCTAGAAAAGGCATATGATAGTGTCCCCAGAGAGAAGGTATGGGAAACCATGGTTAAGAAGAGACTGGGAAGAGAAATGTTGGAAATGGTGCAAGCAATGTACAACAACTGTGTTAGCAGGGTTCTGACCCCTGTTGGAAAGACAGATTGGTTTAGGAACAAGACTGGACTAAGACAGGGGAGTGTGCTGTCACCTCTCTTGTTCATAATGGTGATGGATGAAATTGTAAAGGAAACAAAGGAAGCATATGGACATAAAGAAATGAAGTTACTATTATTTGCAGACGATATTGTGGTCTGGGGAAGGAACACCGAAGAAGTGCAAAAACAACTAGATGCACTGAACGAAAATATTCAGAAGTATGGCCTGAAAATCAGTATAGAGAAAAGCAAGACCATGGTGATGACAAGAGGGGAAAGACAAGGAAAGGGCATTGTGAAAATTGGAAGTCAGAGTTTGGAAATTGTGGACACGTTCAAATACCTAGGAAGTGAATTGATGCAAACTGGTAGGTTGGACATGGAGATTGGCAGGAGGGTACAGCAGAGCAATGCATTCTATCAAAGTGTAAGAAAACTTGTTTGGGATAAGGAAGTACCAAGGAAAAGCAAGGAGGTAATGTATAAAATGTACTATGTACCCATATTAACGTATGCAGCCGAGACTTGGACCCTGACGAGCAGGCAAGAGAGTAGAATCCAAGCCAGTGAAATGAAATTCCTAAGAAGTATGATAGGTAAGACAAGGAAAGACAGAGTGAGGAATGAAGATGTTAGGAAGGAAGTTGGGATGGGAAAACTAAATGAGAGAATTGAGAAGAATAAACTAAGGTGGTTTGGACATGTAAAGAGGATGGAGGAAAATAGAATACCAAGACAGATGCTGGAGGCGAAGTGCAAGGGTAAGAGAGCAAGGGGAAGACCTAGAACAAGGTGGATTGATTCAGTGAAGAACAGCGTGAGAAAAAGAAATCTGGACTGGGACAAGATCGTGGAAGAAGAATGGTGGAAGGAAAGAGGAAAGTGGAGAAGTGCCATAAATACCCCGACCCGGCAGGAGCTGGATAAGGGGAAATGATGATGATGATATATATATACAGTATATACCAAGGTATGTATTAGAATCATCTAAAATATACATTGCCAGATATACACGAATACTACCAGTCATCGAATAATCCCCGAACCATAATTTTAGGAAGGAAATATTTATTGAAAAATGTTTAGGTTTAAGGTTTTTAGCGATCGTGAGAATGGGTACTGTACGCGTTTGGGGAGACGAGACAGAAAATTATACAAGTAGTGGAAAGTTTTCTAAATTAACCCATGTTAAAATTTATCGATGCTGGAAGCGAACACAAAACTGGTTTGGTTAGAGAGTGAATTAACTGAGTTAATTCGGCCGGCCAATAGCAAATTAGTAGTCGCAAGGGGACTCTGAACAAGTTTCGCTAGGATGACTAAGAACCCGAGCAGTCACGAGGACGCCCGAGTGCAAAAGAATGGGGAGAGGAACTAAGCATGTGGCAAGAGAAAGAAGAGGGAGCCGACGCGAGACCGACACGCGGCCATGACCAATGGGAAGCCGCCTATTAAAATTAACACCAACAGAGTAATTAACATATATAATTACTAGGACAAAGTTATTACATTAAACTATCATGAGTGTTAAATGATAATTAAGAACGATTGAATATAATTAGAGCCGAGTTCTTAAGTTATTAATGAAGAGTTTGATCAATTAATATAAGCAACCAATCAGAGCCATGGATTGAAAAGGACGCGGTTTTTGGAAAAGAGACGCGGAGAAAAGACGAGAGGAAGCGAGGCTCTTATCAACCACGACTTCGAAGTAGAAGGACGTTACAACGAACTAGTCTCCAAGTTGAACGAAAGAGATAGAATTATTCATCGAATGCACTCAGTAATGTGCATGTAATATTAACATAGATATTCAGCGAGGAAACAATATTAAATTTATACGACAAAGCTACAGCTTCAAGATGATAAAAATTCAAAAGTTGAGGGAGGAATTTCATGAAGATTCTACAGGCGTCGTGATGAACCCTTAAACAATTATGGGAACAATGCTATGATGGCATCAAGAACATCCGAAATGACTTAACATCAACATCTCGGGGGAGATTAACATCTCATCTCTCCCGCAATAGAAAGTCTACAATCATCAGTCATTTTACCATCTCAAATGACGATCTACAGGGAACTATGGGGGAAGAAGACTGCAAGTTATTCATGTACGGGGGCGACCAGGGAATTACCCAGTGCCAAGGAGAGAAAGGGCTATCCCATCTCAATCAGAAGAGTCATCGGCGGAAGGAGGAGACAGCTCGATGATGATCGAGTTCGAATCCCAGTACCTGACCGCACAAGATATTCGGAGGGAGATTTGGACAACAATGCTGACCACCACGCAGTCTTAAGCTGCTAGAAACATTCCGTTTCTAATGGGTAACCAAAGGGAGTCCACTTCATGTCAACTCTAACCCAGCACAAGGTAGTCCAAGGACCAACGCTAAATATCCCACTATGTAGAATTGTAGATCTTGAATATCCGACAACTATTGTTGAATGCCATTTTTCTATATTGTTTATTAGTTTATTGCAGTTTTCAATGTTACATTTGTAAAAACATCATGCGGATGTTTGATAGTATTTTTCGACGACTTCGGAATTTTAGGGATTTTTCATTTCGATTTTCGATTTATGCGATATTCGAAATTTGAAGGGAGATTTTATAGTTTAATTCAGATTTTATACTTTAGTTCAGGATTTTATAGTTTGTTCAGAATTGTTATTGTAAAGTTCAAACGTGTATTAAATCGAATGATATCTATGTTTTATCAATAAATGTAATAATGGAAATGTTTTCCAAGTATGTGAAAGGAAGTATATGTCAAAGAATGTAATCACGAAAGATCTATTGTAGAGATCTAGAGAAAGTCACGAACTGAGAAATAATGAAACGAATTTAGTGAAGAAAGTTTGTAAGTAATGGTTTTTTGAAAGTATTAGAATTTGTTGAACAGACAGTAAAGAAAGAATTTGTGAAGTATTATAATGTGGAATTAACAGATGCGAACGAGAACATATTTTGAAGTAAGAAATAACGTAATGATGAAATTGAAGAAATGTTACAGTTTGTTGAAATAATTTTGAGAAATATAAGTGAAGTAAAGAAATAAGATTTTATTTAAAGATTATCATTTTATCGCATTACCTATTAAATTGAGGCAGGGAGAGAACCAGTATTTTTATTATATGTTCATTAAGATTGTGATGACTGAAAGAAGAGTTTATTATTGGAAAGTGTAGAGAATGAAATGTTATGGAAGTTTGCGAAGTATCTCGTTGGATGAGATTTATTATTCCCGTTGTAGACGGAGGTATTTGTTGTGAGACAATGAGCCAGTGTATAGCCATTGATCTATTTTTGAGGAAATGTCTGTAGGGACAGACGCATGTATTTCATGAAAGTAAGAAGTTATAAGAGAGTTGTTACGGAAGTTTAGTAATTGTGGATGTTATTGAAATAGTCTCAATAGAGTTGAAACTCCTTGAAATTCACAGGACAGCGGATCCTGGATGAAGTTAAATCTGATAGAAATTATAGAGTCTAATGGATCTTTGTTGAAGCTGAGAGTAAACTGAGATCTTTTAAATGGTTCTTATCCTAATGTTTGTCATTTATGGTAATTATTCAACGAGTGGAAATGTGTATTTTTATTAAGTATTTTTATTACATGAACAGATAAGTTGTAGGAGGTTTTTGAACTAGTCTCTACTTAATTGTATGGATTATGGAATCCCAGATGTTAACGTAAAACACGAATAAGACTAAGTAGAGTGAAGTAATATTTTTCTGAAGCCCGTTGAGATTTAGAAGTAATGTGGAAGGACAATTACATGTTGTATTGTCGGGAGAAAGGAACGAACGTGTGGTAAATATTTTATTTCTAAGTAAGTAATTGACGAACTAAGACGTGATTATTTTCATTGTATAGAATGTTATATTAAATGTATTTCAGATAAATTTGTCAATAGATTTAGGAGTGTTTTATATTTCAAATTTAAACCTTAAAACTTTGTGTAGAGATTTTGCGCTTCTTAGAGGAAGAAATATTAATATTAGGGTGCGGGAGATGAATTGTATAGAGTAATGATTAGTATTTGTAATGACTGAGATCTAAGTCATGGGTAACGTCATTTATTTTTGGGATTATTTAAATTTTTAACTTATAACATTTTTCTTGTTATAAATTCCCATCACCTAGGGCACAGCAGTTGTTTGCTGTCATCATCATCATCTTGTACAGTTTCCAGCCCCAGGCTGGGTCTGTTTGGAACATAAGCCTCGCCACTTAGTTCCTTTCTTCCCACCACCTCTCCGCTGTCACTCTGGTCCAGTCCTCGCCTCTCTTCTTGACACATTCCTCCACTCCTTTCAGCCATCTATCTCTTGGTCTTCCCCTTGGTCGTTTCTTCTGCATCTGCATCTCATGTATCCTCTTGGGAA
The DNA here is from genome assembly GCA_946902985.2 of Meconema thalassinum. NCBI lineage: Eukaryota > Metazoa > Arthropoda > Insecta > Orthoptera > Tettigoniidae > Meconema > Meconema thalassinum. The sequence continues at coordinate 688,271,518 of OX336389.2, read as the reverse complement.
TCTTCTTCTCATCCATTCTCTTTATGTGTCCATACCACCTCAGTCTTGATGTCTCAATCCTACCTTGCAAGGGCTCCTCTTTCACCATTTCCATGACCTTTTCATTCCTCACCCTGTCTCTTCTTGTTACTCCGATCCTACTTCGCAGGAACTTCATTTCACCTGCCTGTATTCTGCTTATGTGTCTTTTCTTCATTGTCCACGTTTCTGAAGCATAGGTCAGTATCGGGATGTAGTAGCTTCTGTATAACACTTCCTTGCTTTTTGGTGGGACATCTTTATTCCACACTAAGCTCCTAATGCTTCTCAGAAATGCTTCTGCCTGTCTGCCACGTTCCGTAATCTCTGTCATTTCTCGCATTTTCCTCCACTATACTTCCCAAGTACTTGAGACTTTCCACCTTCTTCAGCTGTCCACCTCCAAGTGTTATCCCACTCATTGGTCTGTCCTTTTTCCTGGTTGTTAACAGGATCTCACATTTACTGATGTTGAACTTCCATCCGTACTCTCCCACTGTTTCTTCCCAAGCCTTCAATTGCTCCTGAATTTCCTCCTCCTTGTTTCCCCAGACCATGAGATCATCTGCAAACACCATTGCTTTCATCTTATCTTCTCCTATCTTTCCTGCTATCCGTGTCATTACCTCGTCCATAACCACAATAAAGAGAAGGGGTGACAGGGCACTACCCTGTTTCAGGCCACTCATTTGTCTGAACCAGTCTGTTCTTTCCCCTCCAACTTTCACACAACTCACACTTCCACAATACATCTCCTTCACTCTGCTTACAGTCTCTTTTTCCACTCCCATGTTTTCCATTGCTTTTCAAACCTTCTCCCTACACACACTATCATAGGCCTTTTCGATGTCCAGGAAGGCCATCAACAGATCCTCTCCAAATTCGTAGTGGTGTTCCTGGAGCTGTCTCACTGAAAATATGAGATCCACTGTTGATCTCCCAGGTCTGAATCCATACTGCTCCTCTCTCAATTTTCTCTCCACTTTGGCTCGTATTCTACTTTCTAATATCTTTTCATATATCTTGGCACAGTGAGGTATGAGTGTGACTCCCCTGTAATTTCTGCACTCCTTTCTGCTTCCTTTCTTAAATATTGGGATAATTAATCCTTTCTTCCAATCGTCTGGGGTCTTTTTCTCCTTCCATATCACCCTCATCACACGGTACAGCCACTGTTTCCCAACCTCCCCTGCTGCCTTCACCATTTCAACACTCACTTCATCCACACCTGGTGCCCTTCCTCCTTTCATCTTGTCTATAGCCATTTCCAGTTCTCTCCAAGTCAGGTCCTTTTCCATTCCTGTGTTGTCTTCTCCATCTTCCAATACATTGTCTTCCTCCCTATGACCATTTGGATTCAGCAAATCCTCAAAGTACTCTTTCCACACTGTCTTGAGTGTCTCTTTGTTGTGTACCTCATTTCCGTTTTTGTCCATCATTACCACATCCTCTCGCAGACCTCTTCTCTTACTTTTGACCATCCCATAGAAGCTTATTTAAGCTTACACGTAACAATTTTCACGGTTTCTTAGCGAAACAATTTGTACTTGTATATGGATTAATGACTCTTAGTCATATATTTTATTTCATGGTTTATTTTCGAGAGCATTTAATCAAAGCTCGGTGACACGAGATGTGTATTTTTTTTTTAATAAATAGACGGATTCGAGTTTACGATTTCCTGATTGTTTTATAGGAAACTGTTATTATACTTGTAATTAGATGGTAGAGGAATGTGCTGTAGGGTGGAAGTTCCCGAGGGACCTAATCCGTATCCTTACGCCCGAGATTTTTATAGAGTTATTTTTCTTTATCCTAAGTAGTTAGAGGACCCTACTGTTCTGTAGTTAGATACTGCAGCACATTCCGTTTGAGAAAATACCTGTCCCTTATTCTGAGTGTTTTCGCCAAGTGGCACCATGTCGTTTTTAGCCGGGGCGTCAAGATGCTACAATCCCAGATTATTTCCAGCCAGAGGATATTGGTGGATCATCCAGATATATGGGTACAGTACCATGATGAATATGGTGCCGATTTCACGTTGAATGGAATTTTTAACCTTTGGGAGCACCTTCCCTCAAAGTTATGAGTCTCACCACCACTAATTTTAAAGTCTGCTAAGACATGCATTCCGCTGGCCACTATCACAGCTCAGTTTCTAAGTCCACAGGAGTTGGATACAGTGGGCACATGCTCAAAGCTATGGTCAGAATGGTATTTTTAACCATAAATCACGTGTGGCGAGCCAAAGAAATTATGAAAATTATTATGGGAGGAGTCCGGTACCAACCTTGACTCAAATAATGCCCACAGCTCAAATTTTCATTTAGAATTTTTGAAAAAAATATGTGGGTAGTATTTGCAAATATACGGTACGGTATATATTTAAAGATTGAACAAAATAAATCCCTCATTGATAGTTATAAGCAACTACAAATTAATCCCAATATACCTTTACAAAGAAAGATCAAACAGAAAGAAGTCAAATATTCGAACGATTCCTTAATATTTACTGTATTTCATAATAACGTTGTTTTTACGTCCCTTTTAACTACTCTGGCTTTTAGAGACATCAGGGTGCCAGAATTTTTCCCCGAAGGGGATCTTTAACGTGCCAGTCAATCTACTGACACGGCTCCCTTGCATTTGCACACGCTCAAATGCTAGCAGACAGCGCCAGGATACGAACCTGCAACCCTGGGCCCAGCAAGCTAGAATGTTACAGCTGAGCAACGCAGCCAGCCAGTATTTATTTCATACTACTATGTGGTGTAGTGGCTAGCATTCTTGGCCGTTACCCCAGAGGTCCAAGTTGGAGTCATGGCTCTGCCTAGAAATTTAATTCTGGTTTGAAGGTTTGAGCGGGGTACACTCAGCCTCGTGAGGAAAAACTGAGAAGAGGTGGGTTTGATTCCCACCTCAGCCATCATGGAGATGGTTTTCCGTGGTTTCCCCACTTCTACTCTAGGCAAATGCCGGGATGGTTCCTAACTTAAGGCCACGACCACCTCCTTCCCATTCCTCTCCTGAATTACAAATACACACAAATACAGCCATCAAAATAATAAAGGTTTTCAAACAAAAATTTCGCACACCCTAAATACACAAGGTGTCCATATCCCTCAAATGAAATAACAACTATTAATTTAATTTTGAATAAACTGTTGTAAGTTCAGAAAATCTATTAGATAACTCATGTGCTGAACTAAAAATTTGGCCTTAAGCAACTCATTAAATACACCTGTTTAGGAAAATACGAAAGGTGGATATGAAAGCAATTGTTAGAAAGGAGCAAACACGAAGAAAGGACAAAAACAAGGACAGTCGGTTGGGAATGGAGGAAGAAATACGAAAGGAAATACAAGGACAAAAACACAAAAGAACAAGGACATTCTCCAAAATCTGCAAAGGAGGGCTTTCACAACATCAATCCACAACATAGCCCTTATTTTGTGAGCTTTGAAAACTTATACCAGAACATGACTGTAAGACTATGTGAACTAGCCTGTTCCCAGAAACTTATTTGGGAACTGTGAGGCCTAAAAGCATGGCATTGGCTAAAATGCTTTTTCATAACATTACCTTTCAATGTACCATTTTAATCCTCTTTCATAGCAGAGTTGGGGAAAAAACAATATACCTTGTGCTGGTATAACAGTGGAAGCAGTAAGTCGATTTGTAGCCCTTAATTACTGTTCATTTAGGTGAAGGCAGGCATCACTGTTTGTTAATTTAAAATTGGTTTTATTTAGTTTAAATTCTTCCGTAACCTCCTACATGCACATGTGATATCTTCCAGCAAGTAACTTTCCAGACCTGAGTACTGTATTTCCAACTACTGTAATGTTCATTATTAACAATTTTAGGTTATGTTTCATGATGTCCAGCAATTTCTCCTAGAATTCGGTTACTGTTTTACAGATTGTCAGTCAAGAGTCGAAAAAAGGTATATCAGTAATTGCACGTTTGCATATTCTGTTTCACTTAAGAACCTTTGAGACTGATAAAATGTGATCATTTAAATCTTGAGAGTTGACATGAAAGATGCATAACTAAGTTCACAGGGTCGTCAACATCCTTCTATAAAAGTTGCATTGGCAGTGAAACACACTCACCTCCTCACTGGAGTTTATTTACAATTAACTACCCTCATTAACACAAACCTACAGAATTTACTGCCTTTAAATACAGGCCACAAGTGATTTTAACATTACTCCCGACTGAATGGGCGCCAAGGTTGACCATATGGGTCTTCGGTACATAACTGTTGCCCCGACTATGAAACTCCTTATCCCAGGCGTAGGGCATTTGGCATGCGTTTGCTGATGCTACCAGGTTCATACAAGACAGGAATATAAACAAACATGAATTTTAAAGAGATAATCTATTGGCTGTACTATACACATATATACATAATATACAACACAAAATACCCTTCATACACTCGTGATTTATACAGTACCTTGCCACTGAATTTAGGCTCTGGGAGCAGCAAACAATTACGGCCATCAGACCCAGGCATAACAGCCACCTACGTATATGCACACTGTACTGTCCGTACACAAAATATCTACTCACGTTAGACTGGTTCACTCCACTTTCTTTCTTCTCGAACTGCTCGTTCACGTCTCCATTCTCGCATGACTTTTCGATGAAATGTTTACGACTGATTATCCTTTTAGGCGTGGTAAGTTATTACCGACAGCCCATGGTATGGATGGACCCACGAAATGCATGTAGCCTCCAATAGCCCGTAAGAGCTCAGTGGATTGCTAAACATTAGTCACTGCTCATTCGTATTACGATACCATGATCAAGTAATAACGACACTAATTTGCAAGTAGACAATGGACTTTCGCTGTAAAAGCAAGAAGACGATCTCATAACTGTTCGTTACGGAAACCATGTCACGTAAAACTACCCTGGGCGCTTGTAGATCAGTGTTCTGCCAATAAAGCAATAAGACAACCTCGGAACACTAGACACGCCATTATATGCACTAGCGTAGGGATACCTAACCCCAATGTTTCTGCCGGAACTAATTCGTGCGTGGCCCGCTCCTAGCGGAACATCCGTGTCAACACATGAACATCAGACAGTCTAAATCCACACTGACGTCACACAGTAGTTTTCCACGCGCCAGTTCATCCTAGTTCATGCTATAAATAGCCTAGGTATTCCCACACACGCCGAATTACTGCCCGTCTTTTCCGGGTATGTCACACATCCAGCACTTGAAAATACCAATTCATTGTACCTTTATAGTACAGCCACGAATCTAACATTTAACATTACTAGGTCAAAATAAAGCCATTAACCCCAAACCAAAATGAAATAATGCTTCTACTTAATACTGTCTTATATATTCTTATTCCCAAAACGTAATAAATCGCAGAACCCCGTATTTTTATAATATCAAATATCCAAAAACCGATAATTAATAAACAGTGATCCTAGTTGGTCCGGACCATCCAAAGATGAATCCGTCCACAAAAACACACACAGGCACAATAAAAATCACCTCTGCAACCCCACGTTAACCCAATATAATAAGATACGAATAAAATACCCCAAACTAACTGCACGAAGCAAAACCCGAGGGTGAGCTACTGAAACTGAATAAATTCTGTTACAGACGCCCCCACAAGGATCAATCTCTAAACTACAAGGCTATAGATTTATCCTTGTTCCTCACATAAATACACTAGTACACCAGTCTTGTCATCGTGAGCAAGATCTCTAGGTGACATATAGCTTGAGGTAAGCAACGTTATATGTACCTAGGACCTTGTCGTCGTTGGTAATCAAGCTGTAGGCACATGCACCTACCCTGCGGTCTCTTTAACAAATGGACCGGAATGAAAAACCTCATGAATGCAACTCTGCTCTACCGACAGTAGATGCTCAGCTCGCAACAACACCAGATCACCTATCTTAATTTTTACCCCCTCCCTTCCCTGCTGTTTCAAAACCACCTTACCTACAACTACAATAATCCTCAATTTATTTAATCTCTTAGGGTACAGCTTCCCCTGTTGAAAATCCCAAAATCCTGCGAGAGACACAAAAAGAAATCCTTCCTGCAAACTACTAACTGCCACGACCTCCAAACATAACCTACTGGTACCATCCCACACGGTCACCACCACCAGAAGACTAACAGACTGACTGTTATTAATCTCAAATATAACCTCATACAGCATCTGACCAATCACCTCAACAACACCCTCCATGTAAGAATGAGCTGTAGGGTACCTAGGATCGCTCAAGCTAGACCTATCTGCGATGTAAAAACTGCCCGTAGCCGTGAGTACATCCAGGTTTCTCCGAGAACACCACCCTGTGCTCCCTCAGAACGTCCAACACCTCTGACTTCTGACCCTCGTCCAACATGGTATCTTTAACAACTGCCTCCACAGTGATCATCATCACTCAACTCACGATCATCTCCCATGACCCAGAAACAACAGTGATCCACATCACTCAACACATGATCATCTCTCATGACCAAAATACAACTTGATACCATGCCGACACCTAATTCTTTCTCCTCAGAAACCTCTTTAATCACTTGAATGCGTCCAGCGACACTAACAAAATGTCTACCACCAACCTGATAACCTAACCAAACCCAATCCTGTTGCTCACTCCACCCAAACTTCACTAGCGCCTGACTGTAATCAAATTTACAGCTCTGGTCTCCTAACCTATCAGATCTGTGCCACCCTAAAGTCTGGCACACATTTCCGCCCCTGCCGCCAGCTCCCCCGGCAGCCTTTCTACAAGACTTCGTGTATTTCTGGAGGGCACATTTGAATGTCCCGCGGCCGAGTGCTGCCCTCCCCTTCTCTCGGCGAGTGGACAGATCCGGCCAGGCGAAGGTGGTGACCTTTTGCCAGGCGAGACTAACTCTTGGCGGTCTTCTTGGGCGCTCTTGGCCCGGTTGTTTGAAAGAGACCAATGGTGTGCTCCCACGTTAAGGACTTGCACTATGGGTAAGCCTAGCTCAGGCCTGCCAACTCAAATAGCCATCTGGCTAGACCAGCGTGTGGCAAACTGTGACTGTGGGGACCTGCTAAAGTTGGCAGCGTCCATTTCGATTTCTCCGCAAGGAGCGAGCGACACTACTTGTTGCCCGCCAACGTGCGTACTGTGGTAGCTCGTTTCTTCCCACTACCTGCTTGAAAGATGTAACGAATAGGTGTGACTGCGGGCAAGCTCTCGGAGCTCGGCCTTTTCCAGGCCCAGGGCCTGTCTGTTGGACTCAGGTAACATTCTGTTCTGATTATAAAAACCGGCGATCTATGTTTAACTATTTCTCGTGTCTAGAGAATCATTACAAAAACTCATGGTGTCGTCATGAGAGAGCTGTGTTCTACTCAAACTTCGAATATAGTCTCTGAACTAATATCTTTGAACTGACTAACCGTTAGACTCCATTTTCTGTCCTTGCCTTATAGAAGGCCAATAACTTTGCTCTGCAATCAGACCTTATTATTATTATTTTGCATGTGAATGCTATGTTAATTGCTGATTTTAATTTAAGTTCTTGTTGTCATGTAATTATATATATTTTTGGAGGGTTCCTAAGTAAGGACGACAATGGCCTACATTGTCGTGAACATGGTGCTGTTGCTAACGGCTTGCCTCATGGTGGGCAGTCGAAAGCAATAAGCTCTCGTGCGTTGGCGGCGGTCATGTGGAGACGTGTTGATATGAGCTCCTGCTCTAAGGCTTTGGTTATGCCTTTTGTTATTTTCATTTTCTCTTCTGTTCTACGCCGCATATTACTTCAGTGATACCTTGTGTTTCTGATGAAGCTGTTATATATATTTTCTCCTTCTGAGTTTCCGTTCGTTACTTCGAACTTTCTCGAAGCCTCATGGCTTTCCGCGTGTTGACGGAGGGCATTTTGGCTTTATTTCGGCGTCATGTTTAACTTCAGCCCATGCCTGGGCAAACTATATTCCTTGTCCCCAAGGGATATCCGTCAATGTAAATTAATTTCAATTTTTCTCACCAAACGTGACCGTTGGCGTCTCACTCACCATGTGGGGCATAGATAGGATTAGGAGTGTTCTTTAATGTTGCATATTCTTGTGTTCCCACTTGCATTTCCTTTTATTTAATACATTTTGTTTTCTTTAGTTGTTATCAACCATGGACATTTTTTTCTTCAGTATTTTGTTTGCCACCCGGTAGTATTTACCAGTCCCTCGCCTCTGTAACACGAGGCTCAAATCCACATCCCGAGTATTCAACTCGCCTGGTTAGCCATTCTTGTTAATGGTTGCCAGAGTCACGCAACCTACGGGAACCAACCAGGTTTTCGAAGGGGCGCGACAAGATCCTACATTGATATTATACTCTACATTATGTTTTTCTTCCAGAGCGTGAGCAGGAATACTATGCAAGGACTCTCCCCCTGCTCCATATAGCGAGTCCTGGCGAAGTTTAAACTTCCTGGCCTATTGCTTCTCTCAACCTGCCTTTCCATGCCACGCCCCCTATTTGCCTGCTCTACCTCACGTGGTCTGTTCCCCGGTTGATTGTTTTTCCCGTACCCCTGACACTCATTGTTATTTCTTCCTCTCCCATGATCTTCATACCACATGTACCTATCTCCTCTACCTGGATCCCAGTTCTTCTCTCTCCCCTGATTATAATTTCCTTCCCTTTGATTACCCCAATTTCTCTGACGTTGCCTACCTGTCTTTCTCAAGGTACCTAACCTTCCAAGTGACCTCTCTATGCCTGTAATAGCGACTATCTCCTGCACGCACACTGCAGTCCTAATGTGATCAGAGAAATCCCATGCTAACTTTCTAACAAGATCATCACTCCCTCCTAGTTCCAAATTTTGACCACGTAGAATTCTACCTACAGTATCTTCCTCCATACTAGTCACTATCTCGCTAACCTGGCTAATATTCTCATCTACCTTCTTCATACCATTCCCTAGCAAACTAATCTCAACTCCCTCATCTATCTCTACTACCTCACCACTCTCCACACTAACTTCAGCACTCTCAAGCATCTCCACTCTCCCAGCACTCTCCCCACTAACTTCAGCACTCTCATCCTTCTCCACTCTCCCAGCACTCACATCACTAACCACAACGTTCTCTTCCACGATGCCTACAATTTCCTCTTTCTGCTCTCCCAACCTATCTACCCTGGGAAATTTCTGGCTAGTCAAAAGTGCCTGGCTAGAAATCTCCCCTGCCAACATCACTTGTTGAGCATCCAACTTATCTACTTCCGAGTCTACGCTCTCTTCCTGAACAGCAATCTGATTACCTAGCTCAGTTTCCAGATTAGTGGCTTCTACACTGACTTCACTAACCTGGCTAGTGACATGGCTGTCTAGACTAATCACATCAAGCTTCTCCGACAAATGCTCCGTGACCTCATCAAGCTTCTCTGATAAATGCTCCTCCACACTATTCAGCTGACTAGTTATTTTCCCCCCCATCCTATTCATCCTCTCCTCCATACCATTCATCCGACTGATTATCCTCTCCTCCATCCCTACAGACTTGTCGCTAAGATACACCAGCCTCCTCAACATGTCCATCATACTTAATTCATTTCCCCCCTTCCCTGGCAAATCTCCCCTGACTACTGTTTTCCCCCATCCCTACAGCAAATTTCCTATCAGACCCTGTCTGATTCTGCCGCTCACCAGCACTGTCCCCCAACAAAGCAGAATTGCATCCTGGCTCTAACGTAGCCATCCCTAATTGAAATATGTGAAATTGTGAAAATGTGCCTACAGTTTAATTCCTGTGTCCTGGTACACATCAGCATGTCTAAGGCCTCACGTTGGGCTGCCACTGAAACACTCTCACCTCCTCACTGGAGTTTATTTACAATTAACTACCCTCATTAACACAAACCTACAGAATTTACTGCCTTTAAATACAGGCCACAAGTGATTTTAACATTACTCCTGACTTTGAATGGGCGCCAAGGTTAACCATATGGGTCTTCCTGAATAAAATAGGATAAAATACGGTACAAAACTGTTGCCCCCGACTATGAAACTCCTTATCCCAGGCGTAGGGCATTTGGCATGCGTTTGCTGATGCTACCAGGTTCATACAAGACAGGAATATAAACACACATGAACTTTAAAGAGATAATCTATTGGCTGTACTATACACATATATACATAATATACAACACAAAATACCCTTCATACACTCGTGATTTATACAGTACCTTGCCACTGAATTTAGGCTCTGAGAGCAGCAAACATTTACGGCCATCAGACCCAGGCATAACAGCCACCTACGTATATACACACTGTACTGTCCGTACACAAAATATCTACACACGTTAGACTGGTTCACTCCACTTTCTTTCTTCTCGAACTGCTCGTTCACGTCTCCATTCTCGCATGACTTTTCGAAGAAATGTTTACGACTGATTATCCTTTTAGGCGTGGTAAGTTATTACCGACAGCCCATGGTATGGATGGACCCATGAAATGCACGTAGCCTCAAATAGCCCGTAAGAGCTCAGTGGATTGCTAAACATTAGTCACTGCTCATTCGTATTACGATACCATGATCAAGTAATAACGACACTAATTTGCAAGTAGACAATGGACTTTCGCTGTAAAAGCAAGAAGACGATCTCATAACTGTTCGTTACGGAAACCATGTCACGTAAAACTACCCTGGGCGCTTGTAGATCAGTGTTCTGCCAATAAAGCAATAAGACAACCTCGGAACACTAGACACGCCATTATATGCACTAGCGTAGGGATACCTAACCCCAATGTTTCTGCCGGAACTAATTCGTGCGTGGCCCGCTCCTAGCGGAACATCCGTGTCAACACATGAACATCAGACAGTCTAAATCCACACTGACGTCACACAGTAGTTTTCCACGCGCCAGTTCATCCTAGTTCATGCTATAAATAGCCTAGGTATTCCCACACACGCCGAATTACTGCCCGTCTTTTCCGGGTATGTCACACATCCAGCACTTGAAAATACCAATTCATTGTACCTTTATAGTACAGCCACGAATCTAACATTTAACATTACTAGGTCAAAATAAAGCCATTAACCCCAAACCAAAATGAAATAATGCTTCTACTTAATACTGTCTTATATATTCTTATTCCCAAAACGTAATAAATCGCAGAACCCCGTATTTTTATAATATCAAATATCCAAAAACCGATAATTAATAAACAGTGATCCTAGTTGGTCCGGACCATCCAAAGATGAATCCGTCCACAAAAACACACACAGGCACAATAAAAATCACCTCTGCAACCCCACGTTAACCCAATATAATAAGATACGAATAAAATACCCCAAACTAACTGCACGAAGCAAAACCCGAGGGTGAGCTACTGTAACTGAATAAATTCTGTTACAGCAGCAGTGTTAAGTCTCCTGATGTGTCTTGTTCTTTTAACTATGGGATTGTTAGAAGTACTAAAATCCCAATATCAGTATTGAAGAAATGTAGAAACTTGACACCAAACATTTTTCAGGAATGTGAGATCTCTGAAAATAAAGGCATCAGCCTGGCTACTTTGCAAGATAGAACTCTAATGCTGTCGGTGGGTTGTATGACGTGAGACGAGGGCACCCAAGCTATGCTGAAATGATCCAAAGGTCATGTTCTAATTATGAGACTATGTGTGTTGTGTTGTGCAGCAACTCAAATTACCCTGAGCTGCTGGTGTTATCAGTGCAGTGCTAACTCCACAAGCGAGATGAAGAGAACGTCGAGGGCCGGCGAATAATTGTATTAGTTCACCGATACCAAGGTGCCAATTGTTAGAATAAAGTGAGCTGTTGTCACGTGACAATGCTTGTCTTATTAAGTTTACCATGCGGCAACTGTTGTTGGAATGACAACAATACCCAGCTGTCCTGGACTCTGTGGACGAATTGGTTCAAATTCTGTGAGATGTCTGAAATCTTTTTGTGTGGTTTCCCTAATAACTTCTTGCCAAGTTCCATTCGATCTTTTAATAACTTATCTTTTGAGGTTGGATTCAAGAAGTGCCATTTGACCATTAAACCACCCGGCAAATAGAAATTCAATGCACCTCTTCCCTGGCCTCCATTGAAAAGGGAATAATGAGGAGGTAAACATACATTTCATTAAAACTCAGCAATTTTTCTAGGTTTGTGCCATGTCTTGTGTGGGGGTTTTGCCTAAAACACCAAGCTGGCTCATCAGCGGGCTCTTGGTGTCCCCGCCCGGAGCCCCCACAGGAGTAGCGAACTGCGCGCTACCTACCTTTTTATGAAGTGCACCTGCGCCACTTTACTGCGAGAACTAAAAGCTCAAGCAGCCATAACCTCCCTATGAAGGCTTCTAAATAGATGGTATATGGAGGTAGCGCGCAGTTCGCTACTCCTGAGGGGGTCCGGGCGGGGACACCAAGAGCCCGCTGATAAGCCAGCTTGGTGAAACCCCACACAAGACACGGCACAAACCTACAAATATTGCAGAGTTTTAGTTCACTGGCTGTGAAAGCCAATATACCATACATTTCATTATTTAGATAATTATCCGTTGTTTGGTATTTACCTGAAGTTAAGTAAATCACATTATTATATTAAATGCTTATGCAGTTGATCAGAAACACCCATATTAATTTTCAACCTGTTTAATTGTTATCTTACTTGGTGACTAACTTTTAAATGCTACAAAATGCTAATTTTTACAATTCAAAATGCTACAAAATGCTATCTATCAAACTGAAAGTGCTACAAAACCAATTTCAAAATGCTATTTTCTTGTATCGTTAATTATTATTTTATTACCTTGAAACTTTCATCTTCACTAATTATTGTCACAGTGAATTCAATGCCTTGTTTAAAAGGCAATTCCCCTTCCCTTTCTTCTTCACCCCAGGAACCATCTTTCATTGAATTTCTAACCACAACACCTTCCTCGAAACGTGGGTTGAAGTGAAAAGCTACATCACATACTTCTGAGTCACCCTTCTGACGTGCTGCTGTTGATGAACACTGCAAGTTTATGGCAAATCTGGAAATTAAGAAATAGGAAAAAAGGAAAGATGAAATCAAACTTGAATATTTCACTCCTGAATAGAATTAAACCTATTAAAACCTCACTACCATGAAGAAACAACCTAAGCAGGCTACTGGTTGGTTGAATTCATTATTGACAACTTAACAAAAAATACAAAAACTTTTAATCTGTCATAAAATCATAATCAATAATTAGTATAAGCAAGATCTCACAATGACAGGAAGAGTGATTTTTGTTCATTTTAAAGTTACTATCATTTACAGTATTTATAAATTGTTTCAATTCCATCCATCACTGAACACTTCAAATCTAAAAGTGCAAGCAAGAACATACCCTACTAACTAAAACCACTGTATGGTATTCAGGGCACTACAGCTAAGTATAAGCTTTTCACACAAGTCTTACGTTTCTCCGCATGTTTCCCCTCCCTGCATACCTATCATCATCATCATCACCGTACACACATGGTGGCCACTCAAATCAGTCAATGATTTTCCAGGAGTTTTCCAGGAATTTTCCAGGAGTAATTCTCATTTTTCCAGATATAAAAATAAGCGCTAGTCGGGGAGGGGGGGGCTTTATCGGTTGCATACTTCAAGACCAAAATAAAGCAGTTGTGTTTGGTTTACTTATACATATGTTGACAAAAATTAGTGGTGATTGCGTTATTGATACACAAGCCTACACACAAACGATTTAATTGTTGTTTTAAAAAAGCCTTTGTGACTCAAATATCCGCTTTAAAAAAAAAAGAGAAAAGAATGCCGCCTGCAATTTTATTGCGGTGAAATTGTCTATACTCAATATGTTTTACAAAAATACTATCGCGTGTTCTCCCACACAGAAACAGGTAGCCTGAGGAAATTTCTTTCGTTTACGATAGAGTGCTCACCCAAAACCGCAGCGGGAGTAAGATTTAAGATGGAAATCTCTTATATAAAAACAAGTGTCCTGACTGACTGACTGACTGACTGACTGACTGACTCATCATCGCCCAGCCAAAACTATTAAAGTTAGAAACATGAAATTTTGGGGATATGTTCGTTGTAAGTCGAAAACGCCCACTAAGGAAGGATTTTTGGATATTCAGGTTCTAAAGGGGTCTTAAGGGGGTTAAACCTGCATTTATTGAATAACATTATCTCACGAGTGGTTTCATTTGTGGATGTGATACTCGGCATATTAACTAATCATTAAAAATAAGCAGACATGTGTGTAAGGGGTTTTCGTTGTGGTGTATAATATGAGGTGAAAGGGGTGAAAAGTGGGGGTTGAAGGATTCCTAACGGAGCGTGTATCTCTTAAACGACATAAGCGAGGAGTTTGAAACTCAGCGAAAAAAAATCAGCTTAAAAAATAAGTAAATAGGTGTTTGACCGTTTTTTCATAAATCCAATTTAAGGGGCCCATGGGGAGGGGTGAAATTTTGGGGGAGAAAAACAGGAAAGAAAGTGTCCTATCTGATTGACTGACAGACTCACTCATCAAACTCAGGGGAAAAAACTGCTTAAAAATAAGTAAATAGGTGTTCGACAGTTTTTTTTCATAAGCCCAATTTAAGGGATTCATGGGGAGGGGTGAAATTTGAAAAAAGGAAAATTGAAAGAAAAAGTTCTGACTCCCTCACCATCGCCCAACCAAAATTATTGAAGTTAGAAACATGACATTTTGGGGAAATGATCATTTCATGTCAAAACCGTCCACTAAGGGAGGATTTTCTGATATTCAGGTTCTAAAGGGGTCTTAAGGGGGGTTAAACCTGCATTTCATTGAATAGCAATATCTCCCGATTGGTTTCATTGGGGAATGTGATACTCGGCATATAAACTCACCATTAAAAATAAGAAGAAAAGTGTGAGGGTTTTTCGATGTGGTGTATATTATGAGGTGAAAGGGGTGAAAAATGGGTGTTGAAGGATTCCTAACGGGGCGTGTATCACTTAAACGACATAGGCGAGGAGTTTGAAACTCAGCGGAAAAAAATCAGCTTAAAAGATAAGTAAATAGGAGTTCGACCGTTCTTTTTTTCATAAATCCAATTTAAGGGGCCCATGGGGAGGGGTGAAATTCTGGGGGGGGGGGAGGACAGGAAAGAAAGTGTCATAACTGATTGACTGACTCACTCATTCCTCAAACTCAGGGACAGAAAACTGCTTAAAAATAAGTAAATAAGTGTTCGACAGGTTTTTATTTCATAATTCAAATTTAAGGGGTTCTTGGGGAGGGGTGAAATCCTGGAAGAAAAATTAAAGAAAATGTTCTGACTCACTCACTCACTCGCTCATCATCGCCCAGTCAAAATTATTGAAGTTAGAAACATGAGATTTTGGGGATATGTTCGTTGTTCGTTGTATGTCAAAACCGTACACTAAGAGAGGATTTTTGGATATTCAGGTTCTAAAGGGGTCTTAAGGGGGTTAAACCTGCATTTATTGAATAACATTATCTCACGAGTGGTTTCATTTGTGGATGTGATACTCGGCATATTAACTAATCATTAAAAATAAGCAGACATGTGTGTAAGGGGTTTTCGATGTGGTGTATAATATAAGGTGAAAGGGGTGTAAATTGGGGTTTGAAGGATTCCTATCGGAGCGTGTATTTCTTAAACGACATAGGCGAGAAGTTTAAAACTCAGCGGAAAAAAATCAGCTTATAAAATAAGTAAATCGGTGTTCGACCGTTTTTTCATAAATTCCATTTAAGGGGCCAATGGGGTGGGATGAAATTCGGGGGAAAAAGGAGAGAAAGTACCTAACTACTGACTAACTCACTTACTCATCAAACTCAGGGGGAAAAGACAGCTTAAAAGTAAGTTAATAGGTGTTCGAGCGGAAAAAAAACCAGCTTAAAATATGAGTAAATAGGTGTTCGACCGTTTTTTTCATTATTCCAATTATATGGCCCTTGGAGAGGGGTGAAATTCTGGAAGAAAAAGCAGGAAAGAAAGTGTTCTAACTGATTAACTCACTCACTTATCAAACTCAGGTGGGAAGAACATCTTAAAAGTAAGTAAATAGGTGTTCGACCGTTTTTTTTTTTTCGTCAATCCAATTTAAGGGGTTCATGAGAGGGGTGAAATTCTGAAAAATAAATGAAAGAAAATGTCCTGACTTACTCACACACTCATCATCGCCCAGCCAAAATTATTGAAGTTAGAAACATGACATTTTGGGGTTATTTTCGTTGTATGTCGAAAACGTTCACAAAGGAAGGATTTGTGGATATTCAGGTTCTAAAGAGGTGTTAAGGGTGTAGACCTGCATTTAATTGAATAACAATATCTCCCGATTGGTTTCCTTGGGGGATGCGTTACTCGGCATATAAACTCATCATTAAGAATAAGAAGACACAGTGTTTTTCGATGTAGTGTATATTATGAGGTGTATGTGTGACAAGTGGGGGTTGAAGGAATCCTAACGGAGCAAGTATCTCTTAAAAGACAGAGGCATAAAGTACGAAACTCAGGGGGGAAAATCAGCTTGAAAAATATGTGAATAGGTGGTCGACCGTTGTTTCATAAATCCAATTTAAGGGGCCCATGGGGAGGGGTGAAATTCTGGGGAAGGAAGTCCACTAAGGAAGGATTTTTGGATATTCACTCATCATCCCCCAGCCAAACCTATTGCAGTTAGAAACTTAAAAAATTTGGGGGATATGTTATGTGTATGTCGAAAACGTCCACTAAGGATGGATTTTTGGATATTCATGTTCTGAAAGGGTGTTAAGGGGGTAAAACTTGCATTTCATTGATTAACAATATCTCAAGAGTTATTTCATTTCGGGATGTGATATTCGGCATATAAATTAATTAATAAAAATAAGCAAACATATGTCTAAGGTTTTATCGATATGGTGTATATTATGAGGTGAAAGGGGTGAAAATTGGGGGTTGAAGGATTCCTAACGGAGCGTGCATCTCTTAATCGACATAGGCGAGGAGTTTGAAACTCAGAGGAAAACAGAGTTTGAAACTCAGAGCAAAACAATCATCTTAATAATAAATAAATAAATAAATAGGGGTTCGACCGTTTTTTCATAGATCCAATTTAAGGGGCCCATGGGGAGGGGTGAAATTCTGGAAGAAAAATGTCCACTAAGGAAGGATTTTTGGATATTCACTCTCATCGACCAGCCAAAACTATTAAAGTTAGAAGAATGATATTTTGGGGATATGTTTGTTGTGTGTCGAAAACATCTACTAAGGAGGGAATTTTGGATATTCAGGTTCTAAAGGGATGTGAACGGGGTTAAATCTGCATTTCATTGAATAACAATATGACAAGACTATGACGCGAGCGAAGCCGAGGGTACCTGCTAGTATTTTTATAATTAATTAACAGTGGCTATTTTCCAGGAGTTTTCAAATTTTTCGTAATTTTCCAGGAGTTTTCCAGACCTAATAAAAATCCAGGAGTTTTCCAGGAGTAGTGGCCAACATGTACACAGTTTCCAGCCCCAGGCTGGACCTGTTTGGAACATACACCTCTCCACTTAGTTCTCTCCTCCCACCACCTCGCCGTCGTCACTCTGGTCCAGTCCTCTCCTCTCTTTTTGACACACATCTCCACACCCTTCAGCCATCAATCCCTTGGCCATCCCTTTTGTCGTTTCTTCCGCATCTCAATTTTGTGCGTCCTCTTGGGAATCCTCTTCTCTTCCATCCTCTTCAAGTGTCCATACCATCTCAGTCTTGATGTCTCAATCCTACCCTGCAAGGGCTCCTCTTTCACTATTTCCCTGATCTTGTCATTTCTCACCCTGTCTCTTCTTGTTACTCCTATCCCACTTCGTAGGGATTTCATTTCACTTGCCTGTACGCTGCTTATACCTCTTTTCTTCGTTGTCCATGTTTCTGACGCATAGGTTAGTATCGGGACATAGTAGCTTCTGTACAGCACTCTTTTGCTCTTTTGTGGGACATCTCTATTCCACACTAAGCTCCCGATGCTTCTCAGAAATGCTTCTGCCTGTCTGCCACGTTCAGTTATCTCTGTCATTTCTCAAATTTTCCTCCACTACACTTCCCAAATACTTGAGGCTTTCCACCTCCAAATGTTATCTCACTCACTGGTCTATCTTTTTTTCCTTGTCGTTAACAGGAACTCGCACTTACTGATGTTGAATTTCAGTCCATATTCTCCAACCATGTTCTCCCACCAGCATAACAGTTAAATTGCAGAATTATATTGAAGTGTTTGAAAATGATTTTATCTTTATACAAAACCAATAATAATAATAATAATAATAATAATGTTATTGGTTTTACTTTTAACTACTCTGGCTTTTAGAGACGCCGGGGTGCCGGAATTTTGCTTCGAAGGGGATCTTTAACATGCCAGTAAATCTACTGACATGGCTCCCTCGCATTTGCGCACCCTCAAATGCCAGCTGACTACGCCAGGATACGAACCTGCAACCTTGGGCCCAGCAAGCGAGAACGTTACCGCTTATTCCCTATTTCATCTACATCTACACTATCTGAGCATTTCATGACCTAATATACTTTCAAGCCTTAGTTTGTCAAGTACTAAGTTACATAAGCCGAGATTTCCCCCATCATTTCACAGTGCAAATAAATTCCTCGTGGTCTCCATATTTTACCCCTTCAATATCCTTTTCTTAGGCGAAGAGAAAAATATGGAACATATTTAGCTCAGTTTTCCTAATATAGTATCAGATTGGGAACAGCAGCTAAGAGCCTTTAACTTTTCTCCACAGTTTCCATCTTTAAACACAAGATAAATAGTGTCTTTAATTCCTCATTGAATGACAAAACAGTTATGTACAGCGAGTCCTAAGTTACAAAATTCAGTCATGCAATATACTGTATTACTAGTACAATGTGGCGGAGATTATCTGATAACTTCATATCCACCGAGCCACTACAACTCAGCTGTTTGTGTTGTAACTGCGTGGTACTCAATTCCTGTGCTCTATACTATGGGATCCCATCCATTGGTTAAGTCAGTGTTTAAATGTTAAAGACTCAAGTCAGTAGATTTATAGGTACACTAACAAACTCCTTTCAGAACAAAACTCTAGCACCCTGACGTCTCACAAAACCATATAGGATTGAGTAAATTTTCCCACATTTCTTTGCATCCATTTTTGGGACCCAATTATATCACTTTTGGATCAAATTCCCCTAGGTGTATTTACGTCTTTAGGTGGCTACTGTACACAATGGAAGAGAATGAAGCACAAATTTTCTCTCACAATTGCATTGTGGGTGATGTTAAGACCAGTTGCATTTTTGTTTCTCAATACAGCCTCTATGATGTTTCTTCTCTTGTAACCACCAACATTAAGTACAATGTGTTCCCAGCGATTCAGATGCCGTTGGATCCCATTGGCACAGCCCAATCTGTTGATGGTGCGAATAGAGCGGTCGACAGCAGAAGCAGTGCCTGAATTGTTCAATTGTTGAGGCTAGGAAGGAAGTGGTGTTTCATTTGAAAGGCTTGGACATCGTGGTCATTTAACCCGTGTACATGGGCAAGTGTGGAATTTTTGTCTCATAACCTGAGTTATTGTGATGGATGTATTAGTGTGCGTATTTGTAGTTCAGGTGAGGATTGGGAAGGAAGAGGCCATGGCCTTGAGATAGGAACTGTCCCAGCATTTGCCTGGAGTAGAAGTGATAAAACCATGCAAAACCACTTCCAGGATGGCTGAGGTGGTAATGGAACCCACCTGTTCTCTGTTTTGTCTCACAAGGCCGAGTGGACCCTACTTAGACCAGAATTAATTTTCTTGGCAGAGCCGGGAATTGAACCCGGACCTCCGGGGCGACGGCCAAGAACGCTAGCCACCTCACTAAGAGGTGGACTGGGAAGTATCACCTTGCCACATAGAAACTAGTCACTTCTCACCTCAGACTGAGGAAATGGAAATTATAAGGGGTAGAAATACACATACAGGGTCTTTCATATAAAATAAGAGCGCCAAGCGGCGGCTTTGTTAACCGCTGCTGCAGTCACCTTGGCCGAGCTTGTGGCGCTCCAAGGCCCCCTGCTTTAAGCGTGTGTACAATCCTATATGATGCAGCGGCCTTGCTAGCGTGTGTACAATGCTGAAATCTTACTTTAGTTAGTTAGTTAGTTATTGTTGATGAAACCGAAACCCCTACTTGTGCTAATTTTGTGAGTGATTTATTCGGAGACCGTTCAAGATTCTCGCCAATGTCATCTAGCTCATCCTCTGTTAAAACTGTTCCTGTGCGGGCATGTTTTTATTGAGCACCGAGCCAGTATTGTCAAACTAATTTGCAATTACGTGAATCTGTGCTAGTGAAGGTGGCGCTTCATCAGGAAATTGTTGAACAAATGCATCACGTACCCACCGAGCCGACTCGTACTTAAGATAAGTTTTACATTAAAAAATACGATGTTGCAATGATAACTGTCTCACCATGTTAGCACTTGAGGTTTAGACTGATGACTGAGCAACTGCACGCTTATAGCAAGGTCAAGTTTGGTAATGTCAATCTGTTATTTTTATACAGTCCATCGGAACTTGAAAAAAAAAAAACAGTCATCGTATGTACTATGCGCGCGCTTTCAATACTATAGGGGTTTCGGTTTCATCAACAATAACTAACTAACTAAAGTAAGATTTCAGCATTGTACACACGCTAGCAAGGGCGCTGCATCATATAGGATTGTACACACGCTTAAAGCAGGGGGCCTTGGCGCGCCAAAAGCTCGGTCAAGGTGACCGCAGCAGCGGTTAAGAAAGCCGCCGCTTGTCACTCTTATATGCAAGACCCTGTAGTAATGTCATATTGTGTCGGTAACATTTCATAGGAAGGAATTTTGCCATTTACCATACACCAACAAGAAAAGAGAGAAGACGAAGTGAATGAATGGTCAAGTGAACCAAATCTGAGAACTAACAAGGAGGAACTGTTGGCATGTAAGGGGAAGAGGTAGGTCACCAAGGGTAATCGAGGATGTATAGGAGAAGAACTGAAGAGAGATTTCCAAGTCACAGAAGTTTTAAAATAAAATTTGCACCAAGGGATCGCTACAAATGAGAATGGAAGAGTTGGTTATCTTGACATTAGAGCATACATAATGAATATGTTTTGAAATTATACTGCATAGGTACAAATAATGCAAGAAAGATCAGATAAAAATTTCAAATTTATGATACAGTGGCACATAGCGCAGGTGAGGCTAGCGCATGAGGGTTTTAGTAGGTTGTTAAGTTTATACTATTACATAGTTTCAAACATAATGCAGAATAGCTGGACAAACCTATTTGCATCATCATGAACACAGCCGTGGATCGTAAGTTCACAGCCTGGAGGAAAGCCATTGTGGAGAGGCACTCTATACGATGAAGGTCCACCTCCAAGAAGAGTTTCCTGCACGTAAAACTCGCCATTCAACTGACTAGCCTAGAAATACAAAAAATAAAATATTACATCTCCACACTCTAAAACCAAAAATCCCATCATTAATATGGGAGTATAGTCAACAACTTGAAGAGTTCCTAGATCTTGCGATTAGGTCTATATTTGCCCCAAGTTTTCAAAAGATACACTGCAAAAAATTGCTAACAGCAATATTTCTCCCACTGCTATATCAGAAATGAAACTGTCATGCATTACTTTCTGTCCTTTTAGTAAGAATTTATCTTCCTTGAATTTAGCTTCTATTCTGAGAAAATTATAGATTTTATATTCCAAAAAAATGTGTGTAGGTCAACCTTGCACTGTTGTCAATATATGAGCCATGTCTATTTCTTCAAATGCCCTCTTGCATTCAGTGGAGCCCTTTAATGGGAAGAATTTTTATCAGGCATATTTGTCTTTCAGCGTATGATGCACATTTGCCTCTCCCAGGCAGGAATTCCGAGTACAGGCAAAATCATTCTAGCGTTGCCAATCGTCTAAAGCAGCACCGTCCAAGATCAAGCCGCACGGTGCAGACAGTGTGCGTCTCTGAATAACAGATGTGCATCCCCTCCCTTATAGTACGTCTTTACTTCTCCACTCCGCACGGTGGGGGAGTGTCCTCGTTCAAGAAACTTGTAGAGGTCAAATCGAAGGTTACGAATGTATTTGCAGGCAACATGGCGAGAATTGTTCATGAAATATTGCTCGTCATATGACGGGAGGGGCTAGGAAAGAGCGGCAAAATGTTTCCTTTCAAAATTGTGCTCACGTTAACTCTTGACTGCTTCATGCACAAAATGTATAGTCCTTCATGTACATATCTCCCTTCTTATGCAAAAGGAAAAAGGAAACATATTTCCGCTGTGCCAAATATCGCACAATAACAGCTTTACTGAAAGATAAAATACCTAATGTTTCTACAATGGCAAACGTACAACTAATTTTACACACCAATTAAAAACTAGTACCGTACATGTTGGACGATACACATAATGTTAATTGCTGTTCTCATTTACAATACGTATGGTTTGTGTGCGTTAACAATCTTTTTACAATTAGGCGCAAATGAACGTGTTAGAGACAAGTGTAAACAACTTCTCAAATTCTCATCTGAAATGCCTGCTCGGAACCTCGGTTTGTTACGTTTCAATATCGAAAAAAATCGTTCACATACTGTACATAGGTAAAATCGACCATACTCATAAGTTTGGCGGCTTCGTGATGAAGGCGAGGAAATTCATTATGGGGAAAGTTTTCATAGAATTCGGTCAAGTTTCTTGCAGCAAAGAACTTGTCCTTCAACCGTGCTTTGCACTGTAAATCGATTAATTCCAATTGTATGTTAGTTGGTGCGCTAATCACTGAGATAGAAAATGGCCATGCAAAAAATCAAATACAGGAAACAAAGCAGAAAGTTCTTGAAATCTGTTTACAAACTGCTCTTTCACGTCTTTGAGAACACGTATGCAATTTTCAAACTTAGCGCTTTCACAATGAGTAGCATTGCAGGGTATGTTCCACTCATAATTCACGTCACCATTGTCTACCAGCCAGGCACCACGCCTACTACGACTCTGCACTGAGCATTCACAGGTGTTACAGCTGTGCGACTTTACACAGTGTGGGGCACTCCGGACGCTGCTGGTCTAGAGCATAAAATTTAGAATTTGATTCTTAATACTGCTGAGAACCAGTCACTTTTGCACCGCCCACAACCCACACACTTTTCTTCCCATCAATCTTTGCACTATGCTCTGAACTGTTTCTCTACTATCTCAATGACTCAATTCTCACAGTATAAACTTAGTTCACATAATCAAACCATACCAACTACACTTAGTACATACTAATTGCCAATATTGTTTCTTCTATAATGCAAAAATTCAGATATAATTGAGAAATATCCGTAATTTTATATCCTAAATGTAAGACAAGCACCTATTTTAAACTAGCAGTAGTGCCCGGCTTCGCCCGGTGGATTCATTTGTTTTATGGATGATAATGAATAACTTACTACCGTACTATAGAAACGGCACTTACAGAAAAAAAAAATTAAAACATGATTTTTTGTGGTGGTGGTAGTGGGGGTGATAAGTAGTACAGTATAATGGACGTAACATGAAGGTCATTTTCCCGCAATGATAATTATAATAATGAATAGGGAAACTGCTATTTACTAACTACAGTACTGACACATGTAATTTACAAACGAATTGAAAAATATGATTAGAAAGAGGAGTAAGTGAAATAAAATTCACTGCCCAGGGCCTATATCTCAGTGGCTGTTAGAAATGTACGGTAGACCAATAGTGTCGTCTTTTGTCACATAGCGCAATAGGAAAACTTCGGCTGTCCCGACCTCCAGAGGTAGCAATAGTGTCATTTATCGCCTCATAGTGCTCAAGGATAAGGATCGGAATAAATGAAAGTAAATTTGAAAGCAACAACACTTATTGCAACTGATAACCTCAATGTACTGCACCAACACAATCGCACTTATACAGAGGCATAATATGTTTATGATGACTGTTTTAAGGGGGCCTAAGAAATCTTACTCCCAGTGACTAATTTATAAGCAGCGCAAGATGTAACCATTTTCGCAATTCTGCACCAGAACACTGGTAGGGGCGACGTGATGCAGCCCGCATTGCCAGCCAACAATTGACTTACCGTTATTAAAATATTCCTAGAGTGACACTACTACGGACATGAATGGTTCTAGGGCCTTTAAACGTGGTTTTCAAGTTCCTTTTGTCTGTTATTCTAACTGTAGGGAATGGGGAGGGTTGTCCAAAATATCAAGTGGACAGAGTTACCAGCAGGGTTTCAAAGGGTTAAGTATGTAAAATTCGGTGCAATTAGGTGACACTGTGTACATTTGTGCTAAAGGGCCTAAATGCAGGGAATGGAAAGGTCTATCCGAAATTTAAAGTGGACAGTGTTACCCGCAGGGTTCCAAAGGGCAAGTACCGGTATGTAAAATTCAATGCAATCAGGTGAAACGGTGTAGATTTGTGGTAAAGAGCCTAAATGCAGGGAATGGAATGGTCAATCCGAAATTTCATGTAGACAGTGTTACTTGTTGGGTTCGAAAGGGTTAGTACGTAAAATTTGGTTCAGATCGGTAACACGGTATAGATTTGTGCCAAAGAGCCTAAATGCAGGGAATGGAGTGGTCTGTCCCAAATTTCATGTAGACAGTGTTACTCATCCTCCACCAATGGTATCCTTATCTTGACGCGGTGGAGGAGCTTGCGTGGTCAAATGATCCCGAGAGCTATGCTGGCGGTAGCGTAGCTACTGGTAGGGTCTCCCAAGCCGGATAGGTCGAAGGTGATGATCCAGACTAAACGGGATACTCTGGCCCTCCAGGTTGGGGGTTGGACGTGGGGCTAACAACCCCACACCATAAAAAAAGAACCTGTTACGAAACAAGGACAATTGCCTCGGAAGGATGGACTTAATAGAAGACAACTATGGCCTGGATTACGGAAAAGAGATTTGTATATTGTGACTTGGAATGTAAGAACGATGTTGAGACCAGGAAAGATGAATGAAATAGGAGAAGAGATAAATTAAATTTAAGACATTGTAGCGTTACAGGAGGTAAGATGGCAAGGACAAGGAAGGATAGATAAAAGGGAATATGCACTATTGTATAGTGGTCAAGTAGCAGAACAGGACAACATGGTACAGGATTTATGGTATCCAAGGCAGTAAGGAATAGTATAAGGTGCATTCAAAAGTAACGAGCCGGAGGCATAATTACAGAAATCAGTACCTGTATGTTAGAAGTATTGGCCCAGGCTGTTGAGGCACTTGTCCCACTGTGACACGAGGTGGTGAATGGCACACTTTCGACGCTCAATCAGACCACAGCAGCTATGGAGTTCACTGTCATTCGGCGGTCCTGGGTAACGAATGCATCAACCAGCTGGACGTCGTCATCGGTAATGCAGGGGAGTGCCCCAGACCGGACATAATCGGCTAACGACACCCGTCCTACCCTGAAGCGCTTGTGCCACGCCTTGACCTTTGCAAGGCACATGCAGTGTTCGCCGTACACTTGTGACATTCAGCGATGAATGTCCGTTCGCCCTACTCCTTCCGCTGTCAGAAACCGAACAACACCTCTTTGCTCTTCGTCTGACTCCTCCATGTCACTGTTTGCAATGCGACTGGCAGCATTGGATGATTGATGCATGCTGCTGCTCGCTTTGTATCGTCACGTGACGTGCACGCGTGCCCTCTAGCGACTGGCTGTGACCTTCCACGCTCTGGTTGGAACCACACCTCGTTACACACGCCACGATTAGCCAATGTCGTCACCGGTTTGCGCATTCCAGCCTCCGGCTCGTTACTTTTTGAGCGCACCTTATATTATAGAATATGAAGCCATAAATGAAAGATTTTGTAAATTGCGCATCAAAGGAAGATTCAGGAACATATCCATATTGTCAGTGTATGCACCAACTGAAGAGAAAGATGAGGATGAGAAGGAAGAGTTCTATGAACAATTAGAGAACAGGTATGCGGTGAGATACAGAGATGCGATACATTGATAATAATGGGTGACTTTAATGCCAAGATTGGGAAGGATCTATCGATGAGATGTGTAGGGGAACATACACTACATGATGTTAGTAACCAAAATGGCACACTACTTGGGCATTTTGCCACCAGGAACAATATGGTGATCAAAAACACAAGTTTCCCACACAAACGAAAACATCTAGGTACTTGGAAGGCTCCTGATTCTTCAACCGTGAATCAAATAGACTGTTAACCAATGCAAGATGCTCTTCGTCAATTATAGATGTGCGGAGTTGTAGAGGACCAAATTGTGATTCAGATCACTATCTAGTCAAAGCAGTACTTGGAGAAAAGCTGGCTAAAACGAAAACTGAAACCTGGAAGAACAATATAAACGTTAAAAGACTAGGAGATGAAAGAATTGAGGAATATCAGAGAGAAATACAAAAGAAATTAGAAGAAAAAGAGAGAGATGATCTCAATGAAGAGGGTAAGAAAATAGAGGAAGTAGTTAAACTAGCTGCAGAAGAAATAATGGGAAAGAGGCAGCAAACCCGGAATGAATGGTTTGATCAAGAGTGTAGGGAAGCGATAGAAGAGAAGAATAGAGCAAGAGTAAAGATGATCTTGAGAGAAACACGAAGCAACTGTGAACAATATAGACAGCCGAGGTTGAATGCCAACAAAGTATGTAGAAGAAAGAAAAACAAACACATAAAGAAACAATTTAAACAATTTATAGAAATAGAAGAATTAGACCAGGGAAGTGAAGTAAGAAAATTCTATGCGGCAATTGGTAAAATGGGGAAAGGTTTCCAACCGAAGGAAAGAAGATGCAAAGATAAACAAGGGATGATACTGAATGATGAGAACTAAGTGTTAGAAGGTCTGAGCACTTTAAGGAACTTCTAAGTGAAAGTGTAGAGATAGAAATTGAACAACATAGGCAACAAATTGAGAGACAAGTAATTAGATCAGAATCAGAGAATGAGAATGCAAGTATTGTGAGTCCTACAAGATTTGAAGTGGCAAATGTAATGGAGAAGATTAAAAACAACAAATCACCAGGGGAAGACAGTATAGTAGCAAAAATGATAAAATATGAAGGAGAGGCATTGAAAGATAGAACAAATAACTATTGGAAAGAATATGGGAAAAGAGAACATGCCAGATGGATGGAGGGGAGGAATAATATGTCCTATATTTAAGAAAGGAGATAAACTAGCATGTGAGAATTACAGAGGAAGAAAGAATGAAGATATTTTCAGAAGAAATTCTGAGTGAATATCAGTGTGGTTTTCGACCTAACCGGAGTACAACGGATTAAATCTTTGAAATTAGGCAGATGATGGAAAAGTTTTATCAACAAGATATTGGCCTCCACATGCTCTTTATAGATTTTAAACAAGCTTTCGATAGTGTATGTAGAGAAAGACTATGAATTACTAGGAGCAATGAGGATACCTGGAAAGATAATACGGCTGATAAGGATGACACTAGTTAACACATGGGCACGAGTGAAAAATGGAAATAAGTTGAGTAAACCCTTTACAATTAATATCGGTGTAAAACAAGGAGATGGATCGTCTGCAGTACTCTTTAACCTTGCACTGCATAAAGCAATTAGTAAAGTAGACCAGGGAGACACTATTTTTAACAAATTAAGTCAGATCTGTGCTTATACAGCTGATGTAGTGATCATAGCAAGAGAGAAGCGTACACTGAAAAGAGTTATTTAGAATTAGAGAAAGAAGCTACAAATATTGGGTTAATAGTGAATGGGAGTAAAACTAAGAACATGGTAATGTCCACATCTAACACAAGAAGAGCTCCGCAGGATATTACAATAGGCGATAAGACATTTGAGCGTGTGACACAATTTAAGTACATAGGAGTACTTATTAACAACCAGTGTGATATGAAAAACTGTATTAAAGATCAATTACAGGCTGGAAACAGAGCATAATATGCAAACATCGAAGATGCTTAGGAATCGAATTTTATTACGAACAACCAAAATGAAGATATTTAAGACAATGATAAGACCAGTAGTGACCCATGGCTCTGAAGCTTGGACATTAACTATGGATGACGAGAATACTGTGAAGTGTTTTGAAAGGAAAATACTGTGAATAATATATGGCCCTGTTAGAGAGGAAGATGGATGGAGAATATGATATAACCATGAACTAAACAAATTGATTAGAAAACAAGATATCGTAAAGTTTATAACGGCACAGAGAATCCAATGATTGGGACATATAGCAAGGATGCCGGAGAGCCAGACACCCAAGAGAATTTTGAAAGGGGGGTTATTTTCCAGGAGGAGGAAAGGATGTCCTAAGAAGAGATGGTTGGATAGTGTGAATGCAGACCTCGTCGCAATGGGAGTGAGAGGATGGAGGAGCAAGGCGATGGATAGATCAACATGGAGAGCAGTTGATCAAGAGGCCAAAACCCACCCCGGGTTGTAGCGCCATGGACTAAAGTAAAAGTGTTACTCGTCGGGTTCCAAAGGGCAAGTACGTAAAATTTTGGTTCAGATCGGTAACACGGTGTAGATTTGTACCAAAGGGTCTAAATGCAAGGAATGGAGTGGTCTGTCCGAAATTTCAAGTAGACAGTTTACTCATTGGGTTCCAAAGTGTAAGTAAATAAATTTTGGCTCAGATCGGTGAAACTGTGTAGATTTGTGCCAAACGGCCTAAATGCAGGGAATGGAGTGGCCTGTCTGAAATTTAAAGTGGACAGTGTTACCTGCAGGGTTCCAAAGGGTAAGTATACAAATTTAGGTTCAGATGGGTGAAACAGTGTAGATTTGTTTGTATAAATAACAGACAGACAGACAGACAGACAGACATTGAGCTTTATATAATATAGATAATTATTCGGGCAAAGAAATATTTAATACATTTTGAGGAATAACCTCTACACGTAGCCTACTGACCTCGAAGATTCCCCACTGACAATAAGAATATATTGGCTTGCTAATTTCTTGGGACATATTGAATGCTCCTTGCTTATAATGTATTGGCAGGGATTTCTCTGTAGTATAGATGTAAATCGTATTTAAGGAAATTATTTGCATACATACAGAGTGTTCTCGAAACAAGAACAGATTTCTCATGAGATTGTAGGAAACGTCAATACAATGAACATATGGTCAGATATCTAGTAAGGTTGGAAATGCATTGTTATGAGTATAAACAAGAAAATGCATTGCAAATTGTTCAACACAAAATGTTGTTTATTGTATGAAAATCTCTCTCTCTATATATAAATCAATGTTACCTCTCGGGGGAACCTGTAACCTCTAGAGAGCGCGTCCCCAGGTGGTGGATAGGGGGCCCCTACAGTTTGTAGGGTTGGTTCAAATACCCCCCAATAGAACCCGTGGACCAACAGGTAGCCCAACTCCTGGGACACCCTCTCTCCAGGGGTTACAAATATGGAGGGCCCAAGCTCAGGGTTAGTAGTGAAGACCTCAACGGCGAATACGGTGGAGAAGATGGACTTCAGTACAGCGTATGAGGCGGAGGAGGCACCCCAGTGCTCGGGGTTGATAAGAGTAAAAGGTATATGGATGTCCATATATCCAACTCACTAGTGTCTGTTCTGGCATCCAGCGGCTAGTGAGCAGCGTCTGTTCACCTAGTTGGTGCGGCTGCTCGAAGTACGGCTTAATCTCAACAATTAAGTCTTAAAATCTTGTGATCTCCATCGGAGGTCACCACAAACAATCTTCAACTTGAAGCAACCATGGCAGAACGACAGGAAAAGATTCCACTACCCCAGGCCCCAGTCAATAGATTGGATCCCTGTTCTGGTCATAGGATTCTGGGGGACCAGACATGTCGTGTAGAGAAGGATCGGAGCTTCTCAAAACCTCTTCGACCTAAACGAAAGTGTTTCATAGGTACACTTAATGTGAACACTTTGCTTAAGCCTGGGAAACTCAAACATCTAACGAACACGCTTGATAAATTCAGCATCAAAATTTTGGCATTGCAGGAAACACGATTTACAGATGAAAATCACTTTGATTCTGAGAATTACAGGCTCTATAAAGGAAAACCTGCAGTGCAGATCAACACAGGACCAAGACAATTTGGCACAGGTTTTGCGGTTAGCAAGTCCGTCACAGATTCAGTAATTGATTTTACTTCACCATCAGAAAGACTCTCAACACTCTCAATAAAATCGGGAAACAAGGTATACACACTGATTAACGTGCATGCACCAACGAATGACTACAACAGGAAAGACCCTCAGGTAATAGAAGACTTCTGGGAACTTCTGGAGGAAATCACGAACAAAATTCCCAAACATCATGTCAAGATTCTACTGGGGGATTTTAATGGTCAGTTAGGAAAAGAAAAGAAATATAGGAGAATTACAGGACCATACACTGCTCATAGCAGAACCAATAAAAATGGTGAACACCTTATAAGTTTCTGTCAAAATTTCAATCTCCAAATTATGTCAACACAATTCCAGAAGCCTACGCGTAAATTAACAACATGGATATCCCCCAATGAAACACTTGGAGAATTCCAGATTGACCACGTTGCTATCTCTAGAAGGAACGCTAAAGAAGTCCTTAATGTGAAAACCAGGAGAGGATTCTTTGACTCAGATCATCATTTACTACAAATCAAGGTAAAATTTCAACCCAACAGACAAAGGACAAGGGGAACCCAGCTTTTCCGAACTGATCCAGAATACCTTGAATTCAACAAGATGAACATCATTGAAGAAATCCGTCAAATGGATACCACGAGCTGGTCTGAACTTGCAGAGAAAATGAAACAAGCAATAAAATTCGGTCAACCTCCGAGAAAGAGAAAACATAGGTGGTGGAACATCACATGTGATCATGCTATTGAATATAGGTTTAAAGCATGGAATAATTTCAATAGCCATAAAACAACAGAAAAATGGCAAGAATTTGTGCAGGTTCGGAAAAACACTTTTAAAACTATTCGCCGAGAAAAGCGCAATTATGATGATAATAGGCTAAATGAAATAGAACAGGACTTCACTAAGAACAACACCAGAAATTTTTACAAGACCTTTAGAGAAAATATAGCAGGCTTTCAACCTCCTAGTTTATGCTTCCAACGACCTGATGGATCTCTGGAAACAAATACGAGCAATAATTGTGAAATTCTAGCTAAATATTTCAGTACACTCCTTAATTGCGAAGCACCTTCTGAACAACTTCAATTTGCAAAACCAGTGCCCAACCTTGATTCACTTCCACCATCACATGAAGAAATAGTGGACATAAACAAGTCATTAAAAAACAATAGAGCCCCTGGTGAAGATGAACTTATTGCAGAAGTTTGGAAATTGGATCATGAACACACAACACCAAAAATTCACAGAATAATATCAGATGTCTGGAAAACAGAGAAAATCCCAAAAGAATGGAAGAGTGCTTTGATACACCCACTCCATAAGAAGGGAAGCAAAACTGATCCGAATAATTATAGAGGAATTTCGCTTCTTCCAGTCGCTTATAAAATTCTCTCTAAAGCTTTGCTGAATCGACTCGAGCCACAGGTGGA
This sequence comes from Meconema thalassinum, assembly GCA_946902985.2. Classification (NCBI taxonomy): domain Eukaryota; kingdom Metazoa; phylum Arthropoda; class Insecta; order Orthoptera; family Tettigoniidae; genus Meconema; species Meconema thalassinum. The sequence goes on along the minus strand of OX336389.2, from coordinate 688,239,958 downwards.
CCACCATATTGGAGAATATCAGGCAGGTTTCAGGAAGGGAAGGTCCTGTATTGAGCAGATCTAGAACCTCAAGACCATACTGCACATCCGACGATGCAGGAACACTACAGTCACATTTGTGGATTTCAAAAAGGCCTACGATTCGGTTGACAGACAAACCTTGTTTAACAGACTAGAAGAATTAGGAGTTGACAGGAAGACCAGGGCCATCATCCAGGAAACATTGGGGACTACCTCAAAGGTGAAATTCATGGGAGAAATCTCTAACTCTTTTGCAATACATACTGGAGTTCGACAAGGGGATGGTTTATCACCACTCTTGTTCAACATCGTACTGGACAAAATCATCACAGAATGGGAAAAGCATGTGAAAGGTATCCAAATTGGAAAGGAGAAAGGGAAAAGAGTCACTGTGAAATGCTTGGCCTTTGCAGATGATCCGGCCATCTTAACAAACAACAAGGATGAAGCCATATTAGCGCTAGAGAAACTACATGAAATCTTCAGTAAAACGGGACTTGATATTTCCTATGAAAAAACGCAGTATATGGATACCAAATCAACAGGAAACATCACCTTGCGAACGCAATATGGAAAAATCTCGCAGGTCACTCACTTCAAATATTTAGGAGAAGCCATCCAACCCACAGGATTGAACACAATTTCTAATGCAGATAGAATAGTAAAATTGCAGAAGGCGTACAAGCTGACAGTGAATCATTATAACAAAAGAGCAGTATCTCGCAATGCAAAATTGCGCCATTATAACACAGTTGTCTTGCCTGAAGCCTTGTACGCGGCAGAAACCACCGTCATTAGAGGAATGACAAGAATTCATGATATTGAGAAACAGGAACGAAAAATTCTTAGGAAAATCCATGGCGCTGTTTTCCGTAATGGAATTTGGGTCAGGAGACCAACAAAGGAACTTTATGAAAATACAGACACCATTATAGATAAATTTAGGAAGAAGCGTCTGCAGTTCTATGGACACATATAGGATGGATGAGAACAGACTCACTAAGAAGATTTTCAATATTGTGAATGCAAGTAAATTAAAGACCAGTTGGATTAAAGAAGTACATGAAGACATGGAATTACTTAAAATCTCTGAAGACGACATTTAGGACAGAACAGTTTAGAAATAAAATCAGAAACACGAAAATTGTACAAGTTTCAAGGAAAGATACATCAGGGAAAAAATGGACAGAGGAAAGGAAGAAAAAGCACAGTGAACTAATGAAGAGGTTTTGGGAAGAAAAGAAGAGAGGAAAAGGAAGTGAAGCTGTGATTGGCTGAAGTTCTCACGCTCTCCTGAAGGGGAATAATCGGAAATAATAATAAATCAATGTTACGTGATAGTTTGTCTGTATGTATGTATGTATGTATGTATGTATGTATGTATGCATGTCCCCTATGCTTTCATATATAATTCATCAGATTGCGATTAAACTTGACAGAATCTAATTGAATCATTCACAGCGACATTTCAATTCGTGTGCGATATAATTTGCTTCATTTGTTACTTAATAATTGTCCATCTATGCCTCTAACCATGGCAGACGACTTCGCTGTATTGATTTGCGAGTATCTCAATATTTCTGGCATTCAATATTTAACCAGTTAAATCTACATAATTCAACCAACATGTGCATTTCTAAATATAGATATTTGGTCTCACAACTGCTCGAGTCTAAGCTCTGTGAACTTGCGTGGTCGGGGGAAAAGACTGGCGACAAATAAAGGGCCTGTCACCAGACCGCCGAGTTATCTGGTATTCCTATCTAACCCAATACCGCTAACATAGGGCTGTTGCCTAAACCACTGTGGTGTTGCGAATGAGTGAGTTAGTCACCGACCAATGCCAGGGAATGTACTCCGCAGCGCCTACGTGTTGCTGCAAGAGGTAGCATCAGAAGTTTAGTTGGCAGCACAGTGTCCTGGACAGGGTTCTGGACAGGGTAGCAGTACAGTGCAGGCCACACGTGTGGGCTGTCGAAATCGTCAGTGTGTATTGCAGTAAGCGAGGGTTCAGATAGATTATTGGAAGAGTGGAAGAGTGCAACAGTATACAGGAGGTGATGTTTACTACTGAAGAGAGAGCTTCTTTGGTGGAATAAGTTTTTTGCGAAGGCAATCGGTTTACAGAAAATGTAAAACTAAAATTTCAGGCGCGGTTTCCTAATTCAAAGTGTCCAAACCGGGATACCGTTCGGGATATAAGTAAATTTCGTGTGACCGGCTCAGTTCACGATGTACCGGGAACAGGTAGGCCTACGCTTTTAACAGATGAAAAACTTGATGAATGCTGCCAAACGGCTGCCAACGTAACTGCTGATGCTACCTCTCGCAGCAGCATGTAGGCACTGCGGAGAACATTCCCTGGCGTCCTGTATTTGGTCTGTTACTTCGCAAGGACTGGTAACCCCACACATCTGTCATCATAGGCTATATAGTCATCCATGCAGTCCACATTCCTCTCAGATTCACGGAGCTGGGACCTGAGCAGTACGCTAACAGCTCATTCTCTAGATGCAACGAGTTATCTGTCTAAGCCAGCAAATAAGGTTGAGACTAGGAAGATATCATAGGTAGAAATCTGAATTACCTATACCAGTTTTAAAATTTTACCTTGTTCGTTCAGTAACAGTTTCCTTTTTCATTAGGCTATTATCATCATGAAGGGCAAATGACCTAGATGTTACGCCGTAGTTGATTAAAGGAACGTAAAACCAATAACATTAGTATTATCCTCCTTTCTTTCTATCTGTCTTTGATTGGCATTGCAACGCATGCCAGGTATAGATAGTAAAAAATAAAACCAAGTACATGTGGTTTACAGCACATGCTGGAAATGTCTGCCATTGACTTGTTTGCATGGCCCCGACCATCTCATCCTGGACTGATGAACTCGAAGTAGCATATCTGGCTGATACCTGATTTTCGTGCCAGCTGCCATGATCCTCGCTACAAGCTCTGCTTCTGTGTCCACAGAAGTCTCATAGACCAGAGACTGTGTGTCCCCACAGAAAGAAATCCTACGGTGGACCTAAGTGACTATGGAATGGGTCAGCTCGACCAATCCAACTACCTGGAAATCTTCTGTCTAGGAAAGCCTGAGCGGCATGTGTGTAGTGGGGAAGGGCCCCATGATGCTGGAACCACATCCTACAGTGTAAGTTGCGAGGAACGTCTTCCAAGAGTTCTGTGAGCAACATGTGCCAGAGAAAAGCCAAATACACAAACTCTGTCATGCGAGGGGAAAATGGATAAGAACCAACAGGGTATTATTTATCATAAGCCGCAAATCTGTGTGCATGAGGGTAAACATGTGCCCACAAATTACTGTCTACTATTATAAATACCATTGTGGGAAAACATGGTCTTGTGTCTCCACAAACAATGGCAGGGAAGTATGGAATGTCCAATCGATGCTGTAGCAACCACACGAAAAAAACACTTCGAAGACAAAAGTCATCATCCCCCCCCAAGTTTGTTTGAAAGGATGTTGCTGATCCTTATGGAGAATATTCCAAACAGTGGTACGACTGACCTCACGACCTCGTGCCACAGCTTGGGTGCTTTGTTTTTTGAGGGATTGTTGTAAAACTGCTCCGAAACTTGCTCTTCAAACTAGTGTACAGAACCACGCTCTCCTAACATGTGCACAATGATTTATATTGACAATACAAGTCTCTCTCACACCTGTCAATCAATCGTGAGAAATGTCCTCGGGTTTGGTGTGTGTCAGTTTGGGAAGCGTAGTGCAAAGATCGTTTGAGCTCCAGCCATAGTTCAGGCAGCGCCGTACACAAGATGCATGTCAGCAGGTTTTGGCCACTTAAAATGTACGAATGACAGCAGTACCGTACGCAGTTGAAGAAATACACGTCAGTTGACACTGAATGATTTGAGGCTGTGCAAACACAGGAGAGGTCATGTTCCCTCCCAATTCAATTGTTCTCTATGAACAGTCTTCAAGGAATGGGAATGGCAGGTGAGTCCTACTGTAAACATACCACAGTAGGAAAGATTATCATACAAATAAGTGCACTACACACTCGTGTGGCTTGTAGTGTGCTTACACTCATCACTCTGCATTTCCAAACCAAGATAATACTTCTGAAACCGAATTCAGTTACATAAGCTCACCCTCGGGGTTTTCGCCTTGTGCAGTTAGTTTGCGGTATTTTATTCGTATCTTATTATATTGGGTTAAGCTGGGGGTTGATGCGGTGAATTTTATTGTGCCTGAGCACTTTTGTGGATGGATTCATTTTCGGATGTTTCGGGCCGACTAAACTCTCTGCTTATTAATTATCGGTTTTTGGATGTTTGATATTATAGAATATGAGGTTTTAGCGATTTATTAAGTTTTGGGAACAGGGATATAAAAGACTGTATTATCACTTGAAGTAGAAGCATTATTTCATTTTGTTTTGGGGTTAATATGTTTATTTTAACTAGTACTGTTAAAAAGTTTCAATTGCTGGCTGTACTATATGTACATGTGAATCAGAATTTCGAAGGCTGTAACTTGGCATATGAGGAAAAGTTAAGGAGTAATTCGACTTGTTTGTGTCAAGCCAGGAAATACCAGGGCTAAGAATAGCCTGAACTCTCATGACGCGGTGAACGTACGAGCGCGCTTAGGCAAATTACGATCATCAAATGTTCTGATGTTGCCACGTATATCTACTTGGAGCGGGCACGCGCCACATAGTTCTAACAGGTCAAAGCGCAGCTTCTGGTGGAGGAAAATACATGTGTCAAGTGTTCAAAATGGCATGTTCAGGGTTCTGTATTAGTCTTCTTGCTTTACTGGCAGAGTCCAGATCTACTAGCGCTCAGGGTCGTTTTACGTGACAGGGTTTCCGTAACGAACAGCAGAGATCAGGTCTTCTTGCTTAATAGGCCGAGTCCAAGTCTTCTCGCATCCAGGGTCGATTTATCTGGCATGGTCCAATAATCAAACAGCAGAGACTATAACTAGCTATCCACTGAGCCTTTGGGCTATTGGGTGACTACATTTTTAAATATGGTTGTGTTTATAGACCATGGGTTGCTGATTGTATCACACCCTAAAGGACAATCATAAACTCATTTCATCATCTGTTGTGGAAGTCATGGGAGGATGTCGTGGACTGAAAACAACAAGTCCGTCGAGTGTAGATTTGAGTACAAAGTGCAAGTATAGGAAGCTGATGCTTGAAGTCTGACGAGTGTAGAATTTTCTGTACAAACTGTACAAGTGTAAATATGATAGGAGGCTGATATGCCTGGGGTATTACTGACCAGAAGTGTCTAAGAGCGTAGAAGCAGTGAAAATAAAAAAATTACAAGAGCATTTTCAAGGGTCGACAACATGTATGTAAATAGTGTATATATGTATAACCAGTACAATCAGAATATATGGCGGTTTTCATGGATATCAGTGTTTATTCCTGTCTTGCATGATACTGGTAGCATCAGCGAACGCATGTATAATGCCCCACACCTGGGATAGGGGTTCTCAATGTCGGGGAAAAAACCATTTTATTTTATATTATATTACTCAGAAAGATCCATATGATCAACCTTGGCACCAAATTAAAGTCAGGATATCAATGTTAAATTCACTTGTGGCCTGTATTTAAAGGCAGTAAATTCTGTAGGTTTGTTTTCAGGGGGTATCAAAGTTAAATCAACTCCAGCATGGAGCAGTGAGTGTTTCACTTGTATGAATGTTCCCTACCACCTCATAAAAAATCTGCACTCATTTCAAGAACACCCTGTATACAAGGAATATTGTCTTCACATTTAGTGCCCTTAGGCATCATGGTCATCAACTCCATGTATTTGCTGTGTGAGAAATAGGTCTGATAAACTACTGTAGGTTGAAGGAAACTTGTAGCTTCATGCGACTTAATTTTGCTATCGTAAGCCATGGGACCTCCTTTACATGGAATCCAAACCTCTCGACATGATATTTTACCTCGAAAATCTAACATGCATCACCCGGGAATCGAACCCAGTCTGCTTTGGCGGGCAGCAGGCAGCTTAAGCGCTGCTACTATGTGTATGCCAATTGAATGTAATAGTATGAGATCTGTAACGAAGATGATTTGTAAGGATGATTTGTTATCAACCAACTAACTCAATCAAATAATTAATCAAATAAATAAATATAAAACATTTAATGATTTTTCTTCCTACACTTAGCAAAAAAGAATTTGTACTATAAAGTTACTTTTATCACTCTAAGGACATTTTGTCCACAAGATTCAAAAGTTACATGTACAGTAAGTATACATCTAACATAGACTGGAAGTATACCTCGAATACAACTGGATCAAACACAAACACATCTCCAAGAGCTGTTGTACACCAAATAGATGCTGGACTTGGTGGACCATGAACTTTATTCATCTGGCAGCATACTGAAACAGTATCAATAACGTAATCTATAGAACACTTGTAACACGACAACTTATGAGAAAGTGCTGTAAAATAATAGGAGATGAAAATTAGATACCATTCAGTACCATCCCGGCATTTGCCCGAAGACGAAGTGAGAAACCACGGAAAACCACTCGAGGATGGCTTAGGTGGGATTCGAACCCCTCCCCCCCTCTGCTCATTTGGACCGCCTGAGGATTAATAGACTCCGTTCCAGTCCTCAGACCCCTATTCAAATTTCGTGGCAGAGCCGGGAATCGAACCGTGGACCTCCGGGGTGGTAGCTAAGCACTCTGACCACTACAGAACGGAGGCGACTGCTCAAGAATTTACCAATTAAATTGCAAGGATGGTGGGTGTAACAGTACACAGGACAAACTAGCAGGTCTTTCAAAATTAGATTTTCTGAACACACAAAAGCAAAAGAACACCAACAAATTTCCAGCTATAGCAAAACACATGGAGGAGGAAAATCAGTTTTAGTACCATAGATAGAGATTTAAAAATACTACACGTACAGAATAAAGGCAGACTAATGAACATTTTGGAAAATATGGAAATTCACGTAAACCAAAAAACAGACCTGATAAGAAACCTCAATGACCAAACGTATAATGATAACATTTTATTTAATACAATAGCCAAAATTTAAAAGCCAAGTAAAAACACGCCCAGTATAGCGCAAAACATCACGTCTCATCCCACTCCCTCCATATCTCCGCCACCTTCCTCTCAGCTCAACGCGAGCTAGCAGCCGCTGCTTTATTCAGTCTCTCAGTGTCAGGCGTGGAATAGTGGTCTCTCCGCACCTGACGTAAGTATGTCTCTACACTTCGCCCGTTCCACACACCAGTTTAACTTCACTTTCTCACGTCCATTTAATTTTACAGATTCACACCACGGCATCACTCAGGTAGGAAGAACTGAGTCCCTTGATGAACAATTAGAAGAAGTGGGAGTTATTTGAATATGACTGAACGGAAGATCTAGTTATTGTCCCAGATAACGTCCAATGCAGGAATGAGCACGCAACAATTTTAAACATTTTTTAAAACTCTTAGTATTTTGAACATTTCATTCCAGCATCATCATCATCCTCAATTTTTATGTATTTTAATCTTTTGACTTACACCGAAAGGTGGCTTTGACTAGGAGTTTGCAGGAGGCCGATAAAGGACTTTAATAGGTCCAAAAGATGTACCATATGAGGATATAATCACTCGACAAAGTAAGTTGTTTTGAAAAGTGGATTATTGTTCTTGATTAATTGTTATATCAATATGGAAAAATGACTATTGTGAAAGATATTCAGACTGAAAGGAAGGTAGTAGTTTTACTAGACCTTTAATCTGGCGATCATGAGCCACGGGACCTCCTTTTTACGTGGAATCCAAACCACAGGACATGGCATTTCACTTCAAAAATCTTGCTTGCATTGACCGGGAATCTAACCCGATCCACCTTGGTGTGAGGCAAACAGCTAGACTGCTGTGCCACGATGCCCCCAACACCAGTGAAGACTAAAGCCAAGCAAATCTTGATACCTTGAAAAATCATATCCACAGTCTATAGGGATCAACACAGGCTGCAACATTTTATGAAGAAGGCATACAAAACCTTGTTCCATGCTACAACAAGTGCCTCCAAAATGGTGGGAGCTATGTGGAAAGATAGTTTACAATTTGTAGTTTGTTTTTCAATAAATAGTTTGTGCTAGTTTTGTAATTACCAAACGGAACTTATTTTTCTGGACAAACAATGGATTTTAAAACAGAAAATTGTATCAAAGGGCTAGAGTGTCCTCATTTCTCCATTATTCAAAGCCCTATTCTTCAACAGCTCAGGGCTCTTTTATCTCTTATAGAACTAATGACTTATAAGATGTAACCTTGCAACCCCAATAGCAATCAATTTCAAATTAGTAATACTATCTGCCAACAAATTATTCACGAGAGTAATGAACAACATTTGTGCAGGTGGGGGGGGTCCTTGGAAGATTACATACCTTTAGAGCAAGAAGGTCCCTCAGGAACAAATTACCCGGAAACAACATATAAGAGGAGCATGATAACACTGCTCGATATAGCGATCATAAGCTACACAATGCCACTATGACCCATGAATACTTTAGGTGGATACGGAAACAAGTTAACATTTATTTAGAACTTCGGAAGTGCTATTTCTTCCCACCCATCAGTTCAATACAGAAACAAAAACTCACTTTAAATATTTCAGCACTTCAGCAATTCCTTCCTTGTTACATATTGATGATTATTGATTACTATGAACAATGGAATCTTCACAAGTAATATTTCAACGATATGATTTGGACATATTTCTATCTTTGTAACGTGTTTTTCGAGGGTATGAAGCCATTCAATGTTTGTTTACGCGGCAACTTGTTCAAGATTAATTGTAGGATTATCCATTTCACAAGGTCCGTATTGACGTGTACAATAACGATTCTAATGGGGTGAGGGGGCCTCCGCCCAATCAATACAATTTATTACTGGCAATTAACAATTTATTGCCTCTGGGGACATGTTTCGGGCCTCATGGGCCCTTCCTCAGCCGCATAGATTATGTACATATTCACATCCATCATATTAATTAGACACAAATCATGCATCTCTTGAGAAACACATTAAAAGTAACACTCTAAAAGCTATTTCTAAAACATCATCTTAACCATATTATAAAAACAAAAATAAGTACAGCTAGAAGTGACACGTGTGGTCTTAGTGACCTTAATGTTTTGATCTGGTATAATGCCCAATTCAAAGTGCTATTAAAATATTTATTTAAAATGCTTAAAAAATATTTGGAGATAATTAGAAGATGACCAATGGGCGGTGTATGTCTTAGGTTTGTGGCCTTAATTGGATATGTGTGAGGGGCGGGGGGTTGCCTTTACGTGGGGGAGGAGAGGTAAACAAGGAGGCTGACGAACGGATCTAAGCTTCAATAATTATGTTTATGTTTGCCTGCTATGATTGTTGTGGCAAAGGAAAAATTTTATAAATATTTTCAAAAAGTATGTTAGCATCGAAATTGATTTCGTTTAGATTATGTATCGGATTAGTGCGCTGTGCATTATCTATTTCAATTTGCTCCAATATATTCATAATAGGCCCTTTCCTGACGCAGTGGATAATTTCTAAATCTTTCTTTATGTTTGTTAAGGTGTGATTAGCATCTTTCATATGGTTCCCCATGGCCGAAAATTTTCTATGTTTGATCGCATATACGTGTTCAAGGTATCTCGTAGTGAAACTATGTCCGGTCTGTCCTAGTTAATCTGAGTTACATTGCTGGCATTTGAGTTTATATATGCCTGAGGAATTGTATTTTTGGGATTCATTTATTTTATTAGAATTATAGATTATTTTATGGTTATTGTTGTTAGTCTTGAACGCGATTTTGGTGTTTAATTTCTTTAGAATGTTTGCTATGTCATAGGTGTGCCGATTAATATATCGCCGTGCCAGTGCAAGACTACGATATCTGCAAAAATCATTTTATTGAGAAAAACGGGTTTGAAGTTTTCTATAACTTTGTATTAGTCTTTTGACAGTGTGAAAATCTATAGAGAATTTTGAATTTTGGATATGTTTCGGTTGATTGTATAGTGTACCATGTTCTTTTAATTAAAATTATAAATTTTGTAATTAAGGCCCACAAAAAGGGCTAAAATGCAGATGTCGTGGTCTCGCACTGACTGTTCTGTGAAAATTGTTAGACAATTAATCAATACCAACACTTCAGTTTCATTTTTTCCCTAGTTTACTACTATATTTGAACATTCTATACACAATTCTATATACAATAATAATTTGAAAAAAATCACTTGTTATTGAAAATAGGCACACTGAGGCCAAAGATGGAATGAATGTTGGAAAATAGTTCGCAAGTTCAGCATGAGCACGTCATTTGCTTCAATAGTCAGAACCTCAGTCCTTTTCCGCTTCCAAAGTAACGAAGAATGGGTGATGCGTCTTCGGTATTAGATTTTTTGCACAGAGTGAAATAAGGTCTCTTCTTGCTAGCTGATATTTTTGGAGACTCTCTATAAGCTGGTTTGAGTTTAAGAGTTTCGGGATGTTGATGTGGACTGCTCCTCTTTGTCTTTCTGTTAATTTGCACTAGTTTATATTGCTTTCGTGGTAGGAAGTTTTATAAAAGAACACCCCAGGGGAATTCTTCTTCACCATTATCTCAGTGACAGCATTCCACGAAACTTTCTCCCCATCGTCATTGATGGAAAAATTGTTGCCGAAGTCATTGCATAATGACTTGCAATCTATGAAGTCAGTTGTTTCCATTTGTCTTACAAGGTAAGGTTTCTCAGTCCTTTTTGCAAGACTTGCGATAGTAGCAACCTGAGAGGGAACATAAATAGGACCGGATTTCAGAGTTCTTTTCTTCTCATATACTATGCGAGAGTGCATAGCGTCTCCCTCATTTTGTGTACGTCCTACTACCAAAACCTTATGTTGAATAGACGGAATTTCTAACTTTAGAACAGCGTAAAAGTATGCAGATAACAAGAATTTGTTCTTCACTTCTTGATTTGGGTATTCTTTGAGAAACTATTATGCAGCTACCAACTTCATTTGCCCCTCTTCCAGCTTGACCTTCGTGCCACATGCAGCATCTTCCAATTTTAGAGACTGCTTCGTAAATAGTGAATTTAAATAAATTAATTTTCTTTTATAATAAAAGCTTGATATTTCACCACTTGGCAAGGTGTAACAGCTTAAAACTCAAACACAGCCACCACTCCACGGTTTTCCTCAGTGGCCTGATGAATGTCATTTTCTTTTTCCCGTCTCATTGTTTCTTTCTCTGCATGATGTCTTTCATATTTGTCTTTAAGTTTTCGCTTTTCTTCTTCAGTAGAATTCTTTTATTCTTGACAGATCCTTCTTAGGTCTATGAAACCCGATGTTGAATTCCGTATTAAATATTGTTTCGTGTACGTGCTTCTTTGCAATCGGTTCATTTTCTAACTTACATTAATGTGGATATATCCAACGAACCTTCAAAATACTCTCGTGTTGTATCAGCTCGAATGTAATGGGACTCCATTTTTGGAACTGAATTGATGTGTTGCCTCACTCCTTCCCTTATCATTGGGGGTAGCTTCTTTTGCTTTCCAAGCTTTCCCCCTTCTTTCTTCAAGAAAACCATCCTTGTTCTTGGAAATAACTGAAGAAATCATGGTGTTTCCCACTCCAAGGGTACCCATGAATATCTTCTTGCAAACCTTTATTCTATCTCCTCTTATGGTTAAATTGTACCTAATTCATGTTGCAAGACCTTCCACCTCCAGGAGTGATTCTTCGATATTTCGGCTTTACCTGCGTCATGTTATGACTAATAAATTGTCTCTGCCTGTACAGATCTCCAAGATCCCAGAAGCTCTTAATGATTGAAATCCTGTCCTCCTCTGAAAGTGGACATTTAAAATTGCAGTTTCCTTGGCATCCTTTCTTTAATGTTTTATCCTTCCTACAGGTACCATTTTTGTTGTTTACTAACTGTCCTGTATTTACTTTAAGTTTTCTTATGTTTCGAGCCTATTTATGTTTTTGACGACGACGCTTCTTTCTGAGGTGGTGATGCTGCTGCTGCTGCTGCTGCTGTTGTTGAGCCTGATCCTTCACAGTTACTCACTAAGTTGGCACTTTCCGAAGGAACACGGGTGTCTGATGTTTCGTTAACGAAACTTTCCTTCAAAGGAAATGCTGAAGTTTTAGAGCTTTTGAGTTCTTTGCTAGTTGATGGTAGGTCTTTGTCTTGTATACTCATCTTGCCTGGTTTGTTATCATCATAGGTATCTTCCTCTTCTGAACTACTGGTATCAGGAATATAGTCATTGCAGATATCGTGGTCTTGCACTGAAGGTAAATGAATTCTCTTTCAATTTCCAGTGTAAAACCGATGCATCTGCAGATGACGCTGTTTTGCACGGAACATCTTTAAAAAAATACTCCAATGCAAAACCAATTCATTTTACTTCAAGGACCCAATTATATAAATTTTGCAATTTTTGCACTTTTACATTGAAGGTCACATTAAAATACACTGATTGCTGTAAAAAAAATAAAAATTGAAAAATTTGCATTATCATGGTCTTGCACTGGCACGGCGATATGTAAAGACAGCAAATTGAGTTTTTTCTTTTCTTATGGGGGTGAGTCGGGAATTGGGTTTGTTTTTAATTTTGTTGATGATTTTTTCTATTTCAGTTCTGGAGTACCCGTTGGCTTCCGCTATTTGCAAAATGACTTATTTCATGCTGGTAGTATTGTTCGGTCATGGGGGTGCTGATGGCCCTGTTGACAAAGCTTATAAAAGTTGCCCATTTATGGCTTTGTGGATGGTTAGAATTATTCTTTATAACTGAACTGGTTTGCGTGGGTTTCCTATAGATACTATATTGGAATTTCTCGTTTTTGATGGACAGATTGAGATCCAGGTAATTAATCGAATTGTTGTTGGTTTCGCCTGTGAATGTAAGGTTAGGATCTAGGTTATTCAGCCTAACGAGAAGCAGGTCTAAGTTGGTGACATTTCCGTCAATAATGACAAATATGTCATCCACATATCTTCCCCAGAATTCTATGCCTTTTATTTTGTTTAAGATTTCACTCGCTTCTAAGTGGTCGATATAGATGTTGGCAAGAATCCCAGAGGCTGGGGATCCCATTGCTATAGGGCATCCAACGTTTAGAATGAAGCATTGATCTTATGGCGCGTTACGACAGGGTTGCCACTCCATGGGAGGAGGCAGTACAAAGCGCTTCGCATACACTTTCCGCACATTCAATCGCAACAAAATTAAAACATTACAAGACGGTGGTTCAACCAGAGGTGACCTATGGAAGTGAAACTCTTTTTAAAGTTACTCAGAAAAACAGAATCTACAAAATTTTAAAAGTAGAAAGAAGAATAGCTAGAACATGCATAAATAAAAAAAAATATCAGAAAGATGGACAGTGGCGGATAGTACCAAATGAAGTGGTATACAGAGAACTGGAGCCCATCACTGATACTATTCGGAAGAAACGGCTTTCTTTCTTTGGTCACATCATGAGGACACCAGAAACCAGGTTATCTAGAAAAATTGTAGTGAAACTTTGGAATATGAAACAACAAGTAGGATGGATTAAGGAAATTAGAGAAGATATAAAAAGGAAGGAAGCTTGTAGTTTAACGTGACCGTTAATCTGTAGATCATAAGCCACGGGACCTCCTTTTAACGTGGAATCCGAACCACAGGGCATGGCATTTCACTTCGAAAATCTCACATGCATTGACCGGGAATCGAACCCGGACCGCCTTGGTGAGAGGCATACAGCTAGACTGCTGAGCCACCGCGCCCTATAGAGAAGATATGAAAGAATTGGAAATAACCTTGGATGACTTGCAAAACAAAACAACAAAATTAAAAAAACTGAGAGATATAAAAATAAGATTTCAGGCTAACATAGACAAACGTAATACAGTAAAAAGGGTATTAACAGATGAGGAACGCCTGAGAAGATCAGAGCGAATGAAGAGCTACTGGGCGACTCTGAAAGGAAACTTCCTGAAGAAGAGGACCAAGAAATAATTGACTGAAGTGGTCCAATGAGGCCGTAAAAGCAGAAGGAGAAGAAGAAGAAGAAGAAAATTCATTTCTTATACTATGCATCTTTGCTTTCAGTAGGTAGCACTAGATATAGACCTAATTTCTTCTCCGGATACAATTGTTAGTTGGGTTAATGATCCAATCATACCACGGTCTGAGTGTCAAGATTCTTAAATGTGTTCTGCCCGAGCTAGGTGTTTATAAATATAAATTTAGATTTCAACGTAGAGTTGAGGTCTTGGCGCCCATTAATACAACTTATCTTAGTCAGAATAAACGTTAATTTGTCACCCAACAATGGGGACACTAGTGAAACAGTTACATTTGCCCGCAAAACATGGGACTTGTTGTGGTTTAGCATCACTCACCCCGGTAAAAGCGTTACATCTTGAACCGAGGTATTCACTGAAGTCTCCACTATCAGTTATGAATTTTCACCAGAGATGGAAAATGAGCCTGCATCGCATAGCGTATATACCGTATTTACTCGAATACGACCCGCCCTTGAATAAGACCCGCACCCTGATTTTGAAGAACAAAATAAAAAAAAAATACTCAAAACTATTTACAATCTTTACTAAATAAACAAAATAGCATTTCTACAAAATAGTTTCCAACAGTTCTGAAGTCGTCCTAAAATAACACAGAAACAATTAAAAATACAAATAAAAGACACAAACACTTCATTCATCGTCATCAGAAGTACCAACTTCGGAACTTTTTTCACCATCACTTTCCCACAAAATGTCGTCATCACTGCCATCCATAGCATTGGAAATACTACATTTCTTGAAGCTCTTCCGTATGAGATCTCCCGAGATACGATTCCATGCCGTCAAAATCCACGAACAGAGCAGCTGAACTTCCGGGCGCTGAATACGACCAGTTGGGGTCAGTGTGTGCTTATCGGCCGCCATCCACTCCGTATACAGCTGTTTCAAGGCTGCTTTGAACGGTCGGTTCACGCTGACATCCAGTGGCTGTAGCATAGACGTCGTCCCACCCGGGATGATTGCTAGGTCGGTTTTCCCATCCTTGACGAATTTCTTCACAGCGTCTGTTGTATGGCCGCGGTAACTGTCCAGAACAAGCAAGCTCTTTCGTCGTAATAAAGCACCAGGGCGACGTTGCCAAACACACTTTAACCAGTCTTCCACCAGTGAACTGTCCATCCAACCAGAGTCCTGAGTTCTAACGATAACACCAGCGGGTATATTTTTTGGAAGAGTCTTTCGCTTGAAAACAACGTACGGCGGAAGTTTGGTTCCGTCAGCGAGTATACACAACATTACCGTGCACCGTTGTTTCTCATTACCACCTGTTCTGATAGTCACACTTTTAGATCCCTTAACATTCACAGTACTGTCCAGTGGCATTTCAAAGTAGACTGGCGTCTGATCTGCATTACCAATTTGGAAAAGCAAATATGAATTTTCCTTCCGCAACTTAATTATGTGACGCTGAAAGGAAAGTAACTTTTCTTCATAGGCACCAGGAAGACGCTGCGAAATTGAGGTACGCCTTCGTATGCTCAACCCATTTCTTTTATAAAAATTTTGAATCCATCCTCTGCTTGCTTTAAACCCTACCGTAGAAAGTTCCTTCGCGATCTGTAATGCCTTTAATTGACACATTTCGGTCGACACCCCATTTCCCAATTCCCGCCTTTCTGTTACGTATTTATAAAGTTGTTTTTCAATTTCCGGAAACTGTACACTCAGTCCGCGGAAAGCTCTACGAGCACCACTACTTGTTAGCAACACGTTTTTCTTCTTTCTCCAATCTCGAATACATGACTCGTCAATATCATATTTCCTACCGGCGGCACGATTTCCAATAATTTCAGCTTCCCTCACAACTTTCAGCTTCTCACTCACAGTAAACGACCGCAAACGCTTCGTAGAACTCATGTTTACACTCTGAAAACGTGCGCTAGACAGTATGACGCCGCCTGCTTACGGAAAAACAAAGTGATAGCCGGAAGAAGGCTAGCACCATCTAGTGGATACTCGCAACACCCGATATCGCGTATGGCGGGCAATTTCAATCTTTAAAATCAGGATGACTCAAATAAGACCCGCACCCCAATTTTTCACGTCCGATTTTGTTTAAAAATGTGCGGGTGGTATTCGAGTATATACGGTATTCCTTGTGATGCATAATTCAATACCACTGCATTAAAATGGCTGATGCATTACCTGATGTTAAATTAGCCATCCAATCTTCCATATCAGTATCACCACTGAACTGCAGTTTGACAGGTGATGATGATTTTGTTAATGCTGGAGTGTGGATAGCAATACGAGGATGAGATGGTTCACTACAGCACACCACACAGGTTATTTCCGAGAGACTGAACTGCACCTAAAACACAAGAATAAGTCTACTGTAAATCAAATTTTGAAAAATATGTAACATGCCAAGACTTGATTCTGAGAACTATATCACATACTACAGAAAACAATAAAGAATATGAATACAAAATTCAATATTGAAATGTCTTACGGCATTGCAGAGTGAAATATCACCTGCCCTAAGAACAGTTTCTTTCTCGTAACATCCTAACAGCAGAAGTAGTTTCCTATTTTCCAAATGCAAACACATCATCCTTTAAGAAACACACTGCAAAAGTGATATCTGTTTGTAAGTGGGTTTTGATCCTTAAAGAACATTTTGCAGGGATCAATACCAGGTGTATTAGTTATGTTCTGCCATTACTTAGCACGAACCCTATGTTTAAATTTAAAGCTCCCATCTACGGATGTTTATGTTGAGAAGTGACAATGACATGTCCTCTCGACTAGCCTTTCCAGCCTGCTGGTGGGCGGGACAGCATGTGCTGGTGGCCGGGCTAAGAGAGGACTCATTCTCATTCATCACTTGAAGAGTGTTCAAGTGTCTGGCATTCTGGTCCTGGCTTGATACCAAGGACATTTTCTTGACTTACACACTTCAAGTGCTGTGACTTCTATTCACTATTCTGTCTTCACCCCGATACTGGCCAATGTCGGTGAACTACTGTATGTAGCATGTGGTTGTACAGCATAAGGGGCGGTTAGACCATACCACCTGTAGTGATGGCCTAAGAGGTTACAATGTGCAAAAGCCTAATATTGGAACTCATCCTCATTGTGACTTTCTGCCCATTCTTGAAATTTAATGTTTTTCTGTTGGTCAACATGATTGTACCCATGGTTGGTTCCCTAATCCTGACAAGAAAGTACACGAGATTATTAAATACACTTGGATGACCAGTTTTGATTGTCAAGCGATTCAGATCCTTACACTTAGGCTAATAAATCTATGTCTACATGTATGGGTTATGATATTTGCAATATACAGGGTGTATCTTAATGATACCGACAAAAAAATCATGGACGCTCTGCGTGTTATGTAAAAGACAATGCCGTAATCGGATTGGCGGAGAAAAATTTTCCCTTTGAGAAAATGAGGTAACTTTGTTATTTCCCGGCGCGCGATTGAAATTAACAAGCTCGCCGTATTTGCTGAGCCCGAGTGCAAGCTGCTGGCCACTGCTGTGCTTCAGGCAAGGGAAGGGATGATAGACTGAGACAGAGCTATGCTGGTGCGACTGACGCGTTCGCTACTCGGCCCCTGTGAGCAGTATAGTTTGTTCTATACACATTGGCTACTACGTTGCGGCATAAATTGGTGAGAATGGCACCGTTTCAGTACACTAACGAAGAAATGGCTGATATGTACCTAGATTATGGCACAGCAAATGGCAATGGGAGAGAAGCCGCACGGATTTATAGCGACCTGTACCCTAATCGCCGCCAACCTCATTATTCAACCTTCGTTCAATTGACAGGCGATTGCGTGAAGGAGGGAGCTTCGTGCCTCAGATGCACGATGCTGGCAGGACGTCATCGGTACGGACCTCAGAGTTTGAAGAGGCTGCATTAGAAGAAATAAATGATAATGCTTCAACCAGTACTAGGTCTGTCGCGAGGAATGTTGGCGCTTTTCATATGACGACGTGGAGGAGGACCAGCAATTGTACCAAAAGGAAGATTATAGTTTTACGTGACCGTTTATCTTGAGATCATGAGCACGGGAACTCCTTTTTACGTGGAATCCAAACCACAGGACTTGGCATTTCACTTTGAAAATCTCACATGCATTGACCGGGAATCGAACCTGGACCGCCGAGGTGAGAGGCTGATAGCTTGACCGCAGCGCCACCACGCCCCCAGCAATTGTACCCTTTCGCTATCAATCGGTACAAGAACTAACACCTATGGATTACCCACAACGCCTAACATTTGCAAGGTGGGTCTTAAAAAGCTATGGAAATATTCCACACTTCTTGTCGTCTCTTCTTTTCATGGTTGAAGCAACATTTACGAGAGAAGGCGTGGCAAACTACAGAAATCGGCATTTTTGGGCAGATGAAAACCCTCATGGGACAGTGGTTCGCTCATTCCAGCATAAGCTTAGTGTTAATATTTGGGCCTGCATTGTTCATGACTAATTGGGCCGTATGTCCATCCTCCTCGTCTGAATGGCGAGGAATACTACCATTTCTTGGCAGAATCATTGCCTGATTTATTGGAAGATGTTCCCCTGGGAATTCGGCAGCGAATGTGGCTGTGTCACGATGGTTCTCCACCGCATTTTGCTCACAGTGTCACACGACACTTAAGTGCTCATTATCCAGGCAGATGGGTAGGCCAAGGAGGGCCAGTTAAATGGCCTCCGCGCTCGGCCGATTTAACTCCCATGGACTTTTTCTTGTGGGGTTACATAAAGACTAGTGTATGTGAACCCCGTAGAAAGAAAAGATGAACTTATGACAAGCATCCAGGCAGCTTTCCAGGTCAATCGTAACAAACCACACATCCCGAACCAAGTCCAAATGTCCCTAATACACCGCTGCAAACTCTGCATCGAAGTTGGAGGGGGGGCATATTGAACATTTACTGTAATGAAACCATTGGGTGTATTGTTTCTTTGGTTCAGTATTTCATTCCATTTACATGTTGTGAGTAAATGAATGCACGATCGTACAACGGCATCTTTGCGTATTATCAATTAGTATGATAAAATAGGTCCGGCTAGATCAAACATAAAATGCCAGCGTTTCGCCCCGGTGTGCCGTTGGGCTCGTCAGTTGGTACAGACACACCTCACCAATACGCATGGCTAGCACATACTGAGAAGGCCATCACAAGACACAAAATACAAGTAGTATTGACGTCACGAGTGATGCCAATGTGCTACGGAAGTCAAGCTCCCTTTCATAAAACAAAAACCTTACCTTGGCAATCCAAATAGGTTATGAACATTCCCGAATGGGAATATGATATTTCCGTTTGATCAGATAAATTATCAATTAGTATGATAAAATAGGTCCGGCTAGATCAAACATAAAATGCCAGCGTTTCGCCCCGGTGTGCCGTTGGGCTCGTCAGTTGGTACAGACACACCTTACCAATACGCATGGCTAGCACATACTGAGAAGGCCATCACAAGACACAAAATACAAGTAGTATTGATCAAACGGAAATAACATCATATTCCCCTTCGGGAATGTTCATAACCTATTTGGATTGCCAAGGTAAGGTTTTTGTTTTATGAAAGGGAGCTTGACTTCCGTAGCACATTGGCATCACTCGTGACGTCAATACTACTAGTATTTTGTGTCTTGTGATGGCCTTCTCAGTATGTGCTAGCCATGCGTATTGGTGAGGTGTGTCTGTACCAACTGACGAGCCCAACGGCACACCGGGGCGAAACGCTGGCATTTTATGTTTGATCTAGCCGGACCTATTTTATCATACTAATTGATAATTTATCTGATCAAACGGAAATAACATCATATTCCCATTCGGGAATGTTCATAACCTATTTGGATTGCCAAGGTAAGGTTTTTGTTTTATGAAAGGGAGCTTGACTTCCGTAGCACATTGGCATCACTCGTGACGTCAATACTACTTGTATTTTGTGTCTTGTGATGGCCTTCTCAGTATGTGCTAGCCATGCGTATTGGTGAGGTGTGTCTGTACCAACTGACGAGCCCAACGGCACACCGGGGCGAAACGCTGGCATTTTATGTTTGATCTAGCCGGACCTATTTTATCATACTAATTGATAATTTATCTGATCAAACGGAAATAACATCATATTCCCATTCGGGAATGTTCATAACCTATCTTTGCGTATGTCGAATAATAAAGAAAGTTATTGAGACGAAGGAGGTGTTAACAGTCATACAGGTATATGCCCCACAGTCTCGATGTAATGAAGAAGAAAAGGAGCAATTTCTATCTGACCTGGAGGAAGCTACTGAAGGAGTTGAAATGTATTAAGAGATGGGTGATCTGAATGCAAGTGGGAACAGACAGACTTGGGTATGAAAATGTGTTGGACCTGCATGGTTTTGGTACCAGGAACCAGGATGGTGAACAACTTCTAGATTATTGTGTGAGAAATGTCTTAAAAATAAATAACACCTGGTCTCAAAAACAATGTCACAAAATAACAAGGCATAGTTGGGATGGACAATCCAAATCATTAATAGATAACATAATATCTGACGGAAAAGCTGGCCAAACTATTTGTGACATTAAGGTTGTGCCAAGTGAGAGCTTAGATAGCGCCCACAGACTGCTTCTTGCAATCATCAAAAATGTAAAAATCCACACACCACGGAAAACCAAAAAAAAAAAAAAAAAAATTAAAACCTGGGAACTGAAAAAAGTACAAAACAAAATGATGTACCTATACAAAAAAGGTGGCCTCCAAAATACCTAGAGACAGAACACAAGGAGGAAATGCAGAGTGGAACAGATTCAAAGAATGTATTGTTGAAACTGCTGTAGAAATATGTGGCAAAACTAGTAGTCAAATAAAAGAAAGAAAAACAGCCTGGTGGAATGATGAAGTAAAGAGTGCAGTTCAGAAGAAAAATGAAGCAAGAAAGGCTCTAGATAATCAAATTCAGAAAGGAGATGAAAAAGATGAATAAAAAATGAGTGAATTACAACAGATCTACAGATTGTAGACCGCTCGTGAAACGTATAGTAGCAGAAGAAAAACTAAAGTCTTGGATTGATTTTACAAATAAATTGGAAGAAGATAGTAAAGCAAATTCCAAATTGCTGTACAGTGTTATTAAAAATACTAGGAGTAATTATGAGCACATAACAGCTTTACAGAAACCAGATGGGAGCATCACTAGGGAAGACACAGAAATAAGAGAAATTATGAAATTATACTTTGAGAATTTATACAACGGTATAAAGAAGGACTCCAGTCCTAATGCACAGATTCAGTCAAGTCATAATATATTTGAAGATACACCACCAACTTGGAGCGAAGTAGAATCAGCCCTTAAACGTATGTGCAATGAACGAGCTACTGGCTTTGATGAACTAAGTACAGACATGATTGAAGCTGCTGGCCCACAAGGAATTCAATGGCTATAGAGGGTGATAAGGGCAATATGAAAGGATAAAATAATACCAGATGACTGGAAGAAGGGAGTTATAGTTCCCCTGTTAAAAAAAGGAAGTTGAAAAAAGTGCAACAACTATAGAAGGATTACTTTACCGTCCCATGGTTTTAAAATATTTGAGAAAATACTTGAGAAAAGATTAAGGAAAATTATTGAATCCCATTTGCAAGAAGAACAATATGGCTTTAGGAAATACCAACTATAGACGTCATATTCACACTGAAAATGATATTAGAAAAAAGATCATAACTTGACATTTCTGTTCCTAGACATCGAAAAAGCATTCGATAGTGTCCCTAGAACAGGGGTAGGCAACCACAAAGCCTTCGCGATCTACTCTTTCATACCACCGTATCAAAGTGATCTACTTCTTTTAAAAATATAGTAATTGCTAAATTTTTAATTTTTTAATGCTGTGAAACAACTATATTTAACAATGAAACTATTTCATCTTTACCATTTGCTGAAAATACAAAAATTTACATTCAATGTGAAACTTGAGGAGATGTTCGTTTAACAATGTCTTTGATATTAGGTGTATAACTTGTTACACTAAGTCGAATACACGAGTCAAGGTGATCGTCAGTCAACCTTGATATGTGTTTATTTTTAATAAAATTCATATTTGAAACAATGATTCATATAGGTAAGTAGAAGCAAACAAGGCCTTTATTTTAAGTGCAACATCAACTAACACAAAAGCCTCCGTGGCTTAGGCGGCAGCACGCCGGCCTCTCACCGCTGGGTCCGTGGTTCAAATCCCGGTCACTCCATGTGAGATCTGTGCTGGACAAAACTGAGGCAGACAGGTTTTTCTCCGGGTACTCTGGTTTTCCCTGTCAAAATTTCATTTCAGCAACACTCTCCACTATCATTTCATTTCATCTGTCATTCATTTAATCATTGCCCCAGAGGAGTGCGTCAGGCCTTGGCAGCCGGCACAGTCCAAATCCTCGCCGCTAGATGGGGGCTTCATTCATTCCATTCCTGACCCGGTCTGAGACTGGAAGCAGGCTGTGGATCAACTAACACAGGATATTTCTCCTGAGGAATTCAAGACCAACAGTTTTTAGGTTCCGCAATAGTTTTGAGATACAAATCATTTTTTAATGATATGATTTCAAGTTCAAGAGCTGCCCCATCTACGTCAAAAACATTTTCAATGGAAGAAGATACATTCAATAGTTCAAGGTTAGTCCAAGGGAAAGATACAAACTGGGTTACCACAGAAACCTTTTGAAAATCTGAAAACCGAGTTGGAAACTGTCTTAACTCACCTCTCTTAAGGCAGGACTCCCATTAACACAATTTTTCAGTAAAAGAATGTACTTCAGATATTATTTCAGCAATACCTTTGTCCTTGCCCTGAAATTTCAAATTTAGTTCGTTAAGCTTTTCTGTTAAGTCAACTAAAAAAGCAAAATGCGTAGGCCAGAGAGGATCTTCAATATAAGCTAACAGGCTATTCTCTTCTATTTCCTGCAGAAACAGTTTGACAGCTGGTAAAACCTTGTGGAACCGTTCAAGTACTTTCCCCTTACTGAGCCAGCGTACTTCAGTATGGAGAAGTAAATCTCCATATTGCAGTTCCAATTCGTCTGCCAAATCTTTGAAAAGTCTTCTTTGAAGAGAATGAGACCTAATTTTGTTCACTATCTTCAGAACAGTTTTCATGGTTTCATTAAAATTTATAAACTTTCCACACAGAGACTGCTGGTGTAAAATACAGTGATAAGTTAAAAACTGTGGAAAACTTTCATCTCTTTGGCACAGAGCAAGAAAACCATTTTTAGAACCTCTTAAAGCTGGGGCTCCATCTGTGGTAATGCTTACAAGCTTTTGGATAGGTATTTTCTCTGACAAGATGAGTTGTTTCACAGCAAAAAATGCATCTTCTCCTCTTGTATGGCCTTTCAAAGAAATTACTTTCAAAAGTTGTTCTTTGACAGTAAAGTTATTAAAAACCATCCTTACAGAAACTGCCAACTGTGCAGTACCTGTTGCATCAATGGATTCGTCTAACTGCAATGAAAAATAACACTCCTCCAAGTCTGTTTTCAATTGAGAGAAAACATCACGAGACATTGTTTCAACTCTTTTTGTGACCGTTCTTGACGAAAGTTGAAGCGATTCGATGGCAGCCACTATTTCAGACTTGTTCTTGAAATTATTAAACAACATATCAGCAGCTTCTCGAAATGCTTCTTTTATGAATTCGCTGTCTTCAAAGGGTTTCCTCCGTTTCGCCAATACATTCGAAACACGATACGAAGCAAGGGTGGCAGCAACACTTCTATCCACTGGTTTAGTGAACATATTTTGCTGAACACTTTACTGATTTTTAAGTTTCTTGATTTTTTCTTTCCTCATTTCACTGCTTAAAGGAAACTCTGCATTCACACATGGGTGCATAGTTATGAAGTGTCTCTCGATGTTTGTCTTTTTCATGAATGCAATTGTAGCTTGACACAACAAACAAATACATGCGCCATTTCTTTCCACTACGAAAAACTCTTGTTCCCATTCGGCATGAAAATTATAAACTTTGCCTTTAATTTTAATACGCTACTCATTATTCGTAAAGTGTCGTTGCACTACGTACGCAATTATGTTCTTGATACAAGATCACGTTCAAATATACCGTATTTACTCGAATACGACCCGCCTCTGAATAAGACCCGCATCCTGATTTTGAAGAACAAAATTTAAAAAAAAAAAAATACTCAAAACTATTTACAATCTTTACTAAATAAACAGAATAGCATTTCTACAAAATAGTTTCCAACAGTTCTGAAGTCGTCCTAAAATAACACACAGAAACAATTAAAAATACAAATAAAAGACACAAACACTTCATTCATCGTCATCAGAAGTACCAACTTCGGAACTTTTTTCACCATCACTTTCCCACAAAATGTCGTCATCACTGCCATCCATAGCATTGGAAATACTACATTTCCTGAAGCTCTTACGTATGAGATCTCCCGAGATACGATTCCATGCCGTCAAAATCCACGAACAGAGCAGCAGAACTTCCGGGCGCTGAATACGGCCAGTTGGGGTCAGTGTGTGCTTATCGGCCGCCATCCAATCCGTATACAGCTGTTTCAAGGCTGCTTTGAACGGTCGGTTCACGCAGACATCTAGTGGCGGTAGCATAGACGTCATCCCACCCGGGATGATTGCTAGGTCGGTTTTCCCATCCTTGACGAATTTCTTCACAGCGTCTGTTGTATGGTCGCGGTAACTGTCCAGAACAAGCAAGCTCTTTCGTCGTAATAATGCAACAAGTTTTTTTCTTTCTCCAATCTCGAATACATGACTCGTCAATATCATATTTCCTACCGGCGGCACAATTTCCAATAATTTCAGCTTCCCTCACAACTTTCAGCTTCTCACTCACAGTAAACGACCGCAAACGCTTCGTAGAACTCATGTTTACACTCTGAAAACGTGTGCGAGACTGTATGATGCCGCCTGCTTACGGTAAAACAAAGTGATAGCCGGAAGAAGGCTAGCACCATCTAGCGGATACTCGCAACACCCGATATCGCGCGTGGCGGGCAATTTAAATCTTTAAAATCAGGATGACTCAAATAAGACCCGCACCCCAATTTTTCACGTCCGATTTTCTTTAAAATGTGCGGGTGGTATTCGAGTATATACGGTAGTCACAAGCTATCTCGTCCACACACTATAAAAACACGAAAGTTAGGGGTTCACAGTAACGACACCAAAGAAGTTAATATTGTAACCACAATAAACAGCAAGAGGCACGAAACTCACCGCCTGTTGATTTGGAAGAAGCTTTCTTTCAAATTACACACCGCCTTCTCCAGACACGTACCGAACCAATACAACACAGTGCAGAAAAATAAATGAAACAGTGTAGAGACAAGTGGCGCGCAAGTAGCGGCTGTTTGAACTAATGCGAGAAAAACAATCTGAGGTTCAAGGTAGATGTTGCTACTAGTTCTACAAACTTGTTTCAAACCAGCACGCATTTTCTCTGCTACGAAAAACATTTGTCCATTTTATTCAATAATTTTTCTCCTGCACTCTCAGTACTCACGCAATCTACTAAATAAGCACTCGCGATTTACCGGTAGATCGCGATCGACGTGTTGCCGACCCTTGCCCTAGAACAGCTGTATGGGAGTCTTAAAAAGATGAATGTGTCTATGGAACTCATTCAGAGAGTAAAAATGCTTTATGATGACTGCTACAGCTGTGTTCAAGTAGGAAATGGATATTCAGATTGGTTCCGGACATCTAGAGGAGTACAACAAGGCAGCGAGTGCCCTTTCACCATTACTATTTATCACCATCATGGATGAAATCATAAAAGAAGTGAAGCAGAACACCAATATGGATCTGAAAGCATTTGCTTTTGCAGATGATATAGTTATCTGTTGAAATAGTGAGATGGAAGTCCAGGAATGATCGTTTGAAAAAATATGGACTGAAAGTAAATGCTACCAAAACTGCTGCAATGTCTGTTAACAGGCAGAGAAGTAAAGATAATATAATGCTGGAGGGCACACAATTGGAAACCATAAACCAGTATCGGTAGCCTACCTTGGATGCATAATATCGAGTGACAACAGAATACAGCTTGAATTAAATAACCATATTCAGAAATCAAGTCAATTCTAACAGCAAGTTCGATACAGTGGAATCTCGTTAGTACGTTTTTCAAGGGACTGAAAAATTTGGACGTCATATGCGGGAAAACGTACTACCGAAAAACGCCATACTGCATTTGCAACGTATAAGAAAGAACGCGGCGTATATATGGACGTCAAATCGCCGACCTTAGTAAGTGATTGTATGCACTACTACAGTCACGACATAAACATAGGTTATCAGTAACTTACACGGAATAAATAACATAAAAATGAATTACTGTACCTCTACACTACAGTATGATACAGGGTCTTTATTTCTGCTTAGCAAGGACATTCTCGCTTTCGCGCTCCGCCAGTGACGGCTCAGTTACCGGCGACCGCGCACGCATGTTTGAAGCACGGGCTTGCTTGAACCACTTCAATAAAGCACTTTCTAGTTGAGGAAACTGTCCCTCTCGCACACATTTCCTTTTGCCGCTCATTCCATCTTCAAACGCACGTTCGATTTCCTTCCTTTTGCCGAGAATCGTGTTCAGTGTAGACGGAGGAATGTTCCACTTTCGCGCTATATCCACACGCTTCATGTGAGGATTGCATTCCACGTCTCGAATGTATTTCATCTTCTCATCATTAGTTACCTGCCGTACTTTCTTCTTATCCATTATGAAACACGCAATAAAATAGGTCATAACTGGACGTGAACCCTAAGAACTAGGAGACAATAGTGCGGAACACGAAGACAATAATGCGCCTACGTGAGAAATAAACAAAGGGAAAGGGGTGGAGGGCAGAGGGAGAGAGACAAGTCACCTGTGTTGAGTCATAGCTATAGCCGCTTCTACGCCGTCAAACACAATGAAATCATCTACACTGTCAATAACTATCAGAGAATATGAGGCAATATCACGTCGTGTTTTCCAGAAGCCGAATTTTATAATGAAATAAGAATAAAATACGGTTTGCTTACAAATAGTACAACGGAAATTTGATCGTCGTAAGCGGGAATAGAGAACGTATTAAGGGGATATATCAACATGTATTTTGTAGAATTGGGACTGGGACTTGAGAAAGTCATCGCGCTAAACGGGAAAACGTCGTAACCGAGAACGTGCTAACGAGATTCCACTGTATCTACTCTGGAATTAGCAAGTGCCACTAAGATCAAAACAAACTGTTTCGAACATACTTTGTCCCTATATTGTCTTATGGGTTGGAAACATGCACAACTACCAAACAAGATGACAGCAGACTTCAGGCTTCAGAAATGAAGATTTTAAGAAGCATGCTTCAAAAAACTAGGCAAGACAAAGTAAGAAATGAGAAGAATAGAGAACAAGCTGGAATAAATCAGTCACTGAAGGAGACCATAACTAGGGCACATTTGCGATGGTTTGGTCACGTCAAACGTATGACAGAAAGAAGAATTGCTAAACAATGGTTGCATACTGAGATTACTGGAAAGAGACCTGTTGGAAGACCTAGGAGGAGATGGCTGTACCAAGTGAAGGAAGATATCACATCCAGGGGAATCAACTGGGATGACGTCTTGAAGGAGCAGTGGTACATAAATACTGTAGACTAAAATGGAGCGCGCTCGTCAACCACACCCGGGAAACTGGAGCGGAAATATGATGATCGAGACGAACAGACGAGAAGAGAATCTATCGGGAACATTACATGACTGACAAATGTGTCTTTGTGTCCTTGTACTGTGTGTGCGATTACGGCTGATTAGTAAACATGATAATTGTTGTTTCAAGGGGCCTAACATCTAGGTTATCGGCCCCTAATGGTCTGGGTAATAGCGAAAATACAATGAAATGTAAATCATAACTAAAATTGAGTGAGATTGTAAATACTTACACAATTGAACTCAGATTGTAACGACTCACAAAATGGAGAGTGGAAATACTTACAAAAGGGAATTTAGAAGAAAAAAAACTCTCAAAAGGAAAGGATTGAAAAACACGCAAAAAAATGTAGGTTAGGTTCAAAATACGTACAAAATGCAATGTACAGTCAAAATACTTGCAAAATGCAATAGAAATTCAAATGAGATCGAAAATACGTACAAAATGCAACTGAGATCCAAAATACTTACAAAATGCAAATTAAATTGAAAATAATCAATGCAATTTAGATTGAAAAAGGCCGGTTCAGATTCAAAATACTTACAAGTGCAATTGAAATTCAAAATAATTAGAAATTCAATTGAAATTTAAAATGCTTACAAAATGTATGGTAGATTCTAACTACTCATTTGGATTAACAGTACTTACGAAAAGCAATTTAGATTGAATATACAGTGGAATCTCGTTAGCACGTTCTCGGTTACGACGTTTTCCCGTTTTACGTGATGATTTTCTCAAGTCCCAGTCCCAGTCCCATTGCCGCTAAATACATGTTGATATATCCCCTTAATACGTTTTCTATTCCCGCTTACGACGATCAAATTTTCGTCGCGTAGCGTGAGTTATACCGCCCGTACGCACAGAACGCAAGACAGACTTGTTTCTTTAAACAAGGTCACGTTGCGTATTTTGCAGAGCATCGTATTTTCGTCAGCCCTGAAAGCATTCTTTGTCCACCCCTAGTGGAATGGGAGCCCGGCCGCTTTGAGATAACATTCCTGGCCAACAGCGGGCGAGGGTTGCGACATAACGGGTCACAGAACAATGTAACGAGTATAGCGGCAGTATTAAAGCACGCCCCGACAATGTTGCACATCTGTTCTGTCCGGCCTCAGTGTCTACGACAGTTAGTTCCTGCGTTAGTGCGTTTACATGGCGAACTCAAATCGATTTGAATACGATCCTGTTTTCGGTACGATGCCCATTTACATGAGCAGTTTCAGTTCGCGATTTCAATACGCTGTTTAGTTTATGGTGGCCAACCTGCAGTTTTGTTGGCTAACTCGTATTAAACAGTAAAACATAAAGGGCCTGTAATTATCGTCCGACTTTTTCTTTTACGGGTGATTTGTAAACACGTAAAAAGGATGCGCGGAAGATTTTGATGTTGTTTGTTTTTAGCAAGGCTGCTGGACCTGTTGGTATGCAATGGCTGTATCGACTGCTAAAGTGTGTGTGGAAACGGAAATGTGTACCAGAAGACTGGGAGAAAGGGCTAATAATACCAGTGTTTAAGAAGGGGGACAAGAAGGTGTGTGATAACTATAGAGGGATCACCCTCTTATCACAGATAGTGAAAATACTGGAAAGGATATTAGAAAGAAGAATGAGAAGAAAGGTGGAAGGAGAGTTGCAAGAGGAACAGTATGGCTTCAGGAGTGGAAGATCCACAGTGGACCCAATCTTTAGCTTGAGGCAGGTGATGGAAAAGAACTGGGAATATGGAGAGGATTTGATCATGACTTTCATAGATCTAGAAAAGGCATATGATAGTGTCCCCAGAGAGAAGGTGTGGGGAACCATGGTTAAGAAGAGACTGGGAAGAGAAATGTTGGAAATGGTGCAAGCAATGTACAACAACTGTGTTAGCAGGGTACTGACCCCAGTTGGAAAGACAGATTGGTTTAGGAACAAGACTGGACTAAGACAGGGGAGTGTGCTGTCACCTGTTTTATTCATAATGGTAATGGATGAAATTGTAAAGGAAACAAAGGAAGCATATGGACATAAAGAAATGAAGTTACTATTATTTGCAGACGATATTGTGGTCTGGGGAAGGAACACCGAAGAAGTGCAAAAACAACTAGATGCACTGAACGGAAATATTCAGAAGTATGGCCTGAAAATCAGTATAGAGAAAAGCAAGACCATGGTGATGACAAGAGGGAAAAGACAAGGTAAGGGCACTGTGAAAATTGGAAGTCAGAGTTTGGAAATTGTGGACACGTTCAAATACCTAGGAAGTGAATTGATGCAAACTGGTAGGTTGGACATGGAGATTGGCAGGAGGGTACAGCAGAGCAATGCATTCTATCAAAGTGTAAGAAAACTCGTTTGGGATAAGGAAGTACCAAGGAAAAGCAAGGAGGTAATGTATAAAATGTACTATGTACCCATATTAACGTATGCAGCTGAGACTTGGACCCTGACGAGCAGGCAAGAGAGTAGAATCCAAGCCAGTGAAATGAAATTCCTAAGAAGTATGGTAGGTAAGACAAGGAAAGACAGAGTGAGGAATGAAGATGTTAGGAAGGAAGTTGGGATGGGAAAACTAAATGAGAGAATTGAGAAGAATAAACTAAGGTGGTTTGGACATGTAAAGAGGATGGAGGAAAATAGAATACCAAGACAGATGCTGGAGGCCAAGTGCAAGTGAAGAACAGCTTGAGAAAAATAAATCTGGACTGGGACAAGATCGTGGAAGAAGAATTGTGGAAGGAAAGAGGAAAGTGGAGAAGTGCCATAAATACCCCGACCCGGCAGGAGCTGGATAAGGGGAAATGATGATGATGATATGTTCAGTTTAATAATGATAAAATGATATTGTTTTTACTTCCCTTTTAACTACTGAAGCTTAAAGCTTTTAGAGACGCCGGGCTGCCGGAATGTTGCCCCGAATGCGATCTGTAACGTGCCACAATTTACGTACGGATACACCAAACATTAAAGGTAAAAAAGACAAAAATACATTAATGCTAAAAACACGTGCAACAAACTACGCTTATCAACCACGACAGGAACACAAACAGTAACGAAGAATATGGGCTGAAAGTAAAATTAGCGATCAGAGAGTTCGGCGACAGACGAGAGTAGGCCTAAATTAGTTTAAAAATGTAACTCAAGAGCGCGCAGAATCGCTTTCAATACGATATGCGTTTACAATCACGTTCCTGAACACCAGTTTGGATACGGTCCGATTCCACAATTTTACCGTATTGACCTTGAAACTCAATACGATCTGAATCACGCATTACACTACCGAAGAAGTTGTGAAACCTAGTGATAATTTTGTTGCGTCGTATTGAAATAATGGATAGGCCTAAGAAAGTCATTAAATCGTTAGTGATGAGTAAATAAAAATTCTTGAAGAAGTAGACAGAAATCCTTACCTTAAGTGCGAGGAATTTTTTTTCTGTACACACGCGAGCATTTCTAACCTAAAAAAAACTTCGGTTATATCCAATCGTTCACGCCAAAGAATACGGCACTTCTTTTCCACAGAATATCAAGAAAAACATGTATTTAAGCTGAAATCAATGATAGAAAGTTAAATACTTCAACTCTTACTACAGTACCGGTACTTCAATTTAGAGTACGGTACCGGAATAGTACATTTTTCTCTTGTTTTCATTGCTCTCGTTTCTCTGTGCTGTGTAAACTAGTTCTGTAATACAATAATTCTGTAGGTTGTTTAAAATTGTTTATTCGATAGTACGTACTTCCGATCAACACGTTTTTTTTTACTTTTCTCTCACTGAAACAAGTTAATGAGGTTTAATGTTCATTTTTCATTAGTACGTTTTCCCGCTTTTTACGTCCAAATTTTTCGGTCCCTTGAAAAGCATACTAACGAGGTTCCACTGTACTTACAAAATGTAATTTAGATTCAATATAGGCCAACTCACAAAATGCAATTGACAATCAAAATACTTACAAAATGCAATTTAGATTGAAAATGCTTGCAAAATGCGGTTTAGGTTCAAAATACAAAATGCAATTGAAATTCAAAATACTCACTAAAATGTCCTGATCCTACATTGAAAGACTTACTAAAAAGCAATTTAGATTGTCAACCCCTCATCATCATCATCATCTTGCACAGTTTCCAGCCACTGGCCGGGTCTGTTTGGAACACAAGCCTCTCCAACGTCTTCTGTCTTCCCACCATCTCTCAGCCTCCACCCTTGTCCAGTCTTCTCCTCTCTTCTTCACGCTTTCTTCCACCCCCTTCAGCCACCTGTCTCTCGGTCTTCCTCTCGGTCTCTTTCCTTCCCACTTCGTCTCGTGTACCCTCCTGGGTATCCTCTTCTCCTCCATTCGTTTTACATGTCCATAACATCTAAGTCTAGATTTCTCTATACCATCCTGTGATGGTTCCTCCTTCATTAATTCTCTGGTCCTCTCATTTCTTATTCTATCCATTTTTGTAGCTCCAATACTGCTTCTCAAGAACCTCATCTCACTTGCCTGTATTTTGCTCTTCTCCCTTCCTTTCATAACCCAGGTCTCTGAGGCATACGTCAGGATAGGGACATAGTACGTCCGATATATGATCTTTTTGCTGCTCTGAGGGACATCCTTGCTCCATAACATGCTTCTCACACTCCTCCGGAATGCTTCTGCCTGCCTCCCCCGTTCATTTATTTCTCTATAGTTTCTTCCATCATCTTGTATCAGGCTTCCCAATTACTTGAAACACTCCACTTTCTTCAGCTGTTCCCCACCAATTGTTATTCCCGTCGTGGTTCTTTCCTTCTTCCTTGTTGTGATCACCATCTCACTCTTATTTATGCTAAATTTCATCCCATATCCTTGTATTATTCCTTCCCACACGTCCAACTGTTCCTGTACCTCCTCCTCCTTGTTTCCCCACTCATCAAATCATCTGCAAACACCATTGCATTCATCTTTCCTTCCCCAATTACTTGTGCCACTCGGGTCATTATGTCATCCATCACCACAATGAAAAGTAACGGTGACAGTGCACTTCCTTGTTTCAGGCCGTTTCTCTGTTCCAACCAGTCCGATCTCTCTCCTCCCACTTTCACACAGCTCACGCTTCCCTTGTACATCTCCTTTATCCTCTTTATAGTCAGTTTCTCTACTCTATCCTCCAGGGACTTCCATACTTTGTTTCTGCAAACACTGTCATATGCTTTCTCAATGTCCAGGAAGGCCATCAGTAGATCTGTTCCATACTCATAGTGCTGTTCTTGTAACTGCCTTACAGCAAAAATCAAAACCACTGTGGACCTTCTTGCTCTGAAGCCATGTTGTTCTTCCCTCATCCCTCCTATCCTTGTCCTAAATCTCCTTTCCAAAACTTGCTCAAAGATCTTTGCACAATGACTCATCAGTGTTATTCCCAGATAGTTTCTGCATTCTGTTCTACTACCTTTCTTGAAGATCGGGACAATTATTCCTTTTTTCCAGTCCTCTGGGATCTTCCTTTCCTTCCATGCTGTCCTCATCACTCGGTACAACCATTGTATCCCCACCTCACCTGCTGCTCTCACCATCTCCACACTCAACTCGTCTACACCCGGTGCCTTCCCTCCTTTCATCTTCCACACTGCATCTTCCACTTCTTTCCATGTTAAGTCCTTTTCTGTTTGCAGTTCATCTTCCTCTTCCCCGATTTCTTCCTCCTCACCGTGGTTTCCATTTGGGTTCAGAAGTTCTTCAAAATATTCTTTCCACATTTTCTTCAGTTCTTCCCTATTTTCTATCTCTTGTCCCCTTTTGTTCACCATTCTAACATAATCCGTAGGATCCTTCCGCCTCTTATTTTTTACCATCCCATACAGGACCTTTTTTGTAACTTCACTATCCTCCTTCATCATCTTTGTCCACTCTTCCATCCACTTTCTTCTCTCCTCAGCCTTTACTCTCTTCGCCTCCTTCTTTCTTTCCTGGTACTCTTCCCTTGTCTCTACCGTCCTATTTTGATACCACCTCCTAAAGGCTCTATTCTTTTCCCTTACTATATCTTTTGTCTTCTCATTCCACCATGGTGTTTCCTTCCACCTCTTCTTACTACTTGTCCTCCCACATACTGCTTCTGCTGCACCTACTAGTGACTTCTTAAATCTAGCCCATTCCTCTTCCACCCCTCTTTCTTCATCTGTTGGAATTCCTTCCTTTACCATTTTGAGGTACTCGACCCTTCTATCCCCTTCTTTCAGTTTCCATATCCTTATAAGTCTTTCCTGGTTCTCAGTCCCTTTCTTTTCCTTACTCCCTCTCAGGTTCATTACCAGCAATCGATGGTTGCTATCCAGGTTCTCCGATGGTATAACCTTGATGTCCGTGATGTTCTTATTTAGTTCTTTCTCATACAGTATATAGTCGACCACCGACTTCCTGGTCAAGTCATCACTGTACCATGTGATTGTGTGGCTATCTCTTTTCTTAAACCATGAGTTCCCAACTAGCAGGCTGTTCCTCTGGCAGAAGTCCAACAGTCTCTTTCCTTCCTCCTTTCTTCCGCCCCAACCCTCTGGTCCTAGAACACTCTCATAACCTTGTCTTTCTCTTCCTACATGGGCATTGAGATCCCCCATAACAATCATATTTCTTCCTACCAGCTGCTTCTGCAATTCCTCTTCAAACTCCTCCTCCTCTTCAGAGGCGCAGCCTACTTGTGGAGCATACACTTGCACTATTTCTACGGTCTCTCCCCTCAGTGCTACTTTCACTTTCATCATCCTATCACTTAATCTCCTCACTTCTTCTTTTAAACCATCTCGTACTACTACTCCCACTCCATTCCTCTTTCCCTCTTTGTTCCCACTCCAGTACAGTCTATAGCCTATTCTCAGTTCTCTCCTTCCTTCCCCTTTCCACTTTGTTTCTGCCAATCCCAATAAATCCAACTTCCTTCTTTCCATCATATCCACTATCTCCTCCACCTTCCCCATCAGCGTTCTCATGTTTAAAGTTCCAAATCTTAGTCCGTGTGTACAGCCGCGTCTTCTATTAAATCCATCATGTCCGAGGCTCGTTCCATTTTTGAAAGCATTTGGTTTCATCCACTACTGGCTTGCTGGGCCTATCGTAGCTTCACCAGTGCCGTGTTAGCCGTCACTTTTCAGGGTTCCTGTAGGACCTTCACAGCTACCGTAACGGTCCCGGGGCACATGAAGTCCCCACTGTACTTCGCCCCTACAGGCGATCCCCTACTTTGTGCCATTGCCCGTCTCCCACGACGTGGACGAGGGGATTGTCAACCCCTACAAAATGCAATTGAGGTTGAAAATATTTGCAAAATGCAATTTAGATCGAAAAGACTTACAAAATGCAACGGAGATAGAAAATACCTACAAAAGGGAGTGTAGATGCAAACAAATCACTAAACGGAATTTAGATACACGAGGAGCCAATTAACAGAAACTGCAGGAATCTTAAAGAGAAAAGGAAATATAATGAAAAGAAAACAAGAGGTCTGACCCCTCGAAGAAGGAAGGATCAGGAAAGATGAGACAAGGGCCAATTACGGCGGGAAATTGAATGACTCCCTAGGCCTCAGACACGCTAATACCGTCGGGGTCGGAAAAGAACAAGAGTTGACCAAGGGAGGTCGACAGGAAAGAAGACTGAGAGGAGTCTGGCACAAGTAAGTGGAAGCAATGCCGGACTCAGCTGGGGTCCCATATCTCCAACCTATGTCCCACTAGATGTGAGCCCCTGGGGGGATTAGTAAACAAATTTGGATATTGCCTGAAAGGGACAAGGACAATTCTGCGCGAGGCAAACTAGGAAACTTGCACATTCCCGCCAGCATATCTCCGTCTCCTATCACACTCCCTTCCTTTGCCTGAAGCACAACAGTGGCCAGCGGCTTGAACTCTGGCTCAGCAAATACGGCAATTTGAATCGCGCGCCCGGAAGTAACCTCATTTTCTCGAAGGGGAAAATCTTCTCCGCCAATCCGATTGCGGCATTGTCTTTTACATAAGACACAGAGCGACCCTGATTTTTTTGTCGGTATAATTAAGGTACACCCTGTATACACTTATTTAGTTGCAGTAGCTATTAAACTAGCACAACTTGTCACGATATGTGATATTTTGTTGAGATACAGACAGTGGTGATTGACCTTCAAATTTGCTTGCTTAGTGTGATTATGTGATTGTTATTAAATGGTCAGGTTATTGTAAATTGTGCACTAAGCTATCTGAGCGATGTGTGGTCCGTTTTTGTGCAGCTGTCCTCTCCGGCTGCCTGCACTGAATGTGTTTGTCAAGCACTGTAACGTGTGTTGCCAACATCCTAATATGGTGTATGTTACTGTATTCTGGACATCTTCAACTACTAAAGGCCAGTTTTCATTCCCGCCACGCATAAGTGAAAAAGCCCTGTAAGTGTTACATGGTCTTACGAGGATGTCCTGGAACCTTCAAAACTTCCGTTAATGCCAGCCTAGGTTTATTGAAGACATGGTACAAAGTACAGTCTGATTCAGCAACACGTTTTCCTATGTTGCTCCCTTATCTAGCTAGGCAACGTTATGTTTCTAGTTTCCAACGAGGGTTTTTTCTAATAGTGTAAAGAGAGGTGAATTCTCCAAGAAAGTGTGTTTGTTTAAAGTACTAGTAATTTCTTTATATATCCTGAAGTATCCAGTGCCCAGAAACATAAAATGGGTTTCATTTTAATACCCCTCACATTAGCAATCTTGTTAAAACTTATTATAATAAGCAAGTAGTTTCAGTTTATGATCATAATAAGCAAATAGTTTCAGCTAATGTATGAAGTAAATAATGAATTCCTTGAACTATGATGGGAGCAACATGACTATGGAGCAGTTTCCGATTCCAAGAATATTGCCAGCTGTGCACGAAGCATGACTCTTTAATAAAAATTTGACCATAAATGAAATTTGTACCTTGGTGTGTGTTCTTTCTGGACTGAGGATAGTGAGTGTTCCGGAGTCCAAACTGCCTTTCTCACTCCCCACCCACTCCAGTTCTAACACACAGTCCTCCAGCTGATAACCTGAGTCTTTCAACATGCACCGTGCATCTCCAGTCTTCACCCAAGATGACCTGAACAGAAGTACAAAATAGGAATAAGTAACATATACGGTCCAGCCATTTTATACTTTAAATTAAGGGGCAAAAACATTATTTAATTTGGACCGCTGAGATTTAAGGGAAACAAATATTTTGCAGCACACTAAATTGGGAATGAAACAGAAGGCATTGAAGAATCATGTATACAAAAATGGGAGGGGTGTGCTTTTTATCAGATTAGTCCCTCCTCTTGCCAGAATTGAAGAACAATCCCTTGTTTAGTTAGAGAAAAGAATAAAGATTTCTCTCACACTGTGCATATAATCATCGCCCATTATACTTTACTTCACATTTACAGTAGTGATATTAGAAGATCAAAAGCCACTTGCTCTATACATAACACTCTTCTTCATGAACTTTTTGCCATTCATTTAAAGTAGGAGAAAGTTTAAGAAAAAAATAAGTGAAAACCATAATATGGAAATGAATGGAGGAAACAAAATATAACTTGCACAGTGAATCATTTTAGTCAATAGTATGGTTATTCTTGGCATGCATTTCGAAAATTGTTCTCATAATGCCTAGCTAGTTGGTAGGTTTATGACAAACATTTATGACCAAGTATTGATCGTTCACCTTATTTATGCCATTTTCCTTTCATTTGCTCAGACCATTAAGCCACTGAAAGTCATATGCAGGAGCTTTACCACTGGCTATATCTGATATAACAACAGAAGACTGAATAGGAATTCTAAAGTTATCAAATTTAACATAATACTCACATTTCAATAGCTTTCTCATATTTTTCAAATCCAGAGGTCTCGTTTGATACTCTCTTCTTCAGTTCATTAAGAATCTTCACCCGCCAGGGTCTTGACAATTCCACATCAGCTGTAGTTGGATTTTCAATGAACCTGTGAGAAAAGATTATGCATCAACACAACTCGACACCGACAGTGCTAGGAAGTCTTGAAATGTCAGAGTTTACTCTCCTCCTAGACTTCACAGACTGATACAATAACAAAAGCAAAAAGAGGGGAAAATAATTACATTCATCAGAAATTACTAAATGTAGAATAAATATTGCATAGAGTGTTATACGACTTATACTGTTGAGCTCATTATTACGTCCACCTGCTAGTATCTGGAGTAACCCCCCCTTTGCAGCTAGATGAACTGGAAGTGACTATCAGCAGGTAGAGAAAGAGAGATGATGATTGTTGTTATTTTAAGGGGCCAACATCTAGGTTATCGGCTCCTAATGGTCTGGGTGATAGCGAAAATGACAATGAAATGGAAACCATAACGAAAATTAAGTTAGACTGAAAATACTTACAAAATGGAACTCAGATTTAAACGAATCACAAAATGTAGAGTGGAAATACTTACAAAAGGTAATTTAGAAGGAAAATACTCACAAAAGGAATTTAGATTGAAAAATACCGGTATGCACAAAATATAGGTTAGGTTGAAAATACCTGCAAAATGATATGTAGATTCGAAATACTTACAAAATGCAATTTTGATTTAAAATGCGCCACCAGATTCACATTACTCACAAAATGCAATTGAAATGGAAAATACTTACAGAATGTAATTTAGATTCAAAATACTTATAAAATGTTGGTCCGCTATCCAAAATACTTACAAAATGCAATGTAGATTGAAAATGCATACAAAATGTGGTTGAGATTCAAAATATGCACAAAAAGTAATTTAGAGACACTGGAAGTCAATTCATAAAAACAGTGCGGGAATCTTTGAAGAGAAAAGGAACTATAATGAAAAGAAAAAGATGGCTGATCCCTAGAAGAATGAGGGATCAGGAAAGATGAGAGAAGGGCCAATTAAGGCGAGAAAGGAAGAGACTCCCTAGGCCTCGGATACCCTAATACCGTTGGGGTCGGAAGAGATCAAGAGTAGTTGACCACAAGAGGCACTAGTGGAAGCAATGCCGGACTCAGCTGGAGTTCCGTGGTCGCCAACCCACGTTCCGCTAGATGTCTGGGGAGGGAGGGGGGAGAGTGAGTGAGTGTGTGGGTGTCCCTTAATATGCCTCGAGGTACAGTGGTTAGGGTTGTTAATCTCACTTCTTACAAGTGTGAAAATAATTATGTAGTTCATTTCGGGCACTAAGAAATTAATTGTAATTCCCCGCCCTACTTAATTTGGGAACACTCATGTTGACAGGCTGAAAAGCTTCTAATATCTGATTACTTAGGCTACACTGAAAAATGGCTTCTAATATTTCAATAGGATTGTTAATTTCCATCACAGAGGTTCAGGTTCAATTTTTGGCCCTACAAAGAAACTTCATTTCTGGTTTGAGGTACAGGAACAGTGTCATGGATATGCAGTGTCATTTTCCAAGACTTACCAGGTCAGTGAACTACAAGAGTTTAGGATAGTGCCCACTTTGACGACAATTACCATTGGAATCTGCATAATAGACTTAACATTGGCACCTAGGCCTTTATGTGTTAAAGATAACTTAGTATCAAACTCTAATCACAGATTGTTTATTTCTTCTTTTATTGTTGACTAGCAACCCACCCCGGCTTTGCGCAGGAACAGTTATGAATGCAAGGTGATAGGCTACTTTCAACAGAGGTCTTATAAGATTTTCTTGTATACGACATTAGTCGTTTTCCCTCCAACAGTGAACACGAAAAGATTTCGGTATGATGTAACATGCGATAGAGCCACGTAAAGCTGTCCATGAGAAAAACAATCTCCACTAAGATCAACTCCAGTCACGCTAAGTGTTTGACCCTGTGCTTTTATTATAGTCATGCCAAAGCAGACTCTTACTGGGAATTGGGGAATTTTACTCGTTTGAAATGATAAGGCAAATCTGAAGGAATCATAGGGATTCTGGGTACTAAGACCGTTTCTCCTGTACCACAGCTAGTTAAGATAGTTGCTTCAATGAAAGTTTTTCAACGTTTTCACTACCAATGGCGTCCCATTGCATAACTTTGGTGGATGTAAATTACGTAGCAATATAATAGGCACTCCCACTTTTAAAATAACCTTGAGTGGTGGCAAGCCAGAAGGAAGAAAAGAATTTAGGAATTAGGGTAATGAACAGCTTCTTCACTATTGACAACTGCGTCTACTGAGTAATATACTTGACCCTCGGCAGTGAATTTGGAGAACACCAAGTCATTAAATGTCAAAACTTGTTCGTTTGTCGGCGATAATATTGCTCTTTCTTTAAACCATGAATGAGACTTGTTAGATAGGTCATGGATTTGAGGATAAACGCTATCAATCAATTCTTGAATGCTGGTTACTAAATCACAGAAACCTTGATTGAGGGTAATTTTCCCGTCAATGACCGGTAAATCTCCATTTCCGACTCTAAGTAACAAATTAGCAAACAGACTATTATCTTCTGGAGATAAGAGTACTCTCATGTTAGTTTTGAGTGCCAATTTTGTTATATCTGGCCAGATGCAAGATCTTTTTAATGAAGCGTTCACTTCGTCGGCTCTCGTTCCTCTGGTAACAACTGGTAAGATTTGACGAAAATCTCCGGCGAACAAAACTGTGCAGCCACCCATAGGTGTGTTCTGATTCCTTAGATCACGCAAGGTCCTGTCTACAGCTTCAACGGAAGTTTTGTGGGACATTGTAGCCTCATCCCATATAACTATAGAACAATTTTGGATTATACTGGCAGTGTTACTTTGTTTTGAAATAATACATACGCTTCCATTATTACTGCTGACTTTCAAAGGAAGTTTAAATGTTGCATGTGTTGTTCTTCCCCCTTCCAAGAGAGTGGCCGCAATTCCAGATGATGCATCGGCAAGAGAAATATTACCACCACACCTCACTTTGGCGAGCAACAAATTAATCAAGAACGTTTTGCCTGTGCCTCCAGGGGCATCGAGAAAAAATATCTTACCTTCCTTCTTTGTGATGCTAGATATGATGGTGTCATAAGCTTGTTTCTGATCGTGGTTCAGACGGTGTTCTTCTTGAGCAACGGTTTGAAGGAGCCGAGGACGAAGTCTTTCTTTCTCTTATGACAATCGAGAAATTATTTGTTGCTCCGTTTCATTGTTACGTGATAAGCACTTTTTTCGATGTCAATGACCTATATCCGTTTTACATCTCGGCATGATGGCTTAAAATCACTGACTGGACTATTAATTATAGCGAATTCTTGTCAGACGTAATTTAAGAATGGCGAGGAGCATGAAACACAAATCCCCCTTCCGTCCAATCTTAACTTAACTGTGTATTTTGCGGAATGGAAAGTTCACAGGCGAAATGAAGAGTTGCACTTCCAGGGAATGACGAGCGACTTGTGTATTTTGTGGAACGGAAAGTTCACAAGCGAAATGAAGAAAAGCCGAGTTGCACTTCCAGGGAAACTCAAAACACAACCACCCTTCTCTGAAGTCTTAAGTCAACACGACTTAACGGTTTGCTGCTGACTGTATCTGGGGTAATAGGTTCGCCCGCTGGTTAGGCTGTAACGGATGATAAGACTCGCCCTTAGCTAGTTAGTAAACTGTCGCCTCAGTATTTGAATGGATATGGTTGGAAGAAATGGAAACTTAAAAACACTTATAGTGGGCGATGTATTGAAGATAAGAGATATGCTCTCCCGGACTTTATGTAGAACTTTTCATGCTGAACAATTCTTACACTCATAGTATTTAGATATTTTTAACGGTTTGCCCAGCGTAAGCTTACAAAGCGCTCAGACGCCAGTTTTTTTTTTTTTCGACTTTTTCGCTGAAATCGTTACTGCTCGGCTTCCTTTGATTATAAATAAATTATTTTCTACAGAAATCATCCTCGAGATATCCTTTACTGAATGGTGAAAACCGCTTCAAAATCCATCCAGAGGTTCTCGAGATTACCCGTGACATCCAAGAATCGGGGACTTTATTTTATACTTAGTAGAGATTTTACCTCCACAATAGAATAAACAAGGAATTGGGGTAGGATTTCACCAGTGCCTTCCGTTTCCCCATTCCAACTGATACCCTTCATTTTTTTAATCCTTGTTGGAAAAACAAGTTAGTTGATACATCAAAGCTAGGCAGTAGGAAGATAGCTGAATATTGAAGAAAGGAAAAAAGAAGAAAACACTGAGGCGCAGAAGACTTGCTGTTTATTCAAATGTGAATAAAATTTAAAAATTGAACTGACTGTTAAATCACGATAAAACGAGGGGCGTTTTGATAAACGTCTATCTCTTAATTCATCATTAAAGGTTATTTAACTTTGCACGAGCATTTCATCAAACAAACGCTTGTTAAATTACCACTAACAAGCAATGACGTTAAATGACCAAATTTGACCACTCAACTCTAGACCATCATTAAAGTGGAGAGAGCTGAACTCTACCTCACACATATCGCAATGGCAGTTTGTTTCACACGAACTTTCATCCATATCAATATAAAATATGTTTATGACAATGAAATTATAGAAGATCATACATGTTACCAATATCAAGAAAGAATAGTAAGGAAATTTAAAATTTAAAAAAATAAAAAAGTGGGATTCGAACTCCTTCCATCTCTGCATAATGAACTCCCGAGTCTGCAACCGAACCACTTGTGCTACAAAGGAAACAAGGAACCGTTTCATTTTAAGCTTTTGTATTGAATAAGGTCTTCTGTATTTCTCTTCCTTTATAATTCTGTTCCAGAAAATCTCAAGGAAGCATCGCAAACAACGATCGGTGCTACACGCTTCTTTATCTGTCTGCCATGTTTCTCCGGGTTAAACAGTCAACGCATGCACGAGAGTGATGAAGCATTAAGTAATTACAAACCCTAATGGCCTCGTGAAATGCATCAACAATAGCCATGCATTAACTCTTGTATTTAAGTTAAACAGGAATTAACAAACTAATCGTTAGTAAAGAGCTGGTGAGAACAGCCGTAAGTTAGAAATAATTGAAAATTATAAGAACTTCGCTGATTGAAGCTGAAATATGATTTCTTAAAAAATGGCTGTCATACTCTCACTTAAAGGGCAGATGTCCTTGCTGTTCCTCCCCTCGAAACTACAATAGTCATCAATCGCACTCTTTAAAAATGTACCAGTGGTACAACCAGCCATGGCAGATTGTAGCTATTCTTCAATTAAATACCCTGGAAACGCTGAAAATAAAATATGACCCCTTTCCCCAAAAGGAACATTCAGAAACTAAAATGTGTCAATTACCCAATTTCTCGATATTGTGCAATACAAATTGGTAACTAACTTTGGTGGTAGACTGCACCGCAAGTGTTGACCTTGCCATGCACTAATTAGAACGGAAAGTTCCATCAAAATTGCCATTTCAGCGATATTGTTCATATAGCATTTGTTCCAAGTGTCAAGATGCCAACTTGACATACAGTAATTAAAAACTTACTATGGCTTATGGTCGTTTTTACCTTTGTTGAAATTTGAGGTGGCAGAC
Organism: Meconema thalassinum; assembly: GCA_946902985.2. NCBI lineage: Eukaryota > Metazoa > Arthropoda > Insecta > Orthoptera > Tettigoniidae > Meconema > Meconema thalassinum. The sequence continues at coordinate 688,196,692 of OX336389.2, read as the reverse complement.
CCGGCTGGTCTAAAATAGAGAATGCTGGCTGGCTCAGAGGTGAACACTTAAGGCTTGGTTTCCTCCAGTTGCGGTACCGCTTTCTAGCGGCCGTAATGTGACGGCGAATGACTCATAGAAACTGGGAACCGTCTTGACGGTGAACAATGGTGTAAAGCTAGAGCTAATTATCAGTGTGTGACGAAGCGACCCGAATACCCACGACCGCTGCCGATCATCCATCCATCCCCAGTCAGCTGTTCCTCGTTGAGGCAGACTAGCGCAGCGGGTCAATAAGAACGTTGAATAAGAAATGGATGATCTTGACATTGCACTCGTAATAATTTTGGAAGAACAAGAGTCATCCGAAGACGATAGGGAACGTTCGGGTGCGAGTGATATTTTTAAAAGGCGTCCTACAGAAGGTGCATATGAAATGTTAGTGCGTCGTCATTTGCACAGCAATGAAGATAAATTCAGAGAATATTTTCGGTTGACACCTGTGTTATTTGATTATGTTCTGAATTACATAAAGGATGCCATCACTTCAGTACCATACAACAGAAACAAAAGACCAATATCTCCTGAACAGAAACTCTGTGTATTTTTATGGTTAGTTTAGTATATTAATTAACAACAATATATTATAATATTTCGTTTTTTCATATACCATATCTATAAACTGACTATTGTTATTTTAAATCACATCGGTTATATCATTTAACAACAATATCGAGTGTGTTAGTTTGCTTGGCTCATTGTCTGTAAACGTCAACTGTCCGGTTGGTGCAGAGACATTACATCTCCTATACTTTCACTGTGACTGCTGCTAGGCCTAGATGTTCTTGATGTTGGGTCGTTTGATAAATGCCGTAATTCAGCATTACCAACCAGCGTGGAAATTTGCATCCTCAGTTGTACTTGTACATGTCGAGGAAGTTCTTTTACACTTTTCGCCATAGACATGAAAAAATGATCAGTTTCGTCTAATCGTGCGGTGGAATTTACGTTCCGCTCGGCTATTTGTTTCAGTAGCTGCAGTCGTTCCTCAGAATGCGCTGATCTTTTCCTCTTTTTTGGTGGCTCTATCTCTTGACGAACGTTCTCCGCCTCACCTTCCTCCAAGTTAATCAAGTCACTTCCTTCTTTGTAGACCTGTGTATCCTCCTCTACAGCAGGAGTTCCGTTGATATCTACATCTTCACAGCCCTTATCTCCAACAACATTGGTAATCGTGCTGAAATACGGAATAATATTAGTAAAATAAACACTAAAGCCCACGAATAGTGATCCAATAAGTATCTGTACTACTGAAAATGTATTAGCCCTATTTAGTTTTGTGACAGTATATGCTTTACGATTAAACGTTCCTTTTCTTTACCTTCTTTTCAATGAACTGAAGTCATCTAAGAATGACAGAAGCACAGTTCTCTTCTTTGCTGCGTCACCAGTGGAGCCAGTTATTGGTTTTCCTCTGCGTCTAACATAATAATCTCTTATGTAGGCCCACCTCTTGCTGCAGTCAACATCTGTAGAAGACATGAGCAGGGAGAAACAATTACATTTAAATTTCAAAAACATCTCATGTTTTTCTTTCTTTCTTTCTTTCTTTCTTTCTTTCTTTCTTTCTTTCTTTCTTAGGTACTTGGCTACAGGAGAGTCATTTAGATCACTAGCTTTCCAATTTCGAATATCCCATTCTTGGATAAGTGTCATAATAAAGGAAGTTGCTCGCAGCATCACCACAACTATGTTCGGTTTAGAACTGCCATCACCAACAGAAGAACAACTACGAAGAACTGCTAACGCATATTTATCAAGATGGAATTTCCCGAACTGTGTGGGGGCGATTGACGAGAAACGCATAAGGATAAGGGCTCCCAAAAATAGTGGATCGGCATTCTTTAACTACAAGGAGTTTTATCCAATCGTTATGCTAGCGGTTGTCGATGCTGATTGCAAATTCATTGCAATAGATGTCGGATCTTATGGCAGAGAAGGAGACGCAGGTATCTACTTAAAAAGCAAACTAGGACAAAACATTCAAGGCAATCAGTTTAATATACCCCCACCGAAAACATTGCCCGGAACAGATAATGCTGTACCGCAAGTGATAGTCTGAGATGAAGCTTTTGCTTTACACGAACATTTGATGAAACCCTACCCCAGACAGCAATCTTTGAGTGATCCGTCGCAAAGCTGTATATAACTATCGACTATCGCGAGCTAGGAGAACGACTGAAAATACTTTTGGAATTTTATGCGCCTATTTTCGATTTTTTTTTTTTCAGCCAATCGCTACTGCCCCTGAAACTGCTGATAAGTTGCTTGCATGTGCCTGTATTTTACATAACATTTTACGAGAAGCAAAAGTACGCCCTCCTGCTCACGTGCATGTTGATGATGCACTTCCACTTCCTGCAGAAAACTTGTTCCCACTAGCAGCAAATAACTTTCGCATACGAAATTCACCCATGCTAATCCGAGAAATATTTAAGAACTATTTCAATGGTCCTGGTGTTGTTGAGTGGCAGAATAATTATGCAGCACATTACTGAAATCTCAATTGTTACTCACTGCAAACGATTTAACCTGGTGATGTTGAGTGACCGAAGTGTATTTTATTCTGTTAAAACATTACTAAACATCCTATAATCCAATTAATTAATTAATTAATGTTTAACATGGTATACAATGCAGGCCAGTCATTTTGTTGGACGATGTAATTATACGATAAATAAGGTATATGTTGTGATTTTTAGAAGATGCCAATTATAATTACAATGTATCAACATAACCCTAAAAATGAAATATATATCATACCTGTTTTCTTAAGTATACCGTCAATTTCACGCCAAAGATGTTGCTTCATTTGGGCTTGTCTGTAATCTTTACTCTTCACATTATACAATGCCTCATGATCCTTTACGAAATCTATTAATATTTCCTCTTCATCCATACTCCAATATATCATTTTATTAGTGATGACTACTTTCAGCATGCACCGTTCACCGTACAAAAACGTTGACGAACTGTTTGCTACCGCACTCACGACCGTCATATGAATGACGCCACCGCAACTTTATGTGACGGTGGTAGTCAACGCTTCCTAGGAAACCACTCGCCTTTGTTTCTATGCGGAACGTTTTCGTGACGTCATTCGCCGTCACATTGCGGCCGCTAGAAAGCGGTACCGCTACTGGAGGAAACCAAGCCTTAGGGACAGCGTCTTAAGTTGAGCAACAAAGGTAGATGGACGTAAAGTAATGTAGCGTGTGAATCAAATATGGGAAGGCTCGGATTCCTCCCCATTGTAAGTGAAGAGGGAACTGTGATTTTGGAATCATATCTGGACTGGTTGCGGGAAAATTACAAATTGGACTTTAATTTATTTTCCTTTCTTTTAGTTGATGTACCGTAAGTCCAACCCCTCGTCCACGTCGTGGGAGAGGGGCAACGGCACAAAGTAGGGGATCGCCTGTAGGGGCGAAGTACAGTGTGGACTTCGTGTGCCCCGGGACCGTTACGGTAGCTGTGAAGGTCCTACAGGAACCCTGAAAAGTGATGGCTGACGGGGCTAACGGCTAACTGGTGAAGCTACGATAGGCCCAGCAAGCCAGTAGTGGACGAAACCAAATGCTTTCAAGAATGGAACGAGCCTCGGACATGATGGATATAATAGACGACGACACGGCTGTACACACGGACTAAGATTTGGAACATTAAACATAAGAACGCTGACGGGGAAGGTGGAGGAGATAGTGGATATGATGGAAAGAAGGAAGTTGGATTTATTGGGATTGGCAGAAACAAAGTGGAAAGAGGAAGGAAGGAGAGAACTGAGAAAAGGCTATAGACTGTACTGGAGTGGGAATAAAGAGGGAAAGAGGAATGGAGTGGCAGTAGTAGTACGAGATGGTTTAAAAGAAGAAGTGAGGAGAATAAGTGATAGGATGATGAAAGTGAAAGTAGCACTGAGGAGAGAGACCGTAGAAATAGTGCAAGTGTATGCTACACAAGTAGGCTGCGCCTCTGAAGAGAAGGAGGAGTTTGAAGAGGAATTGCAGAAGCAGCTGGTCGGAAGAAATAGGATTGTTATGGGGGATCTGAATGCCCATGTAGGAAGAGAAAGACAAGGTTATGAGAGTGTTCTAGGACCAGAGGGTTGGGGCGGAAGAAATGAGGCTGGAAAGAGACTGTTGGACTTCTGCCAAAAGAACAGCCTGCTAGTTGGGAACTCCTGGTTCAAGAAAAGAGAGAGCCACACAATCACATGGTACAATGATGACTTTACCAGGAAGTTTGTGGTCGACTATATACTGTATGAGAAAGAACTAAATAAGAACATCACGGACATCAAGGTTATACCATCGGAGAACCTGGATAGCGACCATCAATTGCTGGTAATGAACCTGAGAGGGAGTAAGGAGAAAGGACTGAGAACCAGGAAAGACGTATAAGGATATGGAAACTGAAAGAAGGGGATAGAAGGGTCGAGTACCTCAAAATGGTAAAGGAAGGAACTCCAAGAGATGAAGAAAGAGGGGTGGAAGAGGAATGGGCTAGATTTAAGAAGACACTAGTAGGTGCAGCAGAAGCGGTATGTGGGAGGACAAGTAGTAAGAAGAGGTGGAAGGAAACACCATGGTGGAATGAGAAGACAAAAGATATAGTAAGGGAAAAGAATAGAGCCTTTAGGAGGTGGTATCAAAATAGGACGGTAGAGACAAGGGAAGAGTACCAGGAAAGAAAGAAGGAGGCGAAGAGAGTAAAGGCTGAGGAGAGAAGAAAGTGGATGGAAGAGTGGACAAAGATGATGAAGGAGGATAGTGAAGTTACAAAAAAGGTCCTGTATGGGATGGTAAAAAATAAGAGGCGGAAGGATCCTACGGATTATGTTAGAATGGTGAACAAAAGGGGACAAGAGATAGAAAATAGGGAAGAACTGAAGAAAATGTGGAAAGAATATTTTGAAGAACTTCTGAACCCAAATGGAAACCACGGTGAGGAGGAAGAAATCGGGGAAGAGGAAGATGAACTGCAAACAGAAAAGGACTTAACATGGAAAGAAGTGGAAGATGCAGTGTGGAAGATGAAAGGAGGGAAGGCACCGGGTGTAGACGAGTTGAGTGTGGAGATGGTGAGAGCAGCAGGTGAGGTGGGGATACAATGGTTGTACCGAGTGATGAGGACAGCATGGAAGGAAAGAAAGACCCCAGAGGACTGGAAAAAAAAGGAATAATTGTCCCGATCTTCAAGAAAGGTAGTAGAACAGAATGCAGAAACTATCTGGGAATAACACTGATGAGTCATTGTGCAAAGATCTTTGAGAAAGTTTTGGAAAGGAGAATTAGGACAAGGATAGAAGGAGGGATGAGGGAAGAACAACATGGCTTCAGAGCAGGAAGGTCCACAGTGGATTTGATTTTTGCTGTAAGGCAGTTACAAGAACAGCACTATGAGTATGGAACAGTTCTACTGATGGCCTTCCTGGACATTGAGAAAGCATATGACAGTGTATGCAGAAACAAAGTATGGAAGTCCCTGGAGGATAGAGTAGAGAAACTGACTATAAAGAGGATAAAGGAGATGTACAAGGGAAGCGTGAGCTGTGTGAAAGTGGGAGGAGAGAGATCGGACTGGTTGGAACAGAGAAACGGCCTGAAACAAGGAAGTGCACTGTCACCGTTACTTTTCATTGTGGTGATGGATGACATAATGACACGAGTGGCACAAGTAATTGGGGAAGGAAAGATGAAAGCAATGGTGTTTGCAAATGATTTGATGATTTGGGGAAACAAGGAGGAGGTACAGGAACAGTTGGACGTGTGGGAAGGAATAACACAAGGATATGGGATGAAATTTAGCATAAATAAGAGTGAGATGGTGATCACAACAAGGAAGAAGGAAAGAACCACAATGGGAATAACAATTGGTGGGGAACAGCTGAAGAAAGTGGAGTGTTTCAAGTAATTGGGAAGCCTGATACAAGATGATGGAAGAAACGATAGAGAAATAAATGAGCGGGGGAGGCAGGCAGAAGCATTCCGGAGGAGTGTGAGAAGCATGTTATGGAGCAAGGATGTCCCTCAGAACAGCAAAAAGATCATATATCAGACGTACTATGTCCCTATCCTGACGTATGCCTCGGAGACCTGGGTTATGAAATGAAGGGAGAAGAGCAAAATACAGGCCAGTGAGATGAGGTTCTTGAGAAGCAGTATTGGAGCTACAAAGATGGACAGAATAAGAAATGAGAGGACCAGAGAATTAATGAAGGAGGAATCATTACAGGATGGTTTAGAGAAATCTAGACTTAGATGGTATGGACATGTAAAACGAATGGAGGAGAAGAGGATACCCAGGAGGGTACCCGAGACGAAGTGGGAAGGAAAGAGACCGAGAGGAAGACCGAGAGACAGGTGGCTGAAGGGGGTGGAAGAAAGCGTGAAGAAGAGAGGAGAAGACTGGACAAGGGTGGAGGCTGAGAGATGATGGGAAGACAGAAGACGTTGGAGAGGCTTGTGTTCCAAACAGACCCGGCCAGTGGCTGGAAACTGTTCAAGATGATGATGATGAAGTTGATGTACTGGTAATAATGGGATAAATGCTGATTGGTGTTCACACGTGGTCGACGTGATTTATATATATTTTGAGGTTATGTTTCATGAATGTTTATATTTATTGTCTTTGGAGGTTGGAATGGTTACTGGTTAAATTTAATTGAAGTGTTGCTTTCCGAAAGTTTGAAATAGGTTATCGTTCGTTGTTACGATCACGTGCAAACACCGTGAAGAACACGAAGTTCTCTTTTAAATAATAAATATTCATTTAAGTAAGATATTATAATTATAATTAATAATGGTTCTTGACTTAGCAGGATTTCATGATGAGGGTTGCTTGGTTAATTTTGATTTTGTTTTTTTGTCAAAGTCGATTATTTGTCGGAGTAAGGTTGGTGTGTCCGCTGGTTGTATTTTGGTCTAATTTTAATTGTGTCGGCATGGTATTTGTTTGGATCTTCTGTGGTCCAAACAAATAATTGGTGGATCCTTGAGATCTAGGTCGTTTAATTGACTTCGGGGGGGATTTGTTTTGATGTAAGGGAGAGGCCTTTTGTTATGTGTTTATTTGTGAAGGGTCAGTGCAAGACCTAAATGTGAGAAGTAGGTTTGCTTGACCGTCTCCATGAAGCTTAGCACTTTTTCATTAATTTGTCCTTGGCGAGACATTTAACTTCCTAGAATATGCGTTCAGTTGAATGTTTGAGATAGGCCTTTTATTGGTTTTTGGTGCGGGATCTCTGTGATTACAGATGTGTCATTTTGATGTGATGGTAGCCTTTAACCCCTGCCGTCAGTTTCAATTATTCCTTTAATCAGTCGCGTAGAGCATCTTCTTCTTGTTCACTTTTGGTGTTTTGTTATCATATTGCATTAGGGGGGGAAGGGGGTGTTTTTCCAGCTAGTTGGGTTTACCCTTTCTTAGTTCTGTGCAATTAGTTTTAGTTCAATGTTTGGTGTGAGTGACTTCTTTTATTTTCAGCGTAGGTTAAGTTTTGCGACTTGCTTGATTAATATCTTTTGGTCGTCATGTCTTCATAGTAAATGTTCAAGGCAACAAAGAAATGTGCAGCAACAAATTAATAACTTAAATTAACTTCGAATCAAATGTAATTGGGCATGACTTAAATTAAGATTCTTTTCTTTGTATTGTTTTCAAGAATATATGTTCGTGTGTGAAAATTGAAATTCATCATTTAGTTAGTGACAATCCCTAGGCAACCTGTATTCCTCTTTCTGGACCTCTAGAATTAGGACCCCCCCCTCCAATCATCCCAAGTGGTGGGGTTACAAATGGTAGCATGAGTAGTGTCCCCATGAATACGCTACATTAAACTCATTGGTCAAATACTTTAAAGTCATATATTGTTCTTTCTAGGGCATTATTGACTATTTTCATTCATATTAGGTCAGGTGAGTGATTTTGTTTTTTATTCCAAATGTCATTGGTTTTAAAATGCCTATCTAAAAAGTTCTTTCTGTATGAACATGTACAGAGATTTATGTTAATTCAAGCTCATATACAAGAATTTCACACCAATTTTTGTAATTATTCTTAAAATACTAAGAAGCAATCAGCAATCAACTGCCCACAGTCATACTTGACTGAATATTTGAACCTTGAAGCCCGCTTTATTGAGATTTTATGATCAATCTGGACCTCAGAGAAAATTAATTGATAACACTTAATTTTAACATGAATTTTTATTAGTATAAGCATGACGAATAGAATACATAGTGTTATCACTGACCGAGTTCAAGCGCGCCCCGCTGTTTGGCTAGCGCTAGCGGCGCACGCCGATTACAACAAATTGTTTGTTTAGACTTACGAATAATAAGTTACCGTAAAAAAGTTTTTATTAACATTCTCATGTAGAACTATCTTTTAAAACCTTCCGTTAGTCGCGCATTGGTCTGACAGTTCCGTGATTCGTTTTAGTTGTAATATCAAGCCAACAATTCAAGTTGCCTAATCTTATCGTCTCGGGACATCATACACCTACCTTAGTAAGCATTTTCCTGGGGTTGTCAAATGACTAGCCTAAAAGTAACTCTACACGAGTAAGTGTGTCGCCTTCTGCTAAAAGATAACGAATCGCTAATTCATGAATCAGTAATTTCAAAGGAATTTGTGACTGATACTGAAGGCAAAGTTGAAACAAGATCCGAAGACTCGGATACTGACCGTGATTTTGATCAGGAGGAACGCGCCCAGTAGGATACGGAATGAAGGCAGCCTTCCATGGTTACTTGTTCTACTTAAAGCGAAAAAATATATAATCCGTCTTAATAATAATAGGCCTAAAATAATAATAGTTGTTGATTCTTTAGGGAATTTGCTGCATTGTGGTCACATAGCCCCGGGTGCTTGGGTGTGTGTAGAATTTGTCTGATAACCTGTGTCATTGTGATGACTGTAGTAGTGTGTGTATTCGGAATTGAGGTAGGATTTGGGTAGGAAGCGGCCGTGGCCTTCAGTTAGGTACCATCCCGGTATTTGCCTGGAGTAGAAGTGGGAAACCACGGAAAACCACATCCAGGATAGCTGAGGTAGGAATCAAACGCGCCTCTTATCAGTTTTGTCTCACGAGGTTGAGTGAACACCGTTCCTGCCCTCAGACCAGAATTACATTTCTTTGCAGAGCTGGGAATCGACCAGGGCCTCCTGCATTCGTGATTTTAACACAGTGGATAGATATTTCGGTAAATTTCGAAAAAATGTGAGGTGCTATTCCTGGTTTTAATTTCCACTTCACGCGAGGAAGTTCCACGTTCTCACAGTTCACTACGAAACAGTCCGCCTTTATAATAATTAAATCTTCCGAAAAGCGCACGTCACAGATTCTACTTTTGATGGACAATTGCTTACCTTTCCGAGGAATAACTCTCGCCCATTTCACAAACAAAAAGGAAGCTTGTAGTTTAACGTGACCGTTAATCTCGCGATCATAAGCCAAGGGACCTCCGTTTTACGTGGAATCCGAACCACAGGACATGGCATTTCACATCGAAAATCTCACATGCATTGACCGGGAATCGAACCCGGGCCGCCTTGGTGAGAGGCATACAGCTTGACCGCTGCGCCACCACGCCCCCCATTTCACGAACAGATTTGTTTCTTTTGGTGGTGTGAAAAAATGTCTACCATCAGATTTTCTTCCGTAACCAGATTTACATCCAGGAACGAAACAATACGAAATTTTCCCGAAACAGCAGAAAATTTAGTTGTTTCCACACACAAAGCACTGCACAGACATTCGTAAACTATTACAAAGAAACAAATTCCCTCGCATAATATGACTTCTCGCGCCTCTCGTGGGCTACTTGTCACACGTGCTTATGGTTCGGCGCGACTTCCGCGCCGTACACTGGCTGGACCATGAACTACAATGCTTAAGGAGCGGAGTGATGACACTGTTTATTTCTAATCATGGTATAAGCATGCAATGGCTGTTTTGGGTACACATCTCTCACTCAATCTTATGCTCACTTCACAGCAAATTAGCTAGGCTGTTAGACCTTAGCGTCTGTTGTAAAACATTACAAAAGAAAAAAACAGTAGAAAGAATCTCTCTGAGTAAGAGAAGAAATTTTAAGCAAGGTTGCAATAAGAACACCCTTGTTATTACCACATTTTCTGCCAATATTTAGCACAATCATTTTGAGGATGCAATTTACAAGTGTTTGCTCATGATAATGTTTCAGAATTACAAGACCAACTTGTAATGCCTCAGTGGGGGACCAGTGTTGCTCACGTCCGTAGGATTAACCCTAAGATACTCTACACGTGTCCCCTAGGTGGTGCTAAGCAAGCAACAGACTTCTGGCGGCCAAACAATCCTAGTGATCTCCTGGCCAATTTACATATCAATATCAATACCATGATGAACTCTAACTCAAATAGTCCTTATAAGGACTCGCACTTCAGAAGAATAGGACCTGCTATCCGCATGTTACAGATCAACGTAGAAGGCATAAGCAGAGCAAAGGGAGAGTACTTGCCCAAAATCGCTCTAGAAAACAACATTGACGTTATTGCTATTCAAGAAACACATACAGAAGATGTAGGCCAACTAAACTCTCGCGGCAAAGTTCCAGGATATGATCTCATAGGGGCAACATAACATACGGTGTATGGTATAGCTACATATGTTCACAATACTATAGACAATGCCTCTCTGATTTCTACTAACACCAGCAATGACATCCACACCGCTGTCATAGAAGTGAGTGGGACAAAAGTCATAAACGTCTACAAGCCACCTGCCGTTCAGTGGCCTCCTTCTGTGGTTCCAAATTACCCACATCCATCTGTCTATCTTGGTGATTTCAACAGTCATCATACTGAATGGAAATATAGTGTTAATGACGACAATGGTGAGGCTCTGGCCACCTGGGCCGACGCACATCACATGCACCTTATTTTTGACGCGAAAGATTTGGCTACTTTCAGATCAGCTCCTTGGAAACGTGACTACAACCCTGATTTATGCTTTGTATCTACGGATGATAATTGTCTGCCTCTACCAACGTCACGCAAAGTCCTACGTGCCTTCCTTCGCAGTCAACACAGACCAGTCATCATTGAAACAAGTTTGAAAGTGCCTATCATCACTTCTACTCCACGACCACGATGGAATCTCCAAAAGGCAAACTGGCCTGCATTTTCTGAGAACCTTGACAAATGTCTGGGTTGGATTCCACCTGTAAGTGAAAGTTACGAGAGATTTGCGGGCGCAGTGATCAGTATAGCAAAGAAGTTTATTCGTAGAGGGTGCAGGAAGGAGTATATTCCTGGATGGAATGAAGTTAGCGAAAACTTGTATGAAGAGTTCCTCACAACTGGTGACCATGAAATATCAAATGAACTACTGCACAGCCTTGATGCCTCAAGAAGACAGAAATGGACTGAAACCGTCGAGAACATCGACTTCAAACACTCGAGCAGGGAAGCTTGGTCCCTTCTTCGAAAACTGGCAGGAGGAAACAAAATAGTACGTGATAACAGCACCATCAGTCCAGTTACTATAGCCTCACAAATGGTGTCAACATCAAAAGCACCCAAGCAAAGAGATCACACCAACAAGATTAAACGAGAGCTTAAAGTCTTCAAAGCAAAGGGTTTAGAAGATAATGAATTATCTTGTCCATTCACATCAGAGGACATTTCAAAGGCACTAAAAGATGTCAAACCAGGTAAAGCTCCAGGCTTTGATGGTATCCACCGAGAATTCCTGCTCCATTGTGGAAAATATGCAAAAGTATGGCTTGCACGCTTCTTCTCTGATATCCTGCAAACTGGGAACATACCTCCTGCACTTAAAAGAACAAAGGTTATCGCCATATTGAAACCAGGCAAACCAAATGATTTACCTCAAAGCTACAGGCCAATAGCACTACTCAGCGCAGTGTACAAGCTACTAGAAAGACTTCTTTACAACAGGATAAGCTCTTTAATCCTTGAACAAGTGCCTATGGAACAAGCTGGATTTCGACCAAATCGCAGTTGTGTCGATCAAGTACTATCACTGACCACCCACATAGAAGCCGGATTCCAGAAAGGGCTTAAGACATCAGTTGCATTCATTGATCGGACATCTGCTTATGACACTGTGTGGAGACATGGCATGATCTACAAACTCCTACGCACAATACCTTGCGGAAGAATAGCCAGACTTTGAAACGTTTTGCTAGCTCCTAACTGTTGGGTGAGAAATGTAACTGTTTACCTTTGCCTAAGCTATGTTGTTTTAATGGGCGCCAAGACCTCAATGCAATGTTGAAATCTAAATTTGTATTTAACAACGTCTAGCTCTGGCAGAACACATTCAAGACTCTATTCACTCAGATCGTGGTATGATTTGATCATTAACCCAACAAACAATTGTATCAGGAGAAGGAATTGGTCTATATCTAATGCTACCTACTGAAAGCAAAGATTGCATTGTAAAAGAAATGAATTTATTATATAAAACAAGTATAGCAAAATTAATAATAATAATAACTATAAAATTTAAATTGGAGCGTTGTGATTTGAATATTACCGATAGAAAATTACGTGAAAACGGAGTCTGATAAATTGATTTTACTCTTATTTCCAAGCTATGAAGTTACTGAAATATGAAATGTAAAACAAAGAAAATGAGAGATTGCGTATTTCTGCGTCATTGGCGCTTACCACTGGAAATTGCCAAAGCATTTCCCTCGTTCTTGATGATGTTGTGAGCTTCCCACAGTCTCCTGGACGTCGTCATCTCCGTCGGAATTTGATGATATACTGGTAGATTAGATAATTCTATGGTCCGTACCTCGGACCCAAACACTCGTACAACCAAGTTTTACAAAAGTTCGTCGCTAACTCCACTGAACATCGGAGCGACACGCACTTGCGACCGTACACCTCAAGTATTTCACAGATTGTCCCTAACTCCACTGAACATCGGAGCGACTCGCACGCGCATCCATACTCCTCAAGTATTTCACAGATAGTCCACGTCCCACGGAACATCGGAGCGACTCCCCCGCGTATAACCACTCTCGGCATGAACTACACAGATTGTTCTCGTTTCACGGCGCGTCGAACGATATATGCACACGTTGGCTCCCCACCATGGTACCGACATCTAGCTTACGTCGTCCTCACTGATTGGCTAGACCCTACGCGCTAGATCCCCACTCCTTCCTCATTACACTCCGCGGGAGGGAGAAGTCGATTTCCGTACCAACAATTCGCCTTTTCTAGACCTTGCGACCCAAGATTGCGTCATGCTTCACGACAAGATTAAGCGTGTACTCGAATTCCCAGTGAGTCATCTCTCTCAAATACCCTAACTGACAAAAACTCCGTAAAATTCCGTAATCAGATAATTTTCTATGATATCGTCGTTCGTAATAATTTGCTGGATAGGGTTTTCTAAGACATAGAAAACCTATCTGAATGCTAATAATTTTTATAAAATGCTCCGAAAATACCTTAATAATAATTATAATAAATTAATAATAATAATAAATTACCATGAAAAATTCTCTTGGCTGAACAATTTGCCGCGTAAATAAATATAGAATGGCTTCCTACTGACTTATGCCAGTTGCATAAAACCCCTCGAAAAACACGTTACAACTTGTGGATAACATGTTAATGAATCGCAGATTTCAAGTAATTTTGGGAAACACCATCAGTAAGGAGAAGAAACTTGACAATGGATTGCCTCAAGGCTCCGTCTTGGCCCCACTTCTCTTCAGCCTCTACATCTCCGATATGCCTGCAACCAGTTCAAGAAAGTTTGGATACGCCGATGATTGGGCAATTGCTACCCAGGAGAGACAAATCGAAAATACAGAACATACCCTAACTATTGATCTACGCATTCTTGATGAATACTTCCGAAAATGGAGGCTGAAGCCGAACCCAAGCAAAACTACAGTGACATGTTTCCACTTATGCAATAAGCTAGCTAATCGTGAACTAGAAGTGTACCTAGGTAAAAATCGCTTGACCCACACCAATGAATCCAATTACCTGGGGGTCATCTTAGACAGAACTCTCTCCTTCAAGAAACACCTGAAGAAAACGGCAGAAAAACTGAAGTCTAGAAACAACATACTTCAAAAACTATGTGGCACTACATGGGGTCCGTCAGCCGACACTTTACGCACCACCGCCCTCAGTCTGGTCTTCTCAACAGCTGAGTATTGTTCTCCAGTGTGGCTAAATAGCAGTTATACCAAACTTGTCGATGCCCAATTGAATCAGGCAATGAGAATGATATCTGGCACAGTAAAATCAACACCAACATTTTGGTTACCAGCACTGAGTCATATTCCACCAGCGGAACTCAGACGCAAACATGCCTTACTCCGGGAGTATAAGAAGATAAATGCCAACGATCAGCTACCAATACACCAGGACATCACTGCTGCTGAAGTGAGACGTCTACGCTCGCGAAACCCCTCCATCCGGACAGCGAGACACCTGGTGAACCAAAACTTCAACCTGCTGCAAAACTGGAAAGAAGAATTGGTGGAAAACATTCCAAGTCAGCTGCAAGATATCACAAACTCCACAACACCACCAAGTGGCTTCCATCTACCCCGGAAAACATGGTCAACGCTAAACAGGATAAGAACAAACCATGGTAGATGTGCAGATCTTCTCTACAAATGGGGATATATATCTTCACCAGAATGCAGTTGTGGTGATCCCAGGCAGACCATACGGCATATAGTGAATGACTGCCCGACGCATTCCTACAGTGGCAACTTCAGTGACTTTGTGGAAGCAGGCCCTGCTGTGATAGACTTTATTAACAACTTGAAAGTGAAACTGTAAATAATGTAAATACACATCTATTCTTGACTAATGTTGATATGTACAGCCAAACGCTAAATAAATAAAAAATGCCTCAGTATTCACCTATTAGTCACAACTTTTCATTTTAAAATCTACATAAAACATACGGCTGATGCTCAGGTTAATACAGTGTGTCCACAAATTCTCTCTGCAGCGCGTGTCTCACCTTGCGCGACGTGTTGGGTTAGCAGTACATTCATGTTATGTTATAATAAAAATTACAATACTCCTCCTTGTTCCGCCAAATCAATATAAGTATGTGAAACTTACAGTTTATATTAATACTTGAGGTACATGTTTCGGGATCTCACTTTCTCCCTTCTTCGGCCTTCATTGTAGTCCAATATTAGCCCATATATATATACGGTGCGTTCAAAAAGTAACGAGCCGGAGGCATAATTACAGAAACCAGTACCTGTTAGAAGTATTGGCCCTGGCTGTTGAGGCACTTGTTCCACTGTGACACAAGGCGGTGAATGGCTGTCTCATAAAATTCCCTGGGCTGCGATGTGAACCAGTTCCGCACGTACAGCTGGACGTCGGCGTCCGAGGTGAATCGTTGGCCCCGCAGAGCCCTTTTCAGGGGACCAAACATGGCATAATCACAAGGAGAGAGGTCTGGACTTTATGGAGGGTGGCCGAGAACCTCCCATTTGAATTTCTGCAGGAGTGCCGCGACTGTGTTGGCCGTATGAGGTCGTGCATTGTCGTGGAGCGACCAAGGCGGCTATGGCATTCACTGTCACTCGGCGATCCTGGGTAATGAGTGCATCAACCAGCTGGACGCTGTCATCGGTAATGCAGGGGGGTGCCCCAGACCGGGCATCATCGGCTAACGACACCCGTCCTTCCCTGAAGCGCTTGTGCCACGCCTTGACCCTTGCAAGGGATATGCAGTGTTCGCCGTACACTTGTGACATTCGGCGATGAATGTCTGTTCCCCGTACTCCTGCCGCTGTCAGAAACAGAACAACACCTCTCTGCTCGGTTGATGCCTCCATGTCACTGTTTGCAATGCGACTGGCAACGTTAGAAGATTGATGCATGCTGCTGCTCGCTTTGTATAGTCACGTGACGTGCACGCGTGCCCTCTAGCGACGGGTTGTGACCTTCCGCGCTCTGGTCGGAACCACACCTCATTACACACGCCACGATTAGCCGATGTAATCACCAGTTTGTCATTCCAGCCTCCAGCTCGTTACCTTTTGTACGCACCTTGTACATAGTCAAATAACATTAATTCCATATAAGAAAACACATTAAAAAACCTTAACAAACACAACCAATTATGCTTATATTAAAAATCATTTTCAATACAATCAACTTACAATTCATGATTTATGGTGGTGAAAATTGGATCAAGGTGATAAGAATTCAATCCAACATTTTGCTTAACTGCTGCTGCCTACTCTAGGAAGCATTGAATCATCAAAATTGTGTCTGCACTATACACACTTCCATTTTGACGAGTTTGGACAGGATCAAAACTGTACATGGGTCCATTCCATTTAGATCAAACAATATTGAGCTATTACAGTGTATGATGTGCTTGATGATGCCGATTGATTGACGACCACAAATCGTATTAATTGCACGAATGATTCCTTGAAATTCCTTTCTTCCTATGAGAATGGCTGAAAGTAACATGCTTGTAGCACCGAGCCGTATCTTTACAATTGATCCTAGCAGTTGAGATGATTATTCTATCGAATAAAAAGAGAAATGGGTAAAAATGTTGAAAATTTTAATTAAGAAACTGAGAAACATTTTTCATTTAACCAGAAAACGAGCCCAACTACGGGGAACAATGTCAAGATGGCCTGAAAATGTGGAGACTTCATGATCCCATGTTGAGTCCTAGACTTAAGTCATTACCGTCCGGACTATTATCTACTGTAAAAAAAAAGGAAACATTAATTTTAAATTATGATCCCACATAAACGTGAACACGAAAAATGTGTCAACAATCATGTTCACAAGAGGCTTACCTTCTGCCCAGTTTGTCGAGTGTGTGTTGCCGGTGCCAATCGGTAATTGTGTGTGCTGGAATACAGCGCTCGCTATTAGAATGACGGGGAAACGCCGTGAGAGGGACCGGGTGGAGGGGTGGGCGGAGGGAGAGCTCAAGCAAACCCGATGATGTTGCAAGGAAAACAATTTATTACATTAAATTAAGAACAGTAATGCAATTATATATACGGTACTCACCACTATCACACTGTGCTCCGTAAAGTTTCCAACGGCACGGAAAACCTCTTCCACTTAAAACACATGCTCTTCAGTAGACTCAGCTTACACAAGAACTTGGCAAGAACACAACTTACAGTGTCAACACTGTCACGCACAGGCACTCGCTGTCAGCTATAATGAACCGGTATTCCCCACCCTATCACTCCAGTTGAAGGTCAACTCGGAACAAGTGCATGCTTATGCCAACCGCTGTGGTGAGACTTGGCGTATACAGCGACATGAATGTGCTGTCAACCTAACATGTCCCGCAATGCGAGACCCGCGTAGCTTGCGGCTGCGGAGAGAATTTGCGGATACCCTGTATAATATAATTTAAAATTCTTTCTGCAACTAACATCTTCACTTAATACAACAATCAAAACCACATTCTCACAGTTGAATTGGACATTGTAATTGGTACAGTATATGCCTAATATTTGGGTTTCCTACCTTTCTTCTTTCATTTACTTTGAACTACGTATTTCATGTTAAGCACATACTGTAGTGCTACATCTGACACATTACAACAAGTGTGGAGATCAGTGCTGCAATGCCTGCCCAAACCTTACAGGTATAAACAAGACCATGTGCCTGGAACCATGCAGAATCAACATGTATGCTACAAGATTAATGTATCCAAAGCTGACAACACTACATGGCACTGACATACTGTTAATAGACATATGATACTCACCAATTGGGTGGTAATAATGGATCAACGGTGCAAGCTCCTGCTTCTACCAGTAACCAAATATTATCACATTCAGCCCAGTACATCTCTTCAGCATCATCATCTCCAAATACACCAGAATCACCTGAAATATCTGGATCAAATATACTTTGGTCTGATTCAGGATGTACTTCAATCCCCACCATAGAACCAGCACTTCGAACAGGACTCCACACTTTAGGATGTTTCTTAATACTCTCAACTGCGATCTTTCCACTTGCTAACAGAGCATTCAATTTAGCAGATTCTTCGGTGTGTTCTTGAATAGCTTCAACAGATCCACTGCCATCATGGACAGAGGTGAACTGTTCTTCATCCCTAGAGAAATAAGAAACAATATTAAGTGACTTCTCATATTTTCATAACACATAACCTAGGAGAACTGAAACTGCAGCTTCCATCACATGGAATAGTTTTCAGTAAAAGGTTTTCCTATCATCATCCACCTCTCTATTATTCTGAATTTCAATACTTTACAAATAAAATGTAACTTTTCCAAAAAAATATTAAAACATGCTTCTTCTGTACCATGATGTGTGAATGACTAACTGACCATCTATGAGACCATGGTATGTACAAGGCTAAAACAATCAATCACAGAATAGAAAAAAAAAGGGGAAAAAGGACATGACAACAATAGGCAAGTGGGGGAAGGAAAAACGCAAGCACAAGAAGATTATCATTTTCACATTTGTCACACTGCCATACCTGCCAACTTTCAAAAATAGAAATCCAGAAGATCCCAAACGTTTAACGCGTACAAGCGTCGCAAGGTCTTAAAAATAGCGAGAAAAGACTACAGTGAAAGAGATAAGAAACTCTTGGTGATGTCAGACTAATTCGTTGTGCCAGTTTCCAAAAATATTGCAATTACATCAAGAACAATATAATTCTGTAGAATATGCTTCCCTGAAAGACTGATATCGTTTCTTACTAGAATTCATCTCGAAAACACTAAATCGCACAAAAATTCGCCACACATTTGCACGAATACCAGAACTACAGCAAACACCGCTTAAAACAAAGCTTTCCCACTAACAAACAGTCGAAGCACAAAGAGTAATATACATGCAGCGATAATCTGCGAGATGTGATCGTAGATCGACAGTTCGATCGACTTTCAGCGTAATGTCAAACGCAAGGAATTAACAAAAGCGCAGCGATAATCTGCCATACGGGATTATCGATAAACTTATCGGTCGATTTTCAGTCACTTGCATCTCAGAATAGCAGCTATTATCGAAAATCGAAACTGAAATGCGATTTGGATGCAGAGATCGAAAACAAGCAAGGGAGTTGAAAAACCGGAAGAAAAAAAAACTATGTTAATCCGGACAACCGGAAAACACCCCAAAAATCCGGAAATCTTCCGGGAAAACCGGAAAACTTGGCAGGTATGCACTGCCCTTCTCATGCCTTCAATCCACCTAATAGCATTAAATCACTGGCGAGTGTACCAGAAAATTCAGACTGTTGAGCAGATTGATTACATTCAAGGATGCTGGTGTGCTGAGCTGTACGATTGCCCTTGTCCTTTCAATACATTTGACCCTATCTGACCCTGTCTTTCCTCTGCGTTTTTCACCCTTCATCTGCAGCTGTGTCATGTTTCTATATTTCATATACTGTCCAACAATTGTTTGCATATCTCCGTATGGTATTTCCTGTATAAATTGTTAAGCCTCGAGAATGATGGACCGGCCCCGTGGTGTTGGGGCAGCTGCCTGCCTCTCAACTGGAGGCCCCAGGTTCGATTCCCGGCTCTGTCAGGGATTTTAGGAACTGACGTGAGGACAATTGAGTAGCTGTCTGACCAGGCAGCACCCAGGTCACGGAGACCAAGATTAACAGCCATGGGGATCCGATGCGCTCGCGCATCACCCCAATATCTGCAGGCCAAATGGCTGGGCACCGGTCGCTTGGTAGGTCTAGGCCCTTCATGGGCTGTAGTGCCAGGGGTTATTATATTGAGAATAACGGACTGATTCATCAAGTAACAATTTCACAATAAAAGATGCAATGGCAGATGATAAACTAAACGCAACTTGAGACAGTGAAAAACAAATTTTCATATAGTCAGATCGTGGCCACAATGAGCTAAAGTTAGTTCCAAGCAGGTTCTTTGCAGGGGGGGGGGGGGGGGCTCAAGATGTCTGATGTTCATCCTAAATAGCCAAAATATCACAACATAAACAAGAGATGAGACAATACTCTATATTTGAAACTATTTTAGAAAGTAATCATGTCCATGCTTGGAATTTGTGGCTTATAAACATACAAACATGGAATTTAGCAATTAAAACGTTAGCATATGGTCTTTGGCCACAATTGTGATGCCAAGAAACAGTCAGCCCAAGGAAAAAGATCTTTTATGGAGTAATAAACATTTCTGCCATCTTCCTCGTATTTTAAGAAGGAATGCCACTAAATTCTGAATCTAGTGTCATAAAACATGAAGATTCATTAACTAACAAGATTTGAACAAATTTTGCATCTATTATTAAAGCAAGAAGTGTGTTGTCACCCTTATTGTTCTTAAAAGGTGATGGATGACATAATGAAGGCAGCAATGAAGGACTATAGTAGGGCAAA
Organism: Meconema thalassinum; assembly: GCA_946902985.2. Taxonomy (NCBI): domain Eukaryota; kingdom Metazoa; phylum Arthropoda; class Insecta; order Orthoptera; family Tettigoniidae; genus Meconema; species Meconema thalassinum. Next base: position 688,176,249 of record OX336389.2, on the reverse strand, counting down.
AATGAAGGTAATGTTTGCAGACGATGTTGTGATCTGGGGCGAGGATGAGATGGAGGTACAAGAACAAAAAAAAAAGTCAACCCCTGGCACTATCCAGCCCATGGCGGGCTAAGGCCGACCAAGCGACCGCTGCCCAGCCATTTGGCCTGCAGATATTGGGGTGACGCGTGATCAGCGCGTCGGGTCCCCTCGGCCGTTAATCTTGGTATTCGTGATTGGGGCGTTGTCTCACTGTCAGACAGCTACTCAATTGTCCTCACGAGGCTGAGTGCATCCCGTTCCAACCCTCACGGCAGTTTAAAAATCCCTGACGGAGCCGGGGATCGAACCCGGGGCCTCCGGGCGAGAGGCAGGCGCGCTACCCCAACACCACGGGGCCGGCAGGTACAAGAACACTTAGACGTAATAAATGAAAAGATTGAGCAATGGGCATTGAAGATAAATGTGGAGAAGAGTAAAACAGTGGTGATGAGTAGAGGTAAGAAAGAAGGAAAAGGAGTAATCAAAGTCGGAGATAAGGAATTGGAAGTTGTGAAACACTTCAAATACTTGGGAAGTGAACTGACTGAAGATGGAAGACTAGATTTGGAAATTAGCAGAAGAATACAACTCGGGAGTGCTTTCTACCAACAGGTACGGGGACTAGTATGGAATAAGAATATACCAATTAAGGCCAAAGAAGCTATGTACAAAGCATGTTATGTTCCTATAATGACATATACAGCAGAAACTTGGACAATGACGAAGAGGGATGAGAGCAGAGTACAGGCAGCTGAGATGAGATTTCTGAGACGTATCGTCCAGAAAACGAGGAGAGACAGAGTGAGAAATGAAGACATACGGAAAGAACTGGGAGTACAGAAACTAAATGACAAACTGGAGTAAAACTGAGATGGTTTGGACATGTCAAACGGATGAATGAAGCAAGGCTACCTAGACGAGCACTGGAAAGACAGATGACGGGGAAGAGAGGACGAGGAAGACCAAGAATGCGTTGGATGGACTCGGTGAAGAATAGCAATAGAAAACAGAACCAGGATTGGAACACCGTGTCTGAAGAGGAATGGTGGAATGACAGAACAAAGTGGAGAGGAACCATATTTGCCCCCAACCAGTGTCAGCTCGAAAAGGGGAAATGAAGATGATATTAAAGCTGAAGACCACAATCTCCAACAGTGCTTCACTGTTTTTAAGTTAATAACCTTGTATGTATCTGTTTTAAGTTTTAATTATACACTTGGCAATGCATGTAGATTTTTATTATCTACAACTGCACACCCATAGCTGCAGCAACAGCTCAGCGCCAGTGTGATAGTCCATCTATATACGAGTTGTCTCAAACGTGTGTGGTGATTTCAGTAGGTATTTCATTAATCATAAACCAGATGGCAAGTAAATCACATCAATGATAATCATTAGAAAGCACTAATGGATAGTGAACCTAGAATTCCAAAAATTGATTTCATTATTTTTTTTATTAAGGGCAGAATAGTTCTTTTGACTTATGAAATATTACAAGTAAATGTTATTTTAAATCTAAATTAATGCTTTTCCGTCGGTCAACACTATTGTAGGCCTACCCATTTGTAATGGGTGTTTATTAATCTCGTATTTTTTTTTTTAGGTTTAGAGAAACACACATTACAATTGGGTACAATCATGTTGACTGACTAAAGCATTAACTTCAATTACTAAGGGAAAACTGAAAAATGGCTTCCACCACAATATAATTTTAGTAGGACAAGAAAAGATAACTAGGTATGGATGGGGAGACAGAAAGACAAAAACAATGATCGATCTTATCCTAGTGGAAAAGGATAAACGTAGACAACTGGTAGATGTGACAGCTATGCCAAGAGGAGATTTTGAAGGAGACCATAAGTGGTGATAGCCAAATTAAGGCTTGGGAAAATCACAAAGCTTGCGGAGAAAAGGGAAAGAAAAATAAAGGTGTGGAAGCTAAAAGAGAGAGAGGCAATGGAAAAGTTCCAAGAAGACTTGAAAAAGGAAATTCCCAAAGACGAAGCAAAAAGTGTCGAACAGGAATGGGCATGTTTTAGAAATTGTTTTGCGAAGTGTGCAGTAAACACTTGTGGAAGACTATCAGGGAAGAAAAAGGAAAGGGAGACCCCTTGGTGGAACAACAGGGTAAAGGAAGCTGTTAAAGAAAAACAAATGGCATGGAGGAAGTGGATAGGCAGTAAAAATGCAGAGAAATGGCAAAAATATAGAGAAGCAAAGAAGGCATGCCAAAAAATTGTACAAGAAGAAAAAAGGAAAAGTTGGGAAGGTTTCACGGAAACTTTGGAGGAGGATATCCAAGGAAGTAAAAAGGTTCTATATGGATTGGTGAAAAACAGTGTAAAAGGTAGGGAAAACACAAAATTTGTAAAAACTGAAGCAGGACAGATATTGTATCAAAGAGATGATATATTAAAAAGATGGGAAGAATACTTTTCAAAGCTATTAAATGTTAAATACATCGAACTGGAAGATGAAAAAGAACAAGAAGAAACAATGGAAGAAGAACAACAACAAGAAAAGGAGATCACTATGCTAGAAATAGAGGAAGCCATACAGAAGATGAAGAGCGGTAAAGCAGCAGGAGAGGATGAGGTGTCCGCGGAAATGATAAAAGCAGCGGGACCAATAGGTGTACAGTGGTTGTATAGATTATTTAGAATAATTTGGAAGAAGAAAGAGATTCCAGAAGAATGGGGAAAGGGATTAATTATCCCGATTTTTAAGAAAGGTGACAAAAAGGAATGCAATAACTACAGAGGGATCACTCTTATCGCTCATGTAGCTAAGATCTTTAAGAGAGTTCTGGAAGGCAGACTGAGGAGGAAGATAGAAGGAGAGATGGAAGAAGAACAGTATGGTTTTAGGAAAGACAGATCAACATTTGACCTAATCTTTGCATTAAGGCAAATGATGGAGAAAAGATGGGAATTTGGAAAAGACATGGTGATGACATTTATTGATATTGAGAAAGCGTACGACAGTGTGCCTCGACAGGTGGTTTGGAATGTATTAAGGAAAAGGAGAGTTAACGGAGCTGATGTCCAAATGTTAAAAGCTATGTACAAATATTGTGTGAGTAGCGTGAAGACCAGTATAGGAGAAACAGAATGGTTTAAAGTGGAAACAGGTCTCCGACAGGGAAGTGTATTGTCCCCCTTACTATTCATCATAGTCATGGATGAAATTCACAAGAATGTTAAACAGAGATTGGGACAAGAGGCAACAAAGGCCATGCTGTTTGCAGATGATATAGTGATATGGGGCGAGGATGAAAAGGAAGTACAAAAACAACTAGATGTATGGAATCAAGAAATAGAGAAATATGGGATGAAAGAAAGCACAGAGAAGAGCAAGACAATGGTAATGTCAAGAGGAAGGAAGGAAGGAAGAGGAAAGATAGAATTGAATGGGAAAATTCTAGAAGTGGTTAAAAGTTTCAAGTACTTGGGAAGTGTGATCACAGAAGATGGAAGGATAACTGAGGAAATTGGAAAGAGAATACAACAAGCGAACAGTTCTTACCAGAGCATAAGGGGTATTCTGTGGAACCGAGATGTCCCAAAGAAATGTAAAAATGTATTATATTCAACCTACTACAGACCCATACTAACATATGCAGCTGGAGCGTGGACTACTACAAAAAGAGAGGAGAGTAGAATACAAGCCGCGGAGATGAAATTCCTAAGAGGTATAGAGGGCAAGACCAGAAGAGATAGAGTTAGAAATGAAGAGATTAGAAAAAGGACAGGAATCTTGAAGCTGCAGGACAGGATAGAAACAACAAAGTTAAAGTGGTATGGACATATGATGAGAATGGGAGAGGAGAGAGTACCAAAGAAAACTTTCTGTGAAAAGATGACAGGGAAGAGACCACGAGGAAGGCCCCGAAAGAGATGGGCAGATACAGTGTGGGAGTGTGTAGAGAAGAGAGGAGGAAAACCTGAAGAAGTACTAAAAACAGGAGAGGAGTGGTGGAGAGACAGGAAACGTTGGAGGTCCTTAATTCACAACCCGACCCACGAAGCTGGAAACGGGAAATGAAGATATGAAGAAAAGATAGAAACTAACAACAACAACAACAACGTTGCAGTTTCAACATCTTATTTAACTGTCTGGCTTTAGAGATGTTCAAGAGTGCCAGAATCTTGTCCTGAAGGGAATCTATAATGCTAGCAAATCTACAGACACTTGAAACACCCGTTAATGGCAACAGACTAAGGATTGTACTGGCAATCTTAGCCCTCAAAAGCCAATGCTAAAAAACACTGCACCACTCAGTCTGATCCTCGATCTGTTTAATTTTGTTATACAAGCAATATTTGAGCGGTTGAGAGCCAAGTGGTGTAACTCCTCTCAGAATCACAGGAAACTCTAACCCTTATGTCAAGCAGACGTAGCTCAGGGCCAGTGTGTGTGAAGCATTGGAAGTTAGCATTGTTCGTCTGCCACAAAAGTTAGAATTTCCTGTTATTCCAAGAGAAGTTACACCACTTGGGCTCTCAAGGGCTCATTTTATAAGTTCTGAACTAAGCTTTGTGCCTTTCTACTTTTCTACTTTTTCTATAAATTTTGTTGGAACCTGTGAAGAACTCCAAAAGTGGGTTTTATTATATTAAGAGTGCAAAAAGTTATAAATGATTTATAATGGAGTTGGTTTCTGGTGAATAACAATACAAGCATAGAAACAGGTCTCTCATTTCATGATATATTGCTTTTTCTTCTTCCCCTAACCCCGTCATAACACCACTTTTTCTTCTTTTGTGCACCTATATGACTATTTCTGATAAACAAGCACGCATGATTGAATTTTGTTTGATGCAAAATTAAATATACACGAAATAACACATTATTTGCCCAATTGTTACCACAGGCCTTGCAGCAATAAATGCTCTCTCGTTGTTCACTATCATGTTGACTAGCAACAGTCCGGTGTCCTTAATCCTTTTGCCTTCAAGCTCTCAGCTGATGGATGTGTCAAAACTGACAGCCATATTTACCACACTATGTTACACACTTCTTTTAAAATTACTTGGAAGGCACACCAATGAAGATATCAACATGAAAGTTGGTAAACTTAAAGTATATATCACTTATTATTACTGCAAGTAAGTCATGTCTCTTAACCAAAAGGGTTTAATGTTAAAAAATAAGAAATTTAAAATCAAAATTACAAGTTTCAGAATTTGAAAGTTTGGAAGTAATTATAGAAAATGGTATTTACAGCCCAAGTTTGTTATTCATGTCAGTAGGATGGCTATATTGTTTACTAGCATAGTAAATATCAACATTCTATGTGCATTAGATCCAAGGATAAATTAGAATGTTTATAATGATGTAACGCTGAAAAATGTCAGCCATTTTTGCATAAAACACATTTTTTGAAACGAATATGTAGCACTCACCAATGAAGATATCACTGGATCAGCATTATCCTCTACACTTTCCGATTCGGACAGAGAAACATCATCACTAGAATAATTATAAAGATATTCAGCAGGAGCTGGATAAGGGGAAATGATGATGATGATTCAGTGATATCATCATCAGCCAAATGAAGTCTTTCCGCCATGTCACACACGGCAAATAACTAGGCCTAATCTAACTGAACTATATCTAACACTTCACTATCACTATGCACCTAATTACCTAAGAAAACTATTTAAATAATGAACTAACACTTTAACCCGGGAGGGGTCGCGTCAAAATAGTTTCGTGATGGGTCGCGCACGGTCATTATGACCGGGGTGTATAAAATACTATTTTTTTGTTTCAAAACACATATTATTATTATGGAAAAATATATCCATGAAACTAAATACCAGGTTTTGTACCGAAACACATTGTACTGTATTATTGAAGAAGAAAAATATATATCAATGAAATCCACATAATCTATTGATTTAATCATCCTCGGAATTATCCTGGGTAGCATCAGGATTAGTGCATTCCACCCAGGTAACACATGTAAGTTCCTTACGAAACATCTTCCAGATCCACCAATCGGTTGAACTAGCCTTGAAAATACAGGGAGTCCAGAATTATCAACGGAAAACGGTCCCTGAGGCTGCTTACCAGCGTACCCTTCCATGTACATCGTGGGAAACTAAGCTCTCCACTAACTGACTGGGAATGAAAGTGGGAACAGCAAATGCAGACACGTGCAGAGGATGAGTCCATTGAAAGGTATAGGAGGATAGGAAGCTTTACGGCGTGAAATTATTTCGGAGTAAAAAATGTATGCGCCCGGTCTAAAAGACCGTGACGCGACCCCTCATGGGTTAACTACGGTAAATATATTGCCTATGATATAACTTAATTTTACGATATGACCACGTATGAAAACACAGAGAAATGAACGCAAGTTTGCCGCCGCCGAGACGATGTAAACAAGACTTGGAACTCCAGTGAGCACATGTTTCAGACTCTAAGAATATCGATAAATACAGATAGCCGGAAGCTCCCGCAGAGTATAATTTGAGATACAACTGTACTCTTCTTATTCCGTGCAAAAATGCTGCTATCTGGCTAGTAAATAATGAACTAATAATAAAAAAGACGGGTAACGACGGATCGTGTCAGTTTTCGCAGGACCCGTGGGTACCGATAGATCGTTACCTTGAAAGCCAAAGAGTTAATAAACTTTGCATAAGCAATAAACATAAGAAAAGGAAATATTGTTCCTTTGTGCACCAAGTCGAGATTTCATGGGGCAAACACAACAAAATATTAAAATAGAAGCATTTGTAAGAATGAATATTCCAGTAAAGACATTTGTATTTACTTTCAACAATTTTTATGCAATATGTAAGAAAGATTACTTGATGCATTTGATTTTCATTTGGCCTATGTTGTACAATGCCAATCCCTGAGTGTAGGGATAGCATGCTTGTTTCTTATAACAAGCAATTCCCGGCTCCATCAGAGATTTTAGAACAAACATGAAGTCTGGTTACAACCACGAAGCCTTGTGAGGACAATCTACTAGCTGTCTGATCTGAGAGCGCAGCCATCCCAATCATAAAAACCAAGATTAACGGTCGCTTGGGAGGACAAGCCCCTTGATGGGCTGTTAAGCCAAGGTTTCTTTTTAATGTAGTGTACCCTTAGAAAAGAAGCAGAATACCAAGACTTGTAGTTCGGGGTTATCATCGGTTCTTGTGAAGGTGTAATAGAGATGTAGTGCTTCAAATAACTTCTAGGATTCTAGAAATGAAAAACAACAGTATTTACTAACAAATAAAATTTAATAACTGAATCAAACAAATAGATAATAAGCATAATCCACCCTTAATTTGTTCCACACCCAACATGAACGTACTGACACAGACTAGCCTGGCATACCACGGTGGCATGGCATAACAGCTGTCAAACAAGTAATTGTGACTGCAAATATCACTTAAAGTTGACACAACTTACAGATTACAAAAGACCCCAACATAACAAAATAACAAAAATACAAGAATCTAAATATATGAGCGGCATGCGTCTAAAGACTAACTATAGTAATGAGCACTATGACGGACGTTCATTTCCGACCAAACAGTAGGTTAGGTTATGAACCCCGTACTGTGAAGGCGAGTGGCGGAAATATGGGAACAACAAATTACATAAATAACATAATACTGACATACTCTAACGTTAATTTAACAAAACCAAATACACGTGTGTATTTTAATACAAGGGCTGCTGGATCACCGACTTATACCAGCAAAAAAAGGAATCCATTACGTGACATGAACAAACTTGGCTGGTTGCCAAATTACATCTACCAAGAATACACTGGCCTAGGATATATAAGCCAACAACAACAAATACCAATTTAAATCACGCCGGAAAATTGACGTAAGACACAATGAACAAATAAGTCATAGGCATAAGAAATCTTCGGCCAGACGGCATGGCAACTCCCCAAATTAATCCAAATAACCTTAAATCATCAGGCTTTTAAAGCAAACATTACGTGTCAACAACAGGAGGGGAGCGTGATGGCGCAGTGGCTTAGCTGCTCGTCTTTCACCCGGACGGCCGGGGTTCGAATCCCGATGACAGTGGGGTGGAAGTTTCACCTGAAAAATCACGTGGCGTCAGGAAGGGCATCCGGCCTTAAATCCCGGCCAAAACCAAAATGAGCCTGGTTGGCTCCGGCGACCCCAATTAATTGGGAAATGCCGAAGAAATAGATAGATTACATGTCAACAACAGGGCTGTAGTCAGCTTGATCTGTTATCGCAACACCTGAGACAGTGGCTGGTTCACACTCCCCTCTCGTAGTCAATATGTGTGTCACGCTAATAATAGTGTTACGTGCCACCCCTAGTGGCACTTTTGTTAACTGGATTACGGTGGGTAGGAAGCACAACACCAATTACTCCTTAAAGAAATAATTAACTTTATTGTGGCCAGAAATATACACTACTCAACAGCAAATAGCAATTATTTGCTTACTCCAGTTTCCTCAAGTCGAGAATACTTCCCCTTTCACTTGTCAACAGACCACAGTTAATCCCTCGTAATGAGGTGGCCCCGTACGCTAGCTCGAAATAGCTGCACTAGCTCTGTCACTCACTGTTTCACAAGCACCACAATCACTTCCTCGGTGTCAAGAGAATCAGCTTCACTCCCTCAAAACACAGTTCCTCTGTAGGAGTCTCACTTCCCCGCTCCACTAGGGGTTTCGCAAGTCACCACACTTCTGTCGCTCACGATAATCGCTCACACTAGCTCGTAAAACACAACAACAGAAAACTCTGTCCCCTCACTGTTGAAGCCAATTATATAGCAGGCTGGTGACTCAATAAATTCTAGAATCGTCCAGGACACACGGCTTCTCGACATTTCCTTCGCTGGTGGTGTCACGAAGATTCTGGACCATCCCTTTCACTTCGTAGTCCGTTGCGTAACGCGCATGCAATACACTGAGGGAGAGCAGTCCAGCCCTGGGGCAGTTTTGACTCATGCGGCGAGCGATGAAACGAACTCACAGCCGTAACACCACCCCCTTCCTAAAAAGGCTGATCGTCCCGATCAATCATTGGTCCGTCTGTGTCCCTCCGTAGGCTGCCAGGCGATCTCGATGCACGATCTTCATCTTCGCCCTCGTGCTCCGCTGGATCCTGTAGACGACATCGTTGATCCGTTTCACGACTCGGTACGGGCCCTCCCAGGACTTCTGCAGTTTGGGTGACAGGCCTTTCTTCCGTAATGGGTTGAAGAGCCAGACCAGGTCGTCCTCGTGGAATCCGCCAGCATCCGTCTGCTGGTCGTATCGGGTCTTCATTCGGTCGGTCTCAATCCGCAGTTTCCTCCTCGCGAACGCGTGCACGTCCTCCAGTTGGTCGACCAGTTCTTGACAATACTGGCTTACCAGGATCGGATCATTCCCAGGTCGGCCAAAGGCAAGATCAACAGGTAGACGGAGCTCCCTCCCAAACATGGCCCGGGCTGGTGTGCACCCGGTGGCTTCATGCACGGCGGCGCGGTAGGCCAGGAGAAATAGTGGAAGATGTTTGTCCCAATCCCTCTGGTGCTCGCTGACGACTATTCGAAGATGGTTCTCGATGGTGCGATTGAAACGCTCTACCATCCCGTCGGACTGAGGGTGCAGTGGCGTTGTCCTTGTCTTCCGGATTCCCAGCAGCTGGCATAGGTTCTGGAACACCTGCGACTCGAAGTTCCTCCCTTGGTCGGAGTGCAGCTCCAGGGGTACTCCGTACCGGCTGACGAATTCCTTCACCAGGGTCTCTGCAATCGTCGCGGCTTCTTGGTTAGGGAGCGCATACGCCTCCGGCCATTTGGTAAAGTAGTCGCTGACGACTAATATGTAGCGGTTCCCTGCCTCGCTTAACGGGAATGGCCCAGCAACATCGATGGCCACTCTCTCCATGGGGCCACCCACGTTGTAGGTCTTCAGTGGACCCCGTCGTCTTCGTCCTGGGCCCTTGCTGGCTGCGCAATCGTGGCACCTCGCGCAGTGGTTCTCCACGTCTGTTCGGCATCCGATCCAGTAGAACCGCTCTCTCAGCTTCTCCAGGGTCTTCTTTATCCCTAGGTGTCCACCAGATGATCCTCCATGAACTTCCTTCAGGACTTCCTCCGTCATAGCCTTTGGAACGACGACTTGTTCCCGAGATGTCTTCCCGTCGGTGCTCTCCCAGGTACGGCAGATGAGGCCATCCTTTACAATCAGCGAGTCCCACTGCGCCCAGTAGGACTTAAACTTTGGGCTGCAGTCACTCACAATGTTCCACCCGGGTCTGGGGACACAGGCCCTCTTCCATTCGGCTATCAGTCCCAAGTCATCATCTTCTGCTTGCGCCCGCGTGAAAGATTCGGGGCTCCAGCTCCCTTGGAGTTCCACAGTAGTCCTTCGGCACTGTATCCCGGTGTTCTCCTCCCTTCGGGCACAGAAGGTGCAGTCTTCGGGGCACGGTCTTCGTGACAGGGCGTCGGCGTTAGAATGCAGTTGGCCTTTCCTGTGCTGAATCTCAAAGTTGTACTGTTGAAGCCTCTCTAACCACCGCGCGAGTTGACCCTCGGGCTGCTTGAAGTTCAGGAGCCACCGCAGGGATGCATGGTCGGTCCTGATGAGAAATTCTTGCCCGTACAGATACTTGTGGAAGTGTTCAATGGTCTTCACGATGGCGAGCAGCTCCTTCCTGGTGACGCAGTAGTTCCTTTCTGGCTTTGATAAGGCCTTGCTGAAGTAGGCCACTACTCTCTCCTCGCCGTCCACTACTTGCGACAGGATTCCCCCTATGCCAAAGTCACTGGCATCGGTATCGACGATGAACCTTGTTCCCGGTGTGGGGTAGGCCAGAATAGGAGCGGTGCACAGAGCTTGCTTGAGTTGTTCGAAGGCACTGTGGCATTCTGCTGTCCACGTGAAGAGTTGGTCCTTCTCTGTCAGTCGATGTAAAGGTTTGGCGATGTCGGCGAATCCTCTCACGAAGCGACGATAATAAGTGCAGAGTCCCAGGAAGCTTCGTAGTTGGGACTTGTCCTTCGGAACTGGCCACTCCCTCACAGCTGCGGGCTTCTCTGGGTCGGTGCGCACCCCTTCCTCGGAGACGATATGCCCAAGGTACTGGACCCGCTTCTGGAAGAGCTGACACTTCTTGGGGCTCAACTTCAGCTGGGCAGCCCGTAGCTTCAACAAGATCTCCTTCAGGTTGCTGTAGTGCTCCTCGAAGCTCCTCCCCAGAACGATGACGTCGTCTAGGTAGACCAGGCAGGTCTTCCAGTGTAGTCCCCTCAGAATGGACTCCATTAGCCTTTCGAAGGTCGCAGGGGCGTTGCACAGACCGAATGGCATGACGGTGAACTGCCAGAGCCCGCTGCCCACAGAGAACGCAGTTTTCTCGCGGTCCTTAGGGTGGACCTCCACCTGCCAGTAGCCACTCTTCAAATCCAAGGTGGAGAACCATCTTGACCCTGATATGGTGTCCAGCGTGTAGAGGGTAGCTGTCCTTCTTCGTGACGTCGTTCACCCGCCTGTAGTCCACGCAGAACCTGGTGGAACCGTCCTTCTTCTTCACAAGCACGACCGGAGAACTCCAAGGACTATGTGATGGCTCGATCACCCCTTGCTCCTTCATCTCATCTACCATCCGGTCGACTTCGGCTTGCTTGGCGAGCGGGACACGTCGGAATGGGGCCCTAATCGGGGCGCTGTCCCCAACGTCGATTCTGTGCTGGACCAAGCTTGTCCTGCCGAAGTCTTTGCTCCCCACGGAGAAGACATCCTGGAATTTGCGTAGCAGGTCGTGAAGTTGGCGTGATTGCTCTTCGTCTAAATGGTCCTGGGATCCTTGGTACAGCTTCTGTAGTTCTTCTGGCAGGGCGCGTCTTCTTCGGTTGTCCGTCTGCAGGTGTCCGTCCGTCGCTTCTGTGATGCGGGCAATCCAGGTAACGGGCTCGCAGACTCCTAGGTTGGTGTCCCGGTGAACCGTAATATCGTAGTCGTTCAGGTTGGACAGGCGAACGTACGGCCGAGGCGTCGTGTTGATGAGCGTCTTGGCTACTAGCAATCCTTTTGCCTGGATGTCCTCATATTTTGGCTAGATGACAGCAGGCACTCCCTCAGCAGTTCCGTCGACAATTACGGCGGCGTTGACCTCCGTCCTGGCAGGAACGATGACGTCCTCTCTCAGCCTTACTCGTCGTGCGGTGACGGCCTCGTGTGCTGGTTGCAAAGCAAGTTCCTCACCTCCGAAGTGCAGAGTGTTGGTACTCAGATCCAAGAAGATGTTGTTCTGGTCCAGGAAGTCCAGTCCAATGATCACTTCATTTGATACGTCGGCCACAAGCACTGGATGCTTTATCGCCCGTCGACCAATGACGAATTCCAGTGATGCTTCGCCATGTACCGGTGCGGTGTCTCCGGTCGCGGTTATTAGCTGGAGGTTCCTTTGTGTGGGTTGAACTCTCCACTTCGGGATCACGGTGGGGCTGACGATGGTCCTCGATGCTCCCGTGTCGATTAGCAGGGGCCAGCTCTCTCCGTTGACGACTCCGTCGACCATCAGGCTGCTATTATCCCTCCGTAACTGCGTCACACGAACTTGGACTGCCGGGGCTTGACGACTGCCACAAGCCAACCTTTGCCCCCCTAGGCTGGCTGATACTTGCTTTCCTGGGCCGCGCGGTTTCCCTACGACTGACTGTCCCGACTGGCGGCGGCGATCACCGCAGTCCTTGCTCAGGTGGCCTCTCTTACGGCAGGTCCAGCAGGTCGGTAGTCCTCTTCCGGGCCGCCTCTCCGGATGTCCTTCGGCTACGTTTATGTTGGTGGTACTGCGATTCTTGAAGAAACGGCTTAGCGCCTTCATCAATTCGTCGGCCAGGGGCTTGGTCTCGTTGGTTTTTGCTGGTTCGTCGACGTCCACTTGACGCACCCGCGCGTGCATTCTAGATGCCTGTTTTGCCGTCTCGAATTCAAGTGCGTGGCTCAGCGCATCTGCCAGGGTCTTATTGCGCGCGAGTCGCAGCGCCTGTTGAGTGTCCGAGTCCCGTAGCCCGTCGGTGAAGGTCTGCGTCGCTATCTGCTCCAGAAAGTCGGCCGGCGCTGTTGGGTAGGCAAGCCTTACGAGGCGTGCGATGTCCATCTCGAACTCCTGGAGGGTTTCCGCGTTCTTCTGTACCCGGGTCCGGAGCTGCATCTGGTAGGCCTGCTGAAGATGGCTATCTCCATATCGGGACTCCATATGGGCGATTAGTGAAGCGTAGTCCTGGGATCCAGTCGGGATGGCCTGAAGGACGTTAAGGGCGTCGCCTCTCAGCGCTACAATGAGAGCTGTAGCCTTTTCTGTGTTCCAGTTATTTATGGAACAGGCTGCCTCGAACTGACCTAAGTAGGTGCTCCACGGGACCTTTCCGTCGAAGGTTGGGGGCGTCACTCTGCTATGTCCCGTTCCTGATATTCCCGGTGTAACGGTGGGTGGGCGTTGGCGCAGCTCGGAAACTTCCTCTCGTAGAGCGTTGAATTTCTCTTCCACCCCCGTCAGTGGGCGTTAACGCAGCTCGGCAACTTCCACTTGTAAGGCGTTGAATTTCTCCTCCACCCCCATCAGCGGTCGTTGGCACAGCTCGGCAACTTCCACTTGCAAGGCGTTGAATTTCTCCTCCACCCCCATCAGCGGGCGTTGGCGCAGCTCGGCAACTTCCACTTGCAAGGCGTTGAATTTCTCCTCCACCCCCATCAGCGGGCGTTGGCGCAGCTCAGCAACTTCCACTTGCAAGGCGTTGAATTTCTCCTCCACCCCCATCAGCGGGCGTTGGCGCAGCTCGGCAACTTCCACTTGTAAGGCGTCGAACTTCTTTTCCACTGCTGTGACTTCCTCACGTAGGCCCTGTTCTAATTTCCTTTGGCTCTCCTCTAATTTCGTCAGCAGACACTCTTCCCGATTTTTCTGGCCATCCAGAAATTTGGCGGTTAGGTCCTCTGCTAACTTATTCTGGCAGTCTTCCATCTTCTTCTGGCCGTCTTCCATTTTGGCAGTTAGGTCATCCTTCAGGTCCTTGGCTAATTTCTTCTGGCCGTCTTCCATGCCAGTTAACTTTTCTAGCAATGCTGCCAATTTCTCCTCCATTTTAGTTGTTTGTCTTGTAAAGGGCATGCACTCACAGGAAAATTAGAGAAAATGACCTGCTCGGGTTTTGAAACCAGGACCGTCAGGTGTTGTGCTTGAGTTCGTAATCCGGCTTCTGACACCAGTTGTTACGTGTCACCCCTAGTGGCACTTTCGTTAACTGGATTACGGTGGGTAGGAAGCACAACACCAATTACTGCTTAAAGAAATAATTAACTTTATTGTGGCCAGAAATATACACTACTCAACAGCAAATAGCAATTATTTGCTTACTCCAGTTTCCTCAAGTCGAGAATACTTCCCCTTTCACTTGTCAACAGACCACAGTTAATCCCTCGTAATGAGGTGGCCCCGTACGCTAGCTCGAAATAGCTGCACTAGCTCTGTCACTCACTGTTTCACAAGCACCACAATCACTTCCTCGGTGTCAAGAGAATCAGCTTCACTCGCTCAAAACACAGTTCCTCTGTAGGAGTCTCACTTCCCCGCTCCACTAGGGGTTTCGCAAGTCACCACACTTCTGTCGCTCACGGTAATCGCTCACACTAGCTCGTAAAACACAACAACAGAAAACTCGGTCCCCTCACTGTTGAAGCCGCTTATATAGCAGGCTGGTGACTCAATAAATTCTAGAATCGTCCAGGACACACGGCTTCTGGACATTTCCTTCGCTGGTGGTGTCACGAAGATTCTGGACCATCCCTTTCACTTCGCAGTCCGTTGCGTAACGCGCATGCAATACACTGAGGGAGAGCAGTCCAGCCCTGGGGCAGTTTTGACTCATGCGGCGAGCGATGAAACGAACTCACAGCCGTAACAATAGATTCTGGCCCTAGCCAGAGTACGACGACCTCGCCTCACACGGCAACCTGTAATCGCGACATAACATTCAATCACAAATATCTCGAAACATCCTCTCCAGGATTTTCAAGAACAACGTCCCCTGGTCAATATTAGCCCCTCAGATAACTAAATTGCCGGGAATAGTCAAGAACAGGCCTAGCCTTCTCCGCAATCACACTAAATACCAAGTACACGTGACACACTTCGATGATCTCGTCGCAGCTTTTGAACCCAGCGCACCCTCAGATAACATGACACCAAAAAAATAAAAATTGTCCAAATGACAATACGCGAATAATTACCAGAATCAGAACTAGCCCGAGTCATCAAAGCAACAAACACACTAAATCCCCCCCCCAAGTCTAGTTATACATTAATATTAATTAATTAAGTCCATCCCGGTCACTCCATGTGAGATCTGTGCTGGACAAAACGGAGGCAGACAGGTTTTTCTCCGGGTACTCCGGTTTTCCCTGTCAAAATTTCATTCCAGCAACACTCTCCACTATCATTTCATTTCATCTGTCATTCATTTAATCATTGCCCCAGAGGAGTGCGTCAGGCCTCGGCAGCCGGCACAGTTCATATCCTCGCCGCTAGATGGGGGCTTCATTCATTCCATTCCTGACCCGGTCGGAGACTGGAAGCAGGCTGTGGATTTTCATTTTCATCACTGCCGTTCTTGCATTTCTTATTCATGAATATAACTTTTACATGTACGTTAATCGTATGCGGTCACTTCGCTATACAATTTATGTACAAATTAACACAGCATTTAAATTACAAAATTACTGTACAACAAAATTGTCACGCAATGTTAAAAAATACTACATGCATGTCGGTAACAGAATACAAACCCTAAGTTTATATTTAAACGACAACAAAACAAAATCTATACAAGGTTCCTTATACATCTCTCGACCCCTTCGTCCAAAATCAAAAGAATTCAATTCTTAGTACTCATCAATTATAGTAGCTTTCCAGAGGCTTCCCGCCTCGTCATTCCCCCATCGGTAGGCCTTTTTAGCCCATAATACCCATGGTGATGGAGGATGAATCTCGTTGTCTTCTTTCCACGCTGGTCGTCATCTTGCCGCTTGGAAACACAATTAGCTATCTGCATATGAGTATTTCATTTCTTCATAGAGTTCTATGCAGAATCGTAGACTTGTCCTACACTTGCGGCTATTTGCCACCTCACTATTCACTGCAATTAACAACTTAGTTGCCAAACAAACAACTATAAGTATAACTCAGACCGTCATGAAGACGTCTTAATTGAATGCCAAAAGAATAATTAGGAATGAAGCTTTTAGTTCACAACACACTTTATATACAGAAAGTGTTCAAGTTCCCGTGGTGGGAGTATTTGCTCCTCAATATTTTTAATAATAGGCCTACAAACATGTTTGACCCATCAAATAGCTTGTGTTTTATCACAGGTCACTAATCTGCCGTCGTGCACAAAATTCGATCGCTATATCATTTATATCGTTCCTTATTGGCAGGTCATGATGGCGTCGGAGTGGTGACCTCTTGAGATCCCGCCCTTAATTGACGTCACGACTCTCCTCCTCTCACTCTGAAAACTATCTTTTTCTCGCTCACTCCCTGTCGTTGACAAAGCACCCAAGCTTGGTTGCGCGTCACGTATCCACCAGCGTTGCACCTGCATTCTCAGAAGAAGAATAATAATAGTGCTGATTGTGAAATTGTCGTTGGTTTCCACAGTGCAGGGAGCCCATCCTGCCAAGCCTAGATTGTTTGCTACATAAAATTTACTCCAATATCCAGTATATCATGTATTTAGTATTTCCAGCATTTTAATAAATATGAAACATTATTATTGGACACAATGATAAGGGTTCAGTAGTATAACTTAATTTTGAACAGATTTTTATAAATGACAATAAAAAAATGAAATACAACCTTTTACAATTCATATCAACACTTTTTGGATAGAAATAAACCAATTTTCAAACACCTGTAATAATTCACCTTAAATCTGGCTGTGATGCCTCATTACTTCCACTCATCGATTCTTCTGAGCAGCTTGCTCTGCTGTGAAGTAGAGAAGCACCATCAGAACTCTTCTGCCAGAGAGCTGGCTGAAGCCTCAGCGATGTAGGTGTGGGAGCAGAACGTGAAGTCTCTTCCCAGTCCCTGAGAGCGCCTGGCACGTCGCCAGATCCACTGTGACGGGCTAAAGAACACCAACTTCGAACCCTCTTTTGACGAGGAGTACCACTAAGACTGCCCCTTTGACTTCCCGACCAGAGACTAGCATTGCTACTGGTCCGACTCAGCTGCGTAGGAGCCTGGATTGAACGCCATTTCTTACCAGTCAGTTCTGAGGGCAGAACACCACTGCGGAAGTACAAACATCGATCATCGCTTCCGACCGCCCATACCTATAAAACAAGAGAGACTCAAGATTAACAGCAAAGTAGAGCAAAATAATTGATGACACACTATCTTCAGTGACAGAAGATCTGGTTGATGTCCACCCTCCACATTAGACTGGGAGGTTGAAACGAGCTCATGGATTGTTATAGCACTGAAGAAATATTGATTGAAATTACAGCATGAATGCTCACTATTGAAGATGACATGGAGATTGTTCTTGTCCAATTTTTGTGTTTGTACTTGTTCTTCCCTTTTCTCTCCCCCGTTGCCTGTCATTGTGTGTCTCCTGTTTAACACTATTTCAATCCATCTTTTCTATTCTTTAAGGAAAGCAGAAATGCAGAAATGAAGGTAAGGAGTGTATGAAGGGCAAGTTGCCATTGCCAGCCAGCACCCTGCATCATAGCATGTATAAGAAGCTATAGACATAAGTTGAGTTTACTGCTTACGGAGTGAAGCTTACATTTTGTTTACAATGGTCTAATAAGCAAAACAAAATTATTTGTTACACTCTCCAAAAAAATTCGGAGTGTGTTTCATACATGATGGGGTCTAATTGTAAACACAAATGTTATGTTCTACAAAGGAATAAGAATTTGGGAGTTCTCAAATTTTCTTGCTCATAACGAATACTTCGCAGTGAAGACTAATCTGTTGAAACAAATAAGAAAATTAATATTACGCCAAGGTGGTGTGCCCGTCATTCATGGAAGCATGGATGGGTGATCTGACATCCCTCCAAATTTCTACACGTAAACTATCCCAGTGAACAGGAATATAATGTGTGTGAATCCGATGAACCAGTATTGAGGAAGACAATGATCCCTTGGGTCATTGAGGATAATAGGGGGTTCTTGACACTGGTGTTATTAAGAAAACTATTAATCAGTATCCAAACTTTTCTTAAATATGTCACTATTTATTCACCAATAACACCTACCCTACTCACCTGGGATATTTCTGACTCCTACTATACAATGACAATCCTGAAACTGAAAACACCCTAGGCAAAAAAATGAGTCCTTCCCTTCAGAGTCCTACTGGATGAAATTAGAAATTTAATCGAGAAGCAGCAATTAATTCTGAAAGTCCCATGTAGGAATATTGGTCTTTTTTATAGTCAATCTATTTCACTTCAATAGCCATTGTGTCATTTATATAACAAATTCTATGGAACAGTTTAAGCATGTTAAATAAATTTAACTTAACTACATATACATTACATTGAGTGTCTTAAACTGTATCACCATAATTATTAAATCACCCTTCATCTCATTTTCCAGAGGTGTTAAGAACTCATATTTAATATTACCGTATTTACTCGGCTTTAAGACCCCCTCGCCTATAGTACCCCCCTTCTTTTTCAAGCGCCAAAGTAAAAAATTCTTGGAAATTACATACCGTATAGTACCCCTCCTTAATTATTGAGAGTCAAAATATAACATTCTTGGAACTTGAATTCATTAAAAAAAAAAAAAATTATAACTGAAATTCATCCTCTGTTACGACAAAAATATTTTACTTGTCACATTACCGGTATTTAGTTATTCAGACGATATGACCGCCATTTTCTATACATATAACGCGTACGCGATTGGGCAGGATATCGAATTGTGTAGCCAATAGGCTTCACCCTATATCCAATAGAAGATGCCACACTATTGGCCAAGTAGAAGCGCCAAGTTTAAAATCCGGCCAATGAAAGTTATGGTTTCATATCTTCCACGCATTCTTTTGTTTTGAATACGATGATGTACTGCCTTTGGAAATGGTGTTCACGGTAGCCTTCTTCTCAGTTTTATTTTAAACACATTCCATTTGTTGCAAGAATTGTCGGCGTTTGTGTGACACTTTATTGGTATATTAATGTGAAACTTGTAAATAATATGTACTCGGTTGTGTTTACAAATGTTAGCGAGATGTGATCATTCAGCATTAGGCCTATCACTCATTCCCTAATTGATGCATTCTCCCAAAAATAAAGTTTGCATTTCCATGTCTGATACTTTGTCCATTCTATTTCTTTGATACTAAGATTTTTGCTTAGCAAGGGATAGTAGTGAAATTCATTGGGGGATAGCCAGGAATAGTGATGGATAAGCGAGGTTATGGCAGTCTCATAATGGGCTGATTAAAGATGTAAACTCTGTTTATGTTGATTAAACATATCGTACTATGTGGATTTTTGCGAAGTTCACCTCTATTGTACCCCCCCTCCCTCAATTTATGAACTAAACACTTAGAAAAAAAGGGGGGTCTTATCGCCGAGTAAATACGGTAATATTATTCTCATAGTCACCAGTTTAAAGAAGGTCTTGATTTGCCATTAATAATGGGGGTTACTAACTGTTCATGTTTAATTATCTGGGCCTAACCATCGAATTATTTAACTAATCATCAGGTGGGAGAAGATAGAAACGTACAAAGAGGACTAACAGTGACTGGCAGGTATATGTGGAGGGGGAGAGAAAAGGGAAAAGCCCCTGACGAACTCCTTATGACCTCCCAGTCTCATCATTTGTAACAGGTTGGCCATCAAGCAAGGAATACACCGTACAAATCTGCTGGTATTTCTGGCACTGCACCTACGCAGTAAATCAAGAATCTTTATGTTTGTGTTTGTGGGTATATCTGGCAACATTTAGTAAGAGTCACACATTTCAAATTCATGAGTATTTCTGGTGCTACACTTACATGCTGCTAAGCAAGAATATAACTGTTCAGATTTAGTTGGTGTTTCCAGAGTTTGTGACTACAGTGGACGCTGTTTATTGTAATCATGGATAATGTTATCAACCGTATTATATAATCACTTTCATGAAGTCCTGTACGGACAAATACCGAAACATTGAAAATCTTCAGTTTATTGTGATCATGAATTCCATTTATGTTATCACATTTGTTTTCAAGGATTTCATTCTCGAGTATGCGAGTCTAGTGCATACAAAGAAAACTCTCCCAACCCTTAAAACCCCGTTTTTACACTGCGCCTGTCTTCAAGGTCGCTTTCAGGCTTAACGGAAGATGAATTTTAGGTATGGATGAACATTGATAAGGACATCATTACTGATGCGAAATAAGACAAGACTACATATGTGACGCAGTTACTTCCGCAGAATCTGATAGAGGTGAAGAGCATGGAGCTGAAGATAGTGATGCTGATGACAACGATGTTGCCGAAACTTCCCGAACACCAACGAATCCTAAAATTCGACAGACGCTAGATATCTTGCGATGAGGTGTTCAGCGTAGGTCAGTGGACTTTCAAAAACATTGTGAAAATGAAAGATTCATTCATGGACTTTTTGAGAGACAACCAGAAGCAAACAATAATTAGATACTACTGCATAGCTGAAAACAATTAACTGTATTGCAGTGCTGTGTACCAGTAACCGATTCATTGTAGTGCATGTAGGCTATGAATCAGTGTTTCATTGTAGTGCATGTAGATTATGAATAAATACAGTTGGCTACCTATCAGTTTTTATTTTTCGGCTACTGTTATCAATCGGTTGATGTTATCAAATTGTTTGCGTTCCAGAGTGATCATAATAAGCGGTGGCCCACTGTATTTTACAAATTTGCACCATTGAGTATTTCACTGTTCCACGTTCGCGGGAACATACAGCACCAATCTCATACCTTTTAGTGGGAATTTCATTTCCCAAGAATATGTGTCATTTTGTGGATTTTCTACAAAACGCTTCAAAATAGAATTCCATTTGAAAAATTTCTGTTGACTCCCCTACACACATTTATTTTTAAACTTACAATACAGTACCTTATACATCCAACCTACTACTTTTCTGCCACTTTAAAATCTTCACCGAAAAACTCATTATTATAATTCCAGGGACCCTAGCATTTCATTTTCACTACAAATACACACATTAGCACAGCCACACAAGCCATCAGACTAACTTCACTCAGATTAAAGGACTGATGTCTAGGTTTTCCCAACACCCTAATTAAGAAAACCATAAAAAACACAGCGCCATGCATTATAACTAAAGCAAAATAAAAATCTGCAGCAGTGTGTGTGTGTGTGTGTGAGAAACATGGAACATGTTTAACTCCAGAAAATTTCCTAGGATATTGCCCAGGTGTACCAAATTGGACTCATTAACAGATCCTTGGTACACCCCGTCTAGAACCCTGCTGGGATACCAAACCATATTTGAAGCACATCATAGTATTTCTTTACTAGGAGAGCTAACAGCTCCTTCAGTATTATCTACTCCCCCATTCAAATACCAAAAGAAAGCTACATTCTTACTAAGCATTCATCCCATTTACAACAGCAGACTGATTGCATAGAAATGAAAAAATTCACAGAATTGCAACAGACTTCCTGAAAGGCAGGGCACTTTACTGTTGAAGCTACCGAGAAGAATGGGAAAAAATGTCCAACAGAAGGGCAAGCTAAAGTTATTATACCTTTCATTCATTGTTCAGGAGACATAAGGCTCATGATCTAGGATTCTATTAAAATACATATACAGTATATATACACTCACACATATGTGCTGGGACCAGAAATATGAATTTCATTATTGTATTAATTTGTTTTCATGGTCATATGAACACCCTTATTAATTTATGTCTAGCATTGTATGAATGTGGATATAAAAAGTACAAGATTATCTGGAGAAAGAAAAAGTACAGTATTGTGAGGATAACATAATTTTAACATGTGAGAAATTTGTTGAGATAATGATCGAGTCCAACAATCCAAGGCAATTTTTCAGTTAAGGTTTGAGCAAAGTTCTAAAGGAAGGCATCCCAGATAAGTCCAACGACAACATGGGAAACTATTGTCGTAATATTAAGTATCTCCTAAACTATCAGCTTTTTGGTCTTGTGAGAACTTTCAAGTACAGTACTTTTTGTATTTAAAAAAAAAGTGTAATATACAGAAATAAAAAATAATGGATTTTTCTCTTAAACCAAAGAGCTACGGACTTGCTGTAAGACAATTATTTGACTGATATTTCTTCCAATTTTCTAGTATGTCCTAACAAATTTCCAGTACCAGTAGACATTGTTATGAAATACTTAGAATCTGTGGGAAACCTAATTGAGGCAAATAAAGGAAATTAGCAAGGTCGGGCAATATACACAGGCTGCACAGATCAGCAGCAATTTACAAGAGAGGGCAATGCATCTATAAACAGGCAGGAAGAAGGCATTCTCTCCAATTGATCCTGAAATGCTATGAAGCATTGAACATTTCTGTTCGTAAGCATCTAAGAACTACACCTTACATTTTTGAAATTTCTAACACTGTACACCATTACAGACCTCTCCATGGCTTAGATGTTAAGGCACCAGCCTAACTACTGCATATTAGACTCAAATACATATGAACTGATGTATATTTTATGCGAGTTGAATAGGTGGGGAAAGCTTTTCTGGAGACTTCTGATTTCATTCCAGACATACTCCACTGTCAATCACCCCAGTCATACGATCATTGTGTTAAGAGCAACTGCCAACCACTAGGACACACTGTGCATGTCCAGGCAAAAGATGAGCATGAGTAACCCATGAACACAACGCATAGCCTAATCACTCGGGCTAAGAAAAGAGCTGATAATAAGGCAATGAGTCACATGGGTACAGGCACGATATTTGCTTCTGGTGGCAGATAAAGGAAATTAGCAAGGTCGGGCAATATACACAGGCTTCACAGATCAGCAGCAATTTCAGGATTGATACGCTTTCAGGATTTCAAATTTCCCTGACTTTTCCCGGTTTTCCAGAGCAAAATTTAAGAAATTCCCTGACCGCAAAGTCGTTTATTTCCCTGATGTTTCCCGATTTTCCAGAGCAAAGTATAGAAAATTCATTAACCACAGGGACGACATTTACCGCGTTGTTTCTTAGGGTTTCCAAACCTAGCAAAAGTGCATTTACCTTTAGGAAACGTTCTTCTGTATGATCGATAAGATTAAGTTAGAAAAACTGATTTTAGACTAATTATTTGTGCAAGGCTATTCTTAGACGCGTGGAGAAAGGTTGTAGTAGATGAAAATAATAGTGATAAAAAAATATCCGAGCAATGTTTCATTATATAAGCAATGTTTCATTATATAAACCGGACTTATATGTAGCTCTCTGTATAAATTAACAGGTTTCTTTGAAAGTATAAAAACAAATAACAAAAAATAAATTAAAAAACAGTTGTTTACTGTAATAAATAATGTTTGTTACGATAAGAACAGGAACACATTTTTACAATAAATGATAATTTGCTAACATCAATTTTAAAAAAATAACTGAAGAAAGGAATCACCCATTCTTACTTTCTAGTCAAATCACAATAAAAGTATCTAGAAACTGTCAACTGATACATTTTATTCCAACATTAGATATTTAATATCAAACAAGTTTTTTCAGTTAATATGCCGTCCTGTGCACAAGAAGTTATAATTACCAAGAAGTTGCTCTGATCTTGACCGTTTGGGGAGATTTCCTTTGTCCCCGTGGAAGATCACGAAATATATGCGACGTTACCTGATCGTCACCGAATCATGTCTTCGCAATCAAGTACGGAGAAATATCAAAACGTTACACGATCGGCACTGGTCTCATCCGTTTGACGCGATTTGTAGTTTTCACGATCGATCACAGAGAAAAATCGCGATTAACAAAATCGGTGTCACTTTTAGTCGTTCGACGATATTTCTATTGTCCTTGAGGTCGGGTAAGGAAAATATAGTATTATTACGCAATCGGCGCCGCATGCTGTCTGTTTGACGAGAATCCAGTTGTACTCGTCATCGAATGCGGAGAAATATCGCAATCGCTGGCGCTCTCGGTCGTTTTACGAGATTCACGTTGTCCTCGCGGTTGGACACTGAGAACGCGATATTATGCAATCGGCACCGCATCCGGCCGTTCAACGATTGTCTGCCTATCTGTCCTGGTAGAATGGCGGAGGCAAGCTCGAGGTAAGGCATGGTTAAAATTCACGAGCAGTTATGGACATGTTGTATGGTCGGCGCCGTGATTCCCGCTGTTGGAAGTTCACGGTGGATCACGAGAAGAAATGAGTGTCTCGAAGCTACGTAGTCTTGTTATTTTTAAGTGGGTTGATGCACTTCTCGCTCCCCGTACACTTTTAAGTATACGGTAATGGAAAAAGTGGCTAGTAGGGTTCGGTATGTTTCGTGAAGGGTGCACAACCACCTTTGACAGGATTCCCGCAGTCCTCGTGGACACAAGTTCACGACCGGGCACGGGTTTTATGACTTACGCAACGGGCGTCGATCTCTGTCCGTTTGACGAGATTCCCGCAGGCAAGTCGTGCGGTCAGCCGGCCGTCTTGAGGATGTGATTTTGGAGGATGAACGTTCGAAGTAGGTATCGGATATTACGAATTATTCAGAGAGGATTGCACGAATAATACGACAAGAGGCACATTTTCTTTCGAATTCAAATTATACAAGTTTTCGAGATAACCGGTTAGATTATATATCCAATGGAACCAAAGTTCGAAGGAAAAATAGACATATAGCGAAGTTTCGAATTAACCAAACTGAGCATTTCTTCTAGGTTTGTGCCGTGTCTTGTATGGGGTTTCGCCTAGGACACCAAGCTGGCTCATCGGCGGGCTCTTGGTGTCCCCGCCCGGACCCCCACAGGAGTGACGAACTGCGAGCCACCTCCCTTTATGTCGCAAATTTACGAGACTGATAGATTTTTTAAATATACCGTCCTCTATGTATTTCAGAGCATTTTTGCGATTTTCTTTCGAAACTGTTCATTTCGCAAGATCGCAACAATAAATTATATCGCATTATTTCTGGACTTCAATTTGAGAAATCCAAATTTATAGGTCAATATCAGAAATGAGAGGTTTCTGTTGAGTGTCGGAAGTTATCGCGAATAAACGTCTCACAAAAAGTCAGGTTTCCGAATAATACGGTACAGAAAAACATTTCACATAAGGTTAAACTCTCTTCTTGATGCAGAAAATATACGTTGAACCGATGTAGACAGTACCACTGAAGGTATCCTCAGTATGCATTTCCTTGAGGTCGTGCACGGGGAAGCCTACGCAATCGGCGCCGCTTGCGTGAAACTCGCTTCATCACAATCTGTGAGCCTAGCGGCGCGGGTTTAAATGATTTAAACCGACCTCAGAGAATTTTCGTTACCTCCAACTATCCAGACATAAAACCAAAAATTACTGTCAAACCTTAATAATTCTTTTTTTTCTTTCTTTTTTTTTCTTTCATTCTCTCTTTTTTTTTTTTACAAAATTCCCTGACTATTCCCGGTTTTCCCTGACCGCAACAAAAATCCCTGACTTTTCCCGGTATTCCCGGTTTTCCAGGTCGCGTATCAACCCTGAATTTACAAGAGAGAGCAATGCATCTATAAACAGGCAGGAAGAAGGCATTCTCTCGACTTAGCTATGGCTGGCCTGATATCAACTTGCTCTTATTCCTTGATAGTCCAAGAGTTCAAATTAAACAAAAGTGGAGTAAGATGGTGAGGTAATCTGCCGAGCCATGACCATACATTGCCACAGCAGACATCCTGTAGATGATAACATTCTGAATTCCTGGAAATGTAACACAAAAAAAAACAATTTTGAACTGTCCAGGCTAGTCTTAGAAGTGAATGCACTGTTAACTTTTCTCTATAACAGCAAACAATATGGAGAGTGAAATGACATTCAGCCAACTAAGCTTTGCAATTAATAGACGGACAGGTTTTGATCCTGAAAACATGAATGTCCAACTTTCTTCATAGTGCTGCAATTTCAGACACAGAGCTACTTGGGAATAGTGTAATAGCAAAGTGTATTGGTTTGACTTCCCCTAACTGTTGGGTGAGAAATGTAACTGTTTACCTTTGCCTAAGCTATGTTGTTTTAATGGACGCCAAGACCTCAACGCAATCTTGAAATCTAAATTTGTATTTAACAACGTCTAGCTCTGGCAGAACACCTTCAAGACTATATTCACTCAGATCGTGGTATGATTTGATCATTAACCCAACAAACAATTGTATCAGGAGAAGGAATTGGTCTATATCTAATGCTACCTACTGAAAGCAAAGATTGCATTGTAAAAGAAATGAATTTATTAAATAAAACAAGTATAGCAAAATTAATAATAATAAGTATAGCAAAATTAATAATAAGTATAAAATTTAAATTGGAGCGTTGCGATTTTAATATTACCGATAGAAAATTACGTGAAAACGGAGTTTGATAAATTGATTTTACTCTTATTTCCAAGCTATGAAGTTACTGAAATATGAAATGTAAAACAACGAGAAATGAGAGATTGCGTATTTCTGCGTCATTTGCGCTTACCACTGGAAATTGCCAAAGCATTTCCCTCGTACTTGATGATGCTGTGTGCTTCCCACAGTCTCCTGGACGTCGTCATCTCCGTCGAAATTTGATGATATTCTGGTAGATTAGATAATTCTATGGTCCGTACCTCGGACCCAAACACTCGTACAACCGCACTGGTTAAGTTTTACCAAAGTTAGTCTTCCACTCCACGGAACATCGGAGCGATTCCCGCGTACAACCGTACTCGTTAAATTCTATACAGATTCTTGCTAACTCCACCGAACATCGGAGCCACTCGCACGCGCACCCATACTCCTCAAGTATTTCACAGATAGTCCTCGTTCGACGGCGCGCTGAACGATATATGCACACGTCGGCCCCCCCACTCTTCCGCCGGCTTCAGCTTGCGTGGTCCTCTACTGATTGGCTGGCCCACCACGCGATCTTCCCCTCCTCTGGGTCATTACACTCGGCGGGAGGGTTCCGTTTCAACAATTCGCCTTTCCTGGACGATGCGAGCCCGCTTGCGTAATACTTCCCAACAGGATTAAGCTTGTATTTGAAATCCCAGTGAGTCACGTCTCTCGATATACCCTAACTAACGAAAACTCCGTAAAATTCCGTAATCAGATAATTTTCTATGATAACGTCGTTCGTAATAATTTGCTTGATAGCGTTTTCTAAGACATAGAAAACCTATCTGTATGCTTATAATTTTTATAAAATGCTCCGAAAATATCTTAATAATAATTATAATAAATTAACATGAAAAATTCTCTTGGCTGAACAATTTGCCGCGTAAATAAATATAGAATGGCTTCCTACTGACTTATGCCAGTTGCATAAAAAACCCTCGAAAAACAAGTTACAAGCTTTGCAATTAATAGACGGACAGGTTTTGATCCTGAAAACATGAATGTCCAACTTTCTTCATAGTGCTGCAATTTCAGACACAGAGCTACTTGGGAATAGTGTAATAGCAAATGAACTAACAATGAAATTAAAATGCCCTGTTCATTATTCAAACTGAGGACATTACTGGGGAAAAGAGAATGTTCAGAATAATTTGTGTAAACTGCGTAGTTAATCCTCGTTTGTGTTTAGTTTTTCTTTTTAATACCTTTCTTTTTGTGCTTCTTATTCTTCATTTTCCTTTTGGTATTCTTTAATAAGAGACTTATTTCATGTCCTCTTTTTTTTCTTCTTTGACCAGAGATATATTTGTCATTGTTTTAGTCCGTCCTGTGGTAGACTAAATCGATGACTAACTACCACTACAGCCATTAGAAAATATAATAATTCCTCATCCAAGTTGAGTGATTTAATTCTTTACCCAAAGAAAGCACCATAATTCAATGTTGATCAGTATTTCACTACATTCAGTTCAAAAGGTACCACTACTCATAATGCAAATGAAGGAGTGCTGCCACACTTGTAATGCTTTCAATAGTAGGGAACTGCCAGCCAATGTGTGTGTAAAACACCACATATTCCCTAATTACGAAGTCAAACAGAACTTCCTTTCCCAGGTAAGTTTCGGCAATGCACTGGTTGACGAGAGTCTAACTACATTTCGAACTGCTGACAACAACCTGATAACCGTAAGATTATAATTTTGCACTGTAGAGACAGATTTTCAAAAACAGCATTTCAGTTTTCAACAACGAACTTGATTGCTTATTCTCAAATACTGATGACATTAAGTGTAGCAGGCCACACTTAGATGTGTATCCTGATAAGACTTAAAGGAAAAAACTACACCCTAAACAGCTAATAGGCCAATTGTTCGAAACTTACCTGGTCATTTGATGCAACTGACACGAGAGACATGTTGCCAACCATCTCCACCCACCCTGAACCTCGTGCCAACTCTTCACTTGTTCCAGAGCATTCGCCACGCACACCTTTCCGAAACCAAACTCTATGATCTTGTGTAACGGCCCACACTGCGTTGGTGCCAACTGACACTTGGGTTAATTTTAATTCTTTCTCCGGAGAAGGCACTTCAGACCAAGACTCTCCTGCAACATGCAAACACCACATTGTATCCTAAATTCACAGGGTATAATAAAAGCCTGCGCATTAAATTTAAAGGGTGGTAAAGGAAGAATATATTTGTTGGTTAATATAGGGTCAGCAGGCAATGGGACAGTAAAACTTTAATAATTCAAAGTGATTGGGATGGATAAAGGGGATTTCGAATTACAGATTTCGAACCAACTGCAAACTAACTCCTTCTGAGAGAGGGTCTGGGAGGGTGGAAGAAAGAGACAGAGTGAAACAGAACACCCAAGAGCCCAAAACTTGCAACTTGTCCGCTTCGCTATTAAACTTGGCTTTAAATTAAGTATTGGAGAAATTTGAAGGAGCAAATAGTATAGCATAATATACCGGTAGTACCATATTTGCTCACGTATATCTCGCACTTTTTTGACCGAAAATATGTGTGAAAATTTTCGGTGCGAGATATACGTGGGGAATGACCGTATTCCCGAAAAAACACAAAATTTGCATAATTGAAACAAGGCAACTGGCATACAGTACTCGCCCTATTCATTGTCACTGCCGTCACTGCTGCCTATCTCCGAGATACTCTCGCGAGCATCATTCTGATCATCATTCCATACTGCTTCATCCTGACTTCCGTCTAATGCATTTGCAATGCCTGTCTTCAAGAAGCTCTTCACAACAATGTCCGTCGACATCATTTATTTCTATTCGTTATGGCTATGCGACATTAAGAACCTAGGATAAAGACGTCATATGCTCGTTAAGGATGATTCAAGGCAGAAAAGGAATTTAGTGCGCAGACGCTTAGCCAAGCTTAGTGATCGATACGATCGATCATCTTCCATATAGATTCCTCGCTACATGCACGAGCGAGCTCGAATTTAGCCAACCGTGGCCGAAGACGCGGCGAACGATGTACAGCGTGCTAACAATCACGCTGCGCCGTATGCTTGCACGCGGCCGAGCTCTGATGCGACGCAATGCGTAAAGACGAAATCATTGAGATTCGAGAAGACTGAACTGCGTTTCTCTGCGATGTAACAGTAGGCCTACTTGCGCAACTGTTGTGGCACGCTAATTGGAACGTGTCTCAAGGCGGCGAATTTAGCCAACCGTGGCCGAAGACTAACAATTTACAGCGTGCTAACACTCACGCTGCGCCGTATGCTTGCACGCGGCGCCTCGATCGCTAATCGGCTCGTATCGAAGTTCGGATCCTGTTAGTATCCCTTCGGGTAAGTTCCTGGACAATGACGAATGTTGTGGCGCGCTAAATCGAACATGTTTCTACCTCAAGGTTATTACGGTCATTTATATGACGGCGTCAGTAATGAATGTGAGATATATGCGAGTACTTTTTTCCCCCTGATTTTTCAAATAAAAAATGGGGTGAGAGATAAACGCGGGGGCGAGATATACCTTGATCACACCAGTGTTAACTTACGGCTCAGAAACATGGAATGTCGGTTCAGGATTGCCAAAACTTAGGGTGTTTGAGAGGAAAATAATACGGAGAATTTATGGTGCTGTATTGGATAAAGAAGAATGGAGGATACGAACTAATAGAGAAATAGATGAAATCCTCAAGAGCGAAGACATTGTTTGATATATAAAATCACAAAGACTACGATGGCTGGGCCACATTGAAAAGATGGAAGACAAAAGAGCACCAAAGCTCATAATATATAAAGCCAGAATGGAAAGAAAACGACGCCCCGGTAGACCAAAAAATCGATGGAAAGATGAAATGGAGGTGGACTTGCAAACAATGAACGTACGACCCTGGAGAACAGCTGTCCAAGATCGAGATCGATGGAAATCAGTGGTTGGGGAGGCCAAAGCTCACACCGGGCTGCAGTGCCACATAAAGAAGAAGGGGGGGGGGGGGGGGGGGGGGGGTGGTCAGATATCTTGTCCAATGAGCATTGGTGGGGAACTATGTGGCTAGAACCAATCTTAGTTCAAATTAGAAAATGGAACTCATGCTGGAACACAGTGAGAAAACCAGAAAGGTATATTGAGACAGCAAGACTAGACCGGAATATGCCCATAGATATGGAAGATAACTTCGAGGTGGTCTGAGGAACTCCTGGAGGGAAATGAAGGAAGTAAGTTTGTAGTTATACGTGACCGTTAATCTCGCGATCATGAGCCACTGGGTTAGGGGAAATGAAGAGGTTGGTAGACAATATAACAAAATAAAGGAACTTCACTGAAGCTCAATGCTACCACTTGCTTGTTGTCGTCAACGTCACTTTGACCCCTCATTGCCGACCCCCATACATTGTATAGACCCTCCCTCCATCCGTAGACCCCGATCTGTCATGCGTCCATTCATATTATCGTCGTTTATCTAGTTTTGAAGCTATAGAAGTGGGAGTGGTATATCTTTGAAGCTGAAGAGATCTGCCTTCTGTTTGTGTAACAAGAAGTCCCTTTCAATTTTTATTTTTAGAGAGAACGAAGCAGTACTCTTTCTTTCCACTCGAGCGCACAAAGGTCAACTTTCTGTTGTTCTCTAGCGTATATACATCAAACTATATTACATTTCCTTATGTAGATTGATAGGGTGAAACATTATCTTTCGTTCGATTTGTATGTTGTGACGATCCAGTGAGAATTATTCATGCTCTCATCGCCGCTGGAGTGTGCTTGGAGTAAGCTTTGTGCTGCTCTCTGAAGAGTCTGTGAGCAACCAACTTCAGATATCTCGTTTGAAAGGCGGTGTCCCGAATTTGTATCTAGTCTGGGTTGTCATAAAATGTTATTACCCCTACTTCATTAAAGGTTCGGCCCCGAGTTCTTGGTCTCGCTGCTGCTGTATCACTATCAGTGTGATGCGCTGCGAGCAGTGGGGCAAGCTCCAGAGGTACAGTAGTTTGACCAATTATCATATAATTCCGATGAAAGTTTAGTCGGGACGTAGTAGTGACAGTATTAACAGCAGTGATAATAAAATAGATGATGTGGCTGCGGCGGATGCAATGATAAATGACAAGAGTGGTGACGAGGCCAAACTAATACATCGAACTCTAGCACACAAAACTTTACTAAGGTAATGTGAAAAAATGATGTAATTTTCTGCCTGTGTATAACATCACTCGGAATTCCAAATTTTGTGCATGTCTGGTTATTCCTATACTTGTAGTAACATTTTAACTGAGTTAGTGTATTTCATTCACATACAGCTGTAATCTCCGCCGGCCACTGAGGAAACTCCCTAAAATGCAGCGCCGCTGAGGGGTTAATCGAGTTACTAACAATCTAACTATTATTTGTCCCCCCATTACTACAAATATGTCGATTTATAGTATAATTTCTAACTGTTGGGTAGAATCAAGGTTGTATTCACTCTTGCCACTCATATTTTGAAGTCACCACATTTGCAAACAAACTGGCACTTATAATGTTAACTTGAAAGTTGGCAACATGAGCAGACTGACTTCTGTCGTCATTCCGAGTCGCCATCTACACATCGTTAGCCAGATAACGCATAACATAACCTATAGTGCAACGTCGATAGAAGAACAAGAGTCACTTTATCTACTAAGTATTATTGGCACAAGATTATGCTATCAATAAATGACCTACTGATATGTTAATGCAGCATGGTTTTATGATGGTTACAAAAGTAAATAGCTTTTCTCATGGCTGACAAACTTTCTTCAAGGAATAAATAACTTGCTTTTTAGCGATTGAAGTAAAATGACTGACTATAATATTCACATACTTTTCAAAGGAGGTATTCTTCTCTGATAAATCTACCTCTTCGCCTTCCAAGGATATTTGTTACATTATTTAAATGCAAAACCATGATCTTTTCTGGAAGATATTTAATGATGTTGGGGACTTGAGAACATTCCACGAGAAAGACATACAGCTTGGCCTCTTCATGTGTGCGTCAATCCCTTTCAAACATCTTGACAGTATCAAAGATGGTACGGTGCCAAGTTGAGCGGTCTTCAGCCAGCGTGTCCCAGGTTTGTGAAACAAGACCTGTCAATTTCAGGGTCTGTTTAAATTGGTCCTTGTAGCACCTCTTAGGACCACCATGAGGTCTGGTGCCATAGCATAACTCACCATATAGCATTTGACGAGGTAATCTCACATTATCCATCCGATGGACATGACCTATCCATCTACATTGGTGACCTATTATGGATGATTCTAAGCTGTTGATTTGAGCCTTTTCCAGAACAGCAATATTGGTAATGCGGTCTTCCCATTTAATCCTCAGGATTGATCAAAGTTTTTGTAGGTGGAAACGCTCAAGCTTCCTAAGATCACGTCGGTAAAGGGTCCACGTTTCACAGCCATACAACAATGTAGAACTGACTACTGCTTTGTACACCATAAGCTTTGTACTCATGGACAGATCTATATACATGAAGACCCGGTGCCCTAATCGTCCATATGCTGCATGGGCTGAGCCAATTCTCTTATCCACATCCTGCTCACAGGTACAGCTCACAGAAATGGTACTGCCCAGGTACGAGAAGTGGTCTACCTGTTCTAATGGCAAATTTGAGATGGAGATATTGAACTGAGGAAGAGGTGTGCCTGGTGAAGGTTGTGCCAAGACTTGAGTCTTATTTACATTTATGGTAAGACCGAAGCGATCACATGTACTTTAGTAACAATTAACTGACTCTTGCAGCTCTTCTGGTGTGAGAGTTGGCGACGCAGCATCATCTGCATACAACATGTTAGTAACCTTAGTAACCTGAGTTTTCCTCAAGGAGCGGAGACGAGTTAGGTTGAAAAGCCCTCCATCAAAACGATACTTGACCTCCACACCTGGGATGTTTGTGGGTGAATCATAAAGCATTGCAACCAAGTACAGCGCAAATAGCGTTGGAGCCAGTATACATCCTTGTTTCAGTCCATGGGTAATGGGAAATTCATCGGACATCTTATTCTGATGGCAAACCTGACCTGTCATGCCATCATGGAGAGCCTTGATTAGATCTACAAAACGCTGAGGGCAACCAAACCACTTCAGCACCGCCCACATGGCTGGTCTTGGAACCGAATCAAATGCCTTTTCCAAGTCATAAAAGACTAAGAAGAGTGGATTCTGTTGTTCTCTACATTTTTCTTGTAGCTGTCTCACACAGAAAATTAAGTCAATTGTGCTTCTGGAAGCTCTAAATCCGCATTGTGACTCTGGGAGGATCCTCTCAGAGATAACCTTGAGGCGGTTAAGTAGAATTCTTGCAAGAATCTTCCCCACAATTGATAGCAGTGATATACCACGGTAGTTGCCACAAACACTGCGATCACCCTTTTTAAAGATAGTGACGATAGTGGCATTCTTTAGGTCTCCAGGTACCTTCTTGATTCCCATATTCTGAGGATAAGGATGAAAATACTTGTTTTGAGGGAATGACCTCCAGCTTGAATTAGTTCCAGAGGGATGTTATCTGGGCCCGGTGCTTTTCTGGGTTTCAATTGGGTGAGAGCTGCACTGAATTCATGATAAGTAGGAGGTACTGCCAACCACAGTTGTTCAGGTTGTTGCGGCACATCACAGAGGACGTCTTCAGCAGCTGCTGAAGAACGATTTAGGAGATGTGCTCCTTCCAGCGTTCCAAGAGTTCTTGACTATCAGTAAAGGTAGTAGAATTATCAGCACTTTTCAGTGTACCTGTTGATGAGCGAGATGGTCCATATATTTCCTTGAGTACTGCATAGAAGTTCCTCAAGTCTCGAGCATCCGATAGTCTCTGCAGTTCCTGAGCCTTCTGTTGCCACCAAGTATTTTTAATCTGCCTTATCTGCGTCTGGCATTTACCCTTGAGTTCCAGTAGTTTATCTCTCTTTGTGTTGGAAGTTGGGTCTTGAAGATGGGCAAGATAGGCATTCCTTTTGGCATTGATGAGAGACAGAATTTCCTCATTGTTGTCATCAAACCAGTCTTGCCTTTCCCGCACCATAAAACCAATGGTTTCCTCAGCTGACTGTGATAATCTTCTGTAATGTGGCCCATTCTTGCTGAATGTCATTTGTTACTGGGTTTTCTGATAACTGGGTGACTATCCTGTTTCCAAAATGTTTATACATGGATTCATCCTGAAGTTTGGATGTATTAAATTTCTTTCTTGGCAAATTTTTGATGTTCCTAGGGGGTTTAGGTCTGATGGATATCCTGAGCTTACATATAAGAAGTTTATGATCTGTCCAACAATCGTCTATATTCCTTGCTGTTCTGGTAATAAGAGTGTCCTTATCACATTGCCGGGTAATGATATAATCAAGAATGTGCCAATGTTTGGAACGAGGATGCATCCACGTGGTTTTGAAGCGGTTAGGTAGCCGGAACTGCGTGTTGGTAATGAAAAGTTCGTGTTCTGCACAAAGACCAAGAAGCAACAGTCCATTGGGATTACATTTTCCAAGTCCCTGTTTGCCCATCACCTTATTCCCAACTCTGGCATTGAAGTCACCGAGGAGCAAGAGTTTATCTGCAGATGGTACCTTGGAGATGATTTCACTTAGCTGATTATAGAACTGAGCCTTTACTTCATCATCACAATCTAAGGGAGGAGCATAGGCAGAGATGAGTGTCATAAAGGAACCTCCTGAGAGTGGTATGCGGAGAGTCATGAGCCTTTCGCTGATTGCAATGGGCGTAAGTTGGTGATAATTTACCAGTTTGGTCTTCACAGCGAAGCCCACACCATGAATACGACATTCATCCTCCTCCTTTCCTTTCCAGAAGATGGTATATCCTGTTCCAGATTCAGTAATCTTGCCTTCAGAAGACAGCCTAGTTTCACTGAGAGCAGCAATGTCAACGTTGAGTCTTGATAACTCACGGGTTACGAGAGCTGACCTTCTCTCAGGTCTAACGTTATTGTCCAAATCAAGCAAGGTTCTGATGTTCCATGATCCAATAATCAATTTGTGATTCTTTACTGTTTCTGAGTTTCGACCGCATGAGGGGTGACCTGCTGAGTGCGGTTGCCCAGCCGGACCAAGATTGTGACTTCCGATGTTTAGCCCACCTTTTCTAGGGCCTTCCCCATGTGGGGTGGGCAGCGGTGATCCTAAATAGGCCTGCCCAAACACAGATGCAGGACCGAATTCCTGAGTAGTCACAGAGTCTCCGGAAGACGACCATCACACATCTGCTGCCAACGTGCAGGTCCGAACTAGGGGCTTCCAGTTACACCCATAACCTGCCCCCACCGTCCATATCCCATCGCCGTTGGACTTTGAAAAGTGACGTTCGGAAGAAGTGCCACTGGCGTGAATTTGTTTAGGGTGGATCTCAGCTTGCCAGGACGAGACCCACACACTATGATCTCTGAACCTTATCCTGCGGCACACAAAGAATGAAACATGCAGAACCGAACACAGAGACTGCAACGAACTGCCGCATACTCAAGTACTACTGAGGTGCGCCTTTACAGCCAGTCCGTCTGGCGTGACCTCTTCCGCCTCTATGACTGTTGGGAGCCATGAGAGTGATTTGCTCCTCCTCTGCTCATTTTGCCGTTGGGCCAAACCCTGCCCATCATAACTATGGACAATAGTTTGCCCTATTAAACCTGAGCAATAGGCTGCCCCTTCCGCCAACCACACTGTGCCAGAGTTCACCTCTTTCACTGCAGGTACCGTTGAGGACTTCACCGTAACCCTAACAAGGTACTACCAGCCAACTATGGCAATACATCAGCTGTAAAGAAGTGAAGAACTATGGCAATACATCAGCTGTAAAGAAGTGAAACCATAAAGCCGGACTGATGATACTGCAATTGATGCAAGTCATCTCTAAGCTAGCAAATTACTAAGAAAATACAGCTGATTGAAAGATTTGCTGTTAACCTCCTCAACAGGAGGAAAATGAAGTACAGTGGAACCTCGTTAGTACGTTTTTCAAAGGACTGAAGAATTTGAACGTCAAAAGCAGGAAAACTTACTACCGAAAAATGATAAACCTCATTTAAATTGTTTCAGTAAGGGAAAAGTTAAAAAAAACGCGTTAATCAGAAGTACGTGCTATCGAATATACAATTAAACAACCTACAGAATTATTGTATTACAGAACTAGTTTACACAGCACAGAGAAACGAGAGCAATGAAAACAAGAGAAAAATGTAGCCTACTATACCAGTACCGTACTCTATTCAAATAATGTGGTACAAGTTTTTTTGTTTATCGATTTCGGCTTAAATGCATGTTTTTCTTGATATTCTGTGGAAAAGAAGTGCCGTATTCTTAGGCGTGAACGATTGGATATAACCAAAGTTTTTTTGAGGTTAGACATGCTCGCGTGTGTACAGAAAAAAAAAAAAAAAAAAAAAAAACCAACTTCCGCCATCACCGGATCTCGAGCAAATCTCAGAACATGGCAACACACAGCACTAATTAGTACTAGTCCAAATGTCCCTCACAACACCGAAAATTATATAATAAATGTAAGAAACAAACATCAATTACCAAAACCTTTTAAATTGGTTATGAATTTTGCATTACACCTACCTATTTTATAATCCTGTAACTTCGTAGTTGCAAACCGTACCGGGTCAACTGATGAATTTTAGCCACACACACAAATAGATTTTAACCTCAAACAAATGTATGTACAGTATGTAACAAATTAATAATTAATGTATCTACACAATATTTACACACTTAACGAAATAACACATCACTGGCGCTTAAAAAACATATCCATTGTCGTTTGCTTACGACTTCTCTGTCCAAGTGAATACAGTATAACATCTAATTTTGACAATGTGTCCATGACTGTTTCGTCAACTGAAAAGCTTGAAATAAAGCTTCGGACAGTGTCCATCGATTCCAATGCCCTTCCTAAGGTTGGTATGGTTGGCACGTCTTCCTCCTCCCCCTCTTCTACTTCTTCTCCTCCATCATCATTCTTTTCTTTTTCATGCTCTTGAAAAATATAGTCGATCGTCGCAGTTTGGCAAATGGCAATGTTGTCGTCACACTGAACATAGCTGTCGAAGTTTTGTATTTCAGAGTCTTCAAAATTTTCTTCTTCAATTTCTTCGACCTCCGGAGTTTCATGGAAAACGCGAAATCCTGCCTTGCGGAAACAGTTGCTAATTGTGGTTTGCTCCAGAGACCCAAGAACTTTTCAAGAAATGCATAGCATCAAGAACAGTGATCTTGCGTGTACCACTGATGTTGGCCAACCTATTCTGCACCAACATTTTCCTGTACTACTTCTTCACGCAATGAAAGATTCCTTGGTCAAGGGGATGAAGCCGACTTGTGCAGTTGGCAGGAAGGAAAACCGCTTTCACATTCCTTGTGGGAACATTCACAGGGTGAGCAGCACATCGATCAATAATTAATAGAAATTTTCGATTTTTACTCCCCATTTTTGCATCTAGGGCTCGCAAAAAATCTTCAAAAACAGAAGTAGTCATCCAAGCGTTTGCGTTGGCTTTATATTGGCAAGGAAAGCTCTTGACATTTTTAAAGCAACGAGGCTTCATTGCTTTACCGATGACAAGAGGAAGCAACTTCTCCGTTCCACTCTCATTGCAACAAAGAAGGACGGTTAACCTTTCTTTGCTCAATTTTGCACCATGGCAAATTTCTCCTTTATACGCAAATGTCTTGTCGGGCAGAAGGCTGAAAAAAAGACCCATTTCGTCAGCGTTGAATACGTCTTGGGGCTTGTACTCTTTCAACAAGGACGATAGCGTTTCATTGGTCCACGTTTCAACTGTGCCACTGTCAACAGCTGCTGCTTCATCCCGCACGCACTTGTAAACAAGACCATGCCTCTTCTTGAACCGCTCGATCCATCAGTTTGACGCTGCAAAGTCTGTTACTCCCATCTGGTTCGCTAGGTAATTCGCTTTCTCACGAATTATGGTTCCATCCACTGGAATGTTTTCTGCACGGGCTTGGTTGAACCATTGCAGGAGCATTGTTTCTAGTTTAGAAAATTTTCCTTCGCGCACACGTTTTCTCTTTCCATTTCTATTGTCTTTGTACGCAACTGCTATTTTGTCTCGATTGGTAACAATAGTGTTTAACGTTGAAGGAGCGAGTTTTAATTTTCGTGCCAGTTCCACGCGCTTAAGGTGAGGATTTCTGTCTACTTCTTCAAGAATTTTCATTTTTTCGTCACTAGTTAATGATTTAACTACTTTCTTAGGCCTATCCATTATTTAAATACGACGCAACAAAATGATCACTAGGTTTCACAACTTCTTCGATAGTGTAATGTGTATTTGCGTGAATGCAGTAAGTAGCCTACTCGGTCACATAAACATTCGGTACATTTAGCTCGAGACATAATGTAAGCGGCGAGACGGGGCTGAACACTATGTGCTGTAGACTCAAAATAGCCGTGCTAGGGCGGGACTTGAGTCCACGTGGAGTGATTGAGGAAGCATTCTATTGGTCAACAACCGTCAGCTATTGGTCAGTAGCAAACAATGCTTATTGTCGGCGCCTGCTAATTACGTCCGAGTCGCCGCGGGGAAGGGAGACAACTATACCTGATATGTCCCAACACTCGCTCGCTTGCTGGCATGGAATGTTGTCCCAGAGAGGCCGGGCCCACATTCCACTAGGGGTGAACAAAGAATGCTTTCAGGGCTGACTAAAATGCGATCGTACTAAGCGATGTGCCACAAAATATGCAACGTCATAAATGAGGTAATTTTACCTTATTTCCATCAGATAAGAATCGGGACTTGAAAATTACGACGTGATATGCGATAAAACGTACTAATGAGGAACGTGTTAACGAGGTTTCACTGTAAATGCTGTGAGGGAGAAGCAATTCATTCAAAGGGAGGCTTTTTGGCTTCATGTCTTGAGAACCAGTTCCAGGCAGGACAAATTTGGAGTCCAATCCTTCCGAAAGACTCCAGTAACTTTTGGCTGGCAAGTAAATACATATAGGAATGAATAGAATGAATGGTATGAGTGTACCTTTAAACACTAACTAATTGTGCCAGAATTCAAACCTGCAACTTTCAGCTCATGAAATTAGCACTTCAGAAAAAATTATGCATATTCATTCCAAGTTCTCTGCAAAAACATATCTTGTTTTCAATCATTGGTTAAAAGACCCATTAGCAGAGTAGGAAAGGCATGCAAGGAAATTATTATTATTATATTATTATTGCAAGTAACAATCCAACTTGTACGCATTTACGAAAGGCTAGAAAGCCTGTAATTAGTAATTTAATGTTTCTAATCTTACGAGAGAAAATTCGAGAACTCGATGTCATTTCTTTCTTAACCTAAAAATTACCACGTGCTTGTAATTTTTTCGTAATTTATATATTCTCCCTTTTTTAAAGTACATATTATATTTGTTACTTACATGTCTCTTTCTTAATACATGCCCGATTGTAAGATACTTTCTTTAAGTACCGTTCTAGTAATACTGTTCATCACGCAAGATCAAACTATACTGACAACCATTGCTTCATCCTCATTAGTCGACTTTTCCCGCTTGACCAATCACAGCGCTTTCTTCATCGAACCTCCGAGAACACGTCTCGGCCGCTATATAAACGGCCGAGTTCTTCAACAAATTTGTAAATACTTTGAATACCAGTTCAAACACCAGTCATGTGAATACAAGAATTTCATCATACATGTTGGACCTCGACTAAGCACTTCAGTTTTCTTCAAGTCTTGTTTCATCATGAAGCATCGCTACACTTTTGTCATGTCTTATAGAAAGGACTTCACATAACCTTACTTGGTTCAACTCGTCGCTATCTCAACGACATGTTTTGTTAAACAAAACTACCATCATGTTTGCTAGGCAAACATTCACCTACAAAGTTCAACTCTGGCAGTAGTAAAAATTCGTCATGCATCTACTGCAATGATTTAATTTTATCTCAACTAAATAGGTCTGGCACCTATTAAATTTTTTTGCTACAAGTCTCCGACGTTGGAACTTAGCAGTTTTAGAATATGTTCATTTTCAACCATGTGAAGCATGCTTCCTGCAAGTGTTTAACCAGTGCAAGTGCTTTTTAGTGTGCTACACTTTATACTGTGCATTTCATATTTCACTACATTAATCTTCTGGTGATGTATTCAATGTGTTACTAATTATGGATACACAGCGTGTCACTAATTAAATATTTGGCAGTTCCAGCCAAGGTTTATTTAACCTGCAAATTCTATGATCAGGATAATATTTATCGTTATATTTCAAACTCTTTAAAACTAACTTACAATATTTCTTCTGGGCTCTTATAATAGGCCGATCAAATTTGATTATGAGCATTTCTGCTCAAGTAACTCTGCAAAAACCTTTTCTTCAGGCATTGATCTTGCCTTTCAATACCATTGATGGTAATTAATAAAAATAGTGCTTACATGTATTTATTTGCTTTAGACTTGCTTCACTTGTTTTATGAAATTCCGATTGGGATTGACATAGCTGCTCGCTTTTGACATTTTCGGTTTATGAATGACATAACTGCTTGCTTTTGCCATTTTCTATTTAGCAATTAATGCTTACTTTTCTGGCTTTCTTCTTGATTCTTCTGCGTCAGGATTGGGCCCCTGATCGCAATAACCCCTTTAAGGTTATGTTTCCTTTTCTATGCATTACAAATTAATGCTTATCTTTCTAATGCACCTTTCTATTTTTTTCTCTTGCACAAAGGTGGTTCACCTCTCTTTAAGATTCAAATCTTTTTTTCTCTTTCAAACAGCTTGGGTTAGGGCCCCAAGTGTTTGAAAGCAGTGAATTTCTATTTCCAGACTTTCTCTCTGGAATGTTCCTGCTTTTTCAGTTAATTGGGCAATGCCCCCAAGAACTACTTGTGATAGAGCCATTAAAAGTGTGCGGTTGTGCAAATCTCAATCGGGTTCTCTTCCATTCTCTACAGAATAGTAGAAACCCTTAAATTATCATTACCTGTTATATGTTATCTAAAACTTGTTTCTATTTGATATATATTATATTGTTATGATGATGAATTTAATTAACCAATAAATGTCAACCTGTTTAAGCAACTTGTCCTCTTTTTCTTGTCCTATTCACTTCAAAAGTGTTTCAGCCTTTTCATTATAACGCTCAACTTAGTTTTAATTCTGACCATCAGTTGGAGTTCACTCCGAAACGGGAGGTCTTTAACCCCTCAAGCGTGATATTGTGAAACTCTGGGCTGCACCCACATTGTGCATTATTTCTAGCCTACTCCCAATGGTAAGCGTGGTGGTATATGCGTTTCACTATAATTTACAAACGCACTGGCAAAAGTCTTCAAAAAACACACAATAACAACAACATATAACATAATATTATAAACTTTGAATAACCTGATTATCCCTGGTCAGCGTCACATCAATACTGGGACAATATCACAGTCGCCCAATGTGTTCGTATTTCTTGGCGTTCTGTCACGAATTACATAGTCAGCGTCACTATCTTCACTGGAAGTTATAGCGAACTCATCCTCTATATCGCTGTCTCACTCTGAATAACTTTCGTTGGCACTATTATCGAGCAAATTAGCTATTTCTTTGTCATCAATAACTGTGCCAGGACATGCCATGTTTACAAGCAAACTCACGGTCAAAAGCGGGAACATGTGTGCAGAGATTTGAAAAATAAATGACTGAAGATATGCGACACCTCCTGGCAATAATAAGTAGCTCGAAGTGTAGCCAAAAGTTGCCTCATCCTGACATCTTACGACCAAATAAATAACTATTACGAAGTCCACGTAGCGGGCGATTCAAATTCGACGGCGCACCACTGCGCCGTACACGCTGTGAACGTAGCAGGCTAGTGGGCGCGCCGTTGCGCCGTACACGCTAAAGGGGTTAATTGACTGATCCTATACCACAACTACAGTGCTAAATGCACCTTTGCCAAGTCAAGTTGAATACCGTATGTGTGGAGTAAGTGATTGTCTTAACTATCAAGTAGCATTTCTTTCTTTAGTACAACCTACAAAATACTTTTCAATCATTCACTATTATGGGCAATTTTACAGATGTTTTCTTATTGACATAGATTTCAAAATGTTTACACTTACATTATTTTTCCCCTCTTCATGAAATTTCTTATAATCAATAACATTGTTTTCAGATTTTAAAACTAAAACATGAATAAAACATTTCAAGTTTCAGAAATTCATTAAATGAGGTGGTCAGTTTCAAAACGGCCTATGTCCAACTTCCTAAATTTGTGGTAAATAACTAAAAACATTTTCATACCTAAAATCTCTACCAGACCCCCTGGAAATACTTTCTTGATAAGCTTTGTATCATCAGTTATATTTTATCTCTTTTGTCTGTACAGACTCATCAGTTTTGCTATAATGTGAGAAATTAATTTGGACAAAGGGCATTTTGAAACTAAATGATGGACATGAGACAATTTGAAAACAAATACATTGGACAAGAGACTCTTTGATTCTAAAATGAAGATAGAAACTTAATTGCACTTAACTATTCAGCATGGTTAGTAAACAATACGATTGCAATAAAAGTAAAAATTGAGTTGAACTTTAAATCGAAGGATATGGTACTGAAAACAGCTTTTATTAATGAATAAGCACACAAAAGTCAGATATTTCTGTTTATATGGTACTCTCAGAATAGAGTTTAGGCTGAATTTAATAATACTTGTTTAACACTTAGAAAGTGAGTTTCCAATCCTTAAAACTCATCAGCATCCTCCATCATACCCCCCTCCAACTCATCCTTTGACACTTCATCACTTGTATCTCGATTAATTACAGCACTGTAGAACTGCAAATCAGGATTTACCTCCCACCGATCACCAAAATGAAGATCCAACAACAACGTTTTTACATCAGCAATTGTTGATCCCTTTATTGTGACACCAACTGGAATCCATTGTAGAGTTAAACGTGAAACGTCCACACTTGGTTTAAAAACCCTCTCTGGCATTCCTATGTCAATTTGATAACAGGGCTCACCTCTAACTAGAAGAGGAGCAGATGGAATCATCCCTCGAGCAATGACCAATCTCTTCGCTGTTTCAAATTTGAAATGCCATTGCCCAGGTGTCTTCATGCTTTGTTGTGACACAAGCTTCCAGTTTTATACAGGCCAATCATTTCCCATTCCGAAAACTGTTCCATGGTAACGGAAAACCACCCAATATCTTTCAGACGTGATAATTGTGTCAATATTGTATTTCCTCGCATAATCGTCGCCACCGCGTAATCGTCGCACCCCACTTTTCAAACACTAAAATAGGTTTATAAAATTTCATCGCATAGCATATTCGTATTTGTGCGCCAGCCAGTTGCACATGCTGCCGCGACTTTATAACCTGGCGTGACGTTGTCAGAAGAAAAT
Source organism: Meconema thalassinum (assembly GCA_946902985.2). Lineage (NCBI taxonomy): Eukaryota > Metazoa > Arthropoda > Insecta > Orthoptera > Tettigoniidae > Meconema > Meconema thalassinum. The sequence goes on along the minus strand of OX336389.2, from coordinate 688,132,254 downwards.
ATCACGTCTTTAGGCTTGCGGGCTATGAACTGTGACGTGAGCGGCAAGCTTTGTCATTTAGCACATTCCGCGAGCGTATAATCTGGCGTGATCTTGTCAGGAGAAAGTAATCTCGGTCTTTATGCCTGCGGGCTAAAAATTGTGACGCAGCGGCCAGCGCACATTCCGCGAGCTTATAGGCCTAATCTGGCGTGATGTCAGCAGAAAGTACCGTATTTCCTCACATAATCGTCAAACCCCACTTTTCAAACACTAAAATAGGTTTATAAAATTTCATCGCATAATCGTCGCATAGCATGTTCGTATTTGTGTGCCAGTCAGTTGCACATGCTGCCGCGATTTTATAACCTGGCGCGACTTTGTCAGACGAAAAATATCTAGTCTTTATGCTTGCGGGCAATGAAATGTGACGCGAGCGGCAAGCTTTGTCACTTAGCACATTCCGTGAGCGTATAATCTGGCGTGATCTTGTCAGCAAAGAGTAATCTCGTCTTTGTGCTTGCCGGCTATGAACTGTGACGCGAGCGGCAAGCCCACATTCCGCGAGCGTATAGGCCTAATCTATATTTAACCACAAATTGTGCTAAATGTTCCGGCATAACTCGTGACGTGGTTACACATGTATCAAATACGTCTTGCAATGGCCTTCCCAGTGTGTACTAGACAGTGTCTTGGTGAGGTGTGCTTTAACCAACTGAAGAGCCCAATTGCACACCGGGGCAAAACACTGTCATTTTGTTGAGTTATGCCGGAACATTTAGCACAATTTGTGTTTAAATATATAATGGCTCAACGGACAATACATATTTTACTTTTGAAAATTATATAGGCCTAATCTGGCGTGGTCTTGTCGGGAGAAAGTAACCTCATCTTTATGCCTGCCAGCTATGAACCGCGACGCGAACGGCCAACGCACATTCCGCGAGCTTTTAGGCCTAATCTGGCGTGATCTTGTCAGCAAAAAGTAATCTCGTCTTTGTGCCTGCCGGCTATGAACTGTGACGCGAGCGGCCAGCCCACATTCCGCGAGCGTATAGGTCTAATCTGGCGTGGTCTTGTCATGAGAAAATAACCTCATCTTTATGCCTGCCGGCTATGAACCGTGACGCGAACGGTCAACGCACATTCCGCGAGCTTATAGGCCTCATCTGGCGTGATCATGTCAGCAAAAAGTAATCTCATCTTTAGGCCTGCGGCCTATAAACTGTGACGCGAGCGACCAGCGCACACTCCGCGAGCGTATAGGCCTAATCTGGCGTGATCTTGTCAGGAGAAAGTAATTTAGTCTTAATGCCTGCGGGCTATGAACTATGACCCGAACGGCCAGCGCACATTCCGCGAGCGTATAGGCCTAATCTGGCGTGATCTTGTCAGGAGAAAGTAATATCGTATTTATGCCTGTGGGCTATGAAGCGCGACGCGAATGGTCAGCGCACATTCCGCGAGCTTATGGGCCTAATCTGGTGTGATCTTGTCAGCAGAAAGTACTCTCATCTTTATGCCTGCGGGCTATGAACTGTGACGCGAACGGCCAGCGCACATTCCGCGAGCTTATAGGCCTAATCAGGCGTGATCTTGTCAGGAGAAAGTAATCTCGTCCTTATGCCTGCGGGCTATGAACTGTGACGTGAGCGACCAGTTTCGTCACTTAGCACATTCCGCGAGCTTATAGGCCTAATCAGGCGTGATCTTGTCAGGAGAAAGTAATCTCGTCTTTATGCCTGCGGGCTATGAACCGCGACGCGAACGGCCATTCGGCGAGCTCTAACCTGTCGTGACCTTGTTAGAAGAAAGAAGTCTGTCTCCGACTGCAGGCTATGACTCACACCAGACTCGCAATACGCGAATTAATGGCCCGTGAATCAAATACTGATACAGGATATTCTTTGAACTTAAATATTCTTCGCATAATCGTTGGACCCTGCTTTTTTCCACGAATTTCAGGCTGTAAAAGTGCGACGATTATGCGAGGAATTACGGTATCACGGAGTTCAAGAATTTCAACTGTATTGCCTTGTACAGTACCTTCTACGCACTATCACTCAAAGATTTCAACAGTTATTGGATTCAAAATGTTTCTATTTGAAGATCTTCATCACTAGGAAAGTGCTATACTCTGATTTACGAAAGGTGAGCGGTGAAAGCAGTCATCCGCTTGAAGGGTGATGTGAGGATTGGAGACTAGAGGGTTAACGGTATCCATGGCAACAGCGAGCAGTGTTGCAAGTATGCAGACACAGCAGTGAGCACATGGTTTGACACAGTGTTTTACTCAGCCTTGGCTCGTCACTGTCATTAGACCGCCAGGCAGGGGGGGGCTAACTTCCCCAGTAGGCCTACTTGTGTCTTCCTGCAAGTCCCTTGGAATGTTATGAGTCATGACCTGTCACAGTGTCAACGCATTATTTCCCCACGTGCTAGCTTTGACAGATGTCAGCGTCAATTATTGGTAATACAGAGTATGCTGCTGATCAACTTTCAGACATGTGTACAAACATAACCTATCGTTAGAAAGTAAGATATTGCCATTCCAGATGATCATCAGGCCTGCCACTCAGAAACTTTTCGATTATATAAGGAGAAGTAAATTAAATTTATATCAAGATATGCTCTTTCTCCTTGGTCTCTAGGTAACTTACTAGACAGACAAAAGACATTTTGAAACCTAAGAGGCTAGACCCCTTTAATGTCATATGGGAAGATGAGCCATTTTGATCTCCAAATGGATGTATTATAAGGCAGCCATTTTGCTATGGACAAGAGCCGTTTTGATTCCAATAGATAAATTTAAACAGCTTTTTAAGTGGAATCGAGGACATTTTGATGCAAAGTGATGGTAGTATTATGTATAGGAAAGCTTAAGTAGTGCACTGAAACAAATAACTAAATTTCGACCTAAGGGGGACATAAGGCCGTTTTGAAACTGACCACCTCAAATTCCTTTTATGGTGGAAAATGTCCATGACCTAGGCTTCCAATAGTGTGGCATTTCTGTGTACCTACCCGACTATAATATTTGAAGCACTATGCTAACATCATTAAAATATTATGGTAATGATCATTACGAGGAAATTCACCAAATGCTTAAATTTTAATTATGGTCATGTCAAAAAATTTTGAGAGATTCCCTCTTAAACGTTTCTGTGAATGAACAGACTTTAAAATGTTTTCTCGATGGAGTTCCCTTGAGATGTTTTTTTAACGGACCAAACAGATGGAAGTCGCAGGGTGACAAGTCCGGGCTGTAGGGTGGTGGCTCAAGTCGCTCCCACTTGAACGTGGCCAATACACCTTGTGTGACGTTCGAGACATGTGGGCGAGCGTTGTCATGGAGCAGAATCACTCCCTTCGTGAGCAGTCCAGGCCGTTCTTGATGGGCTTGCGTAGGCTACGGAGTGTCGCAAGTACACGTCACTGTTAATGGTTCGTCTCAAGGGAAAACATTTCCAATCGGACGACGAACTAAGGGACACCGTACAGGATTGGCTCCAATCACAACCACAAGACTTATGGGAACATGGAATCCTGTGGCTAGTGAAGCAATGGGACACCTGTGCCCAGGCCTGTGGTGATTACTTTTGAATAACGAATAAATTGTACCCACAGTATCGTTTTGTACCTTTTCATTTAAACACCCCTTATAGAAGTCAGAGATCACTATTATCCCTGAAGAGGACAATTGTGGCACTAAGTTGCTCCATTATTATAATCCTGCTGGCCTACATGACTTACCAGTTGGGCTTTCCCGAGTCACTCCCAACCTGACAAGGGCACGCCCACTCCAAAGAATAGCCCACACTAGACCAGTCGGCCCAACGCTCGTCTGATTTACTTCACAGCCAGATGGAATGGAGACTACAGTCCATCTAAGACCTTCCGGTGAAGTAGTGCTCACACCTGTACGAAACATCACCTTGGAAATACAAAAAAATTGCTTCAATATTTTGTGTAACTCTTCAAAAACAGGAATTATCACAAATTAAAACTCCATTAAAAAAATGGAAAGTTTGAGACAATACAATCACATTAAATACAAAATTGATTTAATACAAAAGTTTCCCATTAAAAAAATTACGAGTAGTTCCGTGAAGAACTGAATAGCCTATTTTCATTATATCCGACTAATCTTATCCATTAAAAATTCTCTTGCCAATTATAAGGATATTCCATGCATTCTACAAAATAGCTTTTATGCACACGACCTGTGTCTCAACTAACACCATTACACTGAGAAATTATGTGCTAGAATATATAACTTTCAGTATCGGTAATTAAGACTCCTCCCACGAGATGGCATCTTTCTGTAACTAGTTTATTTTAAAAAAAGCCAAATGCACGGCTTCTGTGATTTACGAAAAGTATACTACATAATTTAGTGCCGTTAGTTTATGATTATTATAATAGCCCATCATACAAATCTTCTCTTCAATCGCTTGAATAGGAATAGAAAGTTTTGAAGCCATTTATCAGTGTTGGCTTGTTGATATTACAACTTTTCAGTTGGTTCACCAAATTTAAAAAATTAGGTTTCAACATTTCAAACAGATGCTATTTTGAATTTCTGAAAACAATTGAAAATGAGATGTCTATACTAAGCTCTGTATAAACGTTCTCTGTGCAAAATTTCATTGCTCTTTGGTGATTAGATAGTCACAAAAGTCATTTTAAAGATTTGGAAATTACTTGGCCACCATGTTCTTATATTTCTCAGCATTTTGAAAGTCACATGTATGTACTTATTTAACCCTCATAGTGCCATGGGGCCAATTTATCGGCCGAGGAACCTTCTGCTCAAAATGCCACTGGCCGATATATCGGCCCCGTTTTTCTAAATTTTTTAGTGTTATTTCCAGCCACAGTGTTAGCACTGTTGTAACCAAGACAACGTGGGAATCACTCTCTCAGAGAGATTTATAATAAGTATTCTTTGAAGATGACTGCCAGCATGTGTTATCTTTTGAAGTCTTATATGTTTATAATCTTGCTTGGAGCTAATTCAGATGTGTGGTGATAAATATGGCTAGCTCTTTGAACAAAGAGGAATAAGTGAGGCTTTAACGTTAAGTTGTGCGAGAGTGAATTTTCGACCGATGACTACTTTGATTCATGGTGTTGAGAGGTGACCTGTTTTAAATTCCCATATATTTCCTGTATTTCCCAAACGCAAATCAACCAAATTCCCGTATATTTTAGAGCTCCCTGAGACCAGAGTTCGCACACCGAATGGCTGAAGAATGAATCTTGAAGTGCGAATCAAGTTTTGCTAGCGATGTGTAAGTGCATAGCGACAGTGTGTCATGATGAGACGTCTAAACACGTACTAGAGACAAATGAAGTCAATCGGGATTGGTCATTATCCAGATTACGAAGTATAACGAGCGATCTTGAAAGTTACGGAAACACGTCACACACGAACGGTGCCGATCACATCCAATTGCGTACCGTACTCACGACTTTCCCCAAAATCAGACCGCGCTCCACCTTTAACTCGCGACCACGGAGTAGAAGCTGCGAGAATTAAGTCAGCACGCTTGCGAGTAGCGTCGATACCTACTCGCCACATTCGACCATGCCCGACTGCGAACTTGCCACCTTCCACTTTGCTAGGCCAACGGGAATCTCGTCAAACTGCCCACAGCGGCGTCGATAACGTACATATCACATTTCTCCATGTCTGTCCGCGAGAACCGAGATCCCTTCCAACGGATGGCGAGCGGTGTAGATTGAGTAATATCGCAATATTTCAGTCTCGAGGAGGCCTCGAGGACATCGGGAATCTCGTCAAATGGCAGAGAGCGGCGTCGAAATGCGTAACATCGAGATATTTACCCATGCCCGACCACAATAACAACAGGAGTCTTCTCAAATGGACCGCGAACAGCGCCAGTATATACCATGCAAAGTTCCACAGCGCTTGGAAGATTACATCGTGAGAACAATCAATTTGAATATTTAAATTTTGCATCGCCGCCATGTTGGATGTGTGTCCATCAGGCTATTTAAAGGCCCATAGGTGAACTTATGTTAATAGCCACAATCAACATGCAAAATTTCAGTTTGATTGTTTTAATAGTGAAACTGTCTCCACTCCTCGCTGGAGTTGATTTAACTTTAACTACCCTCATTTACCACAAACCTACAGAATTTACTGCCTTTAAATACAGGCCACAAGTGATTTTAACGTTACTTCCCGACTTTGAATGGGCGCCAAGGTCGACCATATGGGTCTTCCTGAATAAAATACGATAAAATACGATACATAACTGTTGCCCCGACTGTGAAACTCCATATCCCAGGCGTAGGGCATTTGGCATGAGTTTGCTGATGTACCAGGTTCATGCAAGACAGGAATATAACCACACATGGATTTTAAAAAGATAATCTATTGGCTGTACTAAACACATATATACAAAATATACAACAAAAATACCCTTCATACACTCGTGCTCAAACTTTATACAGTACCTTGCCACTGAATTTAGGCTCTGAGAGCAAGAAAACACTACGGTCATATCAGACCCAGGCATAATAGCCACCTATGTATATACACTGTACCGTCCGTACACAAAATATCTACACACGTTACGACTGGTTCATTCTACTTTCTTCTGTTACGGCACGTTCACCTCTCCATTCTCGCATGACTTCGATGAAATGTTTACGACTGGATTATCCTTTAGGCGTGGTAAGTTATTACCGACAGCCCATGGTATGGAAGGACCCATGAAAAATCGTTGCCTCCAATAGCCCGTAAGAGCTCAGTGGATAGCTAAACGTTAGTCACCGCTCGTTCGTATTATGATACCATGATCGAGTAATAACGACACTGATTGCAAGTTGACAAACAGACTTTCGTAGTACAAGCAAGAAGACGATCTCTAACTGTTCGTCACGGAAACCATGTCACGTAAAACGACCCTGGGCGTTAGTAGATAAGTGTTCTGCCGATAAAACAATAAGACAAGCACTGAACGCCAGACACGCCATTATATGCACTCGCGTAAGGATCCAATAACCCCAAAGTTTCTGCCGGAACTAACTTGTGCGTAGCCCGCTCCTAGCGGAACATCCGCGTCAACACATAAACATCAGACAGTCAAAATCCACACTGACGTCACACAGTTGTTTCTTCACGCGAAGTTCATGGGAGTTCATGCCATAAATAGCCTAGGTAATCCCACACAAGCCGAATTACTGCCTGTCTTTTCCGGGTATGTAACATATCCAGCACTCGAAAATACGAATTCATTGTACCTTTATAGTACAGCCACGAATCTAACCTCTAACATTACTAGGTCAAAATAAAGCAATTAACCCCAAACCAAAATGAAATAATGCTTCTACTTAATACAGTCTTATATATCCTTATTCCCAAAATGTAATAAATCGCAAAACCCCGTATTTTATAATATCAAATATCCAAAAACCGATAATTAATAAACAGTGATCCTAGGTTGTCCGGACCATCCAAAGATGAATCCGTCCACAAAAGCACACACAGGCACAATAAAAATCACCTCTGCAACCCCACGTTATCCCAATATAATGAGATACGAATAAAATACCCCAAACTAACTGCGCGAAGCAAAACCCGAGGGTGAGCTACTGTAACTGAATAAATTCCGTTACAATAGATTCGCAGATATTGAGAACTGCCTAAATAATTCGGATAATCACCATGTTGGATTGTTCTATATGTAGGCCCTAGAGTTATGTACCATTAGAGGACCCGTGGGGGTTTGCCTGTTCCTCTATCGGGCGCGTCCCAGGTGGCGGATAGGGGGGCTTGCCGGACTTGTCTGGAGGGTTTGAGGGAAATAAAATACCTCTCGCGGACCAAAAACAGGCCCCTCGCCAGGGTTATCGTGAAGCTACGTTAGGCCTAGCAAGCCAGTAGTGGATATGAAACTGCTTTTAAAACGGGAACGGGCCTCGGAAAGGACAGATCTAAAGGAAGCAGACCTGGCTATGGAAATGGACTACGAATCGGAACTTTGAATATAACTTCATTGACGGGAAGAGTGGAGGAGGTTGTGGATATGATGGAGAGGAGAAAACTGGATGTACTCGGACTGGCAGAGACCAGATGGAGAGGGGAAGGAAGAAAAGAACTGAGAAATGGCTTGCAGCTATACTGGATAGGAAATGAGGAGGGGAAGAGAAATGGAGTGGGAATGGTGGTGAGAGAAGGGCTGAGGGAGGAAGTAAAGAGGGTAAGTGATAGAATAATTAGAGCCAGAATCACTGTGAAAGGTAGAAACCTGGATATTCTGCAAGTCTATGCACCACAGGTGGGATGCACAGAGGGCGAGAAGGACGAGTTTGAAGAGGAGTTGCAGAAGCAGTTAGTGGGGAGAGACCTGATAGTCATGGGAGACCTAAATGCCCATGTCGGAACTGATAGAAGAGGTTTTGAGGAAGTGATTGGTGGTGAAGGATGGGGAAACAGGAATAAGGAAGGAGAGAGATTGTTGGAACTGTGCAAGATAAATGGGCTAATGGTTGGAAACACATGGTACAAGAAGAGAGAGAGCCATAAAATTACTTGGTACAGCAGGGATTTGACTAGGAAATCAGTGGTGGACTATATTCTATGCGGGAAGGAGACAAAGAAGAGTATCACGGATATAAGGGTAATACCTTCAGAAGCCCTGGACAGTGACCACCGTCTGCTGGTCGCCAAGGTGAGAGGACTGAAGGAAAAGAGGAGAACTGAGAACCAAGAAAGAAGAATAAGGACATGGAAGCTGAAGGAGGATGGAAATAAGGAGAAGTTCCAGATATTAGTGAGGAACAAATTACCGAAGGATGATCCGAAAACAGGTGAAGAAGAATGGAATAGGTTCAAGGACGTGTTGGTAGAAGCAGCGGAAGTCGTGTGTGGCAGAACTAGTGGAAAGAAAAGGTGGAAGGAAACACCAAGGTGGAACCCCAGAACTAAGGAAGCAGTGAAAAAGAAAAATGAAGCATTCAGGAAATGGTTCCAACGGAGGACAGACAGAACAAGAGAAGAATACCAAGAGCGGAAGAAAGAAGCAAGAGAAGTAGTGAAGGAAGAGAAAAAGAAATGGCTGGAGAAATGGACAGAAATGATGGAGGAGGACTGTGATGGCAGTAAGAAAGTGTTGTATGGAATGATAAAGGCAAAGAGAAGAGATACAGGGGAAAATGTCAGAATGGTGGACAGGAATGGAAAGGAGGTCGAAAATATGGAAGAAGTAAAGGTTATCTGGAGAGAATACTTCAAGGAACTCCTAAATCCAACTAAAACCAGCGTAGTGGACATTGTGGAGGAAGAAACAGACAGTGACCAAGACATTTCAGAGAAGGAATTGACATGGAAAGAAGTGGAGGAAGCATTAAAGAAGATGAAAGGGAGAAAGGCACCGGGAATAGACGAAGTGAGTGTGGAGATGGTGAGAGCAGCAGGGGTGATAGGAACACAGTGGCTCTTTCGAGTAATGAAAGTGATATGGAGGGAGAAGAAAATACCAGAGGACTGGAAAAGAGGGATAATAATACCCATATTTAAAAAGGGAAGTAGGAAGGAATGCAAGAACTACAGGGGAATTACACTCATGTGCCACTGCGCCAAAATATTTGAGAAGGTACTGGAGAGAAGAATTCGGTCAGAAGTTGAAGATGGGCTGAGGGAAGAACAGTATGGATTCAGGCCAGGAAGGTCAACAGTTGACCTCATCTTTGCAGTAAGACAGCTACAAGAACACCATTATGAATATGGGAAAGATCTGGTGATTACCTTCTTGGATATTGAGAAAGCATATGATAGTATTAATAGAAACAAGGTATGGGAAGCAATGAGAGCAAAAGCAGTGAACAAGGAGACAGTGGCAAGAGTGAAAGCAATGTACGAGGGAAGCAAAAGCTGTGTAAAGGTGGGAAGAGAGAGAACGGAATGGTTTCTACTGGAGAGTGGTCTGAAACAGGGAAGTGCCCTCTCACCCCTGTTATTTATAGTGGTGATGGATGAAATCATACGAAAAGTGGTAAATAGCATTGGGGAAAGGAAAATGAAGGCAATGTTGTTTGCTGATGACCTTCTGGTATGGGGAGAGGATGAGGAAGAAGTACAAGAGCAATTAGATGAGTGGGAGAAGGTAGTGTTATCATATGGGATGAAGTTCTCAGCACAAAAGAGTGAAGTGGTCATCACAACGAGGAAGAAGAACAGACTGGATATGGGCATAACACTTGGAGGACAGCAGTTGCAGAAAGTAGAATGCTTCAAGTACTTGGGAAGCATAATTGAAGAAAAGGGAGGCAATAGGATGGAAATAAATGAGAGGGGAAGGTGCGCAGATGGATTTTTCAAGAGTGTTAGGGGGATGATATGGAATAAAGATGTACCACAAAAATGTAAAGGAATCATCTACAAGACCTACTTTGTGCCAATTTTGACATATGGTTCAGAAACATGGGTGATGAAGGGAAGGGAAGGGACAAGAATAAAATACGAGCAGTGGAGATGAAGTTCCAGAGGAGTAGGGTAGGAGTGACAAGAATGGACAGAGTAAGGAATGAGAGAGTCAGGGAGATGGTAAGAGAGGAACCATTGCAAAATAGAATAGAGCGATCTAGGCTACAATGGTATGGACATGTGAGGAGGATGGAAGAGGAGAGGATACCGAAGAAGATGTTTGGAATGGAAATGACGGGAAGGAGGCCAAGGGGAAGACCAAGGGACAGATGGACAAAAGTAGTTAAGAAGAGTGTGGAGGAAAGAGGAGTGTGCTGGGACACAGTAAATGACGAGAGATGGTGGATGGACAGGAAACGATGGAGAGGCTTATGTTCCAAGCAGACCCGACCAGCGGTTGGAAACTGCTCAAGATGATGATGATGATGATGATGATAGGAAGATTATTGCCTTTTTCATTGTAGTAATGGCGGTCATTGTTTTCAGAGGTGGAATATCAAGGTCTACCCCATTCTTCTGTTGTAGGCATCATAAATTATAGAGTACACGCAGGTTCATTTCTGAAAAGGAACACACAGTATTTTAATGACTTATTATTGAACTGGTCTCCCAGTAAGTTGATAAACCAGTACCATGATCTAAATATTTTGGTACACAATTCTCAGTGATATAGATAACCCTCATTTTGTACATATGAACACATTTTCCAGTGCTGGAGGTGTGTTGAAGTAAGCTGCCTTGAGCGACTATGAAAGCTTTAAGACAAGGCATGCACCAGTACCATAGTAAGATAATTTTGTTTTCTTAAAATATATTCATGTGTATTATCTGAAATGACTAATGTTTTGATAGTGAGTTTTGAGTTTGTATTGTTGTTCTATACATTATCACAATGTAGGTCGTGACCAAAAGCTACGGTATTTAGTTAATCTTATGGAAAATCCTTATAATAGGCAGGAGAGTTTAATAGAAAAGACCAGTAGAATATATGAAAGTAGGCTATTTAACTCTTTGACTTCTTTGTAGCTTTTCAATCGGTCAACACGATTGTGCCCAATGAATGGGTGAGGTCATCATCTTGAACAGTTTGCAGCCACTAGTCGGATCTGTTTGGAAAATAAGCCTCTCCATCGTCTTCTGTCATCCCACCATCTCTCCGTCACCACCTTGGTCCAGTCTTCCCCTTTCTTTCTCACGCAGGCCTCCACACCCTTTAGCCACTTACCGTATTTGCTCGCGTATATCTCGCCCCCACGTATATCTCGCCCCCGCGTATATCTCGCACCCCATTTTTTATTTGAAATTTCAGGGAGAAAAAGTACTCTCATATATCTCGCATTCATTACTGACGCCATCATATCAATGACCGTAATAACCTTGAGGTAGAAACACGTTCGATTTAGCACACCACAACAGTCGTCATTGTCCAGGAACTTACCCGAAGCGTTACTAACAGGAAGAGCGAGCAACAACGAGTTGATCCGAACTTCGATACGAGCCGATTAGGAATCGAGGCGCCGCGTGCAAGCATACGGCGCAGCGTGAGTGTTAGCACGCTGTACATCGTTCGCCGAGTCTTCGGCCGCGGTTGGCTAAATTCGCCGCCTTGAGACACGTTCGAATTAGCGATTAGCGCGCCACGTAAGTTGCGCAAGTAGGCCTACTGTTACATCGCAGAGAAAAGCAGTTCAGTCTTCTCGAATCTCATGATTTCGTCTTTACGCATTGCGTCGCATCAGAGCTCGGCCGCGTGCAAGCATACGGCGCAGCGCGAGTGTTAGCACGCTGTACATCGTTCGCCGCGGTTGGCTAAATTTGCCGCCTTGAGACACATTCGAATTAGCGATTAGCGCGCCACGTCAGTTGCGGAAGTAGGCCTACTGTTACATCGCAGAGAAACGCAGTTCAGTCTTCTCGAATCTCATGATTTCGTCTTTACGCATTGCGTCGCATCAGAGCTCGGCCGCGTGCAAGAATACGGCGCAGCGTGCGTGTTAGCACGCTGTACATCGTTCGCCGCGTCTTCGGCCGCAGTTGGTTAAATTCGCCGCCTTGAGACACGTTCGAATTAGCGATTAGCGCGCCACAACAGTTGCGCAAGTAGGCCTACTGTTACAGCGCAAATTTTGTGTTTTTTTGGGAATACGGTCATTCCCCGGGTATATCTCACACCAAAAATTTTCACACATATTTTCGGTCAAAAAAGTGCAAGATATACGCGAGCAAATACGGTATCTCTTGGCCTTCCTCTTGGTCTTTTTTCCTCTATTTTCATCTCGCGTATCTTCCTGGGTATCCTCCTCCCATCCATTCACTTAACATGCCCATACCATTTAAGCCTTGATTCCTCTATCCTATCCTGTAATGCTCCCTCCTTGACTAATTCTCCTATCTTCTCATTTCTTAACCTGTCCACCTTTGTCGCTCGAATACTGCTTCACAAGAATTTCATCTCGCTAGCCTGTATTCAGCTACGCTCCCTTCCTTTCATAACCCAGGTCTCTGAGGCATACGTCAGGATTGGAACGTAGTACGTCCTATATATAACCCATTTGCAGTTTTGAGGGACATCCTTACTCCATACCAGGCTCCTAACACTATTCCTGAATAATTCTGCTTGCCTCCCCCGCTAACACTTTTCCTGAATAATTCTGCTTGCCTCCCCCGCTCATTTATTTCTCTGTCGTTTCTTCTATTTTCTTGTATCATGCTTCCCAGATACTTGAAACTCTCTGCTTTCTCCCGCAAGTCCAACCCCTCGTCCACGCCGTGGGAGACTGGCAATGGCACAAAGTAGGGGATTGCCTACAGGGGCGAAGTACAGTGGGGACTCCCGTGTGCCCCAGGACCATTACGGTAGCTGTGAAGGTCCTACATGAACCCTGAAAAGTGACGGCTAACGGGGCTCAGGTGAAGCTACGATAGGCCCAGCAAGCCAGTAGTGGATAAGACACTTGCTTTCAAGATGGGAACGGGCCTCGGAGAGGACGGATACAATGGACAAATGGGCGGGGTACAAGATACAAATATAAAAACACACTCCTGTAAAAAATTACATGTATTAGTTAATATTCACAATTAAATGGGGGCAATTTAAAATATTAACTAATTAAAATATCAACTAATACATGTAATTTTTTCCAGGAGTATATTTATATATTTGTATCTTGTACTCCACCCTTTCATTGGGCACAATCGTGTTGACCAACTGAAAAGCTACAAAGTCAATTTGTATAGGTAACACTGAAAAAAGAATGTCTTCAAATCTATACATATTGAACTCTTCACGGAACTAAGTTTCTTTTATGAATTACAGTACATAAAATAATAACAATGACAATAATTGAAAATATAGTGAAATTTGGTGTTTTTCAGTCGGTTCGATTACTAAGGCAACACTGAAAATGGCTTTAAACACCATAACGAAAATATATTATTATAATTTTAGAGCAGCATAGAAATCTACACTCTCACTGAAAAAATGTCAAGCATAAACTGAAACTAAGGCTTGTTCAGAACAAACAAGAGAGTGGTTAGTTTCTTTCTGGTCAGATCTATTGCTCACCCTCCCATGTGCTGTTATGGCCCACACCAGTAACGTCCCTGGGTTCCCTCCAGGAACATTCTGACCTCCAACAGCGACATCAATGAATGGTTCCTGAAACATACCATACAGATAAGAAAACACAAGTTTAACTACCTTTCAACTAGTACTAAAATAATTAGAGTGTAAAAATACTTTCTCAATGTAAAAAATAAATAGGAAGTATTGCAAAATCTCGTGTCATCTGGGAGTTGTTACACTGCACTTGAGCAAATTGTCTCAACGTGTCCATTTCAAAGAAAAATTTGTTCACAAACAAGTAGAACATATGTTTCTATTAGTAATACAGTACAACATTTGAAAGAAATTTTATAACAATTTACACCTGATTAATTTTTTTGTTGAGCATAATGCATTGTTTCATTTTAGGAGCTAGAACATCATGGTCATTTAGCCCTGTTTACTTGGGTGTGTGTAGAATGTGTCTGATAACCTGTGTTATCTATAGTAGGGTGCAGATTTGTAATTCAGGTGCGGATTGGGAAGTGGCCGTGGCCTTCAGTTAGGAACTATCCTGGCATTTGCATGGAGTAGAAGTGGGAAACCACTGAAAACCACTTCTAGGATGGCTGAGGTAGGAATCGACCCCCCCCCCTTCCTTCCCAGTTTTGCCTCACGAGGCACTCCGTTCCAGCACTCACACCAGAATTAAATTTCTTAGCAGCAAAAGAAGTCATAATCAAAATTATATGTTACCTGAGTTGGATCGTTATGCAGTGGGGAAACGGCACACCAGGAGTTCATGGCAATGTATCGGCGATATCTGATCCATTTTCTGCGTCGAACACAGGACTTCCACTGCTTCTTTGGATGAAAATTGGCTGGAAAATCTACTGCATACGTCCAACCCTATTAGGAAAAAGTAAGATTTAATTATGGTACACCATAAATGCAAGAAACCGTAACGTATACAGGAAGACGAAAATCAGACTTTTTAAGGGGAGGTGTTAGCCCCTATACTAACAGTGTTAAATTTGCAAACTTTGTGACCTGTTTTCTCTGGAACCGTTATCCCCACATGTACCAAATTTGGTATGCTCCTATGGTGATACCTGGTATGTACACTGAGTTTGTTTCAAGAAGTTCTTACTGAATATGAAATTTTAAGGGATATTTTCTATAGTACACAATTTTTAGTACATTTTTCATCGAAAATGTATCTGTAACAACCATACAACTGCAAGATGGGAGTTAGGAGTAACTCAGTAGATTTATCATTAGTATCATTATGTATTCACAAAAAAACATTTTTCTATGATGACACGTTTCTGGGGACTTCGTGTGCCCCGGGACCGCTACGGTAGCTGTGAAGGCCCTATAGGAACCCTGAAAAGTGACGGCTGACGGGGCTCTGGTGAAGCTACGATAGGCCTAGCAAGCCAGTAGTGGATATCATATTTGCTTTCAAACCAGGAACAGGCCTCGGAAAGGACGGATGCAAACGACGACGAACCGGATATGCTAATGGACTACGAGTTGGAACATTAAACATACAGACACTGACAGGAAAAGTGGAGGAGATTGTAGATGTGATGGAGAGAAGAAAACTGGATGTACTGGGCTTGGCAGAAACAAGATGGAAAGGAGAAGGTCGCAGAGAACTGAGGAAAGGGTACCGGTTGTACTGGAGTGGGAACAGTGAAGGAAGGAGCAGTGGAGTAGGAGTAGTTGTGAGAGATGGAATGAAGGAAGAGGTAAAGGGAATAAGTGACAGGATCATGAAGATCAGAGTAACTGTAAAGGGAAGAAGCCTGGAGATAGCCCAGGTATATGCCCCTCAAGTTGGATGTACAGCTCAAGAGAAGGAAGACTTTGAGGAGGAGCTACAACAGCAGTTGAATGGGCAGAGCATCATTGTCATGGGAGATTTGAATGCACATGTAGGAAGTGAAAGGCAAGGATATGAAAATGTATTGGGAGCAGAAGGATGGGGTAGCAGGAATGAAGAAGGGAGAAAGTTGCTGGATTTTTGCAAGAGAAACGGTTTAGTGGTAGGCAACTCCTGGTTCCGGAAGAAAGAAAGCCACAAGGTAACGTGGTACAGCAGTGATTTAACAAAGAAATCTTTGGTAGATTACATGCTGTACGACTGGGAAATGAAGAGAAGTGTCAGAGATATAAAGGTAATACCATCAGAGGCCTTAGATAGCGACCACAGAATACTTGTAATGAACCTGGGAGTTGTTAAGGATAGCAAGAGGACAGAGTACCAGGAAAGGAGAATCAAAGTATGGAAACTCAAGGAAAAGGAAGTCAAGGAAGAATTCCAGAAGATAATAAGGGAAAGGATGCCAACAGACAATCCTAAAACAGGGGAAGAGGAATGGAAGCAATTCAAAAACACAATGGTGGAAGCTGCAGTGGCAGTATGTGGAAGAACAAGCAACAGAAAGAGGTGTAAAGAGACACCATGGTGGAATGAGAGAGTAAAAGAAGCTGTGGGAAGGAAGAACAAGGCTTTCAGAGTGTGGTTCCAGGAAAGAACTGATCTGACAAGGGAAGATTATAAGATAAAGAAGAAAGAAGCAAACAAGATTGTCGCAGAGGAGAGGAAGAAGTGGATGGTAAAGTGGACAGAGATGATGGAGGAAGACAGCAGAGGAAATAAGAAAGTACTTTATGGGATGGTCAAAAGTAAGAGAAGAGGTCTGCGAGAGGATGTGGTAATGATGGACAAAAACGGAAATGAGGTACACAACAAAGAGGCACTCAAGACAGTGTGGAAAGAGTACTTTGAGGATTTGCTGAATCCAAATGGTCATAGGGAGGAAGACAATGTATTGGAAGATAGAGAAGACAACACAGGAATGGAAAAGGACCTGACTTGGAGAGAACTGGAAATGGCTATAGACAAGATGAAAGGAGGAAGGGCACCAGGTGTGGATGAAGTGAGTGTTGAAATGGTGAAGGCAGCAGGGGAGGTTGGGAAACAGTGGCTGTACCGTGTGATGAGGGTGATATGGAAGGAGAAAAAGACCCCCGAAGATTGGAAGAAAGGATTAATTGTCCCAATATTTAAGAAAGGAAGCAGAAAGGAGTGCAGAAATTACAGGGGAGTTACACTCATACCTCACTGTGCCAAGATATATGAAAAGATATTAGAAAGTAGAATACGAGCCAAAGTGGAGAGAAAATTGAGAGAGGAGCAGTATGGATTCAGACCTGGGAGATCAACAGTGGATCTCATATTTTCAGTGAGACAGCTCCAGGAACACCACTACGAATTTGGAGAGGATCTGCTGATGGCCTTCCTGGACATCGAAAAGGCCTATGATAGTGTGTGTAGGGAGAAGGTTTGGAAAGCAATGGAAAACATGGGAGTGGAAAAAGAGACTGTAGGCAGAGTGAAGGAGATGTATTGTGGAAGTGTGAGTTGTGTGAAAGTTGGAGGGGAAAGAACAGACTGGTTCAGACAAATGAGTGGCCTGAAACAGGGTAGTGCGCTGTCACCCCTTCTCTTTATTGTGGTTATGGACGAGGTAATGACACGGGTAGCAGGAAAGATAGGAGAAGATAAGATGAAAGCAATGGTGTTTGCAGATGATCTCATGGTCTGGGGAAACAAGGAGGAGGAAATTCAGGAGCAACTGAAGGCTTGGGAAGAAACAGTGGGAGAGTACGGATGGAAGTTCAACATCAGTAAATGTGAGATCCTGTTAACGACCAGGAAAAAGGACAGACCAATGAGTGGGATAACACTTGGAGGTGGACAGCTGAAGAAGGTGGAAAGTCTCAAGTACTTGGGAAGTATAGTGGAGGAAAATGGGAGAAATGACAAAGAGATTACGGAACGTGGCAGACAGGCAGAAGCATTTCTGAGAAGCATTAGGAGCTTAGTGTGGAATAAAGATGTCCCACAAAAAAGCAAGGAAGTGTTATACAGAAGCTACTATATCCCGATACTGACCTATGCTTCAGAAACGTGGACAATGAAGAAAAGAGACATAAGCAGAATACAGGCAGGTGAAATGAAGTTCCTGCGAAGTAGGATCGGAGTAACAAGAAGAGACAGGGTGAGGAATGAAAAGGTCAGGGAAATGGTGAAAGAGGAGCCCTTGCAAGGTAGGATTGAGACATCAAGACTGAGGTGGTATGGACACTTAAAGAGAATGGATGAGAAGAAGATTCCCAAGAGGATACATGAGATGCAGATGCAGAAGAAACGACCAAGGGGAAGACCAAGAGATAGATGGCTGAAAGGAGTGGAGGAATGTGTCAAGAAGAGAGGCGAGGACTGGACCAGAGTGACAGCGGAGAGGTGGTGGGAAGAAAGAACTAAGTGGCAAGGCTTATGTTCCAAACAGACCCAGCCTGGGGCTGGAAACTGTACAAGATGATGATGATGACACGTTTCTGGGGGGAAAAAAGGGGGGGTCATTTATACAAAAAAAAAAAAGTTTTGAGATAAATGAACTTAAAGTTTCAACAAGTATCAGTGCATCCCTACACCACACTCCGGGTTGCCATCATCATCATCCTCATAGTCTTTCTACTTTTCTTCTTGTGCTTCCTAGCTTAGTAAGTTATTGTTGTTTTAAGGGGCGGAACTACGAGGTCATCTGCCCCTCTTCCTAGCTTCCTTAATATAGTTTCGATATCCTTATCAGCTCTTTTAACTCTAAAACTATCAATTTCTTTAAGCGCTGTCATTTTTTTTACCGTGTTCAACGTTTAAATGTTTCGAAACACATCTTTCCAAAATTACCATCATTAAAGGTCAATACAGCAACATATTACACCAATGCACTGAGTTTCCAAGGCAACAAACACATTCTTAGGGATTCGAGTCCACACAACATTTTTGAAAGACTCGTTGGGGATTTGAGTCTTGCCTTGCAAACATTTCTTTGGATCAGAAAGAGCCATTTAACTGGTTTTATGATATCTCCAACTGCCACAGTAAGTGAATGTTCATGCCTGTATTGATCTCCAGTAACTTGTGACTTGTTATATTTACACCACGATGATTCGCTGTTTGGACAGAGATAATGCTGTGGGTGACTGTCAGTTGGAATTTTTTGGAAATATTTAGCCCACACAGCGTCTTGTATTTTCCGAGGAATCCACATTATTTCTGATTGCCGAGCCATAGTAACTTTGAAGAATGTCAATTTCTCTGTCATTCAGTCTACCCTTTCCTGATTTAAAAAAAACATGCCCATCTTCAAGTTTCTTGCCTTTCATATCCTTTCTCAGTTTTCTCAGGCGGGCACCCATCCCCTTTGAACGTGTCCTACTCATTCGAGCTTCTCAATATTAATGTCTCTCAACTCGAAAGCATGGCACATTTCAGAATTATACAAGATAACTGACGAGCGGGGAAAAAAAGGGGGTGTGGCAAATAACGCAGCATGCTTATTAAACGTCTATTTAAACTACTAGGAAGGTCGTTAGAAGTAAAAGTTTTCTTTAGACACGTACGTGAGTTTATAAGGGACACACTACACACAAATTTAGATTTTTGATTTTTTTCACCGAATAGGGCTAACACCTCCCCTTAATACTAGTGATGTAAAATACCCAGGTATTTATAAACTGGGGTAAATACCCAGGGTATATACCAAATTTGGGTAAATACCCGGGTATTTTAGATTTTTCATTAAAAATCCTGTGTATTGGTAAGTTGAACCTTAAACTATGCAAACTATTCTACATTAACTTTTTAGAAATGTAACAACATTAGATAGTTAATAAAATTAAATTTAATTAGAATTGGGACTTAAAAACAGAATTAGAATTGGGAATTAGATCAGGAGATAAAATTCAATAGTTATAACCTTAAAAACTCAGGGTTAGAATTGAACTAGTCTTTTTTTTTTGTGTGCAAACATTGAGATAAAAGTTGGGGGAAATTTATTCAGAGCATTGGCCAAGTTCTACAAAAGGTGTAATGTACAGTTTTTCAGAACAGTTTGTAAAATCATCTCTACTTAGTATAAAACAAAGTCCCCGATCTTGGATGTCACAGGTAATCTCGAGAACCTCTGGATATATTTTGATGCGGGTCTCACAATTCTGTAAAGGATATCTCGAGGATGAATTTTGTAGAAAATAATTTATTTATGATCAAAGGAAGCAGAGCAGTAACGATTTCAGTGAAAAAATAAACCAAAAAAAACCTGGCGTCCAAGCGCTTTTTAAGTTTATTTTGGGCAAACCGTTAAACATATCTAAATACTATGAGTGTAAGAATTGTTCAGCATGAAAAGTTCTACATAAAATCCAGGAGAGCATATCTCTATCTTCAATACATCGCCCACGATCAGTATTTTTAAGTTTTCATTTGTACCAACCATGTCCATTCTAATATTGAGGCGACAGTTTACGAGCTAGCTAAGGGCAAGTCTTATTGCCCCTGTTACAGCCTAACTAGCGGGCGAACCTATTACCCCAGATACAGCCAGCAGCAAAACGTTGAGTCATGTTGAGCTAAGACTTCAGAGAAGGCTGGTTGTGTTTGGAGTTTCCCTGGAAGTTCAAATCGGTTTTTCTTCATTTCGCCTGTGAACTTTCCGTACCGCAAAATACACAGTAAATTTAAGATTGGACGGAAGGGTGATTTGTGTTTCATGCACCTCGCCATTCTTAAATTACGTCTGACAAGAATTTGTTATAATTAATAGTCCAGTCAGTGATGTTAAGCTATCATGCCGAGATGTAAAACTGATATAGGTCATAGTTCATTGACATCGCAAAATAAAGTGCTTATCACGTAACAATGAAACAGAGCAACAAATAATTTCTAGATTGCCACAAGAGAAAGAAAGACTTCGTTCTCGGCACCTTCAAACCGTTGCTCAAGAAGACCACCGTATGAACCACGATCAGAAACAAGCTTATAACACTAAGAAGGTAAGATATATTTTCTCGATTCCCCTGTAGGCACGGGCAAAACGTTCTTGATTTGTGTGTTGTTCGCCAAAGTGAGGTCTGGTGGTAATATTGCTCTTGCCGTCGCATCATCTGGAATTGCAGCCACTCTTTTGGAAGGAGGAAGAACAGCATATGCAACATTTAAACTTCCTTTGAAAGTCAGCAGTAAAGATGGAAATGTATGTAATATTTCAAAACAAAGTAACACTGCCAGTTTAATCCAAAATTGTTCTTTAGTTGTATGGGATGAGGCTACAATGTCACACAAAACTTCCGTTGAAGCTGTAGACAGGACCTTGCGTGATCTAAGGAATCGGAACACACCTATGGGTGGCTGCACAGTTTTGTTCGCCGGAGATTTTCGTCAAATCTTACCAGTTTTTACCAGAGGAACGAGAGCCGACGAAGTGAAAGCTTCATTAAAAATATCTTACATCTGGCCAGATATAACAAATTGGCACTCAAAACTAACATGAGAGTAGGCTACTCTTATCTTCAGAAGATAATTGCTTGCTAATTTGTTACTTAGAGTCGGAAATGGAGATTTACCGGTCATTGATGGGAAAATTACCCTCAGTGACGATTTCTGTGCTTTAGTAAGCAGTATTCAAGAATTGATTGATAGCGTTTATCCTCAAATCCATGGCCTATCTAACAAGTCTCATTCATGGTTTAAAGAAAGAGCAATATTATCGCCGACAAACGAACAAGTTGTGAAAACTAATGACTTGGTGTTCTCCAAATTCACTGCCCAGGCTCTAGTATATTACTCAGTAGGCTAGACGCAGTAGTCGATAGTGAAGAAGCTGTTCATTACCCTACAAAATTCCTAAATTCTTTATTTCCTTCTGGCTTGCCACCACATAAGCTTATTTTAAAAGTAGGAGTGCCTATTATATTGCTACGTAATTTACAACCACCGAAGTTATGCAATGGGACACGATTGGTAGTGAAAACTTTGAAAAACTGTTTCATTGAATCAACTATCTTAACTAGCTGTGGTACAGGAGAAATGGTCTTAGTACACAGAATCCCTATGATTCCTTCAGATTTGCCTTATTGTTTCAAACGAGTACAATTTCCAGTAAGAGTCTGCTTTGGCATGACTAAACAAAGCACAGGATCAGACACTTAGCGTGACTGGAGTTGTGGAGTTGATCTTAATGGAGAATGTTTTTCTCATGGACAGCTTTACGTGGCTCTATCGCTTGTTACATCAAACCGAAATCTTTTCGTGTTCACTGCTGGAGGGAAAACGACTAATGTCGTATACAAGGATATCTTATAAGACCTCCGTTAGAAGTAGCCTATCACCTTGCATTCATAACTGTTCCCGGGCGAAGCCGGGGTGGGTTGCTAGTTCATATATAAAATAAATAATCAAATAACCAAAAAGGCTAGTAAATAGAAAATCAAACAAAGAATAGAAAATGAGAGGGAAGTACAGTGTCAGTTTGAATTCTGGGTAGGATGAGCTAAGCAGTGTTGCCAACCCATATGCTTGCTGGCATACAGTACATCTTCACCCATTATAGAGCCCACATACTACAAAAACTTCCTGACATGCATTTGTGTTGTTTATAGTATGATTTAAAAAATCAATATTTCTTTAATATTTAAAATTGAATGAAAAATAACTTAAAAGCACTTTTACTAAGCATTTTTTTTTTTTCAAATGTCCTTTCTATTGAATATATTTTATTACCTTTTGAGTTTTGGCATACACTTTCAATTAATATGCAAATAGCTTACTCTTATTACTACAAAAGTAGCTTTTCCCTGCCACATCTTTGTTGCTCATTTCCAGTATCGTAATGAAACTCGACCTTCTCAATCTCTTGGTATTTATTAAAAATTTAAAACACAAAACAACCAAAAGGTTTTATCCAATATTTTACTTTAGTTTAAGAGAAAAAAAACTAAATAAAGACTAGGTTACAGTGTCAAAACATAACATATAAATACCCAAAAATACCTGGACATCCAATTTCCTTCTTATTTTTTTTTTTGAAGGATCAATATTGTTCCTGATTTTAATTTAAGGCATCAAATACCTGTGTTTCAGTCCTTGTTTGTCCAACACTTCATCAACACATCAAAAAGTGTTGTTCAAAGCTCAAAAACTGAAAATACCCTCATTTTGGGAATATAAAAGACCAATGGGTAAATACCCAGGTAAATACCCAATTTACATTTACCTTCCCACTGGGTATTTACCTATCCCACATCACTACTTAATACCAATGTGAAAGCTGTCCTATTGTATGCATGTGAAACATGTAAAGTTACCAATTCTATTAGCCACCAACTTAAACATCAATCGTTGTCTGCATCGAATTCTAGGTATACGATGGCCAGATATAATCCCAAACGAAGAGCTGTGGCAAAAGGCTAACCAACAACCTATAGAAGGTCAAATTAAACGGAGGAAATGGGGCTGGATTAGGCATATTCTGTGGAAACAAAATGATGCAGTAGAAAGGGGAGCTCTGAACTGGAATTCTCAAGGGGCTCTGCGACGAGAGAGACCAAGGAAGATCTGGAAATGCACGATTTAAGAGGAGGCCAGGAAAGCTGGAAATGCTTCATCATTCGACATGCTGTTTAAAGCTCGCACAGGCAGAAATTATTGTTGATGTAGGTTATGTCTAAGTATTGTGATTGATTTTTTAAGGGCATTACACTGTGCCAACTCCAAATCCTCTTAAGCTGTAGTAAGTAGTCAGGTCTTCATACTTTTGCCTGGTTTTGACTGCCATAAGAATAGGATTATACACATACATAAGACTCACAATTTAATTTATTTTTCTGGAAGTACTAGGGGTTGAAAGTTTGGTATAATTGAAGGTTGAATATAACACTTTTTAATATTTGGAGCTCATTCTTAGGTGTTACAGATTTTTACTTACATCTAAGCATTGATTATGAAAATAGATACGTAATTTTATACAATGTATACCTCCAATTATTTTATTTTTTATAAATATTAGAGGTTGACCTGTATATATATATGACTTTAAAGAGGGATGCATGTTATTATTCATAACATTCATATTGCCATTTACATAATAAACAGGGCGACACTCTCGCAGACATAGATGGAAAGTTGGATGTCGCCTCTTGAGCGGCCATTGTCATGGTTATGGCTGGCCATTCCTTGATCAGTTTACCAGAGCGAGAACAAAATTCTGGAAATATCTCGGAAAAATGTTAGTTTTAGGACCTTAAAATGAGGTTTCCGGGGTACAGTGCAGGCTGGTGATGGTTCCATAATGGTGTGGGGTATAAATGAAATTTGTATGCTAACTGGTGTGGTTCAAAAACAAACTGCGACAGCATTTCAAAAAAGGAGGATAGTAGCCACACTTTGTTTCAGTGATGATATGAGCTGAGAAAGATTTGAAGTAATCTGCCATTTCCCTTAACTTTGTATCAATGACAGCAAAAATACATATTTAGGTCCCACAAAATTATTCTGTACAAGGACCGGAGGAAGATAATTTTACACTCCTTGGTGTGAGAAACAATACACAACAAGTTCCAGGGATTTTCTCAGTTTTGCCACACCTCTGCATAACAAATAGCATTTCTTCAAAATTTGAAGAAAAATTTTTAAAAAAATATTAAAAATGGCCTGCTAAGTTGTAAGTTATGACGGAATATTTCAACAGATGTATTTCAATGTAGTTTGTCTTTAAATCTCTTCCATCCTGGACAAGAATTGCTATTTAAATTTCCTACACCAGCAAAGGGTTAAAGAATATCACCCAAATTTGTTATATAGGGGTTTAACAACATGCATGTACACTAACATGCCAAAAGTCACTTCGGTCCACTTGTCCATGTACCCACTCAACTCAATGGTAACCTCTACAAAACTCTGTCACCAATTACAGCCATTTTTCTTGGCAATGATGGAACGTTCTAACAGGATAATGCCCCATCACATCGGGCTGCAGATATCCAGGACTAGATCAAAGAGCATTATGGCTAGTGAATCGAACGGGCAGCACGTTCCCTCAATATGAACCCAATTGAGCATTTATGGGACATGGTGGAGACACATTCACAACAGAGATCCAGCACCTAGAATTACCAGGGAACTTTGGTCAGCTATTCAGACAGCAAGACGGATCTTCCATCCTCTTGTAGAGACCTTGTCATGTCAAGTTACAGCACTTCTTTGGGCCATAGAGGGCCCTAAAAGTTATTACACGGATATCCCAGGACTTTTGGCATGTAAGTGTACATATGTAAATGCAGCCTAACAGCATTGGTCACTCTTTGGGTTGGCAATAGCCAGTTCCAAGGAGTATGAGTAAGCCTCGCTAGTCATTGAGCATTTAAGAATATAAATTATTAGGGTAATTTTTATAAATGGCAAGACATATGAGTCAGGCACTAAGAAAGGAAGATTGGCTCAGAAGTGTTCAAGGAACTAGATTATCTTTGTAAAGAAACTCATTTCACAAGAGGAAGTTGTAGATGTTATTGTGTTTCTTAGTGAGCCAGAAATTTGTCAAGATTTCAAGTGAAAAAGTCATGAAAAAATGTGTCGAGGAATGGGTTATTTTGTAATTGATTTGAAATGTCATGACCGTTTGCTTATATCCCATCTCATCTTATGTCCAGCACTCCTGAATCCAAGCTCTCCACAGAGCAATGGCTTGGCTGAAAACGACCAAGCAGAAGCTTGTTTGAATTGGTGTGCCAAACATCTGCTGACCAACACAATCGGTAAACGCAACATGGCAAAACCCGCACAGACATTGCATAAAACCTTGAAGAATTTGCTGTAGTTTAGAAAGTTATTTGTTTACAAATGGTAATAAAAAAGTATTTCTTCAGTAAATAAAACATCGCATTTTTTATTTCACAAGCTCTACTAAAAATACAATACTTCCTGAATTTTATAATTTTATCATTTCACCAAGAAAGTTTGGTTGTAAACTAAAATAACCTGTTAAAATAATTAATTGCATATCTTTTATCTATATTGACAATTCTTGAAAATAACTGGTGATTATGCGTACTGACATATTCATCACTGTAGCAGTAACAAATACACTATCACTATGCAGCAATAGTTTCTCTTTTAGGGAGGAGCTCTTCTACCTCCCACTAGCCACGTTAATCTGCTACTGTTGAAACCATTTGATTATCACAAACTGATACACAGGGTCATAAGGAAAAACACACACTGAATTTCACCAAGTTATCAATTAAAAATAAATTTGAATAATCATTTAGCTTGTGTATCGATAGTAGATCGGGGCAAGGTAGCTATTAGCGTATTGGCCCGAAAATAAGCCGCACTTTTTCTTAAAATTATTCGGATAAAAAATCTGGGTGCAGCTTATATTCACTACCTACACTTTTATATGTCATGTATTGTCCCTTAATCCGGATGCGGCTTATTTTCGGGCATAAACTCTTTTTCCTTTTTCCTCTTCGAATATTACGGGTGCGGCTTATTTTCGGGACAATACGGTATCACTCCATACTGCAAGCTCACTTCTTTCCTATCTCATATGTCCAGCACACCTGAATCCAAGCTCTCCACAGAGCAATGGATTGGCTGAAAATGACCAATTTGAACAACTATGTGTAAAAAAGCCTTTATAACAATAAAAAGCAGTATTTTTATACAGAGCATGAACCGTACTAGAGCCGGGCAAAAAGCTCTTGAGTTCCGATCGGTCTCGTTGGACGAGAATAAAAAACGGAAATGCTGGTTCCGGAACTGGTATTACCGATAATGTGGGCTCGATAACGATAATTCTCGACATTATCACTCGTTCTCGCTTGGGCAATATGGAGCTGCCTGAAGGCACTGAGGCTTGTTGTGTAAGGATTCAATGGAAATTGTTCATTCCGTTGACTGGAGTCTGCGAATTGGAAGAATCCACTCAACTTCAACGATATCATATTAACAGACTACCCAAGGTATATTGAGCATATCATCCTAATAACATATGGAAGGATATTTTGATCGTCAGTCGGTATTTTTTGGTCATTAAATTTCAGCAAAACCAAATGCTATTTGACGTGTAGGCTACATATTAAGATTTTTCGTGTAGTGCCACATTCAAGCACTACCGTATGTAACTTTCTCGTAATAAAACCTGAAAATTCATGCACTCGCTATATTACTGTGATGCAACTGTGTTCTGTGGTATCATTTTTGTAGTTATATACTGGTAAAGTGGTCGACATAAACAATAAAACGTAACGAAACAAAAATTAAAATCACTTCCCTTACCGAGGATCGAACCCCGGACCTTTCATTCACGAGTCCAGCGCGTAACCAATTCAGCCATTTAGACTCTTATACAACGAGGGAAAATGTTACAAACATGAAAACTTTTGCGTTGGATACCTGACACTCTTTATCTCAAATGCTCCTACTAGTTTGAATAATATTCTCTAGTCGTCGGGCATACGAAAAAATCAAGTTCACCTTCAAGAATAAGATTGATTTTATATTTCGTCATAATGGCTTTTTCATATGCTTAGGCTAAGCCACCGCCATTACAATCGCGTCCCTACGCACGTGCTCACACGTTGCATCATGGGTAGAGAGAGCAACGATATTACCTTGTGATCGAACGAGACTTTGGAGTATCGGACGAAGTGACATTCCCGCGGTAATGAGTTGTTCTCAGTGCAACTCCCGTCACACTATTCTCACTCAAACTGTCATATCATTGGCATTTATGGACAAATCAGTGAGGTGTTTGCACTGACATGATTAATATACCGCATGCCACAAACTGGTATTGTTTTCAAGCACAATATCAGAGTTTTTAGTAGATGAAATTAGTTGAAACTTTTCAGCGTAATATTTTCCAAGTGTATTTTCACCATCGCAGCCAATTTTTGCACTATAGTTGCCTCTAATTACAACCAGTTACAAGGTGGAGAAGAAGGTTGAAAGTATTCTTTAAAGCAAATTCCTAGTCATCATCATCATCATCATCTTGCACAGTTTCCAGCCACTGGCCGGGTCTGTTTGGAACACAAGCCTCTCCAACGTCTTCTGTCTTCCCACCATCTCTCAGCCTCCACCCTTGTCCAGTCTTCTCCTCTCTTCTTCACGCTTTCTTCCACCCCCTTCAGCCACCTGTCTCTCGGTCTTCCCCTCGGTCTCTTTCCTTCCCACTTCGTCTCATGTACTCTCCTGGGTATCCTCTTCTCCTCCATTCGTTTTACATGTCCATACCATCTAAGTCTAGATTTCTCTATACCATCCTGTAATGGTTCCTCCTTCATTAATTCTCTGGTCCTCTCATTTCTTATTCTGTCCATCTTTGTAGCTCCAATACTACTTCTCAAGAACCTCATCTCACTGGCCTGTATTTTGCTCTTCTCCCTTCCTTTCATAACCCAGGTCTCCGAGGCATACGTCAGGATAGGGACATAGTACGTCCGATATATGATCTTTTTGCTGTTCTGAGGGACATCCTTGCTCCATAACATGCTTCTCACACTCCTCCGAAATGCTTCTGCCTGCCTCCCCCGCTCATTTATTTCTCTATCGTTTCTTCCATTATCTTGTATCAGGCTTCCCAGATACTTAAAACTCTCCACTTTCTTCAGCTGTTCCCCACCAATTGTTATTCCCGTTGTGGTTCTTTCCTTCTTCCTTGTTGTGATCACCATCTCACTCTTATTTATGCTAAATTTCATCCCATATCCTTGTATTATTCCTTCCCACACGTCCAACTGTTCCTGTACCTCCTCCTCCTTGTTTCCCCAAATCATCAAATCATCTGCAAACACCATTGCTTTCATCTTTCCGTCCCCAATTACTTGTGCCACTCGGGTCATTATGTCATCCATCACCACAATGAAAAGTAACGGTGACAGTGCACTTCCTTGTTTCAGGCCGTTTCTTTGTTCCAACCAGTCAGATCTCTCTCCTCCCACTTTCACACAGCTCACGCTTCCCTTGTACATCTCCTTTATCCTCTTTATAGTCCATTTCTCTACTCCTCTATCCTCCAGGGACTTCCATACTTTGTTTCTGCATACACTGTCATATGCTTTCTCAATGTCCAGGAAGGCCATCAGTAGATCTGTTCCATACTCATAGTGCTGTTCTTGTAACTGCCTTACAGCAAAAATCAAATCCACTGTGGACCTTCCTGCTCTGAAGCCATGTTGTTCTTCCCTCATCCCTCCTTCTATCCTTGTCCTAATTCTCTTTTCCAAAACTTTCTCGAAGATCTTTGCACAATGACTCATCAGTGTTATTCCCCGATAGTTTCTGCAATCTGTTCTACTACCTTTCTTGAAGATCGGGACAATGATTCCTTTTTTCCAGTCCTCTGGGGTCTTCCTTTCCTTCCATGCTGTCCTCATCACTCGGTACAGCCACTGTATCCCCACCTCTCCTGCTGCTCTCACCATCTCCACACTCAACTCATCCACACCCGGTGCCTTCCCTCCTTTCATCTTGTTCACTGCATCTTCCACTTCTTTCCATGTTAAGTCCTTTTCTGTTTGCAGTTCGTCTTCCTCTTCCCCGATTTCTTCCTCCTCACCATCTTTTCCATTTGGGTTCAGAAGTTCTTCAAAATATTCTTTCCACATTTTCTTCAGTTCTTCCCTATTTTCTATCTCTTGTCCCCTTTTGTTCACCATTCTAACATAATCCGTAGGATCCTTCCGCCTCTTATTTTTTACCATCCCATACAGGACCGTTTTTGTACCTTCACTATCCTCCTCCATCTTTGTCCACTCTTCCATCCACTTCCTTCTCTCCTCAGCCACCACTCTCTTCGCCTCCTTCTTTCTTTCCTGGTACTCTTCCCTTGTCTCTACCGTCCTATTTTGATACCACCTCCTAAAGGCTCTATTCTTTTCCCTTACTATATATTTTGTCTTCTCATTCCACCATGGTGTTTCCTTCCACCTCTTCTTACTACTTGTCCTCCCACATACTGCTTCTGCTGCACCCACTAGTGTCTTCTTAAATCTAGCCCATTCCTCTTCCACCCCTCTTTCTTCATCTGTTGGAATTCCTTCCTTTACCATTTTGAGGTACTCGACCCTTCTATCCCCTTCTTTCAGTTTCCATATCCTTATACGTCTTTCCTGGTTCTCAGTCCCTTTCTTCTCCTTACTCCCTCTCAGGTTCATTACCAGTAATCGATGGTCGCTATCCAGGTTCTCCGATGGTATAACCTTGATGTCCGTGATGTTCTTATTTAGTTCTTTCTCATACAGTATATAGTCGACCACCGACTTCCTGGTCAAGTCATCACTGTACCATGTGATTGTGTGGCTCTCTCTTTTCTTAAACCAGGAGTTCCCAACTAGCAGGCTGTTCCTCTGGCAGAAGTCCAACAGTCTCTTTCCTTCCTCATTTCTTCCACCCCAACCCTCTGGTCCTAGAACACTCTCATAACCTTGTCTTTCTCTTCCTACATGGGCATTGAGGTCCCCCATAACAATCATATTTCTTCCTACCAGCTGCTTCTGCAATTCCTCTTCAAACTCCTCCTTCTCTTCAGAAGCGCAGCCTACTTGTGGGGCATACACTTGCACTATTTCTACGGTCTCTCCCCTCAGTGCTACTTTCACTTTCATCATCCTATCACTTATTCTCCTCACTTCTTCTTTTAAACCATCTCGTACTACTACTCCCACTCCATTCCTCTTTCCCTCTTCGTTCCCACTCCAGTACAGTCTATAGCCTTTTCTCAGTACTCTCCTTCCTTCCCCTTTCCACTTTGTTTCTGCCAATCCCAATAAATCCAACTTCCTTCTTTCCATCATATCCACTATCTCCTCCACCTTCCCCGTCAGCGTTCTTAGGTTTAAAGTTCCAAATCTTAGTCCGTGTGTACAGCCGTGTCGTCGTCTATTAAATCCATCCTGTCCGAGGCTCGTTCCATTTTTGAAAGCATTTGGTTTTATCCACTACTGGCTTGCTGGGCCTATCGTAGCTTCACCAGAGCCCCGTTAGCCGTCACTTTTCAGGGTTCCAGTAGGACCTTCACAGCTACCGTAACGGTCCCGGGGCACACGAAGTCCCCACTGTACTTCGCCCCTACAGGCAATCCCCTACTTTGTGCCGTTGCCCGTCTCCCACGACGTGGACGAGGGGTTGGACTTATGGGAGACAAATTCCTAGTCAGTAGGGCTAAAAATTCATGAGTCATACACGTGAGATTTTCTTGTAGCTCTTCTCTGCTATGCCAATTATTTGAGTTTTATTTTACTTTAGGGGCTACAACATCGTGATCATTTTTGTGTTCTTATGTGTGTCAACTTTGTCTAATAACCTGTGTTATTATGGTGTAATTATTAGTGTGTGTATATTTGTAACTGAGGGTAGGAGTGGTAAGGAGGTGGCAGATGCGAGCTCAATTCAATGTGATCTTCCTGGGGTGGATCACTTCATACTGCTTTAAATTTGTCAAATGTAAGAACGAGGAATGGTTTACATTCCGGAGTTATTACAGAAGGCTTTGACTTTACACTTGCAGCTGCTTGAGTGACACGTGCAGCGGCGTGAGTGAGCTTGTTTTTCCTTTAAATAGATACTGTCGATAACGCCGAGAAAAAAGGAGTTCCGGTATTATCGAGACTCCAATTCAGTACCGGTATTATCAAGACTTACGATTCTCGTTCAGCGGAGAGACCTGGCCTTGAGTGCGCTTGGCGGGGGGGCGATACTAGCCATGCGGAAACTTACGATCCCGATAGGAACTAGAGCAAATTTGCCCGGCTCTAAACCGTACCTCATTAAAATGCTGAATGACTGCTACAGGACCGTATTTGAACTAGTGGCAGCTGTTTAGATAAAGTGCCCCATTACCAACTCCCTAACCCTAAAAATCGTTTTACACTATGGTATATGATTAATAGTGGCTGAATTGATACAGCTTTCACTTGCCACTTAACAGGAGAAGCAGGTATTTTACAAAATGTATTTATATTATTCTATGCTGTGTCGTCAACCACTTCATGTATCTCTTCAAAACGGAGGCAGACAGGTTTTTCTCCGGGTACTCTGGTTTTCCCTGTCAAAATTTCATTCCAGCAACACTCTCCACTATCATTTCATTTGTCATTCATTTAATCATTGCCCCAGAGGAGTGCGTCAGGCCTCGGCAGCCGGCACAGTTCATATCCTTGCCGCTAGATGGGGGCTCCATTCATTCCATTCCTGACCCGGTCGGAGACTGGAAGCAGGCTGTGGATTTTCATTCATTAAATATATAATTGGTATGTGAAGTAAAATAGCCTTACAAAGGAAAGGGCACAAGATAGGCTAGCAAATGGAAATTCGATATTTTTTGAAAAACAACCAGTTGAACAAGCACATGCTGGATGAATTCCCATGCAGGATTTTGTGAATGTTATCTTAGTTGGCATGATTTCACTGTTCAAAATGAAGATCTAATTCTACAAAACCCACCACCATTCCTCTCATAGCATTTCCCAAGTACTTGCCACATACTGAAAAATCGATCTTTGAGGTCTAAAATCACCCTTGCTTTATTCTCGGCCAACGATCGAACTCTCCTTTCTACAGTGCCTCAGAATGCTTTGCCTGGGAAAAAAGTTCATTGTTACTTACATCAGTATCCAATTGCTGCCCGTCTAGAGTAGTTTCCAAATGCCAATCGCCCTCCCATTGCCATGCCATAGATGGCAATGAAATCTTTTCCTTAGTTCTGTCACGTGTTCCATCTCGACTAGAGAAGTGGTACCTGTCGGTTGGTAGCAGCCGACTGCTAAATCCTTCTACAGGCAGCCAGCGCTACAATGATAAAAAAACAAGAAAAATAATTTCATAATACAGCCAATTAATATGGACAATTTACCTTTACTACTCATGTTAAATCAAGAAACTACACTAATGAGCTGAATTACAGTTGTGTGTCTAATATTTTAAGCTGAATTACAGTTGTGTGTCTATCTCAAAACAAATGCACTCACCAATTTAATTGCTAGCAATTATTATTAAAAAGAACCAAGCATTTGGGAAAAATAGGGAGCCAGATACTTCAATGTTATAAACCAATAAATGTTTGGACATAGAACCATGGAAAGTGCATCTATAGTGCACTTAGAAAATCACCCCACATCACAAGTTTCTCTGCTAAGCAGGGAAGAGCAGCCCTCCAGCACTTTGGTGTGTTGTTGTCTTGTGCAATTCACTTATGATTTTTGTACTGACGATCAAACCGTCTGATGGGATAGACGAAACAAAGTAAATTTTTTCTACCAGCATGTTTATAAAACAATAATAGTAGAGTCAAAAAGGAAATTGGGAATAAATTAGAAACATTAGGTCACCCGACAGGAAAGCCTTTCTGGAGTGCAATCAAGGATCTTAGATAAGGAGGATAAAGAGAAATGAACAGTGTTTAGGATAATTCTGGGAAACTTATTTTAGATGATAAGGAAGCAATAGGAAGATGGCAAAAACTTGCTAAATTTAATCAAAACATATCTGACAATGTAGCAGATTTTGAGATTCTGCAGGAGGAGATTGAGGATGGGAAGAGTATAACGGTTGAGGAAGTAGAGAGGGTGGTAAATAAATAGTGTGCTGACCCAATGAAAAGTATAAATTGATACTGGTAAATGAACTAGTGCTTTTCAGTCGGTCAGCACGAATGTACCCAAAAGAGCTGGGTTATGCCCTAATCCTGAAATAAATTACATGAGATTAATAAATACACTAGGATGACCAGTTTCGATCGTCAAGTGATCATCATCAGTTCCATTACACTTAGGCTATAAAATCTATGTTTGAAAATACAGGTGAAAATATTTACAATATGTACAATTATTTAGTTGCAGTATTGGTACTGCAACTGTCTGTGTATGCTAAATGATGTTAGGTGAAATGCTAAATGGTGATAGATATCCGGAGTTTGTATATTTGTAGTGATTATACAGGGTCATCGAAAAATAATGCCAACATTTAAAATAACTATTATAAAA
Organism: Meconema thalassinum; assembly: GCA_946902985.2. Classification (NCBI taxonomy): domain Eukaryota; kingdom Metazoa; phylum Arthropoda; class Insecta; order Orthoptera; family Tettigoniidae; genus Meconema; species Meconema thalassinum. The sequence goes on along the minus strand of OX336389.2, from coordinate 688,098,370 downwards.
AACTATTCAAGGTAATTAAATTGTTTTAATCTTAAAATGTGCGGAAAAAGATAGATTTTTTTCATACCTTAGTATGTTTCGATATGTGCACCGTGCGTAGCTCTGCAAATGTCTAGTCTGTAGTCGATTTCTTGCCACGTATGTGCAATCATTTCAGGAGTAACCGTCAAGATGGCGGCAGGCATTCGCTCCCGCAGGTGCTCCAAATCCCGAATATTTTCTGCATACACAATGTTTAAAATGTACCCCCAGAAAACATGGTACTGAACGGCACGGCGGTCGGGCGGTGCAGTTATGGCACGCCCCCGGCCGACCTTGGCTACTGCTCATCTAGTGTGCGCATAGCAAGCTCATGCCCGCTCCACAACAAAACTTAATTTAACCAGCTAGCGTTCAGTGAAAGAATTACACGTTTAACATCAAGGGTTTCGGTGTTATAATTTTTTGAAATGTTGGCATTATTTTTCGATGAACCTGTATGGTTGTAAAAAATCAACTATGGTTAAACTGTAATATTACAGGCTACTACTTATCTGGTTGCCTTCCTTGCTAGAGCTACGCGCAGTTTCGTGTTCACTGTTACTCCAGGTGTGGTCGACCACACCAGTACCAATACTGCAACTAAATAATTGTACATATTGTAAATATTTTCACCTGCATTTTCAAACATAGATTTTATAGCCTAAGTGTAATGGATCTGATGACCGCTTTACGATCGAAACTGGCCATCCTAGTGTATTTATTAATCTCATGTAATTTATTTCAGGATTAGAGCATAACCCAGCTCTTTTGGGTACATTCGTGTTGACCGACTGAAAAGCAATAAACTCTTGTTTACTAAGGCAACACTGAAAAAATGGCTTCAAACCCCACAAACTACAATGTCACGAAGCAGCAGGGGTACATGAAATTTGGCCAGAAAATTATTAAGTATAGTAGGAAAGCAGGGATGAAATGTTTGCATAGGATAATCAAATTGGCATGGGATTTAGGAAAGGTGCCCTTTGACTGGACAAAAGCAGTAATCACCCCAATTTATAACCCAGGCAATAGGAAAGATTGCAAAAATTACAGAGGTATTTCTTTGATAAGTGCCCGGAGAGAGAAAGTACTGAAATGCCAAGGCCTATTGTCCTGCTGTTCTAGGCCATCCACTGGCCGATCAAAATCCACATTATTTAATGATACCTCCCAAATCGTGTACTTATACCTATGGGAAAAAATGTCTGTCTAGAGGTTGAAGTTCATATGTAGCGTTGGCAAGCATTATCTTAATTATTCGCTTTTCGGGGTCGTGATCTTCCTTGAGAATTTCCAATATATTTCTGGTGTCAATATGGACACCATAAGAGTTCAGAAGAAGTAAGTTTCATGAATTTTAATAGGGAAGTAAGTTAATACTTCTTTCAAAATGATGTGACAGAACTTTGTCATCTTCTCTTGGCATTCTAACCAGTTCCTCTGTGATTTAAAAAGCAGTTAGGTGATGGCTGAGTATCAAAGATAAAAATTTCCAAAATACAATTGACTATTCCTTTAGAATTTTAAAGGCCTAGGTGGAAAAAAAAAGTTGAAGCTACTGTACTAGGTGTGGTTGGTATACAGTGAAATCATGTTTTACATTTTTCTGTGGGATACTGCAGGTTTTAATGTTCAGGACTAACTGCAATTGGAGATTTGTAGTATTCCCGAAAAGCCTTAATCCATATAAGAAACCATTTCTTCACACTAAAAACCAAACATCGTCTCCTCTTCAACTCTTGTTGTATACTTACTTCTCGAAGTTGACGATTCATTTTAGGAACTTTGCAACATCGTGGTTATGTAGCCCCGTGTACTTGGGTGTGTGTAATTTGTCTGATAACCTGTTATTGATTCCTCGGTGGACCATGCCTTACGACGATTAAAACAATATATACATGTTTACAAATCACTATAATTAAATTAACACTTGCACACTATACAAGGAAGTAGCTTTCTGAGAAGCGTTAAATGTCACATGCTTGTCTCTCCAAGCCACTCGTAGCAATGCCCTTTCTCAGCCGTTTTCCTGGTCACCCCCCGGGCAAAGCAAACTCAGTTCATTTCCCGCACTACCTGCTTGAAACAATAGTGTCCGTGAAGTGCAGCCTTCTGAAATGAGTGACCAGAACATGAACCTGACTCCTAGTTCAGTGGTCTGAACATACTCCCCCCAATTGAATCTCCAGATTCAAGAAGACGATACAATACAAAAGCACACGACATAGGAGAGTCTCCAGAAGCTATACAAAAGTAAACATTGAAAATATAATACTAAGAAATGGGAACAAACAAGTAAAGACATTGAGTAAAGTCTAGTCATTGACTGGTAGAGCAGACGCAAGAAAAGCTTGCCGAAAAAAGGTGCGCAGATCTTCGGCCATGTTCGGGTGTTCGTGAGTGGCATACAACGCCCCTCCCACTTCCCGGCAGTAGCTGGCTAGCAGCAGTTCTGAACGGATCGTCTGCCCAGGCTTGGCAGGCTGACTGTGACTGGGGTTCAAGTGAGATCTCAGCTGTAGACCGTCTCGGAGCGAGCTGAGTTCTTGAAGAGTTGAGTGAGCAGTGAGCCCGGTAATGAGCATTACAGGAGCCCCGCAATGAGCATTAAAATACGCCGATTGATATTGGTATCTGCGCATCGTTGAGTTTCGGCAAGCTTTTCTTGCGTCTGCTCATAACGGGATGAGTTTAGTTACAGGTCGTTTTAGGTTGCCCGAAGTTGTCCTTTAGGTAGTAACATGTACGAGTCCATCTGCCCCAGGGTGAAAGTCCTTCAATATAGCCAACTTCCAAGAGAGGAGGAAGGTTATCTTCTTTGACCAGGGTTGTCCTCAGATGTGGTCCATTTACGCCCTTGTTGAGGCGTGTCAAGATAATCTCAACACAACCACTTCCAAAGTTGCTGCTGTAGAGATTGGACCCGCTGCCATCTTAACAAACGATGTAGAACAGGCTCCGGTAAAGAAGTCAGTGGGCCACCAATGAGGAAGTGTGCGGGGGGAGAGGTAGTTAGGACGATTATTATAATTCTCGTTTAAAGGTGCCTAACGACTAGGTTAGCGGTCCCTAATGAAATGAAATGGAATGAAAGGATGAAGATAAAAACAGCCCACTGCCAGAGATGAAATGAAAATGGTTTTTATAAAACAGACAATGAGCCCCAACAATTATGCCTTCTTATTTGAATAAAAATAGTAAAAGGGGGATGGTAAAAAACATAAAACAGACTAAACCTGAAATAAAAGTCTTTAACTTACATTAAAACTTACAAACTTAACCATTCTCCTTCATGAACCGGATGAAGAGGTCCACTGACGGCCCGTCATCATGGAGAATAAGGGAGAGGGTGTTAGGCAGTTTGCGAGTCCTTTCGCAGATAGGCCAGGTCCACACACTCCAAGAAAATGAGTGCCATGGTAAGATGGGCACCGCCAAGTACACACAGGGGAGGGATCTTCTCTCTTTAGCAAGTGGGAGTGCGTAGCAATCCCATGACCGATCCAGAGTCAACAGAGCACCACAGCTTCCTTCTGGATAGATCAGAAGTAAGATTTCCACACCTTTGTTGTCTCCTTGATGCCTCTCAGTCTGTTGGGCAGAGGCATGTCGCAACCGAGAGCTAACTTCACTAGCAGGCACCTTATACGGTAGCAAGGGCAGTGCGACTGCCTCTCTCGCCGCCTGATCAGCAAGCTCATTTCCTGCAATACCCATGTGGCTCGGAAGCCACACAAAGGTTACCCCGGTTCCAGCGTTACACTCACTGACTAGCAGGTCGTGCACACGCTGGACCAGCGGGTGCTTCGGGAAACACACATCGATCGCTTGCAACTCACTAAGAGAGTCAGTACACACAAGAAAGTGCTGGTGATAGTCTGATAACGTGTACAGCAGAGCCTCTAAGATGGTATAGAGCTCAGTTGTGTACACGCTACAGGACTCGGGAAGTGTGAAGAGAACCAACAATCCTCAACCACAAATGCACAGCCTACTTTCTTGTTTACCCTCGAACCATCCGTGAATAGAAGCCCTGATCCTGGATACCAGCCCACCATGGACTGGAACAGCCTCCAATGGACAATGGAGACCATGTCCGACATAGGGCCGGTATGCAGATCCAGGATGATATCAGGACGAGAGACCATCCACGGAGGGGCCTTGCTAGGTACTCAGATGATACAGGAGACGGAAGGAAATTTGAACTGCCAGCCAAGTGGCTTGGGCGAGCGCACCATACAGCCGGCGATTCGGATTCTTAAACACGGATAGCTTGGATGAAGTGGCATCTGTCGGATAGTTGCAGCATAGGTCAGCAGTACTTGTTGGCACCTCAGCGAGCAAGCTGACGACCGGGCTCGTTGGAAAGGCTCCTCTCCCCAGCCTCACACCGCCGTGGTGGACACTGTCCAGTTTAACAAGTACTGACTTGCGTGCCGAACCATATGCAACACTGCCATAATCTAACCTAGATAATATTAAAGCCCTGTAAAAATGTAGAAGCACCGTACGGTCTTCCCCCCACAATGTGCCGCTAAATAACATCAACATGTTGAGCTTCTTCGCACAGGCAGTTTTCAAATAGCGCACATGTGGCTCCTACCTTAAATTCTGATCAAAAAGGAGCCCAAGGAACCAGTACGCAGTAACAACAGGCAAAGCTACATTTCCCAGATAAAGCTCAGGATCGGGATGGAGAGCGTGCTTTCGGCAGAAATGGACAACAGAGGTCTTAACAGCTGAGAACAGAAAGCCATGTTCTAGTGTCCACCATTTCACTCTCCGAATAGCTTGTTGTAGCTGTCGTTCAGCGACTGCCATATTTTGTGCACCATAATGTAGAGCGAAATAGTCTACATATAGCGATGATACCACTGCTGGACCAACAGTAGCTACTATTCCGTTTATGGCAATCACAAATAATGTGATGCTAGGCACTGATCCCTGTGGGACCCAGTTTTCCTGTACATGATATTGTGAATATGTCCTCCCTATTCGGACACTGAATAGGCGAAGGGACAGTAAATTCGCAATAAAGACTGGCAAGTTACCTCGGAATCTCCATTGACGAAGGGTAGAGAGGATGCCGTAACGCCAATTGGTGTCATAGGCCTTGTCAAGGTCAAAGAAAACAGCAACTACTGTCAACCAAAGTATTATGTGCACTCGAGTTTGAAGGTTGTTTGCGAAGTAACCAATAGACCTACATAAAATCCAATACCATCATCATTTTCGTCGTTCTATTTTACATTAGTTCATGTAGCTTTGGATTTTTAGCCTACTTTTCACATTTTGCAAAAATGAGGAAAAAGTAGACTTATGAGATCGGGCAAATGTGTGTCTGTCTGTCCTTCTGTCTGTCTGGCTGTGTGTGTGTGTCCCCCTATCAACTCCTAAACGGCTGGAGCAATCGAAACAAAATTTGGTAGGATTAAATATCTATACCTGAATATCTCACGGCCATATTTGAAAATGATGTCAGTGCTACCAACTGAAAAAAAATCGCAATTGAAATTTGAGCTCCATGATGTATATCTTGGAAGGTATGAATGGGAGCTATTTCAAAATTGGCACACGTATAGATAATAATATTGCAGTTTAATTTCCAGGAGTCCATACATGGCAGTGTTGCCAAAATGATTATAAGCCTGCTGATAAGTCCAATTTTTAAATGCATATAACTTCTACACTATCAATTGGAATTCAACCAAATTTCGTATGTTGTATGTGTAAATAACCAGATATGACTGAGCGTATTCTTACGACCCACCAGGGCTGCCAACTGTTCATAAATGCTCCTAATTTATTTCATCCAAATACAAATATATCAGAAAGTATGCAAGCCAACAGCTTTAAACTATGCACACGTATAGTACCTGACATTCTATATTAATTTGGAGTAACATATACGTCAGTGCTACCAACATGATTCTAAGCCTGCTGACAGGTCCAACTTTAAATACATGCAACTTCCATACTATCATTTGGATTTGAACCAAATTTCGTATGTGCTATGTGTACCATAACAGATATGACTATGCGTATTCTTAAGAGCAATAATTGGTGCTGTTTCCGGAGAAGAGCACCCTGTATGGCGGTCTCCAGGCATACCAGATGGTCATTGGTACACCGAGATGCCCTGAAACCACACTGGTATTCAGACAGGAGTCGTCGTTGATCCAGGACCCACACCAGTCGCCGATTGACCATCCTCTCAAAGAGCTTGCACAGACCCCTGTCAAATTGGGATCCCTATCGGGCTTCAGCATAGGTATAATTATACCTTCCTGCCACTGCACTGGAAACACACCTTCCAACCAGATACGATTAAACACCTTGAGCAAATAACGAATACTCTCATCGTTAAGGTGTTTAAGCATTTGGTTGTGAATATTATCCGGGTCAGGAGACTTGTCCTTGCAGAGCGCCAGTGCTTCGCAGTGTTCCCACTCTGCAAAGGGCACGTTGTACTCCTCCGAAGCGCAGGAAGCAAAACAGAGCTGGGAGCGTTCTGCCTCGCACTTCAAAGCAACAAAATTTGGATCATAGTTATCAGAACCAGATATATCCGCAAAATATGATGAGAGATGATTTGCAACGCGATAAGGATATGTAACCAAATCATTATCGATGGAAATTCCCGGTACAATACTTTATATCTGAATTCCCGAAATGCGTCATAGTTTAGTCCATACATGAGGAGGGGGTATGTGCCGTGATAGACGACACATACCGTTCTATACTGTGATAAAGAAAATTTGGGAAGAAGAAAAGATGCCCGATGAGTGGGGGATAGCCATCGTATTTCCTGTACAGAAGAAGGGCTCGAAGCTGAGATGTGACAACTACTGAGGTATCTCACTCCTCAACATGGGTTACAAGGTGCTAACGAGTATCACTGCAGCGAGGCTACAAGAGTTTGCAGAGCAATGTCTTGGGGACTACCAGTGTGGTTTCAGAAGGAATCGCTCAACCACGGACCACATATTTACCATCCGATGCATGCTGGAGAAATGCTATGAATTTAACATACCAGTCCATCAGTTGTATATAGACTTTCAAAAAGCATACGATAGCATTAAGAGGAGTTTTCTATGTGAAACATTGGATCATCTTAGAGGGCCTAAGAAGATCATCAGGCTAGTACGGATGACAATTACGAACACCAAGTGTAAAGTAAAAGTGCAGCAAGAATATTCACGCGAGTTCAGTGTCAACCAAGGCTTGAGGCAAGGTGACCCCCCCCCCCCCCCCCCCCTCCTGTGTGTTGTTTAACCTGGTATTGGAGAGGTTTATTCGAAATATCACTGTAAGTGATAAGGGTACAATGCGCAGTTTCGTTGGATATCAGAGTGAAGCGGCAGAAACACTGTTTAATAGACCAATCCAGTGTCCTGCATATGCGAATGATGTTGCTTTGCTGGGAAGGACATCAGTAGATGTGAAGAGGGCATTTGTTGAATTAGACCAGATGGCTTGAGGAGCTGGGCTGAGGGTGAATAGCACAAAGACAAAGTATATTAACACCGTGAGGCAGGGTGAGGTACAGTACCTCAGGAGCTTGTTATTGATAATAATACGACTTTCGCTAAGACCAGCACTTTCAAATACCTTGGATCGACTATCACCGAGGGATCTGACTGTCTCGAGGAAATCAATGAGAGACTGCGCTCCGGAAACCGAAGCTACTTCAGTCTCTCCCATCTGCTGCGATCAAGAAAGTTATCACGCAGTTGTAAGAAAACTATCTATAAGACAGTCATTCGACCTGTTGTCACCTATGGGTGTGAGACATGGGTGGTGACTAGGAGGATTGAGGATTTGCTGAACAGGTGGGAGAGGAAGGTACTCCGTAAGATCTATGGGCCTGTGTGTGATCGTGGAGTGTGGCGCCTCCACACCAACAAGGAGATCTATGATCTGTATGGGGACCCTACTATCATCGCCGAGTTCCCGGATCCGGTGGCTCGGACATGTCGAGCGAATGCCTGAGTCAAGGATGGTGTCCCAGGTCTTCCATGGGCGACCCACTGGAAAGAGAGGATGGGGGCGACCGAAAAAGCGCTGGCTGGACGATGTCGAGGAGGATCTCAGGATGCAACGTATCAGAGCTTGGAGGAGGCGTGCACGGGATAGGAAAAGCTGGAAGACTGTGTTGGAGCAGGCCAAGGTCATTCATGGACTGTAGTGCCACGGGGTAAGGTAAGGTTAACCCTTTGAGCGCCGCGTGCTATTACGGTTTGCTTACCGCTGAGCGCCAAGGCCAGTTTCCGTATTTTGCAAGCTTTTGTTTGATCACTCATAGTTCAGCTGTTATTATAGGTAGGGACTTGAAATTTTTCTTGTTTGTTTACTAATATGATGGCCTATACGAATAAAACCTTAACTCAGTTCATTTATGACCATTCGTAAACATTTGGCAGCCAGAACCCAAAAATATTAATTAAAAATAAAACAAAATCAAAGTTTAGCAATAAAATTTTGGTAGAACAAAATTTTTTTAATCTATCGCGAACCTACTTATTGAATAGTACGACTTATTATGAAGCTATATTGAAAATTTCATTCATTTTGAACCTAAAATAAATCTGTAATAACAATAATTAATTTACATATCCAAATGAGCCAAAAATACAACACAAGTCTTATTACATTCGTTTGGTTTATATGTCAGTAGGTTACTTACGGAATACGATACAAACTTCTTTTACATAACACTTACATAACATACTACAAATAATAATAGTAATAGTAATAATAGTAATAATAATAATAGTAATAATAATAACCAAATTCAGCACACGTAATTTGAGACCTCTCAAGCACACTTATGTTTTGTCAAACACAATGGATGGACGGCTTTCTTGCATAGTTTGCAAATATACCTAGTATTTTTCCTCTTCCCTCCTTGACTGGTACTAGTTGCACTACAGGCGGCACAATTCCTTTGCTTCTTTTCTGGTAGAAGTTCAAGCGGATCGCCGCCGCCGGCGGTAGCTCTTTGTGCCTGAATCGGGTTACACAACCACTTTGCAGACAGTTCTTCGATTGTTGAAATGGTGAAATCTAGTCTAGACTTAGGTTTGTCGGTATTTAGGCTATATAATATATATAAATTCACAATCATCCTTGAGAAAATATTGAACGTAACTCTTTTCCAGTATTTCACACACCTTCGTTCGTCCATGTAGCAGTACATCATCTGATCAGCCTTATCCACTCCTCCCATGAAGTCATAATGTCTAATCATTTTCGGTTTATCGGTAATAAATAATTTATTGCCTTGCTTCTTCGATCGTAGTACACTTTCTGCTGAAGAATTAGTCTATAGCAATAGAACTGGTTTCTTCTGCTTTGCTTTTTGCCTGTGGCCTAACATTAGTAATTGTCCCTTGCGATAGTACGTTCTCTGGCCTACACGAAAATTTCCTTTCATTTGTACAGGGATGCCTTTTCTATTACTGCGTAATGTCCCCGTCAGGTGTGTAAGCTTAGAATACAACTCCTTAGCCAAGGCAAATGAGGTGAAAAAATTGTCAACGAAAACGTGGAAACCTTTGTTTAGGTAGTTACCCATTTCAAGCAATTTCATTACAACTTGGTGTGCAAGGCCCTTTTCTCTGTTGGTAGTCCCACCATCACGCTTCGCACCTCTATAGATAGAAAATCCCAAACAGTAATGTGTGACTGCATCACACAGCATCCACAGCTTGATGCCCCACTTATGGTGGTGCTTATTGGGTAAGTATTGAATGAGCTGTGTGTGGTTTTTTGTGCCTACAAGACTCTCGTCGATTGAAAGCTGTTCATTTGGAGAATAATACTGCCTGAAATCTCTATTAGCATGCTCAACTAAAAAATTGAACCGAGCACATGGATCATACCCTGCCTGTCCTGGCTTTGGCAGTGTTCTACTGTCTACTAAATGAAAAAACTTGAGAATGCTTTCAAATCGGTTTCTTGCAAACATCTTACCACACCATGGTAAATGTTGTGAACCCAATGTCGACCAGTATCCTGAAATAGTAGGCTTTTTATTTAGGACCATGTTCAGCAGGACAGCAATAAATGCTTTGATTTCAACAAAACTTACAGGCCTCATTTCTTATTCCTACCATGAGCACGTAATATGTTACGATTTACATCAATAAAGTGCCTTGCATAGCTATTTGTATGCACAGCAATAGAATCTAGAAGTGTCATAGAGAAGAAAAGGCCGAAATACGATATAGGAAGCGAGTTCCTAGGGGGGAATCGTTTAGGCCCTGGTGTCTCATTGAATGTGAATGAATGATTGTGTCCACGATCACTGTTTTCCGTAACTTCTGTCCAACCGTCTGAATCATGTTCTGAATCACTATCTAATGAACTATCACTGCTTACCTTGTGATCATTGCCATTACGAGGTGGGCGGCCGCGGCGTCTAGGACCAACCTGTTGTTGATGTGTAGCCATGGTCTGCGGTGCGGATGCATCATCTTCAGATGAAGACAAAACTGATCTGTTTATTGTATTAGAAGAATTCAATGACAGACCAGAAGTACTTGGTAAGGTGGCATCAAAATCTGGATCGGCATCTGCATTGTCAGTATCACTATCACTAGTACTACTTTCCGTAGAAACGATATCACAAAACTCGCTATCACTGAAAAAGTCTTCTTCTCCTTCTTCAATCATATTACGAATAGTGTTCTCACTAACAGGAGATCGGCTCATTTCACAGCAATAAATGAACAAGTAAAAGATCGAGAGCAACTAGACACAGGGCGGACAATGTGCAGAGCGAGACTGCTAGTGTTGATGCCGCGCCAAGTAAAGAGTGCCAATAACTATGCCTGTTTATTGGACTGATATACTGCAACAATGGCCTTAAAATTAAAAGAGGCTGTTTACTGCAAAAACAGTAAGTCTTTAACTAACTATATTGAGAAATTCTGAAAGGAAATGACTGTTAGTTTTAATAAAAATAAAAGAATACTGAACGTCCTTTTGAAAGGACGTTGGCATTTTTCAGATGAAAACCAAACGGGCTTTCAAAAGGACGTTGGCGCTAAGAGGGTTAAGGCAGTACCGTCAGTGACATGCTGCCATTGCGGCGAGATTCCAAATTGTACCATACCTTAACATGCAAGTTAGTAAAGCAAAGGGGATCAGGGCCAAGCAAAGCATGGTAGTTATGCTTGCTATTATTTAATATGTTGGAAAGCTCCAGGGAAGAAAGGGAGTAGAGCTGAATCTTTGCATTGGATAAAAGTAAGTCTGGCCTCAATGTGAAAATTAATGGCAAAACAAATTTTTAGAAGCACATAATCTTCTGAAACGATTGCAATAATTAGCCTATAGGGGCATTTCCATGACAAGTGTCCCGGGCAAAGTATACTCGGGTATTGTAGAAAGGAGAGTTCGTCGATCATTGGCCGAGAGTAAGATGGATGAAAACCAATTTGGCTTTAGACCACCAAGAGGATGTCAAGATCAAATTGTTTATAAGCGCCACGATACTGAGAAATGCTACGTAGGAAGAGGCAATTGTGTTTGTCCTTTGTAGATCTAGAGATGGCGTACGATAGAGTACTCAGGGAGAAGATGCTGAGCATCCTGAGGGATTATGGTATCCAGGGAAGGCTTCTACAGGCAATCAGAAGTATTTATGTTGATAATAAGGCTGCAGTGAGAGTTTACGATAAGAGGAGTTGGTACAACTTGAAAAGAGCTACTTGATGGGAAAAAAGTATTTAAGTACGGTAGGCTACTGTAATTAGCCAAAATACCTGAATGACTAGTCGGGGGAGGGGAATCTGGAGATGATTTAGTAATAGAAGTTTACTTCTCCACTGTCTATAACCCACCCAGCCATCCCAAATATGACCACAACTTATATAGATGAAATTCCAGTTGACTCAGCCATTTTTAGCAACATGTACAGTATTGCCAACCGCATACAGTCCATACAGTCTACTAACCTAGAAGCGACCAATGGTTTAGTCCCGACACCCATTTTAGTTCTGGTGTATTTTTTATCGGACATGTTGGCCACAATGATAGTACGTCATATAACGTCAATGTATGTGCATCAAACGTTTATGCCATCGTTGAATGAGCAAGAAATGAAAACATTTACATAATAAAACAAATATTTCCAGTGCAGCAGTGACAATTGACAGTAATTTCAATTTCTAACGACTCCCAGAAAGGTGTGTGAATCATGAATTTTATATTTTCAATAATCTGCAATGTAAAAGTGTAAAAGTAGCCGTTGTCAAGCTTTAGCGACGAGATCTTGGTTCAAGGTTATTACAGGAGTGAGGCAAGGTTGTAACCTCGCACCACTACTGTTCATTGTATATATATGTACAATTTGCTGAAGGGCATAAACTGGCTGGGCGAGATTCAATTAGGTGGAAACCAGGTAAGCAGTCTGGCTTATGCCGATGACCTGGTTGAAATTACTACTCCGTCGAAAGCATACACGCGAAACAGAAATGTAGGGTGTCTAGTATAAAGATCAACATTTTAAAGACAAATGTTATGTCGATAACATCCCAATTATGTGCTTGAACTCCATTCACTACAACCACTTGAAAGGTCCAAACCTATTCCTAATCCACCTACATACCCTGTATACCAGTCTGGGTTTGCTGGGCTCAAGTGTGTCAATACCTGGCCATCCTACAACCATAAAATGCAGATTCATAATGCAAAACATGATAGTTCAAGCCCAATTGCATATCCCTATAATGGCATCAAACTGAAAATGGCCCAACCACAAGTCATACAAATATAAAACCCAACCTAATGAAAATAATGGTATAGATGCAGCACAATATACGCTACAGGAGGATACATTTCATGACTGCATTGTGCTTATCCCCCTGAACCTAGCTTAGCCTATACCTTTCAATTGACCCTCCAAAGTAGTAATCCAAGGAATTCTTCCATTCCAGATATTAGGGACTTCGTGAAGGCAAAGAGTCGTGATGCTTTGTTCAATTCATTTTTTATTTTTTTTTACATGCTAGATGGAAAGTGAGCATATGCCCCTGAACTAAACATGGCTTCAAACAAACCCTAAACAATTCTACGACTATACTACTGCATAAATGAAATTTCCCATATTACCTCGTTTTCGTAAGACTCCTCTTTAATTCTGATGGGGATGTCAAGCCCATATACGTGAACGTAGATGTGTCGGTCTCCACCAACAGCCCAAATAAAATGAGGTACTGCTGACAAGTGCTTAAATTCGAGGCCCAAGTAAATAAATTCACGCCACTTTGTTCCAGACGTTGATAATCCGAATACTCGACCTTCATTATTAACAGCAAACAAATGTGAACTCGGCATTGTTCATAATCTTCAAAGGAGAGTTCGGTAGAATTTAAAGAGTTCGATAGAATTTAAAACAATGCCCACTTTCACGTTGTAAAACTAACAAGAACATCGAAAAGTGTACGAAAAAGACAATGAAGTAATTAATAGTTTCCGACAAGACAAATATGTAACCATTTCACTTCGACAATGTATTAAACATTCAAAGCAAATCTAATGGAAAATTCCAACGAGCAATCTTTACAGCCTTGTACAGACGTGTGGAGAGCAGGCCGATGTAGCAAGCAACCCCATTAAAAGCGTAAGACGAATGTTAAGCAACTAATTCTGAACCTTTCATTTCTAACCTATAAAAGTAAACACCCAAAAGCGCATTTGACATTTCATATAATTTGACAACACCGGTATAATTAATCTCATGGAGTGTCAACATAAAAGCAACCAGGGTAGTGCAGAGCAAAACATAAATACTAACGAATATTTAGAAACTCTTCAAAAACCGAAACCACGAAAGAGGAAGATGTACTTCCGTAAATAAGAAAACAGCCTATTTTCATATATCCCACTGGTCATTTCAATTAAAATGCTCCTGCCTATTACAAGGATTTTCCATGCGATATACTAAATGGCTTTTGGCTCACGACCAACACCTTCTTCTTCTTCTTCCTCGTCTTCGCGTTATGGTAGTTGGCATAGTAAACACTTTACCCAATTGCTACTGTTCAGAAGTACGTATCTTGAGGTAAACATCGACGACCGAGAAAAGGCGGAAGACCAGTGAGGAACGGGGTATACCAAACAAAAGTATGACGTAACGTGGAGACAAAAGGGGAAGGAAAACAGATGAAACTAGACTGGGACACAATTGGTATTTGACTCTTCACACCGAATTGACCCACCTTGGTGACTTGACATAGAGACGTACATGACCGGGTCACGATTATGGACCAGGTAAAAGGAATACCAGTTCAAGGTCTAAAATCAATGTTGTCAAAAAAGGATACTAGGCTACTGACCAGTGGAATGGTAGGATTAGAAACTAATGTGGCAACATTTAAAGGCAGTATATACCCTAGGGAATATAAATCGCGCAACAGTATTGCACGGTGAAAGTCATATTGAGGACATTGAAATAGAATATGATTTAAAGAGCCCTCCATTTGCAAACACGAACACAAGGCATCATTACGTTGTTTTATACGGAATAAATACACCGGCGTTAATGCATGATTAAAGCGGAGACACAGTTATCAGTTGGCAGTCAAAGTGAAAGGTCGTGTTTTTCCCGAGCTCTCAGGTGTGCTAAAATGGGTTGTTCTCTGGAGTGTTATCGGGCGAGGATCGGGCTGTGGTATGCGAAGGGTAGTCTGGATTTCCGGTGTTTGTGTGTGCGTACGGGACCTAGTAACTTGTGGTTTATAGCCCTAGGGATAGCTGCGTTGTTAGTTATTGGTGGAGTGGAAGTGAATCCAGGGCCTGTTACTCCAAATGTGAATCAGGCAAATGATCCAGTGGCATCTATAAAGTGTTCGACGTGCAGTAAAACATTGAAGAATGGTGTTGAGTGTGGACTTTGTGAGAAATGGTTTCACTTCGGCTGTATTAAGGTCAAGAAGGAGGATTGTGATGTCGGAAATTGGTTTTCTAAAGTATGTGATACGCCGGACAGTTTGAGGGTGCAAATCAAAGCAAGGGATCAAATAATACAGGAACTTAGAGCAAAGCTTCGTGAATCAGAAGAAACGGTGAAGGATGTGAATGAGCGGCTTTCTACTGGGATCAGTGTGGAAGAGGGCGTGCAGGAGCAAACTGAGGATGACGTTATCATAATGGGTGATTCTATGATACGATGGAGTGCGAATATCTCGAGGAAATCAGGTGCGAAAGTGCGGTGTTACCCGGGGATTATGATTGACCAGCTTGCCCAACAAGTGGAAGAAGCAAATGTAGAGGACTGTGACAAAGTTAAAGTGATATTGCTCCATGTTGGGACGAACGATTTGAAGAAGAGGGCTACAGCTGATTACATCATGGGGGAGCTCTACGAACTAGGCAGAAAAGCTAAAAGCAAGTTTAGAAATGCAAAAATTATAATGAGTGGCATTGTTCGGCGGGGAGATGTTCCGTTAAGGCGAGTTAAGACTGTAAATGACCGCATGGACTGGGTATGTGCACAACTGGGATTAGTGTACGTAGAAGCTGACTGCTGGATTGGTGGCCGTGACTTCACCCGAGACGGGCTGCATCTAAATCGACGGGGCGCTTTCAACCTAGGGAGCCTACATGACAGGGTCATCGGTTCGTGCCAGCTTTTGTGAGGAGGAGCAGGTCCAGAGGCTGCCAGCCGATGGGAACAGAAGGAGCTATTTCGAGATATTTGCTGCGGAGGTAAGACTCTAAGATTACTGCAGGTTAATTGTCAGAGTTTAGGAAATAAATTAATTGAATTTTGGAATCTTGTAGAGACATATTCTCCGGACATTGTCATTGCAACTGAATCTTGGTTATATGAGGACATAAATAGCAGCGAAATAATTCTAGGGACCTACGAAATGTACAGAAGGGATCGGGGGAAGCGAGGTGGTGGGCTATTTATTTGTGTGCGCAAAAATATAGCTAGTTTCTTAAAGTTATCATAATGGGTGATTCTATGATACGATGGAGTGCGGGGGAGTAAATATGGATCATGAAATGTTATGTGTACAAATTTCGGATAAAGGAAATAAATTCCCTCTTCAGGTGATAGGGGCGTATAGAGCACCGAAAGATAACTTTTCTCTCCTCGAAACACTGTATGATAAAACTTGTACGGGTAATGCTATGAAAAAGAGCATAATAATTGCTGGAGATTTAAACCTCCCCAAAGTAGACTGGTCTGGTGAGTCAACTAACTGTGGTCAAGCTCAGAGCGCTGCAAATAAATTCTTAAGGGAGGAGGGATTTTCCCAAGTAGTTGACTTCCCAACTAGAGACAATAATACCTTAGATGTTTATCTCGTAAGGCCTGTAGAGCTGTATATTAACTGTCTGAAAGTACCAGGAATTAGTGACCATTCTGGGGTTGAATTAAATATTAGATATGGTGACATTACAAAATTAGACTCTGATGTAGCAAAAATGATCATATTCCAGTATCGCAGGGCTGATCAGGGCAAGTTTCAGGGGTATTTGAATGAGCTATTTGTAGGATGGGCATCGGAAGGAAATCACATTAATATCATGTGGACTAAATTTTGAAAATTTTAAATAGCGCTGTTGATAAATATGTCCCATTTAAATTGCTGAAACAAAACCCAGATCCTGAGTATTACACACGAGAAATTAGGAGTCCAAAATGGAAAATTAGGAAATTATACAATAAAAGACATGATAGTGACAAGCATATGTTGAAATTTAAGTCCTTATCAAGAGAGGTCGTCTTAAAAAAGAGGGCTGCTCATGACAGTTATATGCAAGGTTTACTTGGTTCGGGAGGTGATAGGTGGAAAAAAATTTACAGTTATGTTAGGAGAAGAAAGGGAAATTCAAATAATTTGACGATGATAATGTCCGGTGACGGTAAATTAATTACTGAGAAACAGGCCATTGCTAATGAATTAAATGTCTTTTACGGTAGTGTGTTCAATAAATCCAATAGCTGTGTGTTGGACCTTAACGACGAATCAGGGGCTCCCCTGTTCCAAATAAACCAGTCAGCAATTGTAAAGCTAATACAAAAACTACGTTTCAATGTATCAAAGGGTCCTGATAATATTGTTAGTGAAGTACTTAAACTAGGAGGTAGGGCCGTGGCACGATACTGGAGGTGATGTTTAATGCGTCCATAAACAATGCGCAAATCCCAGATGACTGGAAGAGAGCTACTGTAGTCCCAATATTTAAGGGAGGGAGCAGACTTGAATTGGGCAACTACAGGCCGGTTAGTCTTACGTCCATCGTTTGTAAACAGATGGAGCATCTCATTTGCGACTACTTGAGGGAACAGTGGGAAACATTATCATGGTTTAATGATAGGCAACATGGATTTCGGAAAGGTTACTCATGCGAGAGTCAGATGCTATCACTTTTTCAAGACATTAGCGAATCGTTAGACCATGGAGTTTCAGTCGACGCCGTGGTTATAGATTTTGCGAAGGCATTTGATGTCGTTCCGCATGACATGCTACTCCATAAATTAGCTTCGACGAAGATTGATAGAAGAGTAATTTTATGGATCCAAGAATTTTTGACGGGTCGTTCCCAGAAAGTGAAAGTCGAAGGCATATTCTCGGATGAAATTACCGTAACGTCGGGTATCCCTCAGGGCAGCGTAATCGGAACTTTGTTATTTTTGGCGTTTATAAATGACTTACCAAATGGGATTCGCAGTGACTGTCGATTGTTTGCGGATGATTGTGTAATATATCGAAAGATACATGACTCACAAGACAATGCAGTGCTTCAAGAGGACCTGAACCTGGTCTATAAGTGGGCGATTGTAAATAAAATGAAAATAAACACAAGAAAATGTAGTCTCTTAAAAATAGGGAAAGTGCGAAGGCAGGATTTTCAATATAACATTGGCTCGGAAATACTTGTAGAAGAAGATTCTTCAAATATTTGGGCGTTCACGTAAGGAATGATATGAAATGGAGTAGTCATGTAGGATGTGTAGTTTCAAAAGCTTACAAATCCCTGCACTTTGTAATGAGGGTATTAAAAGGGAGTAGTACCTCTGCTAAAGAATTAGGCTATTTGTCACTTGTAAGACCTATTCTGGAATATGACTCGGCGGTTTGGGATCCATATCAAGTAAGGCTCATCAATGAGTTGGAAATGGTACAAAGAAAGGCCGCTAGATTTGTGCTCAGTGGCTTTAATCCCAGGAGCAGTGTGAGCCGTATGTTAAAGAAACTTGGGTGGGAATCACTGGAGGCTAGGAGGATGAAATCTAGACTCTGCGCTATGTACAACACGTATACAAATCAACCAGCATGGAGTGAGCTTAGCAAACGATTGGGAAAGCCCACTTACATGGGTAGGAGCGATCATCCTTTCAAAGTTAAGGGCCGACCACAGCGAACAAATTATGGTAAATATTCTTTTGTAAACCGTGCCATTGATAACTGGAACTCTCTACCTGCCGCAGTCCTAGAGCCTTTTCCCAAACATATAGGTGTGTTTAAGAAAAGACTGACTATTTGTGTAAATACTCCCGTTTAATTGTTGTATAATTGTTATTGAATTGTTATGTATAATTATTTATTTGTTATGTATATAAAATTTGCCACCGGGGGACACACCCCCCATTGCAAATAAATGAATGAATATGAATATGAATATGAATATGAATAATTGTAATAATATGTCGTCGTGTGTATTTACCACCCTGGAACCAGGGCTTTCTTAAAATAGTCGGTTGTATCCCAAAATAATGTTTGGCTTTCGTTTTTGCGTAGTTGGTCCACGTGACCTGCCAGTCATTCTGGATCTTCGAACGAATTATAGAACAAAAATCAGAAACGGGTATAGCGATATTATAAGCCTTACCTGTACCATTAGCCGCTTCTTTGGCGAGTTTATCAGCGATTTCATTACCTTCAATATGTGAATGGCCGGGGATCCACATGATACTGACATGAAAACCCTCAGTATGTAAAGTGTACAATTGATGCATTAACTGGCATAAAAACCAATTATCAGCCTCGAGAACATTTTGAAGTGATTGAACGACACTCATAGAGTCTGTACAAATTAGCGAATGGCGAATACCATGTTGTTTAATATAAAGACACGTCTGGCGAATTGCAAAAATTTCGGCTGTAAATATCGTGACGTCAGAGGGTAAAGTGTACTGACATGAAATATGTAAATCGGGAGAGAAGAAGGCTGCTCCCACACGTGAGGGGTGAACCATTTTAGACCCATCTGTATAAAAAAGAATGCAAGATGCCAAATGGCTCGTTATTTCGTGAAACATACGAGGAATGATTACTGGGTTATGTGGAAAAGTCTGATGTATTTGGGGTAAGGAATGCTGGAGGATATTCGGTTGAAAATGAGCTACGGAATACGGAATATTATATAAAGGCAAGTGACTAACTTTTAATATATTATGGCGGTACTGTTTAAGAATGGAATATGCGGCCAGCAAGGCGGGAACAGAAGCTGTGGGCAATAATCGACGAGTATAATAGTCTTCCAATAATTGTAATTTAGGAACGATAGGTGATACTGCTATCATCATTTTACGCAACAGGTACATACACGCAAGGTGTTGACGCCGATAATGTAACGACATTTCTCCCGTTTCAACTAAAAGTGCTCCTGTGGGAGTCGATGTAAGCGCGCCTATTATGAGACGCAAAGCAGTAATCTGTATTCTATCTAAACGGAGGAGCCTAGTACTTGACATTATATCAAAATAAAAGGAATTGTAATCCACCACAGAACGAATTATATTACAATATACTATTAATAATAGTTCCGGGTCTGCTCCCCAAGTACGCCGAGTAAGTGATTTTAGAACATTGATTTTGCTGGTAAGATGACTCTTAAGGTATTGTATATGTCTCTGTCCTTGCATTTTCCTGTCAATGTAAATTCCTAAGTATTTTACATTCGTCACCACCGGAATTTGGCCTTGACGATATAATATAGGAGAACTGTCGTAACGTCGTTTGTTAGTAAATATCATCGCAGCGTTTTTTCCGACAGAAGTTTCAAATCCGTGTTGATGAAACCAGTCATGAGCATTAGATAAGGCGGTGTATATATCCCAACGACATGCGAATAAATCGTCCCTTGTACAATATATTAAAATATCGTCCGCGTATTGAAGGATGCGAGCGTGCGGTAATATGACTGTTTCTAGGGTACGAGTATAAATTAAATATAAAATCCCACTTAAAACATCTCCCTGCGGGACACCGTGAGAGGTGTATCGGGAATCAAATACACCGACTGGGGATTTTAAAATGATTTTACGATGACATAGCATGTTATATATTAAACACCGGAATGGAAGTGGGAATTGCATATCTCGAAGTATATTAATAAGAATAAATGGATCTACAGAATCATACGCATTTTTTAGGTCAAGGAAAATCGCTATAGTATGCATTTTCTGTCCTTTTGCGAGGAGTAAATCGGTGAAGAAAATGTTTAATGGATCAGATGTACCGAGATTTTTCCTGAATGCAAATTGCGTTTTAGGAAACAGGGTATAATATTCTAGACACCATTGTAGCCGTCGGAGAAGTACATTTTGAAAAATTTTGCGGAAACAGGAGCCGAGTTGGATACCTCGATAACTACTCGCTAAGCGGGCATCTTTTGTGGGTTTCAAAATAGGGACAGTTTGAAAAACATTCCAATCTTCCGGAAATGTCCCTGTGCATAAGCTTGAATTATATATTTTAAGGATGATGTCCAGAGCATTTACGGGAAATCTAGCGATCGTGGTATAAGTCACTTCGTCAATTCCTGGGCTTGTTGACTTTTTGTGTCTGAATGTTTGTAAAAATTCGCTACGCATAATAGGCTGCATTAAACTGGAAAAACGGTCCAGCGAACCAGAGGCACATGGTGTAGGCATACGAATAACAATGTCGGGTGTCCAAGTATGATACAAGTCATGGTATCCTTGCGCCGAAAGTTGAGAGGGAGAGGGTCGAGGAAGGGTATTCGTAAAATGTTTAATCGCTGACCAAATACTATTTAGGGACGTATTACTACTTAATTGGGTAATGTATAATTTCCACGCTTCGCGTCGTTTATGATTAAAGACACGTTGGAGTTGAGCGGTGAGACTCTTGTATCTCAAATAGGAGGCGGAAGTACCATAGTGCCGAAAAGCTTTTAAACTCGCTTTGCGACGTCGTACTAAGTGTTTACATTCTTGATCCCACCATGAGGGTAAAGCAGAACGATTATTCGGAGGACATGATTTTGTAATATAAGGGTGATATGTATTAAAATAATCACGGATATTATTTAGTAAAAAATTATAACCGTTATCAGACTTTTGTAATGGCCGCGAAAGCCTGTCCTCTAAAAAGTGTTTAAACAAATCATAATCAAAATGCCGAAAATTCCTCTTAACTTGAAAGACGTTCTGCGAGATATGTCGATTACTCGAGACATCATATTCCATTATAATTGGATAATGATCACTTTGATACGTGTCCTTCACAGTCTGCCATGACAACTTATGGGCTATATCTACAGTAGTGATACTTAAATCCACCGCACTTTGTGGACTATTCGGTGGGGTAAGGCGGGTGGGTGACCCATCATTTAATAAATGTAGGTGTAATTCCTGAATAGCCGCAATGATGTGCCGTCCTTTCGGGTTAACTCGACCACTGCCCCACAAGGGGTGGTGGGCATTAAAATCCCCCAATGTAAGATGTTTAGAAAATGTCTTTATAAACTGAAAATATAAATACCATTGTCTGCGTGAGCCTTGTATACCAGGAGGGCAGTAAATATGGCTTATATGGAGATCTTGAACAAGGAACGTTTGATGATGAGTGTGAGGCATGTAATAATCAGTAGAAAGGGGGGTGTACCGTAAATTATTTTTGAATAACGTCATGATACCTCGATATCCGGGTCCATCCTGACGTTCCACCTGATAATTAGCAATCTGAAATTTATACGAGGACCGAAGCCATGTTTCTTGTAGGAATATGATGTCCGGATCATATTCGTGAATTAACTGCAGCAATTCATGTTTTTTATTTAAGATACTTCTACAATTCCACTGGAGCAATAACATTCAGGATAATACAGGGAATTATTTCAACGAGGACGACTATGAACCGGGTTGTGATAATGATAATTTGAGGAAAGAGGATTGGGAAAAGATCGAACAATCTGATTCACGAATGTTTTCCACCGAGAAGCTCAGGTCAGTTCAGTTCTTCCGGCGTGGGACGAGCTAATATGGACCCCATCGTTATGGGAGTCACTGGAGGCGGTAATAACGGTAATACCTTGGCACGTAAGGCCTGTAACTTGGAACTCCACTGGGCTTTGTTACCCAATAGCTGTATGAGGGCATGGAAATCTTCACAGATTGAGGTATATTCATCATTCGCAGACATTATTCTACTGCCTGAAGGGAAAGAAGTTGATGGCGCAACAAGGCTAGGTGGCGCACTGGGCGTTATCCGGCTGGCCGTGGGAGACGAAATGAGGGCATTATACGCCTGCCTACCATATCCCAATGGTTGATATGTTTTGGACGAACGAACGATCATCTCCGTGAATTTACGTTTACGGGGTGGTTGTATGGGAGGTGGCGGAGGGAATTGAGTGAGTGGGGGGGGGGGGAACTATTGTGGCAAATTTTGAGGCTGGAAAGGGGGGGGGGGTCTCATACTGTTAATCACTTCGTGATAGGATTTATTCTCCGTACGCATTTGTTTCTTTATTGCTTCCTGTTTAAGCCGTTCCGGACAAGTCAATGATGTCGCAAGATGATTACTGTCACAATTGGCACATTTTAAGTCAACAGACTGACAGCCAGTCGTATCATGGGGACCTGCGCAGCGACCACATCTAGGGGTTCGCGCACGGCAATGTTGATGGATGTGTCCAAAGCGAAGGCACTTCACACATTGAGTTGGAGAGAATATAAATAATTGCACTTCAAGCAAGACATTAAAGATGGAAACAAACTCGGGTAAACGTTGGGCTTCAAAGTGGATTTTAACTGTTCCAGTAGGGATACGATCCATGACGCCATTATTATCCTTTTTTCGGTAAAACCGTTGAATACGAACGATCGGGACGGGGGATTGTAAGAATTGTAAAATTTCAGCTTCCGTTAGGGCAGTATCCACGCCCCGTATAAGCCCCACACGCTGTATGTTAGCAGACGGAATAAATGCATCTAACTGTTTAGCCTGGAGAATGGGGTGTCGTAAAAAGGAGTTGGCATGCAGGTGTGTGTCAAATACCACCTGCACCCTGTTACGTCCTTTTCTTTGAATGGATTGAATGCCAGGAATTTTCTGTTCAAAAATTATGCGTCCCAAAGCCATGGGGTGTAAATTTCCGAGTCTCTGATCCCCTTGTCCTTGCACAAATACACTGTATGGCCCCGTATGATGGGGGTAGTATGACATAGGCTGGCGAGCAGTAACCTCAGTGTTCTGTGAAGTCTGAATATTGGTCGCTGTTGATGTCTCGGGCGGTACAATGCCGTCCGCAGGGACCAGTACCATGCCCTCCATTGATACTGGGGGGTCATATTCAATCAGTTGCACACAGTCCGGCGGACGGCCAGAATCCGTCCCATCACTCGTAGAGCCCATCACACTTACCGTTCAATGCACTATACACTCAGTGAAAATGACACAAAATCAAATCACCTAAACCGCACACACACGCACGACCGACTCGAAAACGAGTAAGCAGGACCTAAAGCTTGCCCAACTGTACGCTGCGCAAGCTGAGAACCGAATAACCAACACCATTACAATTACGATTTGACGACTCCCATATGTATATTAACATATTACCATGGAGAAAAGAAATGAATGAATGTGCTATATTTAACTGTATAACTTCCAATATCGGTGATTAAGACTCCTGCCGCGAGATGGCATCTTTCTGTAACAAATCACCAGTGCTTTTTTTTTCAGGGGGAACGTGGGGGTTCGAGTACCCTTTAAACATTTGAAAACTGCCTAAGAAAAAATATTGGTACATTTGTATTGAGCCCTTCAGAGGAGATTTTCCGGGTACCATCCGCCGAAAGAATGGCACTTCGAACCCACAACCTAAGAGGATCGCATGCATTTCTTTAAGGGCTCATGTAGCACGAGAGTCCTGGTCCCAGAGATCTGGTCCATTTGCACAGATATTGTCAAAGACGCCCAAAGAAATACACCCTCAAAACACAAAGCTATAAATGGAAGATCCAGACTTAAGTAAAATTTCGTGAATGTTTTATTCAATAAAGAAACCCCTATCCTACTTAGGAGGGTTAAAATTGGCTAATCCACTAAGTCAATAAAAAATCTAAGTGAAATTAACTAACCCTCGCGTAAGTCCTTATTACAATGAAAAGCAAAAGCAACAACAAATCTAGGTACGTGGCACATGACAGAAATCTAACGCGAAAGCAAGTTTACAAGCAAATGACTCGGTTGAATTTACATTTAACATCCAGGCAAAACAAGTCCCTTAGTTAGAACGGTATTACGCATACATTTACAATTACATTTAATATCTAACTAATTCCTGACATGAATGAAAATATTACGACGAGACGCGTCGTAATCAAAGAATTAAATCAAAGCTAATGATAGCAGACCACAGACTATAAAAAAAGCAGAAATACACTCTTACAACTAACAGGAAATACAATTCAGGTTATGCACTCAGAATAAAGGCAATAAACACACACACAATGTTTCTTTTTTATCACAATGCCAGTGGCGGCCGGTGGTAAGTAAAGCTGGGTGTTGCACCAAAATTTCTGATGTCGCAATTTTATATGGGAAGTTTACACATGTAACAAAAATTAATTAACGTTAGATAAACTACAGTTCTATAAAAACTGAAATACATGGGTTTTCCAAAATAACTGTACGTTCGACAAATAGACAAATTTTAATGGCTCTTTTGGGCTTCTTCCTATAGGAATTCATTAAAAAAATCAGATTTATGTATTTAAGCCCTATGCCTGAGTTCATGGGAAGAATTTTAAACACAGCAGGTTGTCTAAGGTTGGGTCTCAATCTCCGGGATAATAAACATTCTCAACATAAAAACATGGCATCCGAAAAGTTTGTACGTTAACGAAAAATGTTATTACTAACAAAGACGGGCACATATTCTGCATAAGGATAGGATTTTTATCATTTTAAATGATCTTGTCGACGTCGTAGTTACGCTGGGGTCTGGCGTTACGTTACGGTGACGGGACGAAATATACCGAGCATGCACTGAGGTGTGTGACGTCATAATACTGCTTGAGCTTCCTCCTTTCCCCCGCGCGCTCCGGTGAGCGTGACGTCATCCAGCCAGCTACCTCCTTTGACCTTGGTTTGCACTTGCTAACGGACTTTGAGTTCACGCAGCATTTGTAGCATTTAAAATGATATAAAGTCTAGTCTTTCAGACTGACTATCAGTCTTTTTTTTTTTACTATAGCTTGAACCCCATCAGAGGAACCAGCCATGAAGTGCGCTCTGTCATACGTCGGCGCAATTCATTTTTGCGGTGTTTCGTTCAATTTCTGCTTCTTTAATTCATCCAGTAAACACGCTGCTAATGTGTGTGCATCATGTTTTGTTTGCCTCTTACTACGTATCGGTGCACAACAGCCATCTGAAATATGTTTGAAATATCACTAGTTTCATCTGCTATAATGGCAAAAATTTCCGATTCCTTTATTTGCTTTGATTCTTCTTCTTGGCAAACCTCCATCATAATCTGTAAAAATTAATTTTGAATTGTTTTGGACGTTCCTTTGAAAACAGTTGCCCTTACCAAATGACCTTTAACACAGCATCCAACTCAGCGGTAAAATTAATTAGTTCTCTCAAAACACATGGATTTGTTGATGTTACACTTTCATCATGATCACGCAAGGCCAGTCCGAAAGAACCACAGAAACGAATACAGTTTATTACAATATTTAACACATATCTATTGTGCCTAACATCTTCGTTATATTCCGCAATTTACCTTCTATAGGCACTGTCCAATTGTGCATCTTCGTTAACAGTTCCAAAAAGTGTCAATTTCAAACAGCTGAAGATTGGTTGGTTGGTTCCTCAGTTTAGGAGCTGCGACAAGGCAGTCATGTAGCCCCCTGTACTTTGGGTGTGTGGAGAAACTGTCTGATAACCGGTGTTAATTGTGATGGCTGTATTAGTGAGTGTTATCTGTTTTTAATTCAAGTGAGGACTACAGACATTGAATTTCAAGCAGTTCCTACTTTTGCCGCCAAAGGCCACCGTAAACGACTACTAGTTCAGAACTTGGTTACTACACGCCACCGCAGTCGGCTCCTGGCGACGAACGTTGGAACCTAAGAGCGTTGTTCAAATTTTTAACCTATAATTTAGCTTCACACAGGTGTAATAAGTGGAAGGTTCTTTAACATGCCATAAATCTATGACATGGGACCGCCGGCTTTACTTCCCCTCCGAAGGAATGCATACTGAGGGATTTTAACGCTCTTAAAAATCCGATGACTTCGGCCGGGTTTGAACCCGCGATCTTGGGCATAGAGGCTCAGCATGCTACCAACTACGGCACCGAAGCCGCTCAGCTGAAGATTCATGTTTCTTTATTTTAGGGATTATTTTCCATAACTCCTATTTTGGTCCACGCGAATTCTCCACCAACAAACATGTAAAACAGAATAAAGCGTTTTTAATATCGCATTCACATAACCAATTATTATTGCCTTAAATATCTCCTTTAAACGCCCTCGTATACTTATATTTTGGACAATACTTATCCGGTAATGGTGCACCGAGTGTTTTTACTGTAAGTTTATCGTCAACAGGGAGCTGGAAAAACTGTCTGACTAGCAAATTACTTACTCTATTCATTTTCACTCACACTCCACAATACAATTAATGTTTCAAACTAAACATTCCGTTAAAATAAAATACTACGGTAACTTACAAGATGCACAGATGATAAATCTGGGTGCTACATCGGAAAGTGGCGCGAAAAGCAAACTAACAAAACACTGAATTTTGCTAGCCAAGAAATTTCGTAGTGAATGCATAGGTCTACTCACAATCAACCAAACAATTATAATAATAATAATAATAATAATAATAATAATAATAATAATAATAATAATAATAATAATAATAATAAAAATGCACAGTTAAGTATCTGCCTGGAACCAAAATACTCAAATCAACTAAATACAGAACTAATCGCAACCCAAATACCGCAAGAACAAGAGTGGTAAAAGCAAACATAAACCGCTAAAGTACACCAACAATACGTCGCAAAATAGTTCAGCCACTTATCTACTGTACTTATAGCACGGTGGCGTTCTTAGGCTCGCTTCACAGAACAATTGACAAAAATATTAAATGAAGTTATGATGAGAAAACATCTAAAAATAATTGGGTGTGAACCAACTAATGTCTCCCTATGAAATTCCGATATTTGTACCGTTGTGGGTGGTATAGCATTCTCTAGTGGTGTGGGAAAGAAACTACCCTCAGGGGCAGATGACCTCGTAGTTCCGCCCCTTAAAACAACAATAACTAACTAACTAACTAACTAACTAACTAAATAACTAACTAACTAAAATACCCTTCGCGGGGTAAGAGAAATAGAGGGTGTTGTCATTTCCAAAGAGTGGTGCAGTCTAACGGGGCCATTTGGAACTGAGTGTTGCCAGGGGGCTGGCAGCTCGTCTGCAACTCCCTGCTACCCATGCTGGTCGGCATGCTATGCACAAGCTTGGCCTCGTCCAGCCTCGTCCTGTACGCCGCGCTGTCTGCTTGGGAGTTGGCACAAGAGAGCTAACCCCCTGGAGTTTGATTTGAAGGCGGCAGCTTTTATAGGTACAGTGTGAAGCATTTGGATAAATAATATCAAAATATAGATGAATTTAACACATTTTTGAGTGTATTAGATCTATAAAACTAAAACATTAAAGGAAAAGAAACTACGAATTAGGTGTAAAATTATTGGGAGTTGTGCAACGCTGCAATAATGTCACCAGCCGCCACTGCACAATGCCTACTTACGCAGATTAGGAAAGGCTGTTTGCTTCCAAACGTCATCTCAAGAATTTAAGTTCGGTTGACAATATCGTAATCAGCATTACGGCTTACATCGCGTAGAATCACGTGGACCATAATTCACGAACTATTGGTTCCAGCGATTCTAGTCGTCGATAATAACAGTGTCAGCTCATTTAAAATTTCACTTCCATAAGGAAATGAAGCAGCACATGGTGTCGGAGTAAGACAACAATACAAAGGTACCAAAATTATTATGCTCAAATTAGCAGTTATTTATCACATCGGTTTAGTTCAGTGAGAAAACTGATTTACTTTCAGGTTTATAATGTCGGTTTAAATTCCCTGAGATGGTTTAAATATTAGACACCAGACGCAGGCTGCATGAATCTCCTCAGAGATTATCTCGAAGATATGACTCGCATAGTCATCATAACGCTCTGAGCTACTAATGGCTCGAATACAATAACACGGCGTGGCTTACACAATTGGCACGCATAAACAATCATCGGTCGATCTGGCTCTAGGCTCAATATCGCCGGAATACAATAACAATAAGGGGATATTCATTCCATCAACCCTAAGACAATGTGTTTTACGACACAACAAAAACATGAGTTAACTAGCCTGAAACAATTACTGGGTCAATTTACAATATGGAATAAACCTTGATTACATTTGCTAAATTCTCGGCGACATTAGCGTGAACATAGCTGCTCCAATACATGGGATAGCCTCGCAGTTACATTGCGGTCAATCACAGGTGTTCATAGCTATCACCTGTGGTCCCAAAGCTTATATAATACTCCTAAAAATATGGCCTCGACATTCCATAAATGTTTTGTGATGTCACAAGTAGTCAAAAAAATATAATCAATAGTGTCAGTCTCGCATTGAATGCTGGGAGCAATAACAAGTTCGCCGGCCTATCTGACCTTGGCGTCACGCCTCACTGTCCAATTCACTGACTGTGGCGCATGGCTTGTTCATATTACATTAACAAAACTGTGCACTTTCAATCTTACGGAAATCACTTACTGAAGTCCTACAGTGATCCGTAGATTTATCAAATATTGTTCTTTATTCTTACAAGAGTGTCCATCACATTAACCTGCCCTGCATAATGAGATAACTTTATATTTAAAAAAAGATACGAGCCTTACAGTAGTCGCATATGATGTGTAACATCTGACATGTTGTCCTACTCGTATACTACACAGCTTGGACATTCTTAAGATGTTAATTTACGCTCCGTTTTCATACTGGTACTATGATGAATGTATAGATTGAATTGGAGATATGCTACTGTCACACTTGTGGCGCAGCGGTTAAGCTGTTAGTCTCTCACCAAGGTAGACCGCATTCGATTCCCGGTCAATACATGTGAGATTTTCGAATTGAAATGCCATGTCCTGTGGTTCGCATTCCACGTAAAAGGGAGGTACCGTGGATCATGATCGTGAGCTTAACGGTCACACAAAACCACAAGCTTCCTTCCTTCCTTTTACATGAATAATTCATAATAACAAAGTGACACACAACGTCGACTGTACTCTGAAATACTGTGTGCACACTCCTCAGTAACTATAACATTCATTATTCCCAAGGCTCTCATACAATTCGTCGTAAACAATCAAAACATGGCTTCCTGCAATCATGAAATGACCTAGTCTCACAAATGATGAAAATACAGCTTTTATTCCACTCATATAACAACATTCTGTTATGCATTTAATATTTGATTACTCACCCACAGTTTGACAATAATGCCGCTTACTTAAATGTCATGTGTCGTCTTTATTTTATCATACACTCAACAACATTAGTCTCAAATTTTCACTTGCTACCCATGTGATATTCAACCTTGAACGTGAAGTTTCATAAACTGCTCAATGACAAATGAAAGTCGGTGAAACATTTGCCACTGTGCCCGTCAAACCAGTGCATGCTAAATGCACTGCCTACTGTATTACCATAACATTCTCGCGCTACAGAGCACACACTGCCTTGTTTCCAATACACACATTTTCAATTGTACAAAAATCACGCTGCCTTTGCATGGTACCACTGCCAGCTAGTACACTTCCGTGTGATCGATCGAGCGGGCAGTGCATACTTCCGTTGTCCACCACTGCCAGCTAGCACACTTCCGTTTGATCGAACGAGCGGGCAGTGCACACTTCCGTTTGATCCACCACTGCCAGCTCGATCGTTCCGATCCACTTCCGTCCCCAATTTTCAAAATCACTCCCACAAAACTATCCAGTAACCGATCGGAAAGATGTTACACATCAAAAATCCAAATACACTTGGATCAAGGACGAAACACACACGCAGTTTAATTGTTTTGAAATGGAAGATATTTCAGTTGCTCCCTACTCATTTTAAACATTATCATTACCGTGTTTATCACGTAGCACACTTCAAAAATAATAGACAACACCTCTGTGTTGTGTGAACTGATGCGATATAATTTTCCTGGGTTCCTGACCAGGTCAAGTTATTCTTAATAGACATGTGTTCGTTCCCACTCGGAACTCTAGTGGTATAGTTGATCCACAAATAATGTTAACTAAACCATACAAAAAATCTGGTAGTAGCTCTCGACTGACCAACTGATACGATAATTGAAATAAATGAAAATTGAGGGGTCCTAAACTTTGAAGATCACGTCTTCATGACGAAGCTGTCAGTTGTCTGACAGGAAAAATTCAGCCTTCATATGGCTGAGCTTTATACTCGAATACACTGAAAATTACAAACTGTACATGTGCACCCCCGTATAAATACGGTACCGGGTGACTAACAAAGATTGTCCCAGTTACAAGAAAGGAAAACATATTCTACTATAGCCCTACATGTGTGGTCGTTATCCGTTTCGGCTCATATTACTAGTCAAATCTACATCCACCTGGACAAACCTTGTGCATTAATGAGGATACAAGACTCACAGTGACATAACTCCGTTCTTCACCTCATGGTCTCTAGGATCAGAGGGGTAATTCTTCTCCATTCCTAAGGAGGGATTGCTAGGCTCCAAAATCAGGATCCAACGTCCTGGCTTACTTTCCTCGTCCCATGGGAATTCTCCTGGACTTCCTCTTCATGGTAGTGTTATTTCGTCGGAGTTTCCCTCATGATGGAAATTTACTCCATGATGGACATCACGTGTGCTTGGTGAAGCATGGCGAACACGTGGTTGATATCACGAAGCATGGTGATATAAAATTGATGATTTTCACAGATTCTACAAATATTATACTGTACAAAATGATGCACTGAATTAACACATGTGCAGGTTATTACAAAAATGGCTCTGGTTTTCCTGCCACAGGCTCTATGAGATACTACGGGTGGTGTCTTTCTCACAGAATTTAAAACTGGGGCAACACAAAATCACTATGAATCACGGCAATCGTGAAGAAATACACGAGGTGCAGAACATTGCCAGTGATCACTTTCCCAGTAGCGTTTGACTGGCTATAGCAATTTAATGTGGCCTTAATATTTTCGTGCCTTATTGCACAGGCAAAATTACATGCTTTTAGCAGCGTGGTCGATAGTTCAAGTCCTTCACGTGAAAAATGGTGAAAAATAGCAATTTCACTAAAATATCAATTTTACGTGGCATATAACGTCGCACTGGCCTTGCACGGCCTTAAACTGTAATGTTTCGTTGAATATCACTGTTCACACAGCTCGATGGCTGCAGATATCTCTGCACAAAAGCGTGCACAAAACGTGCTCTTTGTCTTATATGACGGACTTCGGAAAATACACGTCCAGTCTCAGTGGGCTCTCAAAACGGTGTGCCTCGGTCAGGAAACTCCTTCCCGGTTTTCAAAGAACTTTTAAGTCGCGTACCATCTACTTTAATCAATTCCGCACATCCGCGGCGCAAATACCTTTACCAAAATCGTAATTTACCATTTCCGAAGGCATAATAAAGTGGTAAATGAAACAGAATTACATGTTATATATTTCTGGGATATGCAGTTGCAAAATAGTAGATAAAATATATCCAGGAAGAAAATAAGCTGTCCTCTTCGAAGTCAAATAAGAGTTGTAATAATGAGGAAGCTTCAGAGTACGTTCTATACAAATGAGCACAAAGAGAAATATTGAATACATGAGCGGATTCGGGCTCAGAATCCAGTCCGGCAAATATAACTTCCGACTTGAAATTTCATCGATCAGCTGGCGTCAACGCGCTGCTCACAACAGCTGGAGAAGATTTCAAGTTATCCTCGATTTAAATCGATCTATCGAATCAGTTTATCTTGGTCGGCAACTCGGCACTCCGTTCTTATAAGCACCCAGGCTAGTGTTTGGAGGCGGGGTAGGTTGTTATTTTTTGCCTGTGGTTAGATTTGAAGGATGAAGGAAATAACAAACTATTTAACAACCACCCAGGCATCGAAAAAGCTGAAAGTTAATGAATCGAACACAATGACCGGACATTGCAAATTATCAAAAATTACAAGATCGATCTTTTGTCGACAACTGAGAGTCCCCTTAAATTGTTTTTAGAAAAAAAAAGCACTGCAAATCACCAATATCAAAAGTCCATGATTTACGAAAAGTAAGCTACAGAATGTATTGCCATTAGATAAGGATTGTTATCATGGCCCAGCATGCAAATCATCTTTTGAATGGCCTGAATAAGACACGAGAAAAAAGGTTTAACATTTCTTGAATATTTGAAAACAATTGAACATCATTAGCAAGGGCCGGATTATTTGGTTCTTTACCTATTTCTTCCTTATTTCTAAATACGAAAATTCATTAATAATCACCATATCACTCTCAAAAGAAATTGAAGTGATAGACGCCATTTTTTCAGTGTTGCATATTTCTATTAAAGAGCCATATTCATGAATGCTGTAGCACCTAAAAATACGAAATATTATGCAGTACATAAAAAACCTAATTACAGTTTTGTTCCATTTATTGTAGCATATTTGAATTTTTAGTCCATAATTTTAAATAGTAAACCCCAAGGCAGTGTTTATTCCTAGCTCTAGCTGTTGGGAAAAATCCTACCTGCCAGAAATTTCAAATACTGTCAGTACTTTTAAGCTTGTCATTGTTGTCTCTACCGTTAACTGTTCTCTCACTTTCCTGGTAAACCACCGGCAACTCAAACGTTCGGCGGTAGCACGTACCGACAAAGCTGATTACTAGATCGAATTACCTTGAGAACTACGCTGCTGTTCGCTGCTGACAAATAGCTGATGGTTTGACCACTTGTCAGATCTCCGGTGTTGTTAAATTGCATGCAGCTCTGTTCAGTGTCGCTGTTTGATCTCGGAGGCTACGGTGGAGTCTTGAGAACGCTGTGCCACGAGCCAACAAAGCTCTGGAGTCTAGCTGTGACGAAGAGAGGTGGAGAAATATATCGTTTTCTGTCTCAAATTACCTGCCAACTTGAACCTTTGGGCGATTTTAGTACTGGCGTAGACTCTTAGTGACTGGTTGTGGCGTTTACGCGAGTCTTAAGTAGTGCTGACTATGCCGAAAGAAGTTAAGTCGCATCTATTACGGCAGTGGATTGGAGATGAATCTAATTTTATCACAGATGGAAAAGTGACATTTTGTCAAGCTTGACAGAAAAAATTAAGTACCGGTACTGATTTATTTTATTTATTGGGTTGTGGCCATTGGAGAAGGTCATCGAGGGACTATCTGTAGCGGATAGCTTTCCCGACTTCCTTATCCTCCGGACCCACTCGTTGAGAGGATTGTATATGTCCTCAGACCAGCTCCGGCACGAGAATGATAACCTGGGATATCGGGTCAAATGAGAGAAAAGTCATAGACATGCCCGAGGAAACACACACCCAAAAGTAAAGAAAATCTAGGAATGAATAGTTCAGGCTTAAGTAGAATTCATTAACAATTTATTGAAACACAACAAATCCCTGTCCTACCTCAGGGGGTTCAAAATCCGGCTAGTCCACAAAAATGGAAATAAATAGTTGGATAACTGTTCTTTAAACTGATGTTAAACTAACCCTCTGGAATGTCCTGATTACAAATATGACTGAAGTTCAAAAAGAAAAATAAGGATGTTACACATAATCCAGTCCCTGAACAATTACAGAAAATATTTAATTGAAAAGTACGAATAATCACATACTGAATTTACAGCAAGGGAAAACTGTTAACGGACCTGCAGCAACTAGAGTATAAATCACATTTACTTGCACCAATAGAAATACGCTATGTTACGAAGGTGTCACACCTAACATTTAAATTTTAAATTTAATCCGCTAGCTGAGTCCTAATTAAAGTTAAAACTAGATTATAAGCATCGGTGACAGAGAAAAACAAACTAAAAAGCAACCAGTCTATAAAAAACATTAAGCTATTACACACATGATACGGGGGAAAATAATCAACCCATTTATTTTCTAAAGGCATAATAATATACACACTCCTCCCTACGCTTATGAAATACTCCTTGCATTGAATAGTCATCTGAATGCATGTTGATGTAGGTGGTGGCATAGCTACAAATCTTTATACCCCACATATTTGTCAAGGGTCCACGGATACTGAATTACCGTGACATTGCAACTAGTAGTCTCGAAGATCGTGTCAGCTGTCCTATAATGTCAGTAATTCAAATAGTTAGCTGTACCAGGTGTCGGTCTTGTAATAAAATATAATTCAAGTTTTGAAATATTCACTTCTGATTTAATGTATTCGATTTATAAGGTTGGTTAAAGGGGGCGTTAACCACCACAGCGCATGTTTGATAAAAATATGAATATCTCTGGAACCATACACTTGATGTTCATGAAACTTTAACTGCTTATAGAATATGTGCGTAGTAATAGGTGAATTAATTCACAGAGTCCTCGGTTCATAAATTCTTATCTGAATTATTATTATCCTTGCGAGTGTAAATAATTATGTATCGGTGCATTATTTCCAAACCAATCATGCTATTAAGCCAAAATTCAGTTTCCATCTTCTGTAGTGTCTATATTGTAATCCTAACCTACAAAATGATAACATTTTCGGCATATTCAATAGAAGTCTCTTGCCCGGGTTTTAGTGACCACTATGGACAAATACTGAGCTACGAAGTACCCGAAAAAATCAATAATAATGGAATAAAATCAAAGTGCAGGTCATTAACTGGAACAAATGTTACATATTTCAATGACTTATTAAATAAGGAAATATGGTCAGAAGTTTATAAACTAGAAAATGTAAATGATAAATTTAATGCATTTATCAGTACCGTAAAACACTATTTCGAAACAGCATTCCCCTTTAAACAAAGAGCTATTAAAAATTAAAAACTACCAATTGGATAACAACAGGGATAAATAATTCATGTCCAAGAAATAAATTTCTACACAAAACATATAAACACTACCACACAACACCTGAATTCAATTTATACTACAAATAATACACTAGCATATTAAGTAAGGTAATAAGACTAGCAAAGAAAATGCATAATGATAATTTCATTCCCAATCATCTAATAAAATCAGGGCTATGTGGACCGTGATAAAGAAAGAAACTGGAAAATCTGCTAAAATACACAGGGACATTACACTGACCTTCAATAATAAAGTGATTAATAATTCCGAGAAAATAGCAAACACTTTTAATGACTATTTTGTGGAAATTCCACAAACATTATTAAATAAATCACAGGTAAATAGACTAAATTCTAATAATAAAATTCAAATACGCAGTGATTCTTTATTTATAAATCATGTCAAAGGTGATGAGGTAAGAATAGTTATAAAAGAGCTAAAAATAAATTCTGTGCTGGCATTGATGGCATCCCTGATGCAATTTTAAAGAAATATGTAGAAAATATAATAAATACACGTACGCACTTAATAAACTTAATAAACAGTTCATTTCTCTCAGGAACTTTCCCAGATATTTTGAAGTTGTCAAAATTAATTCCAGTGCACAAAAAAGGTTCAAAATATGA
The DNA here is from genome assembly GCA_946902985.2 of Meconema thalassinum. NCBI lineage: Eukaryota > Metazoa > Arthropoda > Insecta > Orthoptera > Tettigoniidae > Meconema > Meconema thalassinum. The sequence continues at coordinate 688,062,331 of OX336389.2, read as the reverse complement.
ATTAGATAACTATCGTCCTATTACCTTACCAACTGGTATTGAAAAGAAATTGGAAAAAATCATGTATAAGAGACTGATAAGTTTTATAGAAAAAATTAAATACTATGAAACTCACAACATGGATTCAGAACGGAAAAATCTACACAGACAGCAATTTATGAATGTAGTAATAGTATACTGAAATTAATTGACAATAAGGAACATGTAACTGGCCTATTCTTGGATTTATCGAAAGCGTTTGATGGTGTTGATCTTAAAATTCTCCTTACAAAACTAAATCAATATGGTATTGGAGGTGTAGCTAATAAATAGTTAGTCTCTTACTTAACAAGGCGTAAACAAATAGTAAGCTTGAGACACAAGGATGATGGAACCAGATTACTTAATGAAACATTGTCCAATGAGGGTATTATTAAATTTTGAGTGCCCCAGGGATCGGGTTTGGGCCCACTACTCTTTCTTCTATATACATCAATGATATAACACAGAACGTTGGTTCTCATAGGGAAATTTTGTTTGCGGACGATATTTACTCGTAATAAAAGGTGAAACTAAACAGGTCGTACAGCAGTCTGCTGACTCTGTTACGGAAGAGTTCACCAAATGGTCACAAGATAATCGCCTCATAATAAACTATAAAAAAGCAGTATCTCTAAATTTCCACACTATACAGAATAGGAATCCTGCGAAGCCCAATATAACATTAAATGGTCATCAAATAGAAAATAAATCAGAAACAAAGTTTTTAGGACTACGGATATAACATGACTTGAACTGGAATAAACATATCCAATATCTGAATACTAAACTGAACTCGATGTGCTTTGCGCTACGTATCTTGAAAACTTGCACAACCATGCACACATTAAGATATAATTATTTTGCTTATTTCCATTCATACTTAAGATATGGGGTCATATTTTGGGGTATGTCACCAGATGTACTAAGCACGTTTAGGATACAAAAGAGGGTGATTAGAATTAGGCCAAATGTGAACTCTAGAGAATTATGTAGACTTCTGTTTAATGATTTAAACATCCTCCCACTGCCCTGCATTCATAACTATCAAATTATTATATTTTTAAAAAAGAATTTAATGAGTAAAGACGTTTTTCTTAAAATAAACAATGATGTTCATAGACATAACACAAGGCAAAATCAAAACATTCATAGTTCACACACACACACAAGCATATATCAAAACGGAATTTTTCACACAGGAGATAAATTATACAATAAACTACCCCAGTATATAAAATTGGCCCCAAAAATAAAAAACTTTTGAAAGAATGTTGAAAGCTTATCTGCAATGCCATTGTTTTTACTATGTAGTTGAATGTCTTAACGTATAGGAGCGATGCAATCTCTAATTAAATTTTACTTTTCTATTTTAATTGTAATACCTAGCTGTAAGTTGTTGAATATATAGAATTAAGTTTTAATAAATATTTTTTGCAGCCAAGTGGCCATTATGGACAGTTATAAGGTGTGCTTACAAATAATTATTACAGGTAGATTAATCTTTACTGTATTCAACTATGCTCTTTGTCCGATTGCTGCATGATGGGATGTGGTATTTGTCGCAGGGGTTATTGCACATAGAACATATGCATTCTTCATTCGGTTCATGGTATTTAACATTTTTACAGATCTTGTGATGGAAACCGTGGATGGCGAGTCTTGTTACCACATGTCTCATCTCCTGGTTCTCGTTTGTCCATCTTCTGTCCACCATTGCTTCTGTTGCGTAGAATTCGAGCGGGATTTCGTTCTGCTTCTGATGTCTTATCTCGAGGAGTTTCTTCATATGCTTAGTAGATGGCAGTTGTAGTCTTAATCTGAGATCTTCGATGTAGTGTGTTTCTTTTCTCAGGACATATGCCAGCCTGGACTGGGACGTTCTTGCAATTCCTAGCACCCTTTTCCGGAAAGAAGCCTTTACTTTTTCAATTGTGATTAGGTCTGTCATGGATTATCTTTCCCATATCAGTTCTAGACCATATGTAATGACGGGGGTTATTTTCGCATGGAAGAGAATCATTGCTGTTTGTAAAAATAGTTTGGTAATATTGTTCAAATCGTACAGTCCTCTAATGGCTGCTGCTGCTCGTTCCTTTATATGTAGTCTAAAGGATTGCCTCGTTGTCTGTAGGGTGAGGCCGAGGTATTTGTAGGAATTGACTGTCTCAAGTTCAGTCTCTCCCAGGATCATTTTGTTTTCGGCGGCTAGTTTTTCTCCTTCTCGGAATTTTTTTTTAAGGTGTAAATAGTTGTTCAATAAGAATGTATCTCTTAAGATCTATTATTATAATATGTTATAAATAGTTATTGTATTTGTAATACTACCTGTAAGTTCTCTTATTTTATAGATGTAATTTCTGACGTGTCCTATATCAAAAAAGTATTGTATACATGTAATTGATCAAATGGACAAACAAAAATCTAAACTAAACTAGGAAAGGAATCAATTTTAAAAAAATGAGCTCTTCATTAAAAACATTTTTTTCCCCAATGTTAAGACCTTATTCTATATTTTAAAGGATTAAAGCACGGTACATATATCGTAGGACTCAAGTTGCAAATTTCATGTCAATGGTGCTGTTACTTCCAGAGATAATGCACCTTTTGTACGAAAATACATTATTAGGGGGAAAATGAGTTCAAAGTGAAGAGTGTACCTTCTAAAACTTCACAGACTTGTAGTCTCCTGATCCTGCCTCTTCCTTCTTGCCTTGGTCTGCCATCTTCCTTCTTGTTTTCTTTATTCCTAGTCCATTTTAATGATTGTCTACCCATATTCCCAATTACAACACTTCCACTAGCAATATCAATAAAACTATAAAGCAAAAGCGATCACATGAAAAGCACATGTCATATGAACACTCATAAACAAATATTTAGTAGCAAAGAACATAAAGCCTCATCTCCAAGAGTATAGTGGTTCTCTCTACTGGCCAAAATACCAACTACTGTCAAGCATAGAGAAGCGGTCAATTTGAATCCAGATAATTATTACAAAAACCCGCGAAAACTGAGAGAACTGGGACTTTTAAACGCCACGCCTAACTTCCAGCATAAACTAAGAGCCATAACAATTAAACTAATTGATATATATTAATGAAATAAGTTGATTTTGATAATGCAATATAGTGGCCTATAATTGAGCCATTAAAAATTGATATTTTTTTTGGTTAACGCCCCCCTAATTTAGTTAGGCTTTATTATTTAATTTCAGTTTATTGTCATGGTTATTCCCTCATAGTGTTATTTAGTTGTACCTAATGACCGTATTGACACAAAGCAACTACAGCAAAACCACTGAAGTGGTGTTGCCTGTACACAAAAAAAACATCGTTACCATCCTCACGTGTAATAGAATAACATGCGCTACAATTAGCGAAAACGGCTCACCACACTGACTCGCTAGACCTCAGTTGATGTGACACAAAATCCTATCATCATCGCCGGAATAATATTATCTCAATAATGTGGGCGAAATATGTCGTCCTCACATTTACCATTATAACAGACATTACAATTACTTGGCTTCTGAATTTATGCATGGTCTCTTGGTCGATCATATTTGAGAAAAGTGAATAGTTCCTATAACCCACATCGTAAGCATAAGCTTGCCTCATAAATACAGAATAAAAGTCTCCTATAAATTACAATAGTGCATTGAAATGCGACCGTAATTCTCCTCGAGAATTGGCATTGGAGCTAGTCACAGAATTGATGTAGTCCAAGTCTATATTCGTCGTCTCGCAAAAGTTGCAATTCAGCTAATAGCATTCAACATAGGCTCGACTGTTTCCCGGCCACTTGGGGTTAACTCCCCACAAGTGCTGTGTGTGTCACTGGACTCTATCGTGCGTTCAAAACACGCTACACTTTCATTTAAAACGAGCAGCTTTCAGTCCAGTAGTGTAGCGTCAGGATAGACAAGATAGACACTGTCTATCCAAATTTACGAAACAAATGACAGGATATATTATTGTTACGGCTGTGAGTTCGTTTCATCGCTCGCCGCATGAGTCACCACTGCCCCAGGGCTGGGCTGCTCGGCCTCAGTGTATTGCGTGCGCCTTATGCAACAGGACTACTAGGACAAAGGGATGGTCCAGAATATTCGTGACTGAGCCAGCGATGGAAACCTCGAGAAGCCGTGAACCCTGGATGGGTCTAGAAGCATTTATTGAGTCACCGGCCTGCTATATAAGAGCGACCTGTCAAGCAGCAGTGGTTGTTGTGTTTTTATGAGCTAGTGCGAGTGTTTATCCTGAGCGACAGAAGTGTGGTGACTTGCGAAACCCCTAGTGACGCTGATTCTCTTGACAGCGAGGAAGTGAGAAGCCTATAGAGGAACTGTGTCTTGAACGAGTGTGTTTTTCGAGTGCGACATAAGTGATTGTGGTGCATTGTGAAACAGTGTGTAGTACGGTGACAGGCTGAGTGCAGATATTTCCAGCCAACGCATGGGGCCACCTCATTACGAAGGATTAACTTCTGCGGCTTACTGACAAGTGAAAGGGGAAGTGTTCTCACCGAGGAGGAAACTGGAGTAAGGTAATAATTGCTTGTATTTACTGATGAGTGCTGTATCTTTCTGGCCGCAATAAAGTTAATTATTTAATTTAAAGGAACAATCTGTGTTGTGCTTCAACCCACCGTAATCCAGTTAACAAAAAGTGCCACTAGGGGGGTGGCACGTAACAACTGGTGTCAGAAGCCGGATTACGAACACAAGCACAACACCTGACGGTCCTGGTTTCAAAACCCGATCAGGTCATTTTCTCTAATTTTCCTGTGCGTGCATGCCCTTTACAAGACAAACAACTAAAATGGAGGCGCAATTGGCAGCATTGCTAGAAAAGTTAAATGGCATGGAAAGCAAGATGGAAGGCGGCCAGAAGAAGATGGAAGACGGCCAGAAGAAATTAGCCAAGGACCTGAAGGATGACCTGAAGAAGATGGAAGACGGCCAGAAGAAGATGGAGGACGGCCAGAAGAAGTTAGCCGAGGACCTAACTGCCAAACTAGAAGACGGCCAGAAGAAGTTAGCCGAGGACCTAACTTCTAAATTAGAAGACGGTCAGAATAAGTTAGCAGAGGACCAAACCGCCAAATTTCTGGATGACCAGAAAAATCTGGAAGAGTGTCTGCTGACGAAATTAGAGGAAAGCCAAAGGAAATTAGAACAGGGTCTGCGTGAGGAAGTCACGGCAGTGGAAAAGAAGTTCGACGCCTTACAAGTGGAAGTTGCCGAGCTGCGCCAAGGCCCGCTGATGGGGGTGGAGGAGAAATTCAACGCCCTACAAAAGGAAGTTGCCGAGCTGCGCCAACGCCCACTGACGGGGGTGGAAGAGAAATTCAACGCTTTACAAAAGGAAATTGCTGAGCTGAGCCAACGCCCGCCGACGGGGATGGAAGAGAAATTCAACGCTCTACAAGAGGAAGTTGCCGAGCTGCGCCAACGCCCGCCCTCCGTTACACCGGGAATATCAGGAACGGGACATAGCAGAGTGACGCCCCCAACCTTCGACGGAAAGGTCCCGTGGAGCACCTACTTAGGTCAGTTCGAGGCAGCCTGTTCCATAAATAACTGGAACAACACAGAAAAGGCTACAGCTCTTATTGTAGCGCTGAGAGGTGACGCCCTTAACGTCCTTCAGGCCATCCCGACTGGATCCCAGGACTACGCTTCACTGATCGCCCATATGGAGTCCCGATATGGAGATAGCCATCTTCAGTAGGCCTACCAGATGCAGCTCCGGACCCGAGTACAGAATAACGCGGAAACCCTGCAGGAGTTCGAGATGAACATCGCACGTCTTGTAAGGCTCGCCTACCCAACAGCGCCGGCCGACTTTCTGGAGCAGATAGCGACGCAGACATTCACCGACGGGCTACGGGACTCGGACACTCAACAGGCGCTGCGACTTGCGCGCAATAAGACCCTGGCAGATGCGCTGAGCCACGCACTTGAGTTCGAGACGGCAAAACAGGCATCCAGAATGCACGCGCGGGTGCGTCAAGTGGACGTCGACGAACCAGTAAAAACCAACGAGACCAAGCCCCTGGCCGACGAATTAATGGAGGCGCTAAGCCGTTTCTTCGATAGTCGCGGCACCACCAGCAACGACACAGCCGGAAGGCAACCGGAGAGGCGGCCCGGAAGAGGACTACCGACCTGCTGGACATGCGGTAAGAAAGGCCACCTGAGCAAGGACTGCGGTGATCGCCGCCGCCGAGGGTATCCGACGGGAAATCAGTCGTTCGAAAACCGCGCGACCCAGGGAAACGAGTATTAGCCGGCCTTGGGGGGCAAAGGTTGGCTTGTGACAGTCGTCAAGCCCCGGCAGTCCAGGTTCGTGTAACGAAGTTACGGAGGGACAATAGCAGCCTGATGGTCGACGGAGTCGGCAACGGAGTGAGCTGGCCCATGCTAATCGACACGGGAGCATCGAAGACCATCGTCAGTCCCACCGTGATCCCGAAGTGGAGAGTGCAGCCCACACAAAGGAACCTCCAGCTAATAACCGCGACCGGAGAGACCGCACCGGTACATGGCGAAGCATCACTTGAGTTCGTCATTGGTCGACGGGCGATAAAGCATCCAGTGCTTGTGGCTGACGTATCAAATGAAGTGATCATCGGACTGGATTTCCTGGACCAGAACAACATCATCTTGGATCTGAGTACCAACACTCTGCACTTCGGAGGTGAGGAACTTGCTTTGCAACCTGCGCACGAGTCCATCACCGCACGACGAGTAAGGCTGAGAGAAGACGTCATCGTTCCCGCCAGGACGGAGGTCAGCGCTGCCGTAATTGTCGACGGAACTGCTGAGGGAGTGGCGGCTGTCATCGAGCCAAAATATGAGGACATCCAGACAAAAGGATTGCTAGTAGCCAAGACTCTCATCAACACGACGTCTCGGCCGTACGTCCGCCTGTCCAACCTGAACGACTACGACATTACGGTTCACCGGGACACCAACCTAGGAGTCTGCGAGCCCGTTACCTGGATTGCCCGCATCACAGATACGACGGACGGACACCTTCAGACGGACAACTGAAGAAGGCGCACACTGCCAGAAGAACTACAGAAGCTGTACCAAGGATCTCAGGACCATTTAGACGAGGAACAATCACGCCAACTTCAGGACCTGCTACGCGAATTCCAGGACGTCTTCTCCGTGGGGAGCAAAGACTTCGGCAGGACAAGCTTGGTCCAGCACAGAATCGACGTTGGGGACAGCGCACCGATTAGGGCCCCATTCCGACTTGTCCCGCTCGCCAACCAAGCCGAAGTCGATCGGATGGTAGAAGAGATGAAGGAGCAAGGGGTGATCGAGCCATCACATAGTCCTTGGAGTTCTCCGGTCGTGCTAGTGATGAAGAAGGACGGTTCCACCAGGTTCTGCGTGGATTACAGGCGGGTGAATGACGTCACGAAGAAGGACAGCTACCCTCTACCCCCGATCGACGACACCCTGGACACCATATCAGGGTCGAGATGGTTCTCCACCTTGGATTTGAAGAGTGGCTACTGGCAGGTGGAGGTCCACCCTAAGGACCGCGAGAAAATTGCGTTCTCTGTGGGCAGCGGGCTCTGGCAGTTCACCGTCATGCCATTCGGCCTGCGACCTTCGAAAGGCTAATGGAGTCCATTCTGAGGGGACTACACTGGAAGACCTGCCTGGTCTACCTAGACGACGTCATCGTTCTGGGGAGAAGCTTCGAGGAGCACTACAGCAACCTGAAGGAGATCTTGTTGAAGCTACGGGCTGCCCAGCTGAAGTTGAGCCCCAAGAAGTGTCAGCTCTTCCAGAAGCGGGTCCACTACCTGGGGCATATCGTCTCCGAAGAAGGGCTGCGCACCGACCCAGAGAAGACCGCAGCTGTGAGGGAGTGGCCAGTTCCGAAGGACAAGTCCCAAATACGAAGCTTCCTGGGACTCTGCACTTATTAACGTCGCTTCGTGAAAGGATTCGCCGACATCGCCAAACCTTTACATCGACTGACTGAGAAGGACCAACCCTTCACGTGGACAGCAGAATGCCACAGTGCCTTCGAACAACTCAAGCAGGCTCTGTGCACCGCGCCTATTCTGGCCTACCCCAGACCTGGAACAAGGTTCATCGTCGATACCGATGCCAGCGACTTTGGCATAGGGGGAATCCTGTCGCAAGTAGTGGATGGTGAGGAGAGAGTAGTGGCCTACTTCAGCAAGGCCTTGTCAAAGCCAGAAAGGAACTACTGCGTCACCAGGAAGGAGCTGCTCGCCATCGTGAAGACCATTGAACACTTCCACAAGTACCTGTACGGGCAAGAATTTCTCATCAGGACCGGCCATGCATCCCTGCGGTGGCTCCTGAACTTCAAGCAGCCCGAGGGTCAACTCGCGCGGTGGTTAGAGAGGCTTCAACAGTACAACTTTGAGATTCAGCACAGGAAAGGCCAACTGCATTCTAACGCCGACACCCTGTCACGAAGACCGTGCCCCGAAGACTGCACCTTCTGTGCCCGAAGGGAGGAGAACACCGGGATACAGTGCCGAAGGACTACCGTAGAACTTCAAGGGAGCTGGAGCCGCGAATCTTTCATGCGGGCACAAGCAGAAGATGATGACCTGGGACTCATAGCCGAATGGAAGGGGGCCTGTGTCCCCAGACCCGGGTGGAACATTGTGAGTGACTGCAGCCCAAAGTTTAGGTCCTACTGGGCGCAGTGGGACTCGCTGGTTGTGAGGGATGGCCTCATCTGCCGCGCCTGGGAGAGCACCGACGGGAAGACATATCGGGAACAAGTCGTCGTTCCAAAGGCTATGACGGAGGAAGTCCTGAAGGAAGTCCATGGAGGATCATCTGGTGGACACCTAGGGATAAAGAAGACCCTGGAGAAGCTGAGAGAGCGGTTCTACTGAATCGGATGCCGAACTGACGTGGAGAACCACTGCGCGAGGTGCCACGATTGCGGAGCCAGCAAGGGCCCAGGACGAAGACGACGGGGTCCACTGAAGACCTACATCGTGGGTGGCCCCATGGAGAGAGTGGCCATCGATGTTGCTGGGCCATTCCCGTTAAGCGAGGCAGGGAACCGCTACATATTGGTCGTCAGCGACTACTTCACCAAATGGCCGGAGGCGTATGCGCTCCCTAACCAAGAAGCCGCGACGATCGCAGAGACCCTGGTGAAGGAATTCGTCAGCCGGTACGGAGTACCCCTGGAGCTGCACTCCGACCAAGGGAGGAACTTCGAGTCGCAGGTGTTCCAGAACCTATGCCAGCTGCTGGGAATCCGGAAGACAAGGACGACGCCGCTACACCCTCAGTCCGACTGGATGGTAGAGCGATTCAATCGCACCATCGAGAACCATCTCCGAATAGTCGTCAGCGAGCACCAGAGGGATTGGGACAGACATCTTCCTCTATTTCTCCTGGCCTACCTCGCCGCCGTGCATGAAGCCACTGGGTGCACACCAGCCCGGGCCATGTTTGGGAGGGAACTCCGTCTACCAGTCGATATTGCCTTCGGCCGACCTGGGAATGGTCCGGTCCCGGTAAGCCAGTATTGTCAAGAACTGGTCGACCAACTGGAGGACGTGCACGCGTTCGCGAGGAGGAAAATGCGGATCGAGACCGACCGAATGAAGACCCGATACGACCAGCAGACGGATGCCGGCGGATTCCACAAGGACGACCTGGTCTGGCTCTTCAACCCATTACGGAAGAAAAGCCTGTCACCCAAACTGCAGAAGTCCTGGGAGGGCCCGTACCGAGTCGTGAAACGGATCAACGATGTCGTCTACAGGATCCAGCGGAGCCCGAGGGCGAAGATGAAGATCGTGCATCGAGATCGCCTGGCAGCCTACGGAGGGACACAGACGGACCAATGATTGATCGGGACGATCAGCCTTTTAGGAAGGGGGTGGTGTTACGGCTGTGAGTTCGTTTCATCGCTCGCCGCATGAGTCACCACTGCCCCAGGGCTGGGCTGCTCGTCCTCAGTGTATTGCGTGCGCCTTATGCAACAGGACTACTAGGACAAAGGGATGGTCCAGAATATTCGTGACTGAGCCAGCGATGGAAACCTCGAGAAGCCGTGAACCCTGGATGGGTCTAGAAGCATTTATTGAGTCACCGGCCTGCTATATAAGAGCGACCTGTCAAGCAGCAGTGGTTGTTGTGTTTTTATGAGCTAGTGCGAGCGTTTATCCTGAGCGACAGAAGTGTGGTGACTTTCGAAACCCCTAGTGAAGCTGATTCTCTTGACAGCGAGGAAGTGAGAAGCCTACAGAGGAACTGTGTCTTGAACGAGTGTGTTTTTCGAGTGCGTCATAAGTGATTGTGGTGCATTGTGAAACAGTGTGTAGTACGGTGACAGGCTGAGTGCAGATATTTCCAGCCAACGCATGGGGCCACCTCATTACGAAGGATTAACTTCTGCGGCTTACTGACGAGTGAAAGGGGAAGTGTTCTCGCCGAGGAGGAAACTGGAGTAAGGTAATAATTGCTTGTATTTACTGATGAGTGCTGTATCTTTCTGGCCGCAATAAAGTTAATTATTTAATTTAAAGGAACAATCTGTGTTGTGCTTCAACCCACCGTAATCCAGTTAACAAAAAGTGCCACTAGGGGGGTGGGGGGGGGGATGGCACGTAACATTATTTATTGTAATGTGTTTTTTTCATAGTTCTTGAGCCATAATAGTAATTTTCATGACCTAAACGATTCAGCGCTTGAACATTCTGCGTTCGAACAACGAGGCAGATGGACACTTTGAGAATGTCTCTCCTGACTTTTTATTAACGCGTGCAAGACCTTATGGGCGCCAATATCCCCTTCCCCTCTCCCCTCTTCGTCCATGCTCCGCCTCGTTGCCTGCCGAGAACACAGAGAGTGCATGAGGGTGCATTTTCAATTTCTTCTGAAGTTAATACTCAGCTCATTCCATATAAGCCAGTTAATAATACAACATCAGGGTAATAACGGGTCACCTTCCATATCTTCTTTCAGTAACTTGTTATGGTCATGGACATGAGTACGAAACAACTCTACGTTACTTTTCAACTCGGCTAGTGTATTATGTGTCTGCGTTGTATCATTAGTGAATTGCAGTTGGAGGGCATCTAGAGTATCTCTATTCTCCTTCCTAATATCTTCAAGTACTTTTCTAATTTCAACTTGAAAATTACTATTACTAGAATCTACGTCATTAAGTTTAGTCTCTACATTGCCTAGTCTATCTTGAAGATCGGTGGAGCTATTTTGTATCATAATAACCCTATCTTTCAAGTGTGAAGCTTCAGTTTGAATTTTTTGTACATCAGTTTGCATCTTACCTATATTATCTTTTACCTGGGTAGAGCTTTTCTGTAGTCGAGTGGCACTCTCGTTAACAGACGTGGCACTGGTTTGCAGTCCTTTAAGAGAATCTTGTACTCTATTTATTTCGTCATTAAGACTGTCTTTCACACTTTCAGCAACTTTTCCTACCACATTTTCAGTAACTTTTTCTACTACATTTTTCTGTAACTTTTTCTACCACATATTCTACTACATTTTCAGTAACTATATGTACTACACTATCCATTTCTTCCTTCATATTTTTAAAACATTTTCCCGTATAAGTGCGAATACCTTCTAAATCGTTGTTAAGAATTCCATTCTTACGTACACCTCCCTGAAAAGGCTGTCAACCTCCTCAAGTCGTCGTCGACATGATAATTATACACTCAGCTAAAGGAACACAGTTATATAGAGTAGGATGATAACACTTTAGAGCAACCAATTTCTAACATGTTTGGGAATCTTACCGTCTACAGTATCTAGACCTTATATTAACATAATAATAACCCTAACAATTAACCAGTCTATTTCTTGTTATCGTGACTTATATTAATTATTCTACCCTCCTTTTAAATTATATTACTATACACTATTACGTTAAATTTATATTTTATAATGAGACTACGTAGGTCAACAACCGTTTTTTTTAACAAAAATGATTTAATTCATAGGTTATATTTCTGTATCATAACCTATTTTTCCTCTCAGGCTTATTTCCAGATCTAATCCTTTCTCGAGTGCACCCACTCTTCAATCAACTAAATTCAAAACAACGAAGGCCTCATTTAGGATCGATGTTTTCTTATTTTTCGTCAATCCAACAACTGGAAAAATTTTCCCTAACAGAGCCCCGCGTGTTGGGCTGACCATCTAACTACTGTACCCAAAGATTCATAAGGATGCACTTGGCGAAATCCTAACATCGACTGGATCGTAGAATCTTGAAGGTACCCGGCTAGAAGAACCTGAAAATCCTACCGACAAGCATTACATGAGGATACAGCGGTCCTGCGATTGTGTTATAGACTATACCACTGGGGGCAAGAACTCAAACTACATTGGGAGAGTGAGAAATGGGATCTGGAAAATGGCTGCCTTATACCTGATCAATTTCCATTACACAATCTCTCTATATTTACTATAAATCACTAAAGTCGATGTATAAAAAGAATGAAATAAATTTATTAATGAAGACATGACAGTTAAATTAAAATTAAGTTCCATCCATGAATTTACAAATATTGTCGAAGCACAATGACACGCTTGCCATAAAAAAAACATGTCTCCTACAATATTCCATCAACAACTTCACCTCATAAAAGAAATTTAACCTCTCAGCTGTTCCAGAGTTCCAAAAATAAAATTACATTTTATTTAATACGAATAATAATAATAAAATTAAATCCGCAGAGTTCCTTTTATAACAATGCTTGTGTTAATCTATACATTAATGACTCCGTTCTCAAATCTATGGAACATTCATAACAGTTCAGCTCAAACGAGCCTCTACCGATCAGCTGTTTCCTCTTCCTTCTCAAATATCAACATTTACCGTACAATTACATCTACTTTATACACGTATTTACATCATAAAGTGTTCTATCAACTTCCTTCCTTCTTCTGCTTGTAATAATATACTTCAGTTCAAACCACTCACTGAACTTTCATTAACACATTAATCTCCACTCCACTCTCATATTATATTTTAAAATGTTTATTTAAATTATTATTATGATGCACATCATTCCTACTCTTCTCCCTCCTTTATCGTTACTTTAACAAAACATAGTTTAATTGTTTATTTACATATTTACAATCCTTAACTTATACTTGCATTTATTTATATTTATTTAAATATTAATTTAAATATGCGTTTAAATATTTGTTTAAATGTTTGAATGTTTGCTTAAATATTTATTTATATTTGTTTTAAAAGGTTCAAATATTTATGCTCATTTATTTATTTATCTTGTTATGCTGTTGTCACAATTCTTATGGTTTACTGCCACATTCCAGCTCATATGACCATGCAACTAAGCCAAGCTCATATGTAAATATCGTCAAATCGTTGATAACTGGTTTTAAAATAATAAACAAACAAATAGTCATATCCACCTCGCTTACATGTTTCCGCCAACACCCTTCTTGTCATGCCTCCAAGTTATCATTAAATAATAATAAGGTGAATAAGTTACAATAGATAACCTATCTTCATACACCAACATTGCTTTAAATAGCATTGGCCGCTTTCTCTATATAACATCACAATACTCCATAATAAGTTAACAATCCCGTATTAGAGCTTAAATATTTCATCGAAGATCCTTCCTTTATAATACGTATATACGGCGATACTTTCCTTCGTATTACTAACATCAGTCTCGTAATAAATCCAAATATACTTTCACATATTTATTCACATAAAACTGATTTATATTTGCTTTCAGAATAGTTACTTTGTACTTTTATATTCCTACCAATAGTGACACTTGTACATCAATGCATGATCTCCGATGGCTTACTTTACTTAGCTACTATGTCTAGAGCCCTGCGCGGATAGACAAAGCGTTATCCGCATCTGCCTCACAATCGCACGGCTGTTATCCGCATCCGCCCCACATCCGCACGACTGTTATCCGCATCCGCCCTGCATCCGCACGACTTTTATCTGCATCCGCCCCACATCCACGCGACTTTTACCCACACGTTTGTTATCCGAATCTACTGGCATTACAATAATATTTTCAATGTGTTGCTTTATACTTTATCTTTTAGACATTTGAGCAGCAAGTCGAACCCTTAGGCTATGTATGTCATGTGCTATGTCTAAAGTGAATGTTACACAGCCAGAATTGCAACCCTTTTCAGTTCGGAGTGTTGATTATGCTTAATGACATAATTTGAATGGCATTAGCGTAAATGATCATGTTACATTTGTCATGAAAAACCATAACGGAAAAATATGATATGTCATAAACATCCGGGCCCTAGCAAGGGAGAGTGGGGGGCATTGTGCGCACTTAAGCAATAATCGGTCCTGTGATGATGAAATAATAGATAACACAGCTGCAGTTATGAATGAGGGAGCCTTAGTAACTCTATATTCGATGTGCAGAAACAAATTTCATTCAAAAATACATTAGTGGACTATAATTCAAAATCTCGTAAATATGCATTTGCGCACGATTACCCACCCTGCAGGGTCATCATGCGCATGGGTTGGGAAATTGTGCGCATGGGATGAGTGTTGGAAAGCCATACTAATACAATGCGAATTGGCAGAAACTTACACTGTGCATTAACATTAGAATATTGCAATGCTTTTTACAAAAGCTTAACAATGCAATGAACTAAAATTCTGCAGTTTTGGATATTAGAATAAAATATCTTCGATTCGTCAGCAGGAGGCAATCGAGTTTAGGCTTGTTCTTTCAGGTTGTCTCAACGTTAATGCAGGATATCTCTTAGAGAACCAATACAACCAATATTCTCGTGCTAGACTTTTAACTTTATGGAAATTATGGAGAATCTTATTCTCCTCTGAAAACTTGAACTCGAACCGTCTGACAAGCTTTGTGGGCGTTAAGCAATAAAATAATTTTGCCAATGTCAAAAGGTATTCGGATAATTATGACTCCATTTCGTTGGTAAAACAGCTTTACGGACTAGACGAGGTGGAGCAAGACAATTTTGCAGCAACTGCTTTGGTAGGATTGACTGGGGAATGTTGAAACTTCTCCCCACTTCACTTATTTTCCTCCCATCATCTCTAATTGCACGTCGAGATTTCTGCACATTTTCTGCTGGGTAGGAGTTTTTCTCCGTTTTCCGCGTATAATTTCTTGGCATCTGGAGAACAAATACGAAATGTGTTGCCATTAATGTCGCGTTGTATTTGTATTTGTAGTACTTGTATCATATACGATCTCCGCACCATACCCCACTCTGCTTTTAAAACGTAACTCACAGAATCCCAGTAAATTAATCTATTATATTGAAAAATAAATACATGTAAAACCACTGTACACACTGGCATTTAAAACTACATTTAATTTTAAATAATTGAATCACAACTGTAGTTTTACCTTCTTATTTGCAGGCTAGAGAAAATAACATGCAACGTGTTACGTTTCTTCATCCAAGCACGATTACGCGCTGCGCACAACTACCCAACTTTCCCCATGATATTCAACAAGTTCGGATTGTATTCTAAAAACTATCCGCAAATTTACTCCAAACATTATCCGCAGCTTATCCGTTATCCGCAAAGACATGCAAAGTACATCCGCATCCGAGCAGGGCTTTAACTATGTCTAAAACTATATTTGGTAATATTTAATAATAATACTGAAGTTTACAATTCCTTACGGATCGCTCCTTTCAATTATTGCTACCATGCAATACTGATGTCAACAACAATGCATACTGTTGCAATAAGGTTCAATAACATTTATGTTATTCAGAGTCCAACATAACAACATTTATACTGTATTTAGAAATCCCCTAAATCTCGAATATAGAATGTATTTTCCTTTCAAGTGGAACTATTCCTGAAATTTAATTGAATTCCAGAAAGAACAAAGCTTTCTATTCATAATTGTAAAATTCAATTTCATTTAAACATTGGTATAGGATCAGTCAATCAAAGACTTCCCGTATCAGGGTGAACTCAGACTGATGGTCAGAGTCGAAACTAAGTTGAGCGTTATGATGGATAAGGTAGAAACACTTTTAAAGAAAATAGAACAAGAACAAGAAAAAGAAAAAGTTAACAAGTTACTTGAACAGGTTAACATTTATTGTAAAGATAATTTCATGCGAATAACAGTGTAATAAATATTTCTCTATATAACAATAGTTGTAAATAAGAAGTAACATATGGTAATAATTGAAGTGTGTCCAGTATTATGTGGAAACTTTAAAAGAACCTGATTGAGGTTTGCACAACCAAAAACCATTAATGGCTCTATGAAAATTAGTACTTTGGGGACTAACCCAAGATACCAAGGAAACTGCAAATTCTTGGGGAAATTGCCCCACTGACTTGAAGAGCAGAAAAAGCTCTAAAGAGAAAGTTACGGGAGAAGAACTCACTTCTTTGAAACACTTGGGGCTCAATCCAAGCTATTTGAAAGAGAAAATTACAGATCTCAATCTTAAATAAAGATGAATCACCTTAGCAAGAGAGAATGATCTAGAAAGGTACAATAGAACTGTACGGTAAGCATAATTAGTAATGCACTGAAAGAAAAACATAACCTTAAAGGGGTTATGGCGAACAGGGGCCAAATCCTGTCGCAATATTAACAAGAAGAAAGCCATGAAAGAAAGCATTAACTGCCAACCAGAAAATGGCAAAAGCAAGCCGCTATGTCAACCCCAATCAGAGATTCATATAACAAGTGAAGCAAGTTTAAAGCGAGCAAATGCATGTAAGCACTTGAATGTTAATTACAATTAGTTGTATTGAAAGGCAAGAACAATGCCTGAAGAAAGTTTTTTTAGCAGAATTACTCGAGCAGAAATGCTCATCACAAAGCTTGAGCGGCCTATAATAAGTGCCCAGAAGAAAACATTGTATACTAGTTTAAATGTTGAAGTATAATGATAAATGTTACTTAGCCATGTCCTCGTGTTGTAACTTGTAGGTTATACAAACTATGGTTGGAGCTGCCACACACATAATTGGTGACACGAAGAATGTGCTATTTGTAACGCACTGGATATATAACCAGAAAATTAAGCATGAAATGCACAGTATTACCTGGAACAAATCGAAAGCGCTCGCATAGATTTAACACTTGAAGGTACCACTCAGTTGAACACATTTTGAAACTGTTGAGTTCCAATAGCGGAGACTTGTAACACATTTTGATAGGTACCAGACCTATGAACTTGCAAAGAATGCATGGTGACTTTTATAACTTCCAGACTTATACTGGATAATAAAAGTCCTGATCAACAGAGCATGTCGTTGAGAAAGCGACAAAGTAAAACTGTTAAACCAAATGTGGTTATTTAGAGTTCTTTTTCGTTAGAACATGACTAGAGTGTAGCGAAGCTTTCTGCTACAGCAGAACTTGAAGTTACTGAAGTACTTAGTGAAGTTCGACCTGTCTGAAGAAGTCCCGGTAAACAGGAGACTTGGTGCTCGAGCAAGCACTCGAAGAATTCACTTACGACAAGAAGTCGTGGATTGAAGAATGATCTGTTGTCATTACCTGGACGAGAAGTGTCGCAGGTGCGGCAAGTTTGCCAATGATGAACCGAAGACTGATGTTCGTAGTATTCACTCGAAGGATTCACTTACGACAAGAAGTCATGGATTGAAGAATGACCTGTTGTCATTTCCTGGACGAGAAGTGTCGCAGGTGCGGCAAGTTTGTCAACGATGAACCGAAGACTGATGTTCGTAGTATTCACTCGAAGGATTCACACAGCTGCAGACGAGCTTGTTGAAAAAATGTTCTCGTCGTTTCTATGGAGACGGCGGCTGTGTTTGGTCAATCAGGAAAAGTCGACCAATGAGGTTGAAGTAATGGCTGTCAGTATGGCTGAGTCTTGCGTGATGAGTAGTATGTGTTATATTACTAGAACAGTACTTAGAGAAAAGATCTTACAATCGAGCATGTGTGAACAGATAGTATGTAAGTAACAAATAATACTGTATTTACTTTAGAAAAGGAGAACAAATAAATTATGAGAGAGATTACAAGCACGTGGCAATTTTTAGGTTATAAAAACAAATGACGTCTCGAGTTTCTCGAATTTTCTCTCGTCAAATTAGAAACATTAAATTACTAATAACAGGCTTTGTAGCCTTTCGCAAATGCGAACAAACATGAATACTGTTCCAGTTCAATTCATCGTCGTTCTGGTAATGAAAATGAAAATCCACAGCCTGCTTCCAGTCTCCGACCGGGTCAGGAATGGAAAGAATGAAGCCCCCATCTAGCGGCGAGGATATGAACTGTGCCGGCTGCCGAGGCCTGACGCACTCCCCTGGGGCAATGATTAAATGAATGACAGATGAAACGAAATGATAGTGGAGAGTGTTGCTGGAATGAAATGTTGACAGGGAAAACCGGAGTACCCGGAGAAAAACCTGTCTGCCTCCGTTTTGTCCAGCACAGATCTCACATGGAATGACCGGGATTTGAACCACGGACCCAGCGGTGAGAGGCCGGCGTGCTGCCGCCTAAGCCACGGAGGCTTCCCGTCGTTATGGTAATATGTAATTTAATTATATCGTCGCAAATGTTCTTGCATAGATCGTCGTAATAGTGTTAATAAAACATCCCCATTACGTTTTATTCGAAGTATTGATCGTAATATTCTTCTTCCTAACTATATTCTTCTTACAACTAAGATTCACAAACTCTTTATTCCAAACGAAAATTGTTAATAAAAATTTAAGAAAGCATTCTTTAAGTTCTAATTGAAAATAGTTAATAAAATGTTTAAAAATTATTTAAGAAACATACTTAAATCCAAAAACCGAAAATCCAAGAATTCTAAAATTCTGAAATTCAGCTTCAAACCTCCAAAGTCCAAATCGTAGTTAGAAATGATGAATATAAACTATCAATAAATTTTACAGATGATGGGAATCCAAATCCAATCCAAATTCGAATAAAATTAAAAGTTTTCAAACTACTCCTTCTTCTGGTTCCTATCCGTTCCGGATGTTGGCTACCATCTTGACTGTGCTGTTTCTATCACTTGCAGCTCGGAATAATTCAGTAGATGTTTTTGAGGTCCAGGCTGTGAGATTTTTTAACCAGGATATTCTTCTTCGTCCAACACTCTGTAACGTTTCCCTGACGGGTGCTTACCTTTAACTTCCACAAATGAGATTGAGTTGATAATTGGGCGCCAAGGAGCCAACATCAAGTTGAATCCTAATATTTATATTTTTTATCAACCACTAGCTTGCGTAGAACACTTGATATACTCTTCGAAATCAGACCGTGGTATGATTGCATCATTAACCCTGATAACATTTGCATTGGGAGAAGGTTTTGTCTTATATATAAAGCTACCTACTGAAATTAAAGATTGCATGTTTAATAAAAGTAGTTTAATAATAAAAAAACAAGATTGTGGTAAATTTAATATTAAAACAAGGAGCTTACAAGATTTTACCATTACCACATGAAAATTACGTGAAATTGGAGGTCGGATGAATTTACGATTATTACCAAGCTATGAATTTACTGAATTTACGACGATAAAATAATGAAAAGAGAGAGATTGCGTGGATATGCGTCAGTTCAGCTCACCATTGGAGATACTTTCTTCCTCGTACTTCTCGCTTCAAGAGAGATTGCTGTGTATTCTCGGTCGGCGTCATCTTCTTCGTTTCTTGATGGAGTAGTGAATTAATATGAAAGTTTGTGTACTGTTAGTGGTGGATCTAAGACCCAAAGCCACTTATACGGTCTGCCAATTCTAACAGCTCGTATGATACCCATGATGAATTGGTCAGTGGAATATCCCAGTAAGATGTCGTTCACCATGGAACACAAAAAATAAGTCCGGAGACTAATGCGAAGATTATAATGTTCTCAGAATCAAAGTAAAGTTCCGTCCATTACGGAACAAAAGTAATGAGTAAGTCCACTCTGAACAAAAGTTATAAAGTTAGTCCTTTCTTTACGCCCCGCGGTCACTATTACACTGAGCACGCGTCCCCTTCCAATGTCCAACTCCACGGTCTCCCGCCTCGCCTGATGACCAATCACCGTGCGTCTTCATGCCTCTCAACACAGCTGGGTATGGGCCGCCATCCTTCTGATTGGCTGAGACACTCCACGCGCTTCTTCCCGCCTTAAATTTCATTGCTCTTGCCATGACGCTTCGATGTACACTTTCCTTTTCAATAAACATATCACCTTTTCATGGTTGAAGAAGTTGCCTTCGGTTGCGACATCAAGTCGTTGTTCTCAACAGCTGTTCCTGGATCCGTACTTCCCTATGACGCTCAACTAGCCCTAACTGAATATAAAATCCGTACTCTCCGTAATCAAATAATTTACTTGTATAATGGTTATCGGAATAATCCGATTGATAGTGTTTTCTATTAGATAAAAAACCTATCTGTATTGGTTAGAAAATTTAAAAACTCCAAAATAAAATATGACATTAATGTATGTATGTCTACCCCTTATTATTCCCGTTTTCCAACGGGGTCGGGAATGAGATGCGATGGAAGTCGTTGTGGCGATGGTTTTTACGGCCGGATGCCATTCCTGTCGCCAAGCTCATGAGAGGAGTTAATGAGAGATGAAATGAATGATGGTGAATGAAACGGGGCAAGGATGTGGAAGTGAGCGGCCGTGGCCTGTCAGAAGGTACCGTCCCAGCATTTGCCTGGTGTTGAAAATGGGAACCACGGAAAACCATTTCAAGGATGGCCGACGGTGGGGCTCGAACCCACGCGTCTACCGAGTCAGCAGAGAGCTAGGCCCCATGACCTAATGCTGCGCTTTAGCCAGCGTAGCCACTACTGTCGGTTAAAATGTGACATTAATAATATTAATAATTATTATAAATTAAATTCACTTGGCTGAATAATTTGCCGCGTTTAATCAAACATTAATTAGGTCCCATCTGGCTTACGTCAGTGGCGTAAATACCCTCCGAAAAACAGGTTACAACTTCTCTTCGCTGGTATTTTTCCTTGAAGAATAGACTGTAGGAGATGGTACTTGGCGGTATTCCTTATGCTGTGTCCTAGGTATTGGATTTTCCTGATTTTCACGGTGGTTAATACTTGCTTGTTTTTTATTTTTTATTTTTTGGAGAACCTCAACATTTGTGACGTGGTCTGTCCATGGTATCCGCAATATCCTTCTGTACAGCCACATTTCAAAGGCCTCTAACCGTTTACATAAAGACTCTGTCAGAGCCCATGTCTCAGTACCGTAAAAAAAAAGGGTAGATAACACATAACAACGCAAAAGCTTGATTTTCGTAGTCATTGTCAGACCATGATGTTTGAACAAATTCCGCATTTTATTGAAAGTTGTCCGGGCTTTTCCAATTCGAGACCTCGCCTCATCAAAAGGGTCCCTTTGATCATTTATGGTAGTGCCAAGATATATATACTTATGCACCTGTGCAATGGGTTTCTGGTCTATATTTAGTTTGCATTCAGAGACTTTGTTTTTACTAATGACCATCACTTTTGTCTTCTGGGGGTTTATATCTAAACCATATTCATGGCTTTTATGGATAACGTTACCAATGATATGTTGCAGGCTTTCTTGACTATCCGCAAAAATCACAGTTACCATTTAAGAGCACTCCCATCTCAACATCCTCTAGAGTTTCTTTAAAGATATATTCCGAATATATGTTAAATAACAATGGAGACAATATACAACCTCGTCTTACATCTCTGAGAATATCTATATCTTCCTTGTTCTCGTTACCCAACCTCACATAAGCAGATTGATTCCAGTACAAGTTCACAATTATTCGTAAATCTTTATCATCTAAGCCAATCTTTTGAAAAAATTCTATCATCTTATGATGTCTTACTCTATTGAAAGCCTTTTGATAGTCAATAAAGCAGGTATATATATCGCAGTTCACATCACGGCACCTTTGAAACAATACTTGAATGATAAATAGGGCTTCACGTGTGCCGAATGCGTTTCTAAAAACAAATTGTGTAGAAGAAACTTGTTCTTCACATATTCTGTATATTCTGCGATGAATGATCATCAGAAATACCTTCAAGATGTGATTCATGAGACTGATTGTTCGGTACTCACTACAAAACTAAGCTCCAGGTTTTTTAGGTAGTGTGATGAATTCGGATTTAAGCAATTCCTGAGGAATGTTCCCAGAACTGCAAATGTCGTTGAATATTTTAGTCAACCATTTCACATTATCTTCATTCAAAAGCTTAAAAAGATTCAGCATTCACATTGTCAGGGCAAGTGGCTTTACCATCCTTCATGGATTTATCTAACAGAATTTGTGGTCCTGTTTCACCATTTATTCGAGGTGGTTCCTGTCGTGTATCATAAAACAAGTGTTCTATATATCTTTGCCACGTATCTTTAAACTCTTCTTTCCCAACAATTAATTTTCCTTAAAAATTGACCAATCTATTTCCTTCTCTAGTTCTATAATTCCCTGTCACTTCTTTAACTTTTCGATGAACATTGAATCAGTCATGTTTTAAGTGTAACATCTCTATTTCATTACATTTTTCTTGTTTGCCCATTTCCTTAGCTAATCTTATTTCGTTCCTGACTTCCCTGTTGATGTTCTTATATTCATCAGGATTACCCTTTGCTTTCCTTCTCTTATCCATCATTTTAAGAATCTATTCAGTCTTGCATGGTTTCTTTTTAGTGATATCTGTTACTAAGTGATCTTTCTTCATAGATTCAACGGTATTAGTTAATGTTTTAATTTTTTCGCATCGATACATAAGGCATCAGATAGGGATCCAAGTTCATCATTGAGCTGCTCTTCTACATTTTGTCTTACCGAAGGTTCAATTAATTTACGCATATTATACTTTATGACTCGTCCCTTTTGAATCTTTTTCATTTTGATATTAAAAACTCCAACTAGTGGGATATGATCGGAATGAATGTCCACACCGGGATATGTTTTCATTGAGACACAGCTGTTCCTATATCCTTGATTTATCTAAATATAGTCAATTTGGTTCCTTATAATTCTTTCACCTTATTCTCCAGGAGACTTCCAAGTATACAAACGGCCTGGTGGTAATGTGAAGAATGTGTTGGTTACTACAAATCCCCATTCTCCTGCATATGCGCAAAGTTCGTCTCCTCTCTCATTCTTTTCACCAAGCCCATATTGACCTACAATACTGCCTTCAGATCCATGTCCTACTTTTGCATTGAAACCTCCCATAATTATTGTTAGATCTTTCTTTGGTAACTGTTGCAAAACACCTGTGATTTGGGAGTAAAACTCTGCAACTTCTTCATCACTATGGTTCATCGTAAGGGCGTACACCTGGATTATGTTAAGATACGCAGGCTCAGTATATATTTGAAGCAGCAATGCTCTCTCCGAGATAGCTATAAAATTGGTGACACACTTTGCGACCAATTTAGATACTATAATTCCTACTCCGTGTTGATATAATCCATTGGATGTCCCTGAATAGTAAACTACAGTATATGTTAATTGATGTCACAAGAACGTGATCCTGGCCAACGCATTTCACTTGAGCCCATAATTTCTATCTTCATTCTGTCCATTTCGTGAAACACATTATGGGTTTTCCCAGCTTGCGCCATAGTTTGCACATTCCACGTGCCAATCTTTATACCGTCTTTCACTGACAACTTTCCCGAAGCCTGACTCAAAACTGTCCCCCAGGAGATCCGATTGGGGGACTTGAAACTCCGGAACATTTGATTTTGAACACAGCCATGATGTATTACTAGAGAAAATCCATATGGATCTTGAATGCAGTAGTTTCTCATTGCTTTCTGCATTCTCATGCCGTTGACCAACTAGTAGCTTATCCGCCTTCAGGGGCAATTTCTCACCCCTAGGACAGAGAGTGCCCAAACTTCTATCCACTCTTCCACCCTCCGAAGAGATTGTTAGAATAGGTTGGAAGTGGATCTCCTTATACAGGGAGATATTCGGTCCCTGTATTCGTTAGCCGCTTGAGTATGTAACTATACACCAAACGTTTCCCCCCCCCCCCCCTCTTTACCGCGGGGAGGTGAATAGTAGGTGTTTCCTGTCATTGAGTTTAGGACCGTGATGGCATTTCCTAAACTCTCCAGTACTTCCAGAGAGGACTTGAAACTACAGATAATTAAATCTTCTTTCTACCTTTCGAAGCATCTAGATTGGTATAGGTAATACCGTGATGCTCAGCGTTCTCCATCCTGGCGAGTCTTGTATCTTCCTTCATCTTCCTCCGTGCGAACTGCTTCATCGGGTCTCGAACAACGTTCCCCCGGTCCTCGGATTCGAATGTACCAGTCTTCATGCATTGGGTTGGGTTCGTCCATAATCTCATCTGCTTCGTCTCTTCTAAGCGCATATAGCCAAGGCGTCGCGTCGTCTTCTTCTTTTAAAGTTGATATTCATCTCTGAGTGTTTCCGTCTAATTTTCATCATGATTTCGAATAACTAATATTATTGCAGCTGATGTTGTTGCTGTTGTTGCTCCAAGTATCCATACCCCCTCTCTATACAATGTGTTCCTAGCGCATAATTCTCTACTCCATCATAATCACTTCAACTTTGATTCAAATAACATAGTGTAAATTATTAAAGTGTATAATTCCACTATTTATTCTCACGTCGATATTATTCATGAAATCACGTCGGTTTGTATGATGTTTGCGTGATAGCGTTCTTATGAATTCAGATCGTCACTGATTGTAGCTCTGTATATGTTTTTATTGAAAGCGCAATGTTCGTAGATCACCTCAAACTAAAGTTCTCTTCTTAGCGAATGGCGTAAACTATTTATGTTTGCTGCCTCAATTGTCCGTAATTCACAATGCCGAATGTTTATTTCACTACTGTGTTTTCTTTCAACTATGTCGAACTCGATACTGTAATATTTCACTTCGAAATTCACTCACGTATTGTTGCTATAAATGCATGCTCAATGTTCGTCTTCATTATGAGTCCAGCCACTCGATAACTAGACCATCGCTACTGTCTCTCCACGCACACGGTAAAATGCACCGCTCTGAGCTCGAACTATTCTCAACACATCTTTCCTCTCCGACGTTCATACCTAAAGAAGCATAGATTCTTGCCTGCAATCTCCCACCATGTCTCCTGTTTCTGCGCCATCTTCCTAAACTTGACGCGGTAAACTAGTGAATGCAATTATAAATAGTACTGCGTATTTGTCTTCTGAATAAAAATGATGATAATTTTCCACTTTCATTTATGCATCTTTTCATATATTACAATATCTTATAGATGTACTGAGAGTAATTATTTTGCTAAATCAATTACTTCATGAGCAGCCTTTTCTGATCCATTAAACCTCTACTAATTGGTCAATCATACTCATCCAATCAAGATATTATTCCCCCTCTGTTGCTATGAATATTTGCGGCATATTGTTTCTACGTGCCAAGGTGGACTTCCCTGTCTTCCCATCATGCAATTGTCACGTGATCTACCCTGTCCTTGTCGACAAAACAAGCCTAGTGTCCACTTTGCAGAAACAATATTTCAATGTTAAATTCTATCATTGGGCTCAAATGATGATATTTTCTCCGATTAATATCAAAATTTGGGGTCATTTTCCTCCAATCATTGTTCGAAAAGCGTTCTCAACTGCATTTATTAATTCTTCTCAGACACTGACACTTACACTTACTTTCGCCGGTGCGCTGAATCGTTTTCCCAATACTCTCTTCAAGCGTTTGTCTGCTGCCTTCTGCAGATTTTATTTCTCGAAATAGCCTCAATTAGTTCCCCTTGCGATAATGGTGGCTGTAGGAAACGTACCTTCGCTAACTGCGTAACAAAGTAATGTGCATAATTAGTATGAAGCGTACTTGAATACGACTTGGAATATACCTTGGTGCCCTGTTATTTATACACTCGTCACTTGGTTGGACAGTGGATAATAGTTGACTTGTTTGTGATGAATAATCAAACAGTAGGCCATCGTATTGGCTGGTACATTGTCATGCGTTTGAAAATCTAGTCGAATGTCAATATTGGATGGATTGACAGACTCTTCCAGGTAAGAACAGTCAAAGACAATCAGTGGTGCTCTTGCCTTAAACGCTTGAGGTAGTAGCATGGGGCCGTTCTCTTTTTGATAATACGACCATCGAAATTTAGAAAACAAGTCGTACAGGGGGCCAAACTTATTTTTTGAAAAATCCAAATCCAGTCATTCATAGGGAAACACAGCTCCGTTGAGGAAAAGACATGCATTTCTCAATTGCAGGTGATCAAATTGCGTGGCATCTTTGGTTTGTTGATACTTGCGATTCGTTTGAAAACCCACGATCAGGTAGAGAGGTCTCTCTGTATAGCGAGCTGTTTTTACAGACCAACTGTGTGTGTTGGTGGTGGGCAATAGCGGATACTCATGGAGTGCCCAGCTTCTAAATTCCATGGGTAGAGGCACATCTCTCTTTACCATTTTGAGTATGTCCAGTTTTTTGCTATCGTCAAGGGTCACATGAGGCACTTTCCATAGCAAGCGTTGTAGTTGAATTTTTGAATCTATGGGGGCATTGTCGGCTCCCTTGAGTGCATTATTATCACTCCTGTCTCTCACTAGATAGAGCACTTGCCTTGCGTTGACCACAATGCGCTGGTGATCTTCGGCAAAGCCTAAAATCAGTTTAAGAGGTAAATATCCAGTAAAGGTCCCATCGGTGTGTACCATCCAGTCATTGGTCGAGTCAGGGCACCAACCTGCCATGCAAAGTGTTTTACCTTCTTCCTCACTATAAGAGGGGTATAGTTTCATGACACTGGAAGTGCCCACATTTCGAGTGCTATCCACCACGATATCGTTAATGACATACCGCACCTCAGAAAAGAGAAAGGCCAAACCATGGTTGGCCAACTTGGATGTGGTGGGTGTAGAGCCATTGGTTTGGTGAGTCGACCTTCAATCTGAATGACACTGGCATGCGGTAGGGTGTAAATATCTTGGTTGTTGATAACAAATTGAATTTCATCATTGTTATTGAGCCCAGGTGTTTGAGCTTGATAGGAATGGAGATCAATTCTTACCACTCCTGGTTGCTCCTGGATGCGGTTCGCTATCTCTAGGATACAATTCATCATGAGGGTTGACGTGGTAACCCAAATGCTGTAAAATCTGCTTGCCTTGAGATGTTAACGTGTATTCACGTGGCATACAACTAACACCATTCCTAGACGGTGTTGTTGCTTTATACTCAAACTTAATAGTGGCTTTAGCACCAACTTGTAAGTCACTGGTGTGGTAGAATCTAGATCAATGAGTTGTTGATCTCTATTGATCAGTCTTAATGTTATATTACTAATAATATCGACAGCCACAGAATGAAAAAGCACCACTGGAGGGTTTTCACGAATAATATACCCATTGGGCGATGTCACAATAAAGTCATAAAGCGAATGCGATGGTTCTTGATTGGTGTACACTTGGCTAATAATATTACACGTCATCGACACATGATGGTCCTCAATGAATTTCACTTCATGGTCTGATTCATGTTTTTTTGTTGGGCTCCAACACGCGTGGTTTAAATCCTAGTAATGGGCCAATGGAATCGGGGTGTGTTCTAAAGTCAATGTTGAAGGTAGAAAAAATACTGCAGCGATGAGTGTTGGTATTTCCTACAAGTTCAAACTTGTGCGTTCCGTCGAGAAATGACTTTAAACCATACTCATTGATCAACACCACATAAATATGTTCATAAATGTCATCGATCGTGTATCCACCAGAGTTCAGCGTGAGCACAGGATCATCATAGTAAAACTTGTTGTTCACATTTTCACGTATGTTGTATATTCGATTGTACGTTTCAAGAGAAACAAGTCCTAAACCATAGGGTTTTTCACTCAATTCGATAGAAGGTTAAAAGTCTAGGCTGACTTCAGGTCCACGTCCATGCAGTGTAAACATTTTACTTTCTGCCGACATACTGGTGGCGTTTTAGCTTATGCTGCGTCTTATATAAAAAAAAAAAAAAACACAAACGTCCACACTGTTGGCTGTTAAACGTTTGCTCACGTTTAACATTATAATATATCTTGATCCTGTTTCCAAAATAGGTCACTAGTTCCATGGGCGGGGGCAAATTCCCAAAAACTGTCAAAGTACCATACGATGGATCCCTCGTTGACATAAGCTACATAATGTGTTTCTGGTCCTCGGTGATCATCCAAATTGACAACAGCACATTCCTGTTTCCAGGCTCGAGGGGGTAATTGGTTTCGCATAAACACTCCTCGAAAATGAGAAAGCTTTAGTTGTTTAGCATAGCTTTCCACTTGTTGATGCGTCAGGGCATGTCTCGCTATGGCTGAGGTTATTTTTTTTTAATATTTCGAAATGGTGAAATCCCAAATCCTTGTTGATAAAAGGCTGGCTTTAAATTGGCATTTCTAGCCCCCATAGCAATCGCTTCCATCGTTTCATTGTGTCGCTGACTTTCTTTGAGTTGTTGCTTGCCCTGCTGCGCTGCTTTAATGGTTTTCGCCACTGCACTGGCACCGCCCAAAAGTGAACCCAGAGCAGCCAAACCGGAAAATAATGCAGTTAAAAATCCCGCTCGTTTGGGGACTGGAATCACTCGCCCTTGTTTTGAACCCTGTCGCCGACGATTTGGAATAACATGTCTCTGTGCTGCTCGAAGGGCTTTCCTTATGGTCAATACATTATTTTTTCTTTTTTTCTTTAGCAAGGGCTTGTCCACGAATGTCTTAAGCCCAGGCTTTGCCAAGGACAGGGTCTTTTTTAGTCTTTCTCACCACATACCTTTGTTTCACCATGATGATAATGACCAGCAACCTTTCACAAGAAGTTTAAATCACAACTAACGTCAGATTGTTATTTCATGGCTGTATATTCCAATTCCACATAAAGTGGGAAATCGTTTATGGGTTTTCCCGCTTGCTTTTCATCCCATGTCAACATGAGATGAAAGGATAATTCGTCACCTGCATTGACCATTTCATGGTTATGGACCAACATTCTATGACCGTTTATCTTTATTTGTAAATGGTTCTCATCAGGTGTGGCATATTTCATGTGAATGGTTCCATCATAATGCAATCGATAGTGGCTTAAACCCGAAGCAAGCACATAGGTCAAGGGCTGATCATGGACTAGCGGTAAATGGTTTCTGTCATTCACAGGTTTTTCACTTGTCAGATATACTAAAAATACAAATGGGATACATTTATAAAGCCATTTCATTTCATAGGTCACGTAACGCTTGGTACAGACATCGTCTTCGTCTTGCGGGTCTTTCACGTGAATAATCCGTTGGTGATTAGCGCAATAGCCATCCGCCGTAAGCTGAGGCACTTTGTCATAAAACTCATACACTTTGTTATCCACATACTTTTTTGTAGTAACGTCTGTAGACACTTGAGGATGTTTTACATGGGTGGACCGCTTTCCCTTAAAGTCATAATCTCCCTGTTTAGTGCGTGGCACTACTGACCTATCCACATAGTGTTTATTAGCAGGATCTGTTTCTTGTTTAGGATCATGTATGGGGACAGACCTAGCTTTGGCGATCAACGCTCGTCCAAAGACATCCATCGCCAACCGGTAGTACCAGTCTACTCTTTCTATGACAAGGCTCGGTGTCCTGTATATAGACAGCCTGCTAGCCTGGCTAAGCCTTAGTTGAAATGAAGATTATTAAGCAGCAAGAGTCATTCCCCGTGGGGGACATGGTTTCCCATCTCTGTCCCACATCACGTGAACAACGCCATGGTTCACTCTTTCCATCTTCCATTCGCCTTCCGGCTGTGGAAAGACTAATCTTTTGCTGACGCTTATCACAGCGCCCAATGGTCTGCGTTTTCAAAATATTTATATTTTTGCAAAATCTCTCTACCAACCCCTCTACGTGTTTCTGGATCAAGTCATGTCTGGATTACAAAAAGAGAATATGGGTTATTTCACATTTTCCATGCAAGAAAATGTGATTTCACCGGATGAGGTAAAGCCCGATTCACTCATGATTTTCGATGATGTATCCACTGAACGACAAGGCATCATTCAAAGCTATTTCAGCATTGGTCGTCACAAACATATCGATTGCTTCTATCTTGGACAAACGTATTCAAAAATGTCCAAACAGTTGATTCGTGACAATGCCAATGTCATTGTTTTATTTTGCCAGGACGAGAGGAACAGGCGTCACATTTATAATGAACATGTGAATCCGGATATGACCTTTCAAATGTTTACAGAATTGTGTGCCAAATGCTGGAACACACAACGTCATGCCTGTTTAGTGATTGACAAACAAAGTGAACTCAACCAAGGACGGTATCGCTTAGGGTTTGATCATTTTATTGCTGTTGAAGGCCCTGTCTCATTCCCTGTCAAGTCATTGGTCAAGACACCATGTCGTTAGCAGAGAGTCAATTGAAAAAGCATATTATTAGAGCAAAAAATACTATTCGCCAAAAGTTTCGTCAATTGAAACGATCACGTGCAAATCATGATTTGTTTATTCAACAAAATTTAGCACCTCCACTAAAAGCCATGTTGAAACCCTCTTTCAAGCCATCTGAAACGCTACCCACCGTTTCACAATCCACTCAGACGCTGCACGAGGACCCTGAGGAAGAGGAAGAGGAACAGGAAGATTTGACTGGTGTTAGCGAAGTTGAGGATGAGGAGGAACAAGTGTTCACGCCTCAAAAAAAAAAGGCCTCACCCCTTGCAGAGTTTTTGAGAAAAAAGAAATCCTTGGCCATGGTCGAAACACCTTGCCCTTCCAGAGCGTCTCCGTTTTCACAACTCTTGGCCACCCCTCAACATAAAGCTCAACTGAAAACCATTTTAATAAAATATTATGGATCAACATCGGAACCCTATTTCACCGATCTATTTATTGGAAACACTGATACCACGTATGGTGTTCGCTATGAGAATGATAGTTTTAAATTTGGCGAGTCATCCATTAAATTTGCTCGTACTAAAGCTGTCATTATAAACATCAACTATAAATTAACCCCAGGACTGTTAAAACTGCTCTTTTCTCGGACCCCCTCTTCCCATGATTATACGTCAGAGGACCTTGACAAATATAAATCCATTTTATTGGATACCCATGCCCACAAACGACAGTATGATACCGCACAACAAGTGAATGCCAATATATCTCAAAAATATAAAACCATCATTGCAAAAATGTTTCCCACAAGTCAAAGTGGTCGTCGTAAAGCATCCGCTTCGGAAGTGACATTTAAACCATTAAAACCCCTTGTGGATGTTACCTACTGGCACAATCCCAATAAGCTCGTCCAGCGGCTACAGTTGTTGCATGCTTCACGTCAAGCTGGCCATACCGGTCACGATTGGGAAATTCAAGAAATTGAACAAGAAATTCAAAATGCCAAAATTATTGTTTAAGCCCTCACCCATTAAAATGGGTATTGCTCACGAGTTGCATCGCCCAGCTAGGCGTCACTATCCACGACTCAAGGTGATTTCACGAGGTGTGGATGAACTTTGGCAGGCTGACTTGGTTGAAATGATACCCTATGCTAGCGTTAACGACGGTGTACGCTATATGTTGACCGTCATTGATGTCTATTCCAAAATGGCCTTTGTTGAACCTCTGCGTCGCAAGTCAGGTCCACTAGTTACCAAGGCCTTTCAACATATTCATTCATTCATTTATTTGCAATGGGGGGTGTGTCCCCCGGTGAAAAATTGGATATATATATATAACAAATAAATAATTATACATAACAATTCAATAACAGTTATACAACAATTAAACTGGAGTATTTACACAAATAGTCAGTCTTTTCTTAAACACAACTATATGTTTGGGAAAAGGCTCTAAGACTGCGGCAGGTAGAGAGTTTCAGTTATCAATGGCTCGGTTTACAAAAGAATATTTACCATAATTTGTTCGCTGTGGTCGGCCCTTAACTTTGAAAGATGATCGCTCCTACCCATGTAAGTGGGCTTTCCCAATCGTTTGCTAAGCTCACCCCATGCTGGTTGATTTGTATACGTGTTGTACATAGCGCAGAGTATAGATTTCATCCTCCTAGCCTCAAGTGATTCCCACCCAAGTTTCTTTAACATACGGCTCACACTGCTCCCGGGATTAAAGTCACTGAGCACAAATCTAACGGCCTTTTTTGTACCATTTCCAACTCATTGATGAGCCCTACTTGATATGGATCCCAAACCGCCAAGGCATATTCCAGAATAGGTCTTACAAGTGACAAATAGCCTAATTCTTCAGCAGAGGTGCTACTTCCTTTTAATACCCTCATTACAAAGGGCAGGGATTTGTAAGCTTTTGAAACTACACATCCTACATGACTACTCCATTTCATATCATTCCTTACGTGAACGCCCAAATATTTGCAAGAATCTTCTTCTACAAGTATTTCCGAGCCAATGTTATATTGAAAATCCTGCCTTCGCACTTTCCCTATTTTTAAGAGACTACATTATCTTTGTTTATTTTCATTTTATTTACAATCGCCCACTTACAGACCAGGTTCAGGTCCTCTTGTAGCACTGCATTGTCTTGTGAGACATGTATCTTTCGATATATTACACAATCATCCGCAAACAATCGACAGTCACTGCGAATCCCATTTGGAAAGTCATTTATAAACGCCAAAAATAACAAAGTTCCGGTTACGCTGCCCTGAGGGATACCCGACGTTACGGTAATTTCATCTGAGAATATGCCTTTGACTTTCATTTTCTGGGAACGACCCGTCAAAAATTCTTGGATCCATAAAATTACTCTTCTATCAATCTTAGTTGAAGCTAATTTATGGAGTAGCATGTCGTGCGGCACGACATCAAATGCCTTCGCAAAATCTATAACCACGGCGTCGACTGAAACTCTATGGTCTAACGATTCGCTAATGTCTTGAAAAAGTGATAGCATCTGACTCTCGCATGAGTAACCTTTCCGAAATCCATGTTGCCTATCATTAAACAATGATAATGTTTCCCACTGTTCCCTCAAGTAGTCGCAAATGAGATGCTCCAGCTGTTTACAAACGATGGACGTAAGGCTAACCGGCCTGTAGTTGCCCAATTCAAGTCTGCTCCCTCCCTTAAATATTGGGACTACCGTAGCTCTTGTCCAGTCATCTGGGATTTGCGCATTGTTTATGGACACATTAAACATCACCTCCAGTATCGTGCCACGGCCCTACCTCCTAGTTTAAGTACTTCACTAACAATTTTATCAGGACCCTTTCATACATTGAAACGTAGTTTTTGTATTAGCTTTACAATTGCTGACTGGTTTATTTGGAACAGGGGAGCCCCTGATTCGTCGTTAAGGTCCGACACACATCTATTGGATTTATTGAACACACTGCCGTAAAATACATTTAATTCATTAGCAATGGCCTGTTTCTCAGTAATTAATATACCGTCACCGGACATTATCATCGACAAATTATTTGAATTTCCCTTTCTTCTCCTAACATAACTGCAAATTTTTTTCCACCCATCACCTCCCGAACCAAGTAAACCTTGCCTATAACTGACATGAGCAGCCCTCTTTTTAAAGACGAGCGCTCTTGATAAGGACTTAAATTTCAACATATACTTGTCACTATCATGTCTTTTATTGTATAATTTCCTAATTTTCCGTTTTAGACTCCTAATTTCTCGTGTGTAATACTCAGGATCTGGGTTTTGTTTCAGCAATTTAAATGGGACAAATTTATCAACAGCGCTATTTAAAATTTTCAAAAAGTTAGTCCACAGGATATTAATGTGATTTCCTGCCGATGCCCATCCTACAAATAGCTCATTCAAATACCCCTGAAACTTGCCCTGATCCGCCCTGCGATACTGGAATATGGTCTTTTTTGCTACATCAGAGTCTAATTTTGTAATGTCACCATATCTAATATTTAATTCAACCCCAGAATGGTCACTAATTCCTGGTACTTTCAGACAGTTAATATACAGCTCTACAGGCCTTACGAGATAAACATCTAAGGTATTATTGTCTCTAGTTGGGAAGTCAACTACTTGGGAAAATCCCCCCTCCCTTAAGAATTTATTTGCAGCGCTCTGAGCTTGACCACAGCTAGTTGACTCACCAGACCAGTCTACTTTGGGGAGGTTTAAATCTCCAACAATTATTATGCTCTTTTTCATAGCATTACCCGTACAAGTTTTATCATACAGTGTTTCGAGGAGAGAAAAGTTATCTTTCGGTGCTCTATACGCCCTTATCACCTGAAGAGGGAATTTATTTCCTTTATCCGAAATTTGTACACATAACATTTCATGATCCATATCAGCCCACTTTAAGAAACTAGCTATAATTTTGCGCACACAAATAAATAGCCCACCACCTCGCTTCCCCCGATCCCTTCTGTACATTTCGTAGGTCCCTAGAATTATTTCGCTGCTATTTATGTCCTCATATAACCAAGATTCAGTTGCAATGACAATGTCCGGAGAATACGTCTCTACAAGATTCTAAAATTCAATTAATTTATTTCCTAAACTCTGACAATTAACCTGCAGTAATCTTAGAGTCTTACCTCCGCAGCAAATATCTCGAAATAGCTCCTTCTGTTCCCATCGGCTGGCAACCTCTGGACCTTCTCCTCCTCACAAAAGCCGGCACGAACCGATGACCCTGTCATGTAGGCTCCCTAGGTTGAAAGCGCCCCGTCGATTTAGATGCAGCCCGTCTCGGGCGAAGTCACGGCCACCAATCCAGCAGTCAGCTTCTACGTACACTAATCCCAGTTGTGCACATACCCAGTCCATGCGGTCATTTACAGTCTTAACTCGCCTTAACGGAACATCTCCTCGCCGAACAATGCCACTCATTATAATTTTTGCATTTCTAAACTTGCTTTTAGCTTTTCTGCCTAGTTCGTAGAGCTCCCCCATGATGTAATCAGCTGTAGCCCTCTTTTTCAAATAGTTCGTCCCAACATGTAGCAACAACACTTTAACTTTTTCACAGTCCTCTACATTTGATTCTTCCACTTCTTGGGCTGGTCAATTTTAATCCCCGGATAACACCGCACTTTCGCACCTGATTTCCTCGAGATATTCGCACTCCATCGTATCATAGAATCACCCATTATGATAACGTCATCCTCAGTTTGCTCCTGCACGCCCTCTTCCACACTGATCCCAGTAGAAAGCCGTTCAGTCACATCCTTCACCGTTTCCTCTGATGCACGAAGCTTTGCTCTAAGTTCCTGTATTATTTGATCCCTTGCTTTGATTTGCACCCTCAAACAGTCCGGCGTATCACATACTTTACAAAACCAATTTCCGACATCACAATCCTCCTTCTTGACCTTAATACAGGCGAAGTGAAACCACTTCTCACATAGTCCATACTCAAAACCATTCTTCAATGTTTTACTGCACGTCGAACACTTTAAAGCTGCCACTGGATCATTTGGCTGATTCACATTTGGAGTAATAGGTCCTGGATTCACTTCCACTCCACCAATAACTAGCAATGCAGCTATCACTAGGGCTATGAACCACAAGTTGCTAGGTCCCGTACGCACACACAAACACCGGAAATCCCGACTACCCTTCGCATACCACAGTCCGATCCTCGCCCGATAACACTCCAGAGAACAACCCATTTCAGCACACCTAAGAGCTCGGGAAAAACACGACCTTTCACTTTGACTGCCAACTGATAACTCCAACTGATTAATCAACACTCCAAACGTCAACCTCAGTTTCTACAAACCGACCAGGGGAAAGAATTTTTCAACAAGGTTTTCTCCAGTTTTCTCAATTCTAAGGATATTCATCATTACACCACGTACAGCAATCTCAAATCAGTGTGGTCAAGCGGTTCAACCGAACATTGAAAACCCATATGTGGAAAGCGTTTACCGCTCAGGGCACATATCGCTGGTTGGACATGTTACCAGAGCTAGTATCACGTTACAATGACACCAAACATAGAACGTTTGGGACCAAGTCATGCCTCGTGACTAAAAATATTCAGCGTCTGGATAAACTGTTTAACCCCATAAAAACAGCCGATCCTAAACGTCACCGACTGAAAATTGGGGATTTTGTTCGTGTGAGCAAATTTAAGTCTGCCTTCAATAAGGACTACACGCCTCGGTGGGGGACTGAACTATTTCGAATTCGTCAAGTCAACTTGGACAGTCCAGTCTCCTATTTACTCGAGGACCTCAACCATCAACCCATAAAATGTAGATTTTATCTCCATGAACTTCAGAAAACAGCATTTCCTAAGCATTATCTTTTGGAAAAAATGTTGAAACAAAAAGGAAATAAACTATATGTCAAATGGTTAGGATTTAACTCTATGTTTAATTCTTGGATCAATAAATTACATGTTGTGTGAACCTGTGCACTTCTTATTTATTCACACATGTTGTACACCCCCTATAGCTCTGTGTGTACAGCGCTCCGCTCCACATATTTCTTTCCCTTTCCACCTGTGTTCTCTCTTACATTACCCCTCCCCCTCTCCGCCCCACCACCTCCCACCACTGCTGTTCGCAGCTCTTGCCTATATATTGGTTGTGACATCATTCCCACAAGTTGCATCATACTTTTTACTGATTCAGCGATTCCCACGCTTTGAACATTCTGTCATCGGACTCGTGGACAGATAACGTCTAAGGACCTGTGTTGGATCATATTACACGTCAACTTACATTTTGTCACGTACGAAGCAAAACAGGATGTGACTTGTTAACAGTTATCGTCCACGTGGACAGCTAACACCCAAGGTGAACACCTGTGCCAGATCAAATTTCACATGAACTTGCATTTTGTCACGTACGAAGCAAACAGGATGTAACTTGTTTAGCGTACATGTGGTTTCACACGTATGTGCATGCATTTCGCACTCCCCTGCCACCACGGTTGTCAGATTATTTCACTTTCAAATGTCTTTGTAATTTTTCCATTGCACCTGTTGTCAAGTCAGATCAGCGCATTCCAATAAGCTCAAATGACATTCACCTCCTGCTCGTCTGCTCCTTGGCAAGTTTGATTTCTGTACTCGCTTCAACCAACATAGAACCAAGTTCTCATCACCGTTTACACGTCAAAAATCCCCTTCGAGGGTAAAATGTGTGAAAAAACGAACCCTCGCTCTGTCATAAACCGACCCGCCGAAATAGCGATTGTTCTATTAAGCATGGTCATTGTGGTTAGCGATAGGTTCGTTGAAACTCACACACCCAGCAGTATCGTCTCTCTCAACCACCACGCTTCATGAACATTGTAAACAGGTAAAGAGAAATTTTTTCAACAAAAGTGTCGTTAGGCCCTTTGTCAAAATTTCAAAAATAGTTTCAAGAACGGGGGCGTTAGCCCGAGTCCTAGGACACCTCGTACACGTCTCTAGCGTTATTGGTTCGTGAGATATCGGCAAAAATCACAAAAAACACGTGTTTACCCCAAAACCGAGTTTCCAATTTTAAAAAATATATAAGGAGTGGTCCATAGCAAAGAGGACGTCACCCCGAGTCCTTGGACCCCTCGTACACGCCTCTGGCATGATTGGTTCGCGAAATATAACAAAAAGTCTAAAATCACGTTTTTACCCCCAAAAAAACATGTTTCCAGATTTTCACCTTTTCCACACCTACATTCCCGTAAATAGCTCGAAGAGACGAAAAAAATGAATCCAAGCACGCCCTCCTAGCATAAGTCCTTCCATTCCAAGGTCGCAGGGGCTCACAACTTCCTAAGTGTAGCAGCTCTCTCATCATCCCACTACTGTCAGGTTTTAATCCTAGAGACTTGAAATTTATTTTGGGGGTAGAGGGGGTAGGGACCATTGATTTACGTCAAATAAACTTTTTGTAAAATTTCTAGTTTCCAAAATATAGGAATTTCAAAATTCGAGTGTTTTCAAAAAAACATAAAAAGTAAAAAAGTTTTATTACAGAAAATAAAGGACATAGAGGCCGTTCGTTTGAACCATGGCACAACGTTCTACCATGTTTGGTTTTCAAACTATCACCTACTTTGAAAAACAAAAATTTTGAAATTAAAAAAGTATATATAACGAGTGGTCCATAGCAAAGGGGGCGTTACCTCAAGTCCTACGACACCTCATTCGGGAAACTCCGACCATGGGTTCGAGGGAAAAGTCTATTTAAATATTTCAACTTCGCGCGGCGGCCATGTTGGTTTGTTGGGCACAGCGTCGTCAAGTGAAGTAGAACCCCTACTACTCCCCTACTGGCATTCCGTACGAGCTCTTCTCGACAATGCTGCCACCCACGATTTCATAACCTCTTCTTTGGTTAAGAAATTAAATTTAAAGCCTCATGACACTTTTATAGAGATATCTGGCATTAACAACAGTAAGTCTACTTCATTGCAATTTGTAAAGCTTAACATTAAGGATTTGGTACAATCTGGTACTAACCTTCGTTTAAATTTTTGTCTATCCCCTTTATTTGAGCTCCGACTCCTAGTCATTCCTTTTCGATTGATACTTGGCACTTCCCTTCTGATCTGAAATTAGCTGATCCCTACTTTCATCAGAGTGCCCCAGTTCATATTTTGCTAGGTGCTAATGTATTTTGGCAAAATTTGCTACCTTCTAGAATAAATATTACCTCTAGCATCTATGCCCACCACACCAAGTTTGGTTGGCTAGTCACAGGTCATATCCCGCTTGCCACTGTGCAGTCTTCATCGCAATGTCATTTAACTCATGCTGAGTTGGACAACAATTTGGAGAAATTTTGGAAAATTGAGTCCATTGATTCCACACCTTTGCCTTCTACAGAAGATGACTTTTGCGAACCACTTTATCTCGCAACTACCACTCGCAACTCAGAAGGTAGATTTGTTGTCACTATGCCTCGTATTTCTTCGCCTCCCGTTTTGTAAATTCGCATCCTCGCGCTCTTAAGGCTTAGTTTGTTGTTGAAAATCAGTTAAAGCAATATTCTTCAGCCATAGCTCAATACGTAGAATTCTTGGAAGACTACGAAGCCTCTGGTCACATGGAAGTTCTTAACAAACAAACCCTTTCTGATGATAGTGTATATTTAAATCATCACCCTGTTAGAAAAAATCCTTCCGCTAAGGAACACATTCGAGTTGTTTTCAATGGTTCCGCCCCTGATTCCAATGACATTTCTTTAAACGATACCTTACTTACAGGTCCCACCATTCAGTCTGATCTTTCTTCTGTTCCACTCAACTTTCGCTTATTTCCTTTTGGTGTTATAGCCCATATCAAACAAATGTATAGGCAAATCTTGATTGATTCTGAGCAACAAAATTTGCAACAAATCTTAAGGCGTGACAGCCCTTCCTAGCCCATTAAGTTCTTTAAATTAAAAACTGTCACATATGGTCTGAAACCATCTGCTTTCTTGGCCACACGCACTTTAAAGCATCTCGCTAAGCAAGACTCTCGTCTCTTTTCCTCTGGCATTTCTAATCTTCTAAACAAGTCCTTCTATGTGGATGATTTTCTTCATTCCTTTAGCTCCCCTTTTGAAGCACTCGAGCACTCACGTGATCTCCAAGTATTGCTTAATGGAGGAGGTTTCTTCCTTCATAAATGGAATTCTAATTCCCAGGATGTACTGGCTCAGCTCATATCTAATGGCACCGCTGGCACACCTTTCGAGCTGTTACCTACTGATAATTCTACTAAAGTTTTGGGACTTCATTGGTATCCCATTTCGGATTCCTTTTTCTATCAGGTTGTTGTTGTTTGAGTCTTCAGTCTTTCGACTGGTTTGATGCAGCTTCCCATGCCTCCCTGTTCCCAGCTAATCGTTTCATCTCTACATAGCTACCACTCCCTACATCCAAGGCAATCTGTTTTAACATATTCTAACCTTGGTCTACCCCTCCTTCCATAACTAAGCTTGCTATTCCTGGGTGTCTTACTATGTGTCCTACCAACCTATCTCTTCTCTTGATTAGCAGTCGCCATAAAAATCTCCCCTCTCCTACTCGTCTTAATACCTCTTTATTTGTAACTCTAACTACCCATCTGTTCTTCATCGTTCTCTTCAAACACCACATTTCAAACGCTTCAATTCTCCTCCTTTCTGCTGCTCCAACAGTACAAATTTCACTTCCATGGACCGGCACGCTCCAGACAAAGGCTTTCAACTGCATTAATAAAATATTAAAACACGAGGGAATTTCCGAAAGTAACTTTCGTCATTTTATTGCACGAGCAGATGGAGACACAAACAATCGCTATAAAGATCAACACTCGTGGCTGGTTCAACGACGGGAGGAGCGTCAGTGGAGGGGGAATGGGGCATGTGCAGAGTGCCAACGAAGAGAGAGGAGTAGCAGATCGGCGTGCCCGTTATCATTCAAGCACAACTCACGATAGAAGATAAACAATGGAAGTGCGTACTGTTGTTGTTGTTGTTGTTGTTGTTGTTGTTGTTGTTGTTTGAGTCTTCAGTCTTTTGACTGGCTTGATGCAGCACTCCATGGCTCCCTGTTCTGAGCTACTCGTTTCATCTCTACATAGTTACAACACCCTACATCTGAGGCAATCTGTTAAACATATTCTAACCTTGGTCTACCCCTAAAGTTCTTGTCCTCGATCCTTCCTACCATAACTAAGCTTGCTATTCTTAGTAAGTGTCCTACCAACCTATCTCTTCTCTTCATTAGCAGTCGCCAGAAACATCTCTCCTCTCCCACTCGTCTTAATACCTCTTCGTTTGTCACCCTATCTACCCATCTGATCTTCATCATTCTCCTGTAACACCACATTTCAAACGCCTCAATTTTCTTTTTTTCTGCTGTACCAATAGTCCAAGTTTCACTTCCATAGAGTGCCACGCTCCAGACAAAGGCTTTCAAAAATGACTTCCTAATACCTAAATCTATATTCGATGTCAACAGATTCCTTTTCTGTAGAAATGTTTTCCTTGCCTGAGCCAACCTACATTTTATATCCTCCTTGCTTCGTGCATCACTGGATATTTTACTTCCTAAGTAACAGAAGTCTACTACTTCCTTCAGCTTTTCACCTGCCAATTTGATGTCCATAGAGGTTTCTGATTTCTTTCGGCTGCATTCCAATATTTTTGTTTTACATTTATTAATTTTCAACATGAATTCTTTCCTCGAGA
This sequence comes from Meconema thalassinum, assembly GCA_946902985.2. NCBI lineage: Eukaryota > Metazoa > Arthropoda > Insecta > Orthoptera > Tettigoniidae > Meconema > Meconema thalassinum. The sequence continues at coordinate 688,021,167 of OX336389.2, read as the reverse complement.
CGGCGTCCATACCATTCAAATACTCTTTCAAATCCTCAGGCGTGTCGGCCAAGATGACGATGTCATCGGCAAATCTCAGAGTTGAAATTATTTCCCCTTGAATTTTCACTCCCACTTTATATTTTGTCCAATTTCCTTCATAGCTTGTTCAATGTAAAGATTGAAAAGTATCGGTGATAAGTTGCAACCTTGCCTTACACCTTTCTGAATACCAGTTTCTCTCTCATGTCCTTCAGCTCGAATGACTGCTGTCTTGTTTCTGTATAGATTGTAGATCACCCACCTATCCCTGTACTTTGTTCCAATCGTTTTCAAAATGTCAAACAATTTAGTCCAATCAATGTTATCAAAGGCCTTCTATAAGTCTACAAATGCCAAGAACGTTCTCTTGTCTTTCCTTATTCTACCTTCCACAATCAGCCTAAGACTTAGTACAGCTTCCCTTGTTCCTACATTTCTCCTGAAACCAAACTGGTCTTCACCCTACTCCGTTTCTATCTGGCTTTCCATCCTCTTGTAAATTATTCTTTACAGGATCTTTGAAGCATGAGTAATCAAGCTGATTGTACGGTAATCTTCACATCTGTCAGCTCCCACTTTCTTCGGTATAGGGATGATAACATTCTTCCTAAAATCAGAGGGTACCTCACCTGTCTCATAAATCCTACACACCAAGTGAAATAACCTCATCAGACCTTCATCTTTTATGCAGCGTAGCAACTCAATCGGTATATCATCTATGCCTGGTACTTTGTTCCTGCTTAAGTCTTCCAATGCTCTGTCAAATTCTGATCTCAATATTAAATCTCCTTTTGCATCCTCATCAATTTCCTCCTCCATTTCGATTACATGATTCTCAATCTCCTTTCCCTTATACAAACACTCTATATAAGCTTTCCATCTGTCGACCTTTTCTTCCTTATCTGTTAGAGGCTTTCCATTGTGTCCTTAATATTACACCACTTAGTCTTCTTTTCCCCAAAAGTATTCTTAATCCTTCGATAAGCTGTATCTACTTTTCCTGATTTCAGACAATTTTCTATACCTGCACATTTCTCTTTCAGCCATTCTTCTTTCGCTTCCTTGCACTTCTTGTTAACCTCATTTCCCAGACGTCTGTATTCTGCTTTCCCGTTTTCATCTCTTACAATTTTGTGTTTCCGCATTTCATCCATCAATTCTAGTATATCCTGGGTGATCCACGGTTTTCTACCTATTCTTTCTTTCCTACCAATGTTTTCTTCTGCGGATTTTGTTATTTCATTCTTTAAAAGTGCCCATTCGTCTGCAATTGAAGTTTCTTTAGGGTTTTTCATTAGCCCTTCCTTTATACTCTTCTTGAATCTTTCGTTTACATCCTTCTTTCAGTCTGTCTATTGCCCACCCTTTTGGCTTTTGACTTTACTTCAGTCTCTTCAACTTTAATCTGCATTTAATAACAACCAGATTGTGGTCAGAGTTTATGTCAACACCAGGATATGTTTTACAATCCAAAATATGGTTTCGAAACCTCTGCCGGACCATGATGAAATCGATTTGGTAACGTCATGTATCTCCTGGTCTCATCCATGTGTATATTCATCTATTGTGGTTATTGAATAAGGTATTAGCTATGACCAACTCATGCTCGGTACAGAATTCCATCAATCTGCTTCCTCGATCATTCCTTTCACCCAATCCGAAATATCCTACTATCTTCCCTTCTCTTCCTTTTCCTACCTCAGCATTCCAATCTCCCATTACTATAACATTTTCATCACCCTTGATATACCTCAGAATTTCATCTATTTCAGGTTAACTGGTCTAATATTCTCCCTCAAACCTAGCGACAAGTTCTTTCAGAAATCGCTAAAATCTATGACCCTCTTCAGTTCATAGCTCCTATCATAGTTAGAGCCAAAATGTTCATGCAAGAATTATGGTCTCTAAAATCGTTTGCGATGATCCCATCCCTCCTTCTCCATTGGAAAGATGGCTTTCTTTTCGTAATCATCTTCATGATCTGTCTATTATAGACATCCCCAGGGTTCTAATCCTACTTCTTTCTCTTCTAACTTAGAGCTCCATTTGTTAAAGACAGCTCCGTTAAGACATATGGATGTTGTGCCAAAGTAGTCAGTCGTAGCACTCCTCCTTCATTCTCTAATTTAATATGTTCCAAGTCAAAGGTAGCCCCTTTGAAAACTGTATCTTTATCTCGCTTAGAATTATGCGCTGCCTTCTCGCAGCTAAATTATCTAAAAAGCTTATCTCTAATCTTAATTGTCATTTCAGTCACATATATTACTGGACTGACTCTGCTATCACTTTAGCTTGGATCACGAAGCCCCCTTCACATTGGCAATCCTTTGTCGCCAAAAGGGTGGAAAAAATCCAAACTCTTTCTAATTCCTCTCAATGGAAACATGTCTCTGGTAAGGAATACCCAGCTGACATCATCTCTCGAGGATGTCTTCCACAACAGCCAGCTAAATCTAGTCTTTTCTGGCATGGTCCAAATTGGTTATTGCAAGAACCTTCTTTTTGGCCAGCCCTTTCTTCTTCTACTTTAACGAATGTTCCTGAAACTCGTAGTCGCTTCTTCTTTTGTAACCAATATCACCCCTTCGTTGCTTGAAAGCTATTCCTCCATTCAAAAGCTAATTCGCATTGTGGCTTACTTGCTTCGATGAAAATTCTTTGTGTTAGAAAAACCTTTGCTTCCTCAAGCTTTTCTTTCCACTGTTGAATTACAGTCTGCTACAACCAAAGTTTTATTGCTTACTCAGCATGATATATTTCCTGAAGAAATTAATTCTCTATCCACGGGTCTACCCCTCAAAAATCGGAACAGACTATTCGCTTTATGCCCCTTTCTTGATGATAATGGATTATTGAGAGTAGGTGGTAGGTTGTCTTTTTCTGATTATTCTGAAGATAAGAAGCACCCCATAATTCTTCCTTCTAGATACCACGTCACCCAACTTATAATTCATTCATTCATTCATTCATTTATTAATTCATTCATTTGCAATGGGGGGTGTGCCCCCGGTGGCAAATTGGATATACATAACAAATAAATAATTATACATAACAATTCAATAACAATTATACAACAATTAAACTGGAGTATTTACACAAATAGTCAGTCTTTTCTTGAACACACCTATATGTTTGGGAAAAGGCTTCAAGACTGCGGCAGGTAGAGAGTTCCAGTTATCAATGGCACGGTTTACAAAATAATATTTACCATAATTTGTTCGCTGTGGTCGGCCCTTAACTTTGAAAGGATGATCGCTCCTACCCATGTAAGTGGGCTTTCCCAATCGTTTGCTAAGCTCACCCCATGCTGGTTGATTTGTATACGTGTTGTACACAGCGCAGAGTATAGATTTCATCCTCCTAGCCTCCAGTGATTCCCACCCAAGTTTCTTTAACATACGGCTCACACTGCTCCCGGGATTAAAGTCACTGAGCACAAATCTAACGGCCTTTCTTTGTACCATTTCCAACTCATTGATGAGCCCTACTTGATATGGATCCCAAACCGCCGAGGCATATTCCAGAATAGGTCTTACAAGTGACAAACAGCCTAATTCTTTAGCAGAGGTACTACTTCCTTTTAATACCCTCATTACAAAGTGCAGGGATTTGTAAGCTTTTGAAACTACACATCCTACATGACTACTCCATTTCATATCATTCCTTACTTGAACGCCCAAATATTTGCAAGAATCTTCTTCTACAAGTATTTCCGAGCCAATGTTATATTGAAAATCCTGCCTTCGCACTTTCCCTATTTTTAAGAGACTACATTTTCTTGTGTTTATTTTCATTTTATTTACAATCGCCCACTTATAGACCAGGTTCAGGTCCTCTTGAAGCACTGCATTTTCTTGTGAGTCATGTATCTTTCGATATATTACACAATCATCCGCAAACAATCAACAGTCACTGCAAATCCCATTTGGTAAGTCATTTATAAACGCCAAAAATAACAAAGTTCCGGTTACGCTGCCCTGAGGGATACCCGACGTTACGGTAATTTCATCCGAGAATATGCCTTCGACTTTCACTTTCTGGGAACGACCCGTCAAAAATTCTTGGATCCATAAAATTACTCTTCTATCAATCTTCGTCGAAGCTAATTTATGGAGTAGCATGTCATGCGGCACGACATCAAATGCCTTCGCAAAATCTATAACCACGGCGTCGACTGAAACTCCATGGTCTAACGATTCGCTAATGTCTTGAAAAAGTGATAGCTTCTGACTCTCGCATGAGTAACCTTTCCGAAATCCATGTTGCCTATCATTAAACAATGATAATGTTTCCCACTGTTCCCTCAAGTAGTCGCAAATGAGATGCTCCATCTGTTCACAAATGATGGACGTAAGACTAACCGGCCTGTAGTTGCCCAATTCAAGTCTGCTCCCTCCCTTAAATATTGGGACTACAGTAGCTCTCTTCCAGTCATCTGGGATTTGCACATTGTTTATGGACGCATTAAACATCACCTCCAGTATCGTGCCACGGCCCTACCTCCTAGTTTAAGTACTTCACTAACAATATTATCAGGACCCTTTGATACATTGAAACGTAGTTTTTGTATTAGCTTTACAATTGCTGACTGGTTTATTTGGAACAGGGGAGCCCCTGATTCGTCGTTAAGGTCCAACACACAGCTATTGGATTTATTGAACACACTACCGTAAAAGACATTTAATTCATTAGCAATGGCCTGTTTCTCAGTAATTAATTTACCGTCACCGGACATTATCATCGTCAAATTATTTGAATTTCCCTTTCTTCTCCTAACATAACTGTAATTTTTTTTCCACCTATCACCTCCCGAACCAAGTAAACCTTGCATATAACTGTCATGAGCAGCCCTCTTTTTTTAAGACGACCTCTCTTGATAAGGACTTAAATTACAACATATGCTTGTCACTATCATGTCTTTTATTGTATAATTTCCTAATTTTCCGTTTTGGACTCCTAATTTCTCGTGTGTAATACTCAGGATCTGGGTTTTGTTTCAGCAATTTAAATGGGACAAATTTATCAACAGCGCTATTTAAAATTTTCAAAATTTAGTCCACATGATATTAATGTGATTTCCTTCCGATGCCCATCCTACAAATAGCTCATTCAAATACCCCTGAAACTTGCCCTGATCAGCCCTGCGATACTGGAATATGATCATTTTTGCTACATCAGAGTCTAATTTTGTAATGTCACCATATCTAATATTTAATTCAACCCCAGAATGGTCACTAATTCCTGGTACTTTCAGACAGTTAATATACAGCTCTACAGGCCTTACGAGATAAACATCTAAGGTATTATTGTCTCTAGTTGGGAAGTCAACTACTTGGGAAAATCCCTCCTCCCTTAAGAATTTATTTGCAGCGCTCTGAGCTTGACCACAGCTAGTTGACTCACCAGACCAGTCTACTTTGGGGAGGTTTAAATCTCCAGCAATTATTATGCTCTTTTTCATAGCATTACCCGTACAAGTTTTATCATACAGTGTTTCGAGGAGAGAAAAGTTATCTTTCGGTGCTCTATACGCCCCTATCACCTGAAGAGGGAATTTATTTCCTTTATCCGAAATTTGTACACATAACATTTCATGATCCATATCAGCCCACTTTAAGAAACTAGCTATATTTTTGCGCACACAAATAAATAGCCCACCACCTCGCTTCCCCCGATCCCTTCTGTACATTTCGTAGGTCCCTAGAATTATTTCGCTGCTATTTATGTCCTCATATAACCAAGATTCAGTTGCAATGACAATGTCCGGAGAATATGTCTCTACAAGATTCCAAAATTCAATTAATTTATTTCCTAAACGCTGACAATTAACCTGCAGTAATCTTAGATTCTTACCTCCGCAGCAAATATCTCGAAATAGCTCCTTCTGTTCCCATCGGCTGGCAGCCTCTGGACCTGCTCCTCCTCACAAAAGCTGGCACGAACCGATGACCCTGTCATGTAGGCTCCCTAGGTTGAAAGCGCCCCGTCGATTTAGATGCAGCCCGTCTCGGGCGAAGTCACGGCCACCAATCCAGCAGTCAGCTTCTACGTACACTAATCCCAGTTGTGCACATACCCAGTCCATGCGGTCATTTACAGTCTTAACTCGCCTTAACGGAACATCTCCCCGCCGAACAATGCCACTCATTATAATTTTTGCATTTCTAAACTTGCTTTTAGCTTTTCTGCCTAGTTCGTAGAGCTCCCCCATGATGTAATCAGCTGTAGCCCTCTTCTTCAAATCGTTCGTCCCAACATGGAGCAACAACACTTTAACTTTGTCACAGTCCTCTACATTTGCTTCTTCCACTTGCTGAGCAAGCTGGTCAATTTTAATCCCCGGATAACACCGCACTTTCGCACCTGATTTCCTCGAGATATTCGCACTCCATCGTATCACAGAATCACCCATTATGATAACGTCATCCTCAGTTTGCTCCTGCACGCCCTCTTCCACACTGATCCCAGTAAAAAGCCGTTCAGTCACATCCTTCGCCGTTTCTTCTGATTCACGAAGCTTTGCTCTAAGTTCCTGTATTATTTGATCCCTTGCTTTGATTTGCACCCTCAAACAGTCCGGCGTATCACATACTTTACAAAACCAATTTCCGACATCACAATCTTCCTTCTTGACCTTAATACAGGCGAAGTGAAACCATTTCTCACATAGTCCACACTGAACACCATTCTTCAATGTTTTACTGCACGTCGAACACTTTAAAGCTGCCACTGGATCTTTTGGCTGATTCACATTTTTAATAACAGGCCCTGGATTCACTTCCACTCCACCAATGACTAGCAATGCAGCTATCACTAGGGCTATGAACCACAAGTTGCTAGGTCCCGTACGCGCACACAAACACCGGAAATCCCGACTACCCTTCGCATACCACAGTCCGATCCTCGCCCGATAACACTCCAGAGAACAACCCATTTCAGCACACCTGAGAGCTCGGGAAAAACACGTCCTTTCACTTTGACTGCCAACTGATAACTCCAAGTCAGTTTCACTACCAACATTTACACGTTGGCACTCGCACGCTCTTATGTTTGATTCGCGAGCAGTAGTGGCCCATCAATGGCATGCACGAAGTCATTTCCGTTGTAAGAAAGTGTATTCCTTGCTTTAAACCAACCCTATGTTTCCTCAACAACTTATGGCTGATCTTCCTTCTTTTCGATCTGCTCCCAGCAGACCTTTTCTTCCAACTGGCATCTATTATGCGGGTCCATTTCTATACCAAACTAACAACCTTAAAGCTAAGCGTAAGATTCTGGGCAAGTTGTACATTGCACTCTTTGTTTGTATGGTTACTGGTGTTATTCACCTTGAATTGGTCACCAATGCTTCTACTTTCTACTTTCTCTCTGCTTTTTCTCGCTTTGTTTCCAGAAGAGGAATTCCTTCTGAGGTTTTTTTCTGACAAAGCCAGAAATTTTCTTGGTGCTTCTGAGCAATGGAAACAGGCTCTCTATTCTCGCTCTGCCAACGAGCAATTATCTAATAATGCTCATTTGAAAAAGTGTAAATGGAATTTCATCCCCCCATACGATCCACATCATGGTGGAAGATGGGAAGATTGCGCTAAGCTGACTAAAACTCATCTCAAAAGAACCATAGGAAATTCCATTCTATCGTTTGAAGTGTTCAATTCCCTGGTAATTCTCATTGAGGGCACTGCCAATTCCCGTCCTCTGTCTCCGTTGTCTACCGATACTTCCGATTTACTTCCATTGTCTCCTGGTCATTTCTTGATAGGTAGCTCATTAAATGCTCCGCCACCTCTCATCGACCGTAAGCTCGATCTTTCTTTACCCATTCTTTGGAAAAGAGTCGAAGCTCTTAGGAAAAAATTTTGGAAACGGTGGAGACTGGACTTTATAAACTCACTTCAAATGAGGGGGAAGTGGCAGCTTGCTAACCCAAAACTTCAAGGAGTGAGATTTGATTCTCTTAAGAGATTCCAGTCCTCCTCTTGTTTGGCACACCGGTAGGGTAGTGAAATGCTACACCAATCGTGACAATAGGGTAAGTGTGGTAAAAATAATTACTCTTTCTGGACATTGTGTTCGTCCAATTTCTTGTGTTTCTCCTTTGCCACTCTAGTCCCGTTTCTTTGTATTTCTCTTGTTTTTCTTGTTGCCCCTCTGGCAGCATGTTCGCATTTGCGAATAAATAAATTAATTAATTTTTCAAGTTTTTGTGAAGTGTCAAGTCAGACAAAAACTTTTTTTTTTCATAACCTCTATTCTGGTCACCACGTGTATGTGACATTTGATTATGTAATAATTCCTTTATTTCAAATCAAGTATTTTGTAAATTACTTACATTTTTTTAAATAGTCCTTCTCGCTTTAAGACATTTTTCCAAGTGTTATAGCAATGCACTACGGTCGTTCTACGTGCAATGAAACCTCGTGTTCATCTGCGCATTCATTGGCCGGCCTCCTCGCCTCAACATAGCTTCGGCCAATCAGCGCGCGTTTTCATCACTACGTCACATGGAAGCTTCGAGACCTTCAGCTTGTCGACTATTTAAGCAGCCTGCTGAGCTGTCAACTTTGTGATTACTGCAAACTTCAGCACGACAACTAGTCGGTCACCATTGGCAAACTTTGCCGTACCTGCGATATGCCGTCCAGGACGTAGTACTTTAGTGACAACACGTCATTCGCCAAGACAACATGTCTTAACCTACAAGTGATTTACTTGGCAGACCCGGAGCTGCCCACCAGTCTTGCACACCGGGCTTAAAACTTCATCTAGAACTGATATATCATCGTAAACTCTGCATAAAGAAGTAATTTCCACACGTCAATGTCTTTAAGACAACTCAAACTTAGTGATCTATCGTTGGTCACCATATTCGTGTTTCCACGACATGTTGGAAAATTAACATTCTTGTATGTGAACTTTACATCATTTGTTGCGACGAAATACCAATTTTGTACGCACCAGTGACAACGTTAATGGTTTATAACCTACGTTTTCGTCTTCAATGGCTTACTCTAAAGCTCTACTTTTTGTGAATTCTATTACTGCGTGTGACATAACCAATGTCATATTTACTTGGCACTCAAGTGTACTACGTGACATATCTATTGTCTTCAAATAGTTAGGTTGCTAACCTACTCCACAACTAAGATAAGTAATCTGTGGTTTATACATAACCTGTATCTTGTGAAATGTAATTTGCTGTTCAACGGTGCTATTTTCTTGCCTTCCGAGGACAGAATACGTAGCGTTTTACCTTAGACATTTTCTTGGAAAATTAACGTAACGGCTTGCTATCGATATTTTCCCTTTGGGAACAATTTCATGGTTCACTTTCAGGTATCACATGCCTCCCTGTTTCTGCCATTTCACTTCCTTTGGAAATATTTCATGGCTTACGTTTTTGTGCTTTTTGCAACTCACGTGACTTTTCCATTTCATAAGGTTCAGCAGGTTTAGGCCCCTGACCACCATGGCTCCTTCTATAGGCCATGCCTTTTCTTTGTAACTGCTTTTACAGTTTTTCTTTCTTTTTTCATAAGGTACGGCCGGATTTGGCCTCTGACCGCCATTAGCCCCTTCTATAGGCTATGTTTCTATTCCTTTCTTCTGTAGTAAATGATTTGTGTAACATTCACAAAGGTTGTCTTAATAATAAAGTGTTTCACACTTTTCTTTGCTTCCGTTAAAACCAATTTTGTATTAAACCACTCAGCGTCCCATTTGTTGGGAAGTTATCCAAGTAATTTCTTTGTCAATCATTATAATAATGAAGCAAAACCTTCCAAGCAAAAATTTAAAACAATGTTTTCAGTCATGCTAACCTGTTTAGCATAAACATTATGTTCTATAAATTTTGTTACATAGTTGATGAAAATATATATGTTAAAGCAACATGCTCTCTCTCTTTCTTTTTCTTGTTTTGCATATGCTAATATCTGTCACATGTTCCTTAACGTTCAAACTTGTTCCGATTCTGAATACACTCAGAATTCTGTCTGATAATGGAAAACTTTAATTGGTTAATCCAATGGTTAGTGATAGTTAATCACACCAGGCTAGATCAAAATGAACATTTTTTAGTGTTGCCTTAATAACGGTTGATATCTTTCTACCGTTCAACATGAATTGATGCCCAAATAGGCCAAATTGGATGGGAAATATTTTTATTATTTGCAGAAATTACAAGGATGACTTGTTGATGTATCATTCGTCAAGCGAATATAAGATCCACGTCCGTATCGTGTTGGAAGCCATATTTCAGTGTTGCCTTGGTAAACGAAATATTTTTTTTCAGCCGGTCAACAAGCTTGCACCTAATGGTCATGATATTATTCCCAAAACCAGAAAAATATACTGCACATGCAGGCGTAACCTGTCAAATCAATCATTCCTACAATACAACAAAAATGCTCTATGAAAAACTCTAGCTGCTGCGTACGGACTGAATCTGGTAATACAAATTCTTTAACATCAATACCGGAGTAAGACAAGGATGTATTTTTTCCATTCTTGTTTCTGCTGTCTATGGATGTCGCTCTTTGGAGAGCAATGAATAAACCCTCCTTTGGCATTCTATGGGACGCAAATCGTTTAACAGATTTAGATTTTGCAGATGATATCGCGTTGCTTGGGGAAACAAAGGTGGACTTACAAGAAATGATCACTAGCCTAGATACTGAAGCCAGTAAAATTGGCCTACGTATAAATAATGAAAAGACCAAATACATGCAGGTTGGTGGAGTCCAGGATAACAGACCCATAGCAGTTCGCGGTCAAGCTATAGAGCAAGTGCTACAATTCACATATTGGGTAGCATTATCTCCATTGATGGAGGCACAGAAAGGGATATCAGCTGTCGAATCAGAACGGCATCAGGCATATTTCAGCGTGTGCGCTCTATCTGGTCGACAAAAGTCATAAGCATCGCCACAAAGATGAAACTTTTCAAGAGTGTTGTCCTACCTACTGCATTATATGCCTGTGGAACATGGGAATTCACGGATAAGGTAATTAAGCGGTTAGATGTTTGCCAACAACGTTGCCTTAGACGAATTCTTGGAGTCTCTTATCGTGATCATGTCACAAATGAAGACGTCTTAAGAAGATCAGACTCAGTACGCCTGTCAACGACTGTAACTGAGCATCAGGTTCAACTTGCTGGCCACGTCCTCCGCATGCCCGAATACCGTCACCCACGAACTGCACTAAGATGGACACCATTGGGCGGAAAAAGGAAACAAGGCCAGCCTCGAAGAACTTGGCGTCAAATGATGAGAGATGATCTAAGACGATTGTCATCTCTTGGAATGATGCCGAAGCTGTTGCGATCGACCGACATCGCTGGAGAAGACTTGCTGCCCAATGTGCCTTGCACAGGACCTAATGATGACGATGATGATGATGATGACGAATGGTAGTCAAAAATAAACTCAGACCACCGGCACTAATTCACGAAGGTGCTGAAAAATCTTAATAAAATTACAGTTATTCGTAATAGTAGGCTACTGTTGTGATATACCGCTACTGAGTGATAGGCCCCCCGAAATAGAACTATTTATATTATTGTCTACAAGATAACGAGATTGACAAAAATCCACAATGCCACCCACAAATCTCTAGAAGGCTACACTAAAAATGGCTTATAAAATTTCTAATCAACAAGTCACCAACCCTTCACCAACATTAATGTTTGTCATTTAAGTAGGTTATGATAAATTGTGGTCAATGGCGGAATTGATTACGGCTGTGTGGCGGGAAGGACGACAGCCTTGAAAATAAGTGTTCAGGCAATCAGGGAAAAGATTTGATTTGGATACCATGCTCGGAAAAGTTTTGATTCGCGGCTCTTCGTTAAGCTCCCACCCTAGGCCTTGGTTCTGACAAAAATGGCGGCTTAACGAAGACAACGGGGTGCCATTTCAAAAAACCTGGGAGATAGAAAAACACCCTACGTCGGACCATGATGCTCTGTACAGAGAGCAATCAAACTGGGTCGGAGCATGATGCTCTGCCCAGAGAGCAAGCAAACAGGGTCGGAGCATGATGATCTGTACAGAGACCAATCAAACTTGGTCGGAACATGATGCTCTGTACAGAGCAATCAAACTGGGTCAGAGCATGATGCTCTGCCCAACGAGCAAGCAAACTGGGTCGGAGCCTGATGCTCTGCACAGAGAGCAATCAAACTGGGTCGGAGCATGATGCTCTACTCATAGAGCAAGCAAACTGGGTCGGAGCATGATACTCTACCCAGAGAGAAAGCAAGCTGGGTCGGAGTATGTTACTCTGCCCAGAGAACCAGCAAACGGGGTCGGAGCATGATACTCTGCCCGGAGAGCAAGAAACTTGGCCGGAGAATGATGCTCTACTCAGAGAGCAAGCAAACTGGGTAGGAGCATGATGCTCTACTCATAGAGCAAGCAAACTGGGTCGGAGCATGATCATCTGTCCAGAGAGAAAGCAAACTGGGTCGGAGTATGATACTCTACCCAGAGAGCCAGAAAACGGGGTCGGAGCATGATACTCTGCCCGGAGAGCAAGAAAACTGGCCGGAGAATGATGCTCTGATCAGAGAGCAAGCAAACTGGGGTGGGGCATGATACTCTGTTCAGAGAGCAATCAAACTGGGTCGGAGCATCATGCTCTGCACAGAGAACAATCAAACTGTTCCGGAGCATAATGCTCTGCACAGAGAGCAAGCAAATTGGGTCGGAGCATGATACTCTGCCCAGAGAGCAAGCAAACTGGGTCGGAGCATGATAATCTGCCCAGAGAGCAAACTGGGTCGGTGGTGTATTCTTTGAATACACGGTACCTGAGATATAATGTCTACTGCTCCTTGCATGTTCATTTCTTCCTTCCTCTTTGCCAAACACCAACAGTGATCTTCTGTTTTCTCCTTGTTGGGCAAATCTCTTATGTCTTCATAAGTATGTTTCAGATATATAACTTCTGTGACCCACCTAGCGTCATCTAGTAGCGAACCTCTGAAGCTACTCAATTCCTCATCGTGCAAGAGGACCTACATATCCATCTGGCCACCAGACCTTGTTACTATCGCCAGCTATTTTCTCCTTGAGCAAGAGGACTACGTCTACTGTTTCACTCACCATGCTGCGCTAACATCGCCTACTATCAATTCTTAGAAGACCATCCATCAAGAAGAAAATTTATTTTTGATAAGTTGGTTATGCTGATATGTATACCTTTTGTTTCCTACCCCCACTCTCTCCCCTTCCTAGGACCTTCCGTGCTTCGTTGAGCAAGTCTCACTTCTTAGTCGGCAGTTGAAGCAATCAGTTAAGGCTCAACCAGAGCTAGCCTCCTGACCTAACGAGGCATTTTTTAAATTCCACGCCATGTTGGAACTCTAGGCATCAGTGAGGAACTTCACTTCGACATGCAACAAAGATAAGTACCTTCTTCAAGTTTTAACCTCATCTTCATGGTTTTAACTTCCACGTGTTTTTAATGATACTTTTATAGACAGTGTGAAAGTATTTATTTTGGGGCAATAATCATTCTTCGTGGGATTTGCCATGTTGAGCTTTCGCTTGTATAAGCCGACTTTACCATAAAGAGCTTTTATTAAGCTATTCAAATGAGAAATCCTCTCACTACGTGGGATATTATCTAATTACCCGCTGTCTATAATTCAACAAGCTAGTTCCTCCGCTGGATTTACATTAGCCCCATTTTACTGCTAAGATTGTTCTGGAACCTTCCAGATTCTGTACTCAATCTAAAAGTCCTGCCGTCATGTATTTCTCACGTACCTGTGAGAATTCTATTTAAAATTGAATTATCTTACTTCTAAATTACTACATAGTGAAGTTTCGGCCACCGCGGGAATTTTCTATAGCGTATTTAATTGAAATTTACAACTTTCTCAAGAAATAGACTCTCACTTATCTAGTGAAACCAGTTATTTTCATCATTGCAATAACTTTCTTTTCCATAAACTTTGTGTCTACACAGTGAACTTTTCATATATTTCAATGAACTATAGTGAAAACCAGTGCTTGCTCAACTTTTCTACCGCGTCGCGATCGTCCGCTTATATTCAAATAAGGCCATGAACATTTTCCTTAATTCCCATTTCTCTTTCCTAAACCTCTTACTAACAATCTGCAATAAACTTTTAATCTAGGTCTGTTCCAATAAGGTGTCATTCCAAGAAGTGCCCTTCCATTTTGTTGGTTTATCATTAAGTATCTCTGTATAATTACGTGTCTAGCACACGTTTCAAACTTCCATTGTTCCTCCCTTCAAAAGCAGGGAAAACAATTCTCTCAACTCTTGAGTGAGTTATTTTTTTGGTCTCGCTAAATGAAAACTGCCTCATTTAACTTGCGAGTCTTATTTAAAGTATAGGAGGTCTAGAACCTTCCTTCTGATTAACTTTTCAGGTTCACAGTAAGTGACCTGCTCTCTTTGTATAATTCTCATAAAGTAATTCTGTTTAAATATGAGAAGTTGTAGGAACTTCCTTTTATTCTTTAAGTTTTCTATTTTGTTATCTTCGAAGTTGTTATTCTCGTTAGAATGTTCTTTCAGAGGTTTCTTATAGTACACTGCTTGTACTCCTGTAAATGTTAAAACTTTAATTATTCCATTTTGCCTATTTATTAAATCTTACCAAGATTTTAATACAAGGTTTAAAAACCTTAAAAATTGTCATTTGCCTGGAGCAATTTCTGAACGTTGTTGGAGGTCTGCGACCCCAAATTGTTAACTATATAGAACATATTTATTTGTTAAAGTTACGCTTCTTTGAATTGTTAAATAAATTAAATATTTGTTTTTGGATTCTCACTTTTCCAATACAACAGTTAAGCAAGGTCCTGTACTCCTTGGCTCTCCCTACTCGATGCCCTTAAATCTATTGATAGGGATTTCACCACTCGTTGCATTTGAGCAAAAACTCTTAGTGGTAATCTTGTCAAAGCTTCTCTTAGCTTTAATAGCTAATTCTAATTGGCCAGTAAGGCAAGTAAAGCTCGCTACGCCAGCTACCTGCTTGTGGAGATCCTCTCCGAAAACTTATGGTCAATTTCCCAAAAGATAAGTGTTTCTTTTTTGTCTAAGCTTTTAGCTGGCCTCTCGCTGAGTAAGGGCTTAGCCATTTCCAAATGCAACCATTGGGTCACTTACCAAAATTACTTTCCAAGTTATAATTTTTTCGTCACTCCCCTTCCTTGAAGCACTTGGTCGCTCTTTTCAGGAACTCTATAACTTCAAAAAATTGAAAATACCAAGCTTGATTAACTATTGGCATTCTTCGAATCATTTCGAAAAAACTAATTTCTTTGAGAAGACATACAATAAATCGTTTGCTCTCGGTCTTGCCGGACCATTACCCTTCCACATAATACTTTTATACATGCTTGGGAGGAAACATACTAAAGCCTCTCTCTTGCAAATTGCCCAAGTCCCAGCTGCGGTTCCCGTTGGCCTCGACCAAGCTCGTACCTATTTTAGATATCAGGAGGTTAAGTTTCTGTGGCAATCGCCTTTAAGTGTGTTTAAAGTGAAGCTTATTAATTTTGTGGGGCTCTCCTCCTATTTTTCTATCCTTTTTCTTCAGTCCGAAACCCATTTCCTTTTCTTAATCATCTTCCCTTGGTGGGTGGGTTATTCCCTAGCCTATAATCTACCCAAAGATTGGTGCCGAAACCCGGGAGAGTCCTTTTTTCAGTTTTTCTATTTGGCAATATTCTGCAAATTATTAATATTTACTTTGAATTTTTCAGCTATAATTACATCGTGCAAAGCCTGTGAAAGGGAACGAGACCACTCCTGTCTTCTTTGGTGGGTCCCGTGCTTTCTACCCATTCGCTGCTGCCAGCTTGACAGCATTTCCAAGGTTCCACAGTATCGTGAGTTACATTTCAATCTATTTTTTATAACATGGCTCCTACTGAGAAGGATAAAGATGAAAAACTTACTTCTAAACGAGCATCCTACAAAGGACAAATTACCCGTTTCAGAAAGTACATAAAAGAGCTAGATCCCTCAGAAGCTCAATTAGACTTGTTAAAACATCGCGTACGAGATTATGAACGGTCTTACGAAAATTATTGTAACATCCAAACTGAAATAGAAACTTGCATGCTCAATCAAACCGAAGATCGAGTTGAAGTAGAAAACCAATATTACGAAGGCATAGGTTCTGCTTTCAAAATAATACGCCAACTCGAAGAGGAGCAGAAAAAGGACGCTTCTGTTCTTGGTTCCCTTCACGAACCACAAACTTCTTTCCGTGAGGGTACTCACAAGCCCAAACCAATTTTACCGAAAATTGATTTGCCCCATTTTTCTGGAGATGAATCCGCTTGGGATTCTTTTTATGAATTATTTTGCTCCCTTGTTCACGACAATGAAGACATTCAAGTCATTTACAAGTTTCAGTATTTGAGATCTATCCTTCGAGGTCAAGCTTTGCAGTTGGTCGAAGCACTTCCTCTTCGTGCCGAAAATTATTCCATTGCCTTTAACTTATTAAAGGATAGATATGGAAATTTACGGTTACGCATTCAACGACACATAAGGGCTCTATTCAATCTACCTGCGTCACAGCATAATGACGTCACTAGTCTGCGCACTCTAGTTGACACTACACAGCTTCACGTAAAGGCTTTGTCCCAATTAGATCAACCTACTAATTATTGGGATACTTTCCTAATACATTTAGTGGTTTCTAAAGTTGATACTGCTACCCTCAAAGCTTGGGAAATCGAACTTTCTAAAGAAGACGACTATACTTACGAGCATTTAGTCACCTTCATAAACGCTAGATGCCAACTTTTAACCGCGCTAGCTAATCAGAGCGAACCTTCATCTCCTAGTTCCAAATTTGAATTAATGTCCATCAAACCCAAAAGCGAACGCTCAGCGTCTAATACCCAAAAATCAGGGTTCAGCTCATCCAAATTCAAATCAAACACTACTGGTTACCCAACTAGGTCTAGTGAACGTCGTGTTGCTAGCTCTATTGTTTTAAATACGCAAAGCGAACCTCGCAAAAGTTTAAACGAACCTGTAAAGTGCATACTTTGTAAAGATTCCCATGCCCTATACTTATGTAAATCCTTTAAAGAAATGTCAGTCGACGACAGACGAAAACTAGTTGCTCAAAATAAACATTGTTTCAACTGTCTAGCGCCCACGCATTCTGCTTCTAATTGTAAGTCCACAAGACTTTGTTACCATTGTGAAAAGGCTCATCATACTTTGCTACATCGTCATGATCAGGCAAGGTCATCAACAGCATCCACTTCTCCTAAAAATGATAGTGTTAACAGTTCTAATGCTTCATCATACATTCAAAATGCTAAGTCCATTCGCAGTGCTCAAGTATTGTTGTCTACTGTTCAAATTGAAGTTCAGGATAACTTTGGCAACTGGATCCGTGCACGCGGCCTTCTAGATTCAGCTGCAACTCATGATTTTGTGTCTAATTCCTTGATTAGAAAACTAGGCCTACCCGTAAACCCCACTTCTATCAATGTGTCGGGCATCAACAGCTCAAAATCGCAAGCTTTACAATTTTCAAAACTAACCATAAGAGATATTTGTCATAGAAACAACTTTTTTAAACTTAATTGTCTAATTCTCAATAGCATTGGAGAAGACACTCCTAGTCACTCGGTTGATATTTCAGGGTTAAACATTCCCTCGCATTTAAGGTTAGCCGATCCTTCGTTTAACATACAAAATCCCATTGACATACTCTTTAGTGCCAATGTCTTTTGGAACTGCCTTCGGAAACAGGTTCGCAAGCTATCCTCAAACGTGGTCGCTAGAGACACTAATTTTGGATGGATTGTCACAGGGCAACTTCCCCATTATTCACCCCAACCTGCATCGCAATGTTACTTCTCCAATACTGATCTGGAACAGTTTTGGAGGCTTGAAAATGTTGATTCTCCTAATGTAACTTCTTCAGAAAATGAATTCTGTGAGCAACTTTTTTTGAACACGACCACTCGTTTTTCTGATGGCCGGTTCATTGTTCAAATGCCAAGATTACACAATCCCCCCAAACTTATTAACTCTCAGCCTAAAGCTCGAAAAGCTCTCTTTGCTATCGAGAGCAAATTCAAAAAGGAACCCCTTGTCAAAAAGCAGTACACTGAGTTCATGGATGAGTATGAAAGCTTAGATCATATGGAGGTTGTTAACAAATCCGATGATGAATTGCACCCCCCAATCGAAACGGTTTATTTAAATCATCATCCTGTGTGGAAAAACCCTCTTGTAAAAGATAAAATCCGAGTTGTTTTCAATGGTTCATCACCCGACGTTAATGGCAACAGCCTTAATGACACTCTTTATTCTGGTCCTGCTATTCAATCAGATTTATCTGCTATACTTTTAAACTTTCGATTATTTCCCATAGCTGTCATAGCCGATATAAAACAGATGTACCGTCAAGTGTTAATTCAACCAGAACAACGAGATCTTCAAAAAATCTTGTGGCGTGATGAAATCAATAAGCCCATTAAGGTATTTCGCTTGAAAACGGTTACTTATGGCTTAAAACCCTCTGCTTTCCTTGCTATCCGATCCCTACACTTGCTAGCCTCACAAGATGGTCATTTATTTAACCCCAAAGCCTCTGAAGCACTAACTACGTCATTCTATGTTGACGATTACTTGCAGTCTTTCTCTACTTTGGAGGAAGCTTCTTTTGTGTCTTTAGAACTTCAAGCATTACTAAGGAATGGAGGTTTCCCACTTCATAAGTGGAACTCCAACTCCCCTGAGTTTCTCGCCCAATTTCCCATCGAAGACGTAGATCCCTCTTCTGTCGAAATTTGTGGAAACTCCGAATCTATAAAAACTTTAGGAGTTCATTGGTGCACTAGCACTGACACTCTTATCTATAAAGTTACGCTCGCAGAAGAGCTTCCTAATACAAAAAGACAAATCCTCTCTGAAATTGCAAAAATTTTTGATCCGCTTCAATTTCTTGCCCCAGTTATCGTTATAGCCAAACTCTTCATGCAAGAGCTGTGGTCGCTTAAATGTGAATGGGATGACACTTTCCCTCTATCTTTTCTGAATCGTTGGCTCTCGTTTCGCAGCAATTTGCTGGATCTTTCCCTTATTGAAATTCCCAGGAATTTAATCAGCTCTCATTCTAATGCATTCTTTTTTCTCCATGTGTTCGCGGACAGTTCCGAAAAAGCTTACGGTTGCTGTGCATATTTAGTTTACCATGATTCATTCTATGGATCTTTAGTTTCCAACCTTGTTTGCGCCAAATCGAAGGTCGCTCCTCTTAAAACTATCACTTTGCCTAGGCTCGAACTGTGCGCTGCACTCATGGCTGCAGAACTTGTCAAGAAATTACGGGAAGTATTGAAAGTCGAATTCTCGCAAATCTATCTCTGGAGCGATTCCATGATCACCCTTTCTTGGATCGCTAAAAACCCCTCTCACTGGCAAACTTTTGTCGCAAACAGGGTTTCCAAAATTCAAACTCTTTCTTCTGGATGTCAATGGAGGCATGTTCCCAGTGCGGATAATCCAGCCGACATTATCTCTCGTGGTTGTTTACCCTCTCAATTGGCAGCTTCCCAATTGTACTGGCATGGGCCCTCGTGGTTAATCAAAGACTCTTCTTCATGGCCTGCTAAACCTCCAGCTACAAACTCCAACTTGCCTGACGCTAAAGTACCTCTGTCTATTGCCTCGTGTCTGGTTTCTAATGCTTCTTATCCTTTGTTGTCACGCTATTCTTCCTTTCATAAATTAATACGAATTATCGCCTATCTCCTTAGATGGAAATATTTTGTGGTTGACCAACCTCTTCTCCCCAAACCACACCTTACCAATCATGAATTGAATCTCGCCACCATTAAAGTTTTACAACTGACACAGCAAGAAGCCTTTTCTTCTGAGTTGTCTTTGCTTTCTTCTAAAAGAGATCTTCCCAAATCCAGCCGTCTTCGTGCTTTAGCCCCGTTCCTTGATGACCATGGGTTACTCAGGGTAGGTGGAAGGCTCTCGCAATCTTTACTCTCTGAGGACAAAAAGCATCCCGTTATTTTGCCTTCCAAACATCACGTTACTTCTTTAATTATACGTGACTTTCATTATCGTAATCTGCATGTTGGTACACGCACTCTGCTTTGCCTTTTAAGGGAAAAGTACTGGATTATAAATGGAATTCATGAAGTTTCTTCTGTAATTCATAAGTGCATTCCTTGCTTTAAAGCGAAACCTAAAATCAATACTCAATTAATGAGCGATCTGCCCTCTTTTCGCTCTTCTCCTATACGCCCATTTGCTTTAACTGGTGTGGACTATATGGGTCCGTTTCAATATCAACGAAATTCTCCTGAAGCTAAACGCAAATTGTTTGGTAAGCTTTATGTTTCTCTCTTTGTTTGCATGGTTACAGGCGCAATCCACTTGGAACTAGTAACGAATGCTTCTACTTCTTATTTTCTATCAGCTGTCTCTCGCTTCACTGCTAGGCGTGGTGTGCCTTCAGAGAAGTTCTCTGATAACGCTTCCACTTTTCAGGGCGCAGCTTCCCTGTGGAAGAAAGCTCTTACTTCCTCTCCTGCCATGGAACAAATTTCTAATTTTTCCTACTCAAAGGGTTTCAAATGGCGCTTTATACCTCCTTACGCTCCTCATCACGGTGGTAGGTGGGAATCTTGCGTAAAGCTTACTAAACGTCATTTAAGAAAAGTCTTAGGTAATCGAATTCTGACTTACGAAGAATTCAATTCACTGTCTGTTCTGATTGAAGGTGTTGTTAACTCTCGCCCTTTAACTCCGCTTTCCAATGACCCTGAAGACCTACTTCCACTCACCCCTGATCACTTCCTTATCGGCACTTCTCTTTCTGCTCCTCCTCCTCTTCCCAATTCTTACAGGGATTCTAATCTACCTATCGCTTGGCGGAAACTTGAAGCCCTCCGTAATTCTTTTTGGAAGAGGTGGAACTTGGAATATTTAACTTCCTTGCAAGGGAGACAGAAGTGGTTTCTTTCCAGTCCCGACATTAAAGTGGGAGACTTGGTCTTAGTTAGGGATGTTTAACCCCCCCTAGTCTGGCCTTTTGGAAAAGTGACCGAGTGTTACCCTGGAGGAGATAGGAGAGTCAGGGTATTCAGAGTCTTAACTATTAATGGTCCGATCACAAGACCTCTGTCTTTGATCTCTCCATTACCTTCAAATGTTTACTTGTTTTTCTTGTTCCCTGTTGGTGTTACCCCCCCAGTATGGTGTATTCTTTGAATACACGGTACCTGAGATGTAATGTCTACTGCTCCTTGCATGTTCATTTCTTCCTTCCTCTTTGCCAAACACCAACAGTGATCTTCTGTTTTCTTCTTGTTGGGCAAATCTCTTATGTCTTCATAAGTATGTTTCAGATATATAACTTCTGTGACCCACCTAGGGTCATCTAGTAGCGAACCTCTGAAGCTACTCAATTCCTCATTGTGCAAGAGGACCTACATATCCATCTGGCCACCAGACCTTGTTACTATCGCCAGCTATTTTCTCCTTGAGCAAGAGGACTACGTCTACTGTTTCACTCACCATGCTGCGCTAACATCGCCTACTATCAATTCTTAGAAGACCATCCATCAAGAAGAAAATTTATTTTTGATAAGTTGGTTATGCTGATATGTATACCTTTTGTTTCCTACCCCCACTCTCTCCCCTTCCTAGGACCTTCCGTGCTTCGTTGAGCAAGTCTCACTTCTTAGTCGGCAGTTGAAGCAATCAGTTAAGGCTCAACCAGAGCTAGCCTCCTGACCTAACGAGGCATTTTTTAAATTCCACGCCATGTTGGAACTCTAGGCATCAGTGAGGAACTTCACTTCGACATGCAACAAAGATAAGTACCTTCTTCAAGTTTTAACCTCATCTTCATGGTTTTAACTTCCACGTGTTTTTAATGATACTTTTATAGACAGTGTGAAAGTATTTATTTTGGGGCAATAATCATTCTTCGTGGGATTTGCCATGTTGAGCTTTCGCTTGTATAAGCCGACTTTACCATAAAGAGCTTTTATTAAGCTATTCAAATGAGAAATCCTCTCACTACGTGGGATATTATCTAATTACCCGCTGTCTATAATTCAACAAGCTAGTTCCTCCGCTGGATTTACATTAGCCCCATTTTACTGCTAAGATTGTTCTGGAACCTTCCAGATTCTGTACTCAATCTACAAGTCCTGCCGTCATGTATTTCTCACGTACCTGTGAGAATTCTATTTAAAATTGAATTATCTTACTTCTAAATTACTACATAGTGAAGTTTCGGCCACCGCGGGAATTTTCTATAGCGTATTTAATTGAAATTTACAACTTTCTCAAGAAATAGACTCTCACTTATCTAGTGAAACCAGTTATTTTCATCATTGCAATAACTTTCTTTTCCATAAACTTTGTGTCTACACAGTGAACTTTTCATATATTTCAATGAACTATAGTGAAAACCAGTGCTTGCTCAACGTTTCTACCGCGTCGCGATCGTCCGCTTATATTCAAATAAGGCCATGAACATTTTCCTTAATTCCCATTTCTCTTTCCTAAACCTCTTACTAACAATCTGCAATAAACTTTTAATCTAGGTCTGTTCCAATAAGGTGTCATTCCAAGAAGTGCCCTTCCATTTTGTTGGTTTATCATTAAGTATCTCTGTATAATTACGTGTCTAGCACACGTTTCAAACTTCCATTGTTCCTCCCTTCAAAAGCAGGGAAAACAATTCTCTCAACTCTTGAGTGAGTTATTTTTTTGGTCTCGCTAAATGAAAACTGCCTCATTTAACTTGCGAGTCTTATTTAAAGTATAGGAGGTCTAGAACCTTCCTTCTGATTAACTTTTCAGGTTCACAGTAAGTGACCTGCTCTCTTTGTATAATTCTCATAAAGTAATTCTGTTTAAATATGAGAAGTTGTAGGAACTTCCTTTTATTCTTTAAGTTTTCTATTTTGTTATCTTCGAAGTTGTTATTCTCGTTAGAATGTTCTTTCAGAGGTTTCTTATAGTACACTGCTTGTACTCCTGTAAATGTTAAAACTTTAATTATTCCATTTTGCCTATTTATTAAATCTTACCAAGATTTTAATACAAGGTTTAAAAACCTTAAAAATTGTCATTTGCCTGGAGCAATTTCTGAACGTTGTTGGAGGTCTGCGACCCCAAATTGTTAACTACATAGAACATATTTATTTGTTAAAGTTACGCTTCTTTGAATTGTTAAATAAATTAAATATTTGTTTTTGGATTCTCACTTTTCCAATACAACAGTTAAGCAAGGTCCTGTACTCCTTGGCTCTCCCTACTCGATGCCCTTAAATCTATTGATAGGGATTTCACCACTCGTTGCATTTGAGCAAAAACTCTTAGTGGTAATCTTGTCAAAGCTTCTCTTAGCTTTAATAGCTAATTCTAATTGGCCAGTAAGGCAAGTAAAGCTCGCTACGCCAGCTACCTGCTTGTGGAGATCCTCTCCGAAAACTTATGGTCAATTTCCCAAAAGATAAGTGTTTCTTTTTTGTCTAAGCTTTTAGCCGGCCTCTCGCTGAGTAAGGGCTTAGCCATTTCCAAATGCAACCATTGGGTCACTTACCAAAATTACTTTCCAAGTTATAATTTTTTCGTCACTCCCCTTCCTTGAAGCACTTGGTCGCTCTTTTCAGGAACTCTATAACTTCAAAAAATTGAAAATACCAAGCTTGATTAACTATTGGCATTCTTCGAATCATTTCGAAAAAACTAATTTCTTTGAGAAGACATACAATAAATCGTTTGCTCTCGGTCTTGCCGGACCATTACCCTTCCACATAATACTTTTATACATGCTTGGGAGGAAACATACTAAAGCCACTCTCTTGCAAATTGCCCAAGTCCCAGCTGCGGTTCCCGTTGGCCTCGACCAAGCTCGTACCTATTTTAGATATCAGGAGGTTAAGTTTCTGTGGCAATCGTCTTTAAGTGTGTTTAAAGTGAAGCTTATTAATTTTGTGGGGCTCTCCTCCTATTTTTCTATCCTTTTTCTTCAGTCCGAAACCCATTTCCTTTTCTTAATCATCTTCCCTTGGTGGGTGGGTTATTCCCTAGCCTATAATCTACCCAGTCGGAGCATGTTAATCTGACCAAAGAGCAAACTGGGTCGGAGCATGATACACTGCTCAGATAGCAAGCAAGCTGGGTCGGAGCATGATGCTCTGCCCAGAGAGCAAGCAAACTGGGTCGGAGCACGTTAATCTGCCAGAGAGCAAGCAAATTGGGTCGGAGCATGTTAATCTGCCCAGAGAGCAAACTGGGTCGGAGCATGATAATCTGCCCAGAGAGCAAGCAAACTGGGTCGGAGCACGTTAATCTGCCAGAGAGCAAGCAAATTGGGTCGGAGCATGTTAATCTGCCCAGAGAGCAAACTGGGTCGGAGCATGATAATCTGCCCAGAGAGCAAGCAAACTGGGTCGGGGCATGTTAATCTGCCCAGAGAGCAAGCAACTGGGTTGGAGCATGATAATCTGCCCAGAGAGCAAGCAACTGGGTGGGAGCATGATAATTTGCCCAGACAGCAAACTGGGTCGGAGCATGATACTCTGCCCAGAGAGCAAGCAAACTGGGTCGGAGCATGATACTCTGCCCAGAGAGAATGCAAACTGGTTCGGAGCATGATACTCTGCCCAAAAAGAAAGCAAACTGCGTCGGAGCAAGATAATCTGCCCAGAGAGCAAACTGGGTCGGAGAATGATGCTCTGCTCAGAGAGCAAACAAACAGGGTCGGAGCATGATGCTCTACTCATAGAGCAAGCAAACTGCGTCGGAGCTTGATACTCTGCCCAGAGAGAAAGCAAACTGGGTCGGGGCATGATAATCTGCCCAGGGAGCAAGCATTCTGGGTCGGAGCATGATAAACAGCCCAGACAGCAAACTGGGTCGGAGCATGATACTCTGCCCAGAGAGCAAGCAAACTGGGTCGGAGCATGATACTCTGCCCAGAGAGAATGCAAACTGGTTCGGAGCATGATACTCTGCCCAAAAAGAAAGCAAACTGGGTCGGAGCAAGATAATCTGCCCAGAGAGCAAACTGGGTCGGAGCATGATAATCTGCCCAGAGAGCAAACTGCGTCGGAGCTTGTTAATCTGCCCAGAGAGCAAACTGGGTCGGAGCATGATACTCTGCTCAGATAGCAAGCAAGCTGCGTCGGAGCATGATGCTCTGCTCTGAGAGCAGGCAAACTGGGTCGGAGCATGATAATCTGCCCAGAGAGCAAGCAAACTGGGTCGGGGCCTGATGATCTGCCCAGGGAGCAAGCTTTCTGGGTCGGAGCATGATAAACAGCCCAGAGAGCAAGCAACTGGGTTGGAGCATGATAATCTGCCCAGAGAGCAAACTGGGTCGGAGCATGATACTCTGCCCAGAGAGCAAGCAAACTGGGTCGGGGCATGATAATCTGCCCAGAGAGCAAGCAAACTGGGTCGGGGCATGATAATCTGCCCAGGGAGCAAGCATTCTGGGTCGGAGCATGATAAACAGCCCAGAGAGCAAGCAACTGGGTTGGAGCATGATAATCTGCCCAGAAAGCAAACTGGGTCGGAGCATGATACTCAGCCCAGAGAGCAAGCAAACTTGGTCGGAGCATGATACTCTGCCCAGAGAGAAAGCAAACTGGTTCGGAGCATGATACTCTGCCCAGAGAGAAAGCAAACTGGGTCGGAGCATGATACTCTGCCCAGAGAGCAAGCATACAGGGTCGGAGCATGATAATCTGCCCAGAGAGCAAGCAACTGGGTTGGAGCATGATAATCTGCTCAGAGAGCAAACTGGGTTGGAGCATGATACTCTGCCCAGAGAGCAAGCAAACCGGGTTGGAGCATGATACTCTGCCCAGAGAGAAAGCAACCTGGTTCGGAGCATGATACTCTGCCCAGAGAGAAAGCAAACTGGGTCGGAGGATGATAATCTGCCCAGAGAGCAAACTGGGTCGGAGCATGTTAATCTGCCAGAGAGCAAGCAAATTGGGTCGGAGCATGTTAATCTGCCCAGAGAGCAAACTGGGTTGGAGCATGATAATCTGCCCATAGAGCAAGCAAACTGGGTCGGCGCATGATAATCTGCCCAGAGAGCAAGCATACAGGGTCGGAGCATGATAATCTGCCCAGAGAGCAAGCAACTGGGTTGGAGCAGGATAATCTGCTCAGAGAGCAAACTGGGTTGGAGCATGATACTCTGCCCAGAGAGCAAGCAAACCGGATCGGAGCATGATACTCTGCCCAGAGAGAAAGCAAACTGGTTCGGAGCATGATACTCTGCCCAGAGAGAAAGCAAACAGGGTCGGAGCATGATAATCTGCCCAGAGAGCAAACTGGGACGGAGCTTGTTAATCTGCCCAGAGAGCAAACTTGGTCGGAGTATGATACTCTGCCCAGAGAGCCAGCAAACGGGGTCAGAGCATGATACTCTGCCCGGAGAGCAAGAATACTGGCCGGAGAATGATGCTCTGCTCAGAGAGCAAGAAAACAGGGTCGGAGCATGATGCTCTACTCATAGAGCAAGCAAACTGGTTCGGAGCATCATACTCTGCCCTGAGAGAGAGCAAACTGGGTCGGAGTATGATACTCTGCCCAGAGAGCCAGCAAACGCGGTCGGAGCATCATACTCTGCCCGGACAGCAAGAAAACTGGCCGGAGAATGATGCTCTGCTCAGAGAGCAAGCAAACTGGGTCGGGGCATGATACTCTGTTCAGAGAGCAATCAAACTAGGTCGGAGCTTTATGCTTTGCACAGAGAGCAATCAAACTGGGTCGGAGCATAATGCTCTGCACAGAGAGCAAGCAAATTGGATCGGAGCATGATACACTGCCCAGAGAGCAAGCGAACTGGGTCGGAGCATGAAAATCTGCCCAGAGAGCAAACTGGGTCGGAGCATGTTAATCTTGCCAGAGAGCAAACTGGGTCGGAGCATGATACTCTGCTCAGATAGCAAGCACGCTGCGTTGGAGCTGATGCTCTGCTCAGAGAGCAAGCAAACTGGGTCGGAGCAAGAAACTCTGCCCAGAGAGCAAGCATACTGGGTCGGAGCATGTTAATCTGCCAGAGAGCAAGCAAATTGGGTCGGAGCATGTTAATCTGCCCAGAGAGCAAACTGGGTCGGAGCCTGATAATCTGCCCAGAGAGCAAGCAAACTGGGTCGGAGCATGTTAATCTGCCCAGAAAGCAAACTGGGTCAGAGCATGATAGTCAGTCCAGAGAGCAAGCATACTGTGTCGGAGCATGATGCTCTGCTCAGAGAGCAAGCAACTGGGTCGCAGCATGATAATCTGCCCAGAGAGCAAACTGGGTCGGAGCATGTTAATCTGCCCAGAGAGCAAACTGGGTTGGAGCATGATACTCTGCTCAGATAGCAAGCAAGCTGCGTTGGAGCATGATGCTCTGCTCAGAGAGCAAGCAAACTGGGTCGGAGCATGATACTCTGCCCAGAGAGCAAGCAAACTGGGTCGGAGCATGTTAATCTGCCAGAGAGCAAGCAAATTGGGTCGGACCATGTTAATCTGCCCAGAGAGCAAACTGGGTCGGAGCATGATAATCTGCCCAGAGAGCAAGCAAACTGGGTCGGAGCAGGTTAATCTGCCCAGAGAGCAAACTTGGTCAGAGCATTATACTCTGCCCAGAGTGCAAGCAAACTGAGTCGGGGCATGATAATCTGCCCAGAGAGCAAGCATACTGGGTCGGAGCATGATAATCTGCCCAGAGAGCAAGCAACTGGGTCGGAGCATGATAATCTGCCAAGAGAGCAACCTGGGGCTGATCATGATACTCTGCCCAGAGAGCAAGCAAACTGGGTCGGAGCATGATACCCTGCCCAGAGAGAAAGTAAAATGGGTTGGAGCATGATACTCTGCCCAGAGAGAAAGGAAACTGGGTCGGATCATGATAATCGGCCCAGAGAGCAAACTGGGTCGGAGAATGATGCTCTGCTCAGGGAGCAAGCAACTGGGTGGGAGCATGATAATCTGCCCAGAGAGCAAACTGGGTCGGAGCATGTTAATCTGCCCAGAGAGAAAATTGGGTCGGAGCATGATACTCGACCCAGAGGGCAAGCAACTGGGTCGGAGCATGATAATCTGCCCAGAGAGCAAACTGGGTCGGAGCATGTTAATCTGCCCAGAGAGCAAACGGGGTCGGAGCATGATACTCTGCCCAGAGAGCAAGCGAACTGGGTCGGAGCATGATAATCTGCCCAGAGTCCAAACTGGGTCGGAGCATTTTACTCTGCCCAGAGAGCAAGCAAACTGGCCCGGGGCATGATGCTCTGCTCAGATATTAAGCCAGCTGCGTCGGAGCATGATGCTCTGCTCAGAGAGCAAGCAAACTGGTTCGGAGCATGATGCTCTTCTCAGAGAGCAAGCAAACTGGGTCGGGGCATGATACTCTGTTCAGAGAGCAATCAAACTAGGTCGGAGCATCATGCTCTGCACAGAGAGCAATCTAACTGGCCAGGAGCATAATGCTCTGCACAGAGAGCAAGCAAATTGGATCGGAGCATGATACACTGCCCAGAGAGCAAGCAAACTGGGTCGGAGCATGATAATCTGCCCAGAGAGCAAACTGGGTCGGAGCATGTTAATCTGCCCAGAGAGCAAACAAGGTCGGAGCATGATACTCTGCTCAGATAGCAAGCAAGCTGGGTCGGAGCATGATGCTCTGCTCAGAGAGCAAGCAACTGGGTCGGAGCATGATAATCTGACCAGAGAGCAAACTGGGTCGGAGCATGTCAATCTGCCCAGAGAGCAAACTGGGTTGGAGCATGATAGTCTGCTCAGATAGCAAGCACGCTGCGTTGGAGCTGATGCTCTGCTCAGAGAGCAAGCAAACTGGGTCGGAGCAAGAAACTCTGCCCAGAGAGCAAGCATACTGGGTCGGAGCATGTTAATCTGCCAGAGAGCAAGCAAATTGGGTCGGAGCATGTTAATCTGCCCAGAGAGCAAACTGGGTTGGAGCCTGATAATCTGCCCAGAGAGCAAGCAAACTGGGTCGGAGCATGTTAATCTGCCCAGAAAGCAAACTGGGTCAGAGCATGATAGTCTGTCCAGAGAGCAAGCATACTGGGTCGGAGCATGATGCTCTGCTCAGAGAGCAAGCAACTGGGTCGCAGCATGATAATCTGCCCAGAGAGCAAACTGGGTCGGAGCATGTTAATCTGCCCAGAGAGCAAACTGGGTCGGAGCATGATACTCTGCTCAGATAGCAAGCAAGCTGCGTTGGAGCATGATGCTCTGCTCAGAGAGCAAGCAAACTGGGTCGGAGCATGATACTCTGCCCAGAGAGCAAGCAAACTGGGTCGCAGCATGATAATCTGCCCAGAGAGCAAACTGGGTCGGACCATGTTAATCTGCCCAGAGAGCAAACTGGGTCGGAGCATGATAATTTGCCCAGAGAGCAAGCAAACTGGGTCGGAGCATGTTAATCTGCCCAGAGAGCAAACTTGGTCAGAGCATTATACTCTGCCCAGAGTGCAAGCAAACTGAGTCGGGGCATGATAATCTGCCCAGAGAGCAAGCATACTGCGTCGGAGCATGATAATCTGCCGAGAGAGCAAGCAACTGGTTCGGAGCATGATAATCTGCCCAGAGAGCAACCTGGGTCTGATCATGATACTCTGCCCAGAGTGCAAGCAAACTGGGTCGGAGCATGATACCCTGCCCAGAGAGAAAGTAAAATGGGTCGGAGCATGATACTCTGCCCAGAGAGAATGAAAACTGGGTCGGAGCATGATATCCTGGCCAGAGAGCAAACTGGGTCAGAGCTTGTTAATCTGCCGAGAGAGCAAACTGGGTCGGAGCATTATACTCTGCCCAGAAAGAAAGCAAGCTGGGTCGGAGCATGATACTCTGCCCAGAGAGCAAACTGGGTCGGAGCATGTTAATCTGCCCAGATAGCAAACTGCGTCGGGACATGATACTCTGCCCAGAGAGCAAGCAAACTTGGTCGGGGCATTTTGCTCTGCTCAGATAGCAAGCAAGCTGCGTCGAAGCATGTTGCGCTGCTCAGAGAGCAAGCAACTGGGTGGGAGCATGATAATCTGCCCGGAGAGCAAACTGGGTCGGAGCATGTTAATCTGCCCAGAGAGAAAATTGGGTCGGAGCATGATACTCGACCCAGAGGGCAAGCAACTGGGTCGGAGCATGATAATCTGCCCAGAGAGCAAACTGGGTCGGAGCATGTTAATCTGCCCAGAGAGCAAACGGGGTCGGAGCATGATACTCTGCCCGGAGAGCAAGCGAACTGGGTCGGAGCATGATAATCTGCCCAGAGTGCAAACTGGGTCG
This sequence comes from Meconema thalassinum, assembly GCA_946902985.2. Lineage (NCBI taxonomy): Eukaryota > Metazoa > Arthropoda > Insecta > Orthoptera > Tettigoniidae > Meconema > Meconema thalassinum. The sequence goes on along the minus strand of OX336389.2, from coordinate 687,990,828 downwards.
GAGCATGTTACTCTGCCCAGAGAGCAAGCAAACTGGCCCGGGGCATGATGCTCTGCTCAGATATTAAGCCAGCTGCGTCGGAGCATGATGCTCTGCTCAGAGAGCAAGCAAACTGGGTCGGAGCATGATGCTCTGCTCAGAGAGCAAGCAAACTGGGTCGGGGCATGATACTCGGCTCAGAGGGCAAGCAAACTGCGTCGGCGCATGATGCTCTGGTCAGAGAGCAAGCAAACTGGGTCGGAGCATGATGCTCTGCTCAGAGAGCAAGCAAACTGGGTCGGGGCATGATACTCGGCTCAGAGGGCAAGCAAACTGGGTCGGAGCATGATGCTGTGGTCAGAGAGCAAGCAAATTGGGTCGGAGTATGATACTCTGCTCAAAGCAAACAAACTGTGTTGGAGCATGATACTCTGCTCAGGGGATAAAACTAATTATGGGGGCAGGCTATAATGACAAACTCTTCTTGGACTCTATCGGATCTTCGCAGCTCGTGGAATCTTTAACAAATGAATATTAGAAAGGTCATCAATCCGGTTCTAAAATGTGTAGATCTAATTTAGAGACATCCTGAATATCTACACTCTTACTAGCTGTCGTATGCACATGGACAAAAGAGCTGGAGGGGCTGGAAGGACGAACTGCACTGGATACTTCTTCCTGTCGAACCAGGACATTTTGGCTCTACTAGCAGATCAGTGATGCATGCCGGAGAGGTCTACTAACCCGTCTGACGACTCTCTGACGTTCTGAATTGAGGGCGCTGTCAAGTATTAACATCTGTCTACCGGCGCGTCAAGGCTAAAATAGTACGGTATGGGGCAAAGGGGATAGCATGCACATTCCGCATCAAGTCATATTGACACTAGGAGATCGTGTGATGTTCTGCTGCTGGTGCTAATATATAACACTAATAACACTAATACACTACTCTTCAGTTAAGCGTGTGAATTCCTCAAAACCATTCAATTAATGGACTTGAAGTACCGAATTGACCAAACGCCACAATGATACAGTGCAGACTGTACCGATATCTCCAGGAAACCAAATTACGTCACACTGTCACAACTCGTAGTTCATATATCTACCGCCGGCAAAGATTGGTCAGACGTTTAATGACTATCCATGCATCTTGTTAGATTAGATTAAATTTTTTATTTATCCGTTTGATTAATTACGTGTATACAATACATTTTTGATATAGGACACGTCAGAAATTACATCTATAAAATAAACGAACTTACAGGTAGGCCTATATATTACAAATACAATAACTATTTATAACATATTGTTATGTTCCGTGGGTAAAATTATAAATTAATTTTATCTCCTCCTAATTCTGATATTTATTCACCACAACTTCTAACACAATCGCTACATTCCTGTCTTCACAGAGTCTCTACACTCACAAAACCACCACAACCGACTCGACCCGTCTCTTCTCTTCTTCTTCCACTGCCTTGACAATCTTGTCTTTGGTGATATAATAAACAGTTTCCTCACCCCACCGCATAAAGCGCTGCTTAATGCCTGTATAGACACGTACCACTGCCCCCTCCTTAAGCCTGTTCCGTCCCGGAACAGTCCAAGGTCATTACGGAACCATTGTCAACCGTCGGATTAGCTCCCTCGTAAGGTGTTAGTCGTTTGAAATAGACCACCTTAGGCTTCCCGTGTGGAAGTCTTTGTATCCGGTAGATGACGTCGTTGTTCCTCTTTATTACCTCGTACAGTCCATCCCAGGATCGCTACAGCTTGCGTGAGAGATCGCGTCGCCGTTGTGGGTTGAACAGCCATACCAGATCCTTCACATTAAAGCCACGTCTTCGTACCCGTGCATCATAGGCGTGCTTCATCCAGTCGCTAGCATTTCCGAGGTTCCTTCGGACGAGGTTGTGGATCTGGTTCATCTTCTCCTTCAGGCAAATGATGTAATCGTCTCCTGCCACCAGTTCTTCGCCGGGCTCACAGCCGAATGCCAAATCACTGGGTAATCGCAGTTCCCTCCCGAAAAGTACACAAGCCGGTACACAAGTACACCAGGCCAGCCTTCGATTCATGCCGTGCACAGTGGCTGCAGTCCGCAAGGCATGGTCTTCTTGAGAGTTCGTCTGCGTTCTTGTGGCTGGTCCCGGTTCGATGCTCAATGTGAAAGTCGTACTCCTGTAGGCGTTCAATCCATCGAGCAATCTGTCCCTCAGGGTTCTTGAACCGCATAAGCCATTTCAGGGCCCCATGATCCGTTCTCAATAGAAAGCGTCGTCCATACAGGTACATATAGAAGTGTTCCACAGACTTCACCACAGCCAGTAACTCCCATCGAGTGATGCAGTAGTTCCTCTCGGGCTTGGAGAGTACCTTGCTGAAGTAGGCGATTACTTTCTCCCTGCCATCCTGTATCTGTGACATCAGCATCAGTGTCTAGTATAAACATGCCAACGGTGCACGGATAACTAAGGATAGGTGCAGTAACCAGGAACGTCTTCAGCTGTTCGAAGGATGATTGGCAGTTTTCGTCCCACAGTAGTCTCGTCCTTCCTCGTTTAGCGTCGTCAAAGGCTTGGCTATGCTGGCGAATCCGGGTACGAAACGCCTGTAGTAGGGACATAACCCCAAGAAGCTCCTTAGTTCATGTACGTCCTTGGTGATTGGCCATTCTCTCATCGCGCTGATCTTCTCTGGATCTACGGCTACACCATTCCAAGATACGACGTGTCCCAGGTACTTGACGTCCTCCTGAAAGAGCTGGCATTCCTTCGGGTTCAACTTCAAGTTGGCGCTCTGCAGTCACTTGAAAACCTCCCCCAGGTTCGACAGGTGTTCGTCAAAGGTCTTCCCAATAACTATGACGTCGTCCAGGCAGATCAGGCAAGTCTTCCATGAAATGCCTCGTAGCACCGTCTCCATCAACCTCTCCAACGTAGTTGGCGCATTACATAAACCAAAGGGCATCACAGTGAAGTGCCAGAGCCCCGACCCAATGGAGAAAGCCGTATTCTCTTTACCCTGGGGTTCCATTTCAACCTGCCAGTATCCACTCTTCAGGTCCAAAGTGGAGAACACTTGGGACCCAGATAAGGTATCCAAAGTGTCGTCAATCCTGGGCAGTAGATAGCTGTCCTTGACGGTCTTGCTGTTGAGCTGTCGGTAGTCCATACAGAACCTTGTTGAGCCGTACGTTTTCTTTCCGAGCACAACTAGTGAAGTCCAAGGGCTAGTAGAAGGCTCGATGACACCCTGTTGGCGCATGTCGGAGATTATCTTCTCGGCTTCTTCCCTCTTGGGCAGTGGCAAACGTCGAGGACGCTGTCGGATTGGCTGAGCATCTCCGATGTTAATCCGATGCTTCACTGCATTCGTCCTGCCGAGCTAGTTCTTGATGGCGAAGACATCCAGATATATCATCAGAAGTGCCTCGATACTGGTTCTTTGACCCTTGGTTAGCCTTGCTCGTTCAAGTTGTAGAGCTTCTGTCAACTTCCCGACGCCTTCGATGTCTCGCCGGACGTCATTCGGAGTTTTCCCATGCACAATCGTTGATACCGGGCTATAAGAAGCGAGCTGAGTGCCTTTCTTCAGGGTGATTGGGTACCCATTCAGGTTCATCATTCGAACTGGCACCGAACCCGTGGCGTTGACAGCAGCTCTTCCCAGTAAAACCCCTCGACAAATCGCTTCTCCTCTTACAGCTTCGATTATCCCAGTGGCCTCTTGGTTATCGCTGTCCAGTCGAACCATGGCCACGTTGTCGCTTCTGGGAGGAAGAAATTCATCCGTGTTCAGGACCATTCGCAACCCTCCATCGCCTCGTCCATGAAGGATGACTTCTTCATCAGGCTTCTATGTTTCAAATCCAGGGTCAGTCCTAATATAATCATCAGGTCCATACCAAGGATGACATCTTCGGTGATATCGGCCACTATCACTTGGTGGTTGATCTTCTTGCAGCCCAGTCCGATGTTGACGTTGATTTCGCCGTAGGTGTTCGCCGGCTCACCCATCGCTGTCTTCAGTACAACTCTCGTCGGCTGGAGGGCTCCTTTAATAGTGCCTTTCCTCACGATCGTGATAGCAGCCCCAGTATCCAGGAGTATGTCAAGTTCCATAACATTGATGGTCCCATCCACGAAGAAACTCTGTGTCAGATGCATTATGGAGATAACCTGCACATGCCCTTTAGGGGCCGTAGGGCCGTCCTTCGATGCTCGCCCCTCAGCACCGGCCCAATCTAGTTTTCCTGGTTCTTGGTTTCATTCTGGAAGCGGTTTCTTACATGACCTAACTCACCACAGTTCCAGCAGCATATCACCCTTCTCCGGCGCGGACCGTCGTTGCTCAGCAGAAGTTTCGAGACAATCCGTTCAACCTTCTCGTCCAGGGACTCTTCCTCGACGATGCATCGTAGCCGAGCGTTCGTCCTTGACGTCTGCGTGGCAGCCTCGAACACCAATGCACGCGCCAACGCGTCCACTGGCGTCTGAGGATGAGCAAAACGGAGATATCGTTGCAGTTCCGGGTCTTTCACGCCCATGAGGAGTGTTCCCACAGATTGCCGCTAGATGAAATTATTCGGGGCAGAAGGGTATGCCACCCGAACAAGACGCGCGATATCCGCCTCGAATTCCTGCAGTGTCTCTCCGCTTTTCTGTTGTCTGTTAATCAGCTAGCTATGATTGACTTGCTATAGATGTTTGTCTCCATACCTCATATCCAATCTTGCCACCAGGTATGTGTAATCCTTTTGCTCGTTGTCTGGAATGGTCTGTAGAATGTTCAAAGTGTCTCCTCGGAGAGCAGTTAACAGGCTAACGGCTTTTTCTGCTTCTGTACATCTGTTGGCAGTAGCTGCGGTCTCGAACTGCTTTAGGTACGTGGACCATAGGGCTTTCCCGTCATACGTGGGTGGCTTTATATGGACGCTCCTAACATTGGCTCCGGTTGTTGGTATAATTTCGTTGGTACCTGTTTCCATGGTCTTCTGGAGTGAATCAATTTTTTCTTCGATGGCGGTAATTCTTGGCTGGACATCCTTTTCAACTTTCTCAAGTTCCTCTCTGAACGCCCTAGAATGTTCGTGAATTCTTTCTTCTAACTTATTTTCCAACCACTGGTGTATCTCCACCATCTTTCCTTCGAGTAACCTTGAAGTTTCAGTTTGGTTTCTGGAAATTTCACTTATCTTTTCTTCTAGCAGTCTGGAGCTATCAGCTTGGTTCTTCATCACCTCGGCAAGGTCATTCATGCTTATGGCTCTTTCGAACACGGGGGCCTCCGGATCCTTACCTTCAGCCTCCAAGGCCGAGCGAAGTCGCATGTGCAAAACGGCCCTGTTTCCAGTAGTGTCTAGATCGTGTTCTTCCAGCTCCTGTTTCAGTTCTATAACCTTCATTTCACTTAATTTTACTCTCACAGTAAGGTTAATCCCAAGAACGAAAACAGTTACAATTTTCAAAAATAAAAGTCACACTCACGGCTAATTTCTATCCCACTTCTGACACCAATTGTTACGTTCCGTGGGTAAAATTATAAATTAGTTCTATCTCCTCCTAATTCTGATATTTATTCACCACAACTTCTAGTACAATCGCTACATTACTGTTTTCACAGAGTCTCTACAATCACAAAACCACCACAGCCGACTCGACCCGTCTCTTCCCTTCTTCTTCCACTGCTTTGATAATCTCGTCTTTGGTGATTTCATAAACAGTTTCCTCACCACACCGCATAAAGCGCCGCTTAATGCCTGTAGAGACACGTAGCAATATTATAATAATAGATCTTAAGAGATACAATCTTATTGGACAAATATTTACACCTTCCTCTATTATCACAATATGAACATTTAATTCTATAAATACAACAACTTACAGCTACTGTCGACCAAAGTATTATGTGCACTCGAGTTTGAAGGTTGTTTGTGAAGTAACCAATAGACCTACATAAAATCCAATAACATCGTCATTTTCGTCGTTCTATTGTACATTAGCACATGTAGGTTAGGAATTTTTAATTTATATTTTAATATTTTTTGTTGCAGTTGTAGCACAAAAAGTGCACGTTTTTAAGCGTGTTTCAACCATGCGTCACATTTAAGAATTATTATCTCAAAAACCCGTCATCAGATCGAATCCAAATTTTAACACAATATACATTGGAATGTTGTATAACTGGTTTATTAATTTCAAAATTTTGTGTATCCAAGAAACAAAGTTGATATCATTTTTGTAAGGTAACTTTTTCTCGGCTCGGGGTCGTTGGAAAATGTAGTTATAGGTCGCGTTGTAATCCTTATACATCAAAAAGGTATGCTGTATGACTTTAAAATACGTAAATGAATTCACTTTTTTATATTGGTTTTTATTTGAACGGGGAAATAAGACCTCGCCACGCTCGGCAGTGATGGGCTCCATCTCAGCAACGCTGTACAGCTTACCCCGGAGCGGCTAGCTGGTGAACGATTCGTTATTTCCGCCTACAAATACAAACCGATATAAAATAAGTCAGTTAATTTACGTATTTCACAGTCATACAACATAACTTTTTGATGGATAAGGATTACATCGCGACCAAGAACTACATTTTCTAACCACCCCGAGCCGAGGAAAAGTTACCTTACAAAAATGATAACAACTTTTTTTCTTGGACACGCAAAATTTTGAAATTAATAAACCAGTTATATAACATTCCAATGTATATTGTGTTAAAATTTGGATTTGATCTGATGACGGGTTTGTGAGATAATAATTCTTAAATATGACGCATGGTTGCAACACGCTTAAAAACGTGCACTTTTTGTGTTTCAACTGCGACAAAAATATTAAAATATAAATAAAAAATTCCAAACTTACATGAGCTAACGTAAAATAGAACGACGAAATTGATGATGTTATTGGATTTTATGTAGGTCTATTGGTTACTTCATAAATAACCTTCAAACTCGAGTACACATAATACTTTGGTCGACAGTTGTTGTTTGAGTCTTCAGTCTTTTGACTGGTTTGATGCAGCTCTCCATGCCTCCCTGTCCTGAGCTAATCGTTTCATCTCTACATAGCTACCACACCCTACATCCGAGGCAATCTGTTTAACATATTCTAACCTTGGTCTACCCCTACAGTTCTTGTCCTCGACCCTTCCTTCCATAACTAAGCTTGCTATTCCTGGGTGTCTTAGTATGTGTCCTACCAACCTATCTCTTCTCTTCATTAGCAGTCGCCAGAAACATCTCTCCTCTCCCACTCGTCTTAATACCTCTTTGTTTGTAACCCTATCTACCCATCTGACCTTCATCATTCTCCTGTAACACCACATTTCAAATGCTTCAATTCTCCTCTTTTCTGCTGCACCAATAGTCCAAGTTTCACTTCCATAGAGCGCCACGCTCCAGACAAAGGCTTTCAAAAATGACTTCCTAATACCTAAATCTATATTCGATGTCAGCAGATTCCTTTTTTGTAGAAATGCTTTTCTTGCCTGAGCCAACCTACTTTTTATATCCTCTTTGCTTCGTCCATCACTGGTTATTCTGCTTCCTAAGTAACAGAAAGCTCCTACTTCCTTCAGCTTTTCACCTGCCAATTTGATCTCCATAGAGGTTTCTGATTTATTTCGGCTGCATTCCAGTATTTTTGTTTTACATTTATTAATTTTCATCATGAATTCTTTCCGTAAGACGGAATCCATACCATTCAAAAACTCATTCAAATCCTCAGGCTTGTTGGCCAAGATGACGATGTCATCAGCAAATCTCAGAGTTGAAATTATTTCTCCTTGAATCTTCACTCCCACTTTAAATTTTTCTCTAATTGCCTCCATTGCTTGTTCAATGTAAAGATTGAAAAGTATGGGTGATAAGTTGCAGCCTTGCCTTACACCTTACAACAACATAGAAAAGTAAAATACAACTAGTTGAAACCCGTCAAAAATGACGGTCAATAGAAAAATATTTACTGAAGAATTTTCTTATATAGGCCTACTGTATACTCTTTGTACGATTATTTTTTGGCTCTATTGAAACTATAAGGGCGTCAAAAGATTGCACTCTCAACATTGCAAAATACTGCTGGCCATGACAGAAAAATTGATGAGGCAAATTGAGACCTATGCGTTCCAGAGTTTGCCCTTGAGCTTCATTGATTGTGGCAGAGAATGCTAAATAAATTGGAAAATATTGCCTCTTAAAACAAAATGATAGTGTTTTATCGAATGGTGTTAAATCAAGTCGAAGGATTAGACCTCTCTACCTAATTTTAACTGCACTTATTATTTCCAAATCCAAGCAATATGGTTGCATTTAGGAGCCCTTGGGAAACGTTCAGATTTCTCAGCAGCATAACGGGTCAAGCGTTTGGAATATGTGGAGGCAAGTCATTTAGTTCCAAGGAATTCAAGAACTCTGAGGAGTCTAATACAACTGGCCGCAAACCGTCGCCTATAATTTTGGAATGTAACGAAGAAATGCGATGATGTGCACCTCCATACATTTTAAAACAATGTGGACCGTATGCGTGTGGCACAGTAACATTGGCACCAAATGAAACGAAGGACATAGCATTGTACTGCCGATTAGTCTCTCTGAAATTCCTTGAGATATCATCTCCAGTGAAAAATAATTGTTGCAGCCTGTCAAATATTTTATATTTTGTCAGTATAATTTTACCATTACAACAGCAAAGGTCAAAGTAGCCAAGTGTAGATTTCTCTCAAGAGAAATACAGTGCAGAACAATGTTTACATTTGTTCGTCAAGGACCCTACACTGTAACGGCATAGTATCTGGAGTTGTTTCTGAAATGCCGTATTTATATTGGATTTTAATAGTGGCTTCGTATTTTTCTCCGATTTCCAACTTTTTTGCGGCTAATGTTCTATTTCATAAAATGGGTTTATTTATAGCAGCATTTCTCCCCAAATTAACGTCATATTAAATGACACTATAGTGGCCTGCATCAACGCAGCTGCCAAATATTGAATAGCAAATAATAACTTACTTCCATTGCCAAAATCAACTGCGTGGTTAGACTCATTGTTATATACTCTAAAAATAATCAATAAACAATAATATTCACTTATACAATTAAGTTCAGAGACTTCCATTCTCAAGTTGGTTGCTGATGAGAATGCGATGATACTGATCGCCAATAATAAAATCCTTGCAATTTTTGCAATTTGCTTGCAAACGCAACTCAGGATGACGAACTTCATTTTGAAATAAACAGAATGAAACTGCTCTAAATAATCAATTTCCATCACCTGAAGGTACAATAATTTGCATTTCCATGACAGTAAATTATGCAAGGGAGCATAGAATCACTTCGCCACTACTGGAATGAGCATAGACTCACTTCGCCAGCCACCGTAATGGAGGGAGTGTTTGTCAAAGATCGTATTAACACAGGGAAGCCCACTCTTAAGACTACATTCTGAGCTGTCACCCCAGATTCCAGGTTCGATCCCTGCTCTGCCAAGAAATTTAATTCTGGTCTGAGGGCTGGAACGGGGCGCACTCTTGAGGCAAACCTAAGAAGAGCAAAATTTGATTCCCATCTCAACATCTTGGATGTGGTTTTCCGTGGTTTCCCACTTCCACTCCAGGCAAATACCGGGATAGTTCCTAACTTAAAGCCTCGGTTGTCAACTCCCCATTCCCCATATTAATTATAAATGCACACATCAAAACAGCCATCACATTAACACAGGTTATCAGAGAAAGGTTTACACTCACACAACAAAGTAGACGGGGCTGAGTGACCACGATGTCTGAGTCCATCAAATGAATTACGTTCGACAATTTTCTCTCATGGCGAAAGCGATTGTGCCCATTTTTATTTAATAATTTAAAAGTATCCGGCAACGTAAATCATGGAGAATTCCTTACCTTACGGGAATAATAAACGTTACATATGTTTAGACAATGTAATACCAATTGCAAGATAGAATAATTGGAAAATAAAATTACATGTCTGAGGTGGGAATAAAACTCCTTCGACAATGCAAAATCAATTTCGTTGTCCACAATGTTAACCACTGAGCCACCCAGACAACGAATTTAGAGTGCAATATTAAGTGACGTAAACCACAAACGCACTCAACTGCCAGTTACAGTTCTTCAATATTTCCCTTATTTCATGATTCTATTCCAGTATATATCGGGAGACAACATAAGCGATATTCCCTTCTCAATTCTCACAAAGATCACACTACGATCCGCCATTTCTCTCATGAAGAAACGCCATTGTGCGCACGCGCAATTGCCACATATATTACATTTTTCTTTAAACATTTAAAAATGTCGCCTCCGTAGCGTAGCGGTCAGCATGGTTAGCTGCCGCCCCGGAGGTCCTGGGTTCGATTCCCGGCTCTGCCACGAAATTTGAAAAGTGGTATGAGGACTGGAACGGGGTCTACTCAGCCTCGGGTGTTCCAAATGAGTAGAGGGGGTTCGATTCCCAACTCAGCCATCTTCGAAGTGGTTTTCCGTGGTTTCCCACTTCGTCTTCGGGCAAATGCCGGGATGGTACTGCCCCCGTAAATTGAATTATACTGAGTCCACGGTGGCTGTATTGGCATATGTGAATAAAGTTATGGCCGTCATAGTTGTGACGTGTATATTCATGACGTAGGCGTGGATGACGCAACGCTCGAGCAAGTAGGCTGGCTGAGCTTAGATTCTTGCTGACGTCACGATTTTGTTCGAGAAGGATCTTAGATTTACGATGCAGTCGCAGGGAAGCAAGTAAACGTGCTGAGGAAGAAGTTACGCTATTGGAGGAGAGGCTCGAACCAATGAATGATAGCTTGGAGGGAGACGGAGATTACTGAAACTACCATATTTAATAACTTTTGGCATGCAGAATTGTGGAAAACTATTTTCAGTTATGGCATTGATTTGGAATTTTGAAGAAATTAATTATATGTTTTTGAAATCTGAAAATCCGTCATGAATAGCCAAAGTTAGAACTTCTAGCAATGACGGAGGAACAAGCTATGGTAGGGATGGATACGCCCCTTCAAAGTTGATAAAAGGCCTTGCACAGCAGAGAGGAGCTTCTCACTTCGTGGTTTTATTCTGACTTCATAGTCTGACTTCGTGTTCTGATAGAACAAGCATATCGTCATAAGCAAGCGTGGCAGAGCCCACCGCATCGAACAGTATTGGGTATCCAGCAGTGCAATTTTACTGTTACTAAAACTAGGCGAAGTTGGAGCGCACACATAAACGATTCTACAAGTTTATCTATCAAGAATTAGCTACTGCATTTATACTAATTCAATAGTGCATTACAATATTGAGGCGTGTGCGAAAGTTGAACATTTTCATTATAATACTTCAGAAGATATTCGCATTTAAAGACTGCAGAGAAAAGAGTTTTTCTCGAATCCTGAGAAGCACTTTTACTACCACATTCTACGCTACGGCAGACACGTGTATTGCAACCGTGATACTGAAGATTACATTTGGTGATACAACGCTACATTCTACAATGGAACTATACAATCTGGCAGTACTTTCGACTAACATTATAATGGAAGTGGAGATGGAAGACTAAAACTTTAATGCAATTGGGACATACATCAGTAGTGTGAAGTAGCAACATGGAGCTTCGATAATCGTCATTCTACAAAGACGAGCATGTAGTGAACATTCAGCTACACTCATGCATCGTAATCCATCGCTGAATTACATCAAATGGCAGTGGAAATATCTTCATACTCCACAATTATGAACATTTCTGCGGAAATATTTGCAATGAACTTCATGGCGAATTTCTACCAGAACTTCAGGGAACTTTCAAGAGTGGCAAGGGTTTTTCCCAGCACACAAAGAAGAGTTTTGCCAGAAGGATGTCTATCGTCTACACGGAGCAGTGCGATTTCCGAAGGAGGAAGCTGTTCTATTCTCCGAGGGCGCAGGTTCCAGGTTCGAGGTCGGTGCACTTCTATCCTGTGGTGAAATGGAACCAGTAGCAGTCTTCTTTGAAATTTTCTTCTAGAACTTCAATCCAACAGATAAGGTAGCCGTGAACGTTTCTTGATTTATTTGAGCCATTTTATTGAGGTCTGAGCAACTATTTTTCCCATATTTTCTGCCATATATTTTGCCCCATATTCTTGCTTGATATTTCTGTACTCTGTACACTTTGCTGATTTATGCCTTTTTCTACGATTTATTGAGACATTATTATGTCATTGGCATATTTAAATAATTTTGGATCAGTTTAGACTGATATTAAATATTCTTTCAGTAATTTGCATATTTTTGTGGTCACGATTTGACTGTAAAGTTAACGATTTTCTATGGCAAAGTTGAATTCAGACAGCGTGTCATTTTATTAAAGTAATTCTATCCAGTAAATTACTTTGACCAATTTTCTGTCATACTCAAGAAAGAAGAATGATTAAAAGATTTTAGAGCGTTAAAATCTTTACGAATATATCGACGATCTTGGAAACACTAGTCGTTTTATGAACATGATTGCAACATAGACAATTTATCGTCAATTCTGAAATACCATTGCATTATAGACAATTTTATGAAATATGAACTTTGAATACGATTTATTGAGTACACGATAGTAATGAACATTTGATAGGAGATTTTCTCAATTCTAGATTGGAACAATAATGTTTGCATTACACAGTCTAATTGTATTCTATTCGACTATTTTTGCAGTTTAGATGAATTTTGATTGAAGATAGTATTTTTATACTGCGATAATTATTATGAGATTAATTCATTTTGATAGACCAGGGAGGCGTGTCTAATCGTATTTGCTATTAAATTTATTTGTGACTGGCAAATTTTTACTTCATATCGCTTCATGAATGAAACCCACGAAGGTTAAATAAAATAACAGTTTATGATACAATTGATGAATATAAAGATTTTGATGTGGAACAATGGATGTATAAGCGATAGTTCAGTGGACATGTAAAAGTCTCTGTTAAATAATGCCCTTGTTTAAGTGAAGGAGGTTCCCACAGTAGTATTGATGATGATGATGAGTTTATAAGTGGAGGTTTTTCATGTGTATTGTGAAAGATTGTGATGCCATATATAATGAGATATATGATGAATTATGGGCCAATTTTGTGCAATTTTGTGCGTTTTGAGCGAGGTATTTTTCCGCTGATTGTATTGTTCAGGTCCATTGAAAATTATTCATGTGAAGTTACTGTTAAAATTAACAACAGTGTTTAAATAATTTGAGATAACGATTTTGAATGGAGATTACCGTCACAGATAATAATTATTAAACTTATTAAACCTGAATCTAAAATTTAAATATAACTAACCTTCATTGGTCGATTATATTACCACGATTTAAGTAAATATCAACCGGAATAAACGTGTGGTTAATGTATTTAAAATATAAATAATATAAATAATGTAAATAACTATGTAAATATCTTTAATAATAATTTGAACGAACGGGATTAATAGAGGCGTGTATAAATTTTTCAATTGTCATTTGACAATGTTATAAACAATGTAATTGTTATAAATAATTAATGAACATTATAATAAACTATTATGCGTTTTCGTTATTAAACTTAAACAACGCTAGTTCAACAATTGGAATAAACAATTAAATAAGATTTGGGATTATTAGAGTAATCCATTGATATTTGAACGGAGCATTTAAAAGATTTTGCGTGATTATATTTGAGTTGAGATGCAAGCCTTTAAAGTGTTTTGAAAAGGAGCTAGGCTCTGAGGTAACAAGCATATGCTGATACAGGTTGGACAGGTGCGTCCATTTGACGAAGCGAGCATGCGACATTATGCAGGGTGCATCGCAGGTGGCCAGATAACTGAATGGTAGAGGCCAAGGTCAACTACATTGCAGCCTTGCGGTTATAAATAAAATGTGTGTCAATGAACTAAATTATGAAGTTCATGAACAAGGAAACAAATGCTATATGTCTCGTCCCAGCTCCCTTATCCATTCCAATGTGCATTGTTGTTATTATTACGTTCTTTTGAGCTAGAGAAAGCTGAATTTTTGTATGTGAAGTCTACAGTCCTACAGGAGGACATGGTTGCATTGACAATGGCTTCAGACAGCCATAACTATTTTGTTGTTAAATTTTGTTAAAATATTTTTTTTCTTTATGTGAAATAAATTATTGTGCAGTTTAAATTTTCTTCGTCTCCGACTTGGTTCATTTTAAATATCGTGGAGGAGGTTATTGTGAGGGCATACTATTAAGTGATCCAGTTAAGAAAACCCAGACCCGAGATTAAATTGAATAGGTAAATAAAAGGTAAGTATGAACCCCCGTATATTTTGGTGTGTTCCACAATAATTTCATGTTAACTACTGTGCTCTAATCTCGGTAGTATCTGTCAGTGCCATTTTCATTGATGTAGCTGTGCCGGTGCAATCGATTATTGGCAATCCGATTGAGGGGGCGGATTTCTGACAGCCTACTATCCGGATTATCGGGGACAGTAGGATTGGCGCAATGAACGTGTGGGGCTCGAATAACATTGGATTACAAAGTTATCGATGTCAATGGGATTGTGAAGACTCAAATAAAGAGGTTGATTCTTTGTTAGATGTCTTGGCCAATTGTAGAATTTTAGAGTGTGATTATATAGGGATTAAATGTTGTGTTGTATTAGGAAAATTACACTCAGAAAAGATCAGATCTTATACAACCTGAGAGAGGTTAAATAGGCTGGAAACTTAGAAAAATCACCTATGATCTGGAGTCTTATTTTATTTGACCGGCTTATGACATGTTTAGTCATATTAAAGATAAAATTAAACTATTTGGATTGTAAATGTAAATTATTTGTGTTAGGATATTTAGAATGAACCAAAGAAATTTGAACATGTGCTTGAGTTTATTTCAACATGAAGTGTCTACGAAAGTTAATTATAAGGTAATTATAAGTTAGATTTAAGACAGAAAATTGCTCAAACTTATATATGGTGAAAGATGTTGCTCAGATGTTGTTATCTTGCTCTGTTTGATGTATGTCCCTAAAGCAGTCTATTATTGAAATTATTGAGATGGCAGATGAGAGTATTAGGAAGATGTTGGAGGAGATGTCCAACAGTTTGTCTGCTAATTTGAAAGCTAGCACGAATGAAAGCATGAAAGAGATGGAAGCTAGGAATACTAGTCGAATGGAGGAGAATATGAAAGTACTCCAGACCAGTTCTGCAAACGTGGAAAATAATGTGTCGCGTTTACAGACCAGTACCCAGGGAATCGAGAATGCTGTAAGTGACATGCGCACAGACGTGTCCAATGTCCATAACGATTTATCCAATGTCCACAAGGATGTTTCAGATGTTAAAATGGATGTTTCCACTGTACAGGGAAAAGTTGATTCTGTCCAGAAAGATCTCAATTTGTTGAATCTTGATGTTGCCAATGTCCGGGGTGATATTTCATGTGCTAGAGCAGAAGTAATTGTTGTAAGAAATGATGTTGCTACTGTACAGGACAAGGTTGAAGAGGTTCAAAGAGAAATTAGAAATGTTCGAACAGATGTATCAAACGTTCAGGTAGACATAAACAATATTCAGTCGGATGTTAACGATATGCAAAGCGATATCAATAAGGTGCAAATAGAAGTTAATACAGTTTTTGTAGACATTGCCAAAGTCCAAACTGATGTTAATAAGGTTAGGGAAGAGATAGAAACTTCAAAAACTCTTTGTACTCGGAACATTAGTGCTTTGACAACTAGATTGGTTGACGAGTCTGTCAGGACAACAGCTTCGCTAGCTGGATTAAAACATGATGTAGAGGTCATGAGGACCCAAGTCTTAGATCATAATCGTTTACTTAAGGAAGACATTGAAGTAGATATTGCTGAAATGTTAACTGCAAATGTAACGGTTTGGAAAGACGAATGGAACAAGTCAAGTGGGGAACATGTCAATCAGATTCAGGAGCGAATTGAACGAAAACTAGCCAGTACACAAGTAGATATAAATAATGAGGTAGTTCAAATTAGAAAGGATTTGAGTATAAGGATGGATTCGCTATCCGAAAAGCAGGTAGAGGATAGAACTCAAATAAGCCAGGACCTGCAAGCATTAAAAACCGCGTTAGAGGAACAAATTCATAAGGTTGTCTCTGATGTCAATGAAACTACGAGCAAACTTCAGAATTTAAACCTAGGAGAAGCTAGCATGATGGAAACGTATAAAGAAGAGTTGATTAGGAAAGTCATCACGGAAATCACAGATAAGGATCCAGAAGGATTGACTTTTGAAGATAATAGGAATTACGTGAGAAGATGTAACCTAGCTACAGAAGAGAGAGATATTAGTCCTGAGGAACGTATATTCAGATTCCGGGAAGAAGAAGAGGATAGGAATATTGAACCGGAATGGAAATATCGTGATAGTGGGAAGAATTACAAGGATTCATATCCAAGAAATGTGACAGTCATCCGAAACTTTGAGGACAAGCCTCAGAAATTCAGTAATACAGATAGTCTAACACCGATAGAGTACATCAGAAAGTTGAAAGACTATTTTATTGAAGCGCATATTCCTAGAGAAAGAGAGATGAGAATTGTAGAGAGATTTTTAGCTGGAGGACCTCTTGAGTGGTACAGGGCGTTTCGTTACACCTTCAGTAATTTCGATGAGTTTGCAGAGGCACTCATAAAACGATTCTGGTCCATCGAAGCACAGAATTCATTAAGAGCTGAGGTATACTCGAGGAAGTATTCAGGTACTCTTCCAACACGGTACGCTGATTTCTTCACGAGCCAGTTATCGCGCTTAAGATTTTTACAACCCCCATTGTCTACAGAGCAGTTAATAGATGCCATTTCACGTATGCTACCTGTTGAGGTAAGAAGGCTTATTATATCGTCAAATATCAGGGATTTGACCAGTATGGACGAATTATTAAGAAGGCTTGACTACACGAGTCCAATGCCAAACGTGATTCAAAAAGGTCAGAGGCACGAGTTCAAAGACATTAATACAGTATATATGGATCAAGTTCAGCAAACAGATACGCCTGCTGAAGAGAAAACTGAGAATGTAGGTCCTCACAGGAACAATTATTTTCGAAACAACAGAACACAAGGTTACAGTCCATATCAGCAAAGGAGAGGCTGGAACAACAATGGAGGGAACTATAATAATGGAAGAGGTAGATACTATAATAACAATGGGTACAATAGGAACTACAACAGGAATAACCAGTATCAAAATAGGAATCAAAATTCTCAAGGTCAGGTTATGACACCAGACAAGTATGACGAAAGAGTAAAGGAAAGTCAGCAGTATTTGAAGGAGTTAAGAGAGAAGGAAGCTGAAAACCAGAAGAAAAGACAGGATGTAGTGATCGATCCTGGTCCTTCTACAAGCCAGCAGAATTTGGAAAACAGGAATTCAGGACAGAAGAGAAAGTAGAGAGGAGAGAATGCATTAATCACACACAACCCAGAGAAGAAGAGACTTATGATTAAGGAACATAGAGGAAATATCATACAAGAGTAGAACAATAATTCAATTTCGTGTTCAAGTGAATTCAGATACTTGTAACAGAGTGTTTAAAAACAATTTGCAACTGTTTTTAAAACGTGGTGAAGGGAGAATGCCCCCGTAAATTGAATTATACTGAAACCACGGTGGCTGTATTGGCATATGTGAATAAAGTTATGGCCGTCATAGTTGTGACGTGTATATTCATGACGTAGGCGTGGATGACGCAACGCTCGAGCAAGTAGGCTGGCTGAGCTTAGATTCTTGCTGACGTCACGATTTTGTTCGAGAAGGATCTTAGATTTACGATGCAGTCGCAGGGAAGCAAGTAAACGTGCTGAGGAAGAAGTTACGCTATTGGAGGAGAGGCTCGAACCAATGAATGATAGCTTGGAGGGAGACGGAGATTACTGAAACTACCATATTTAATAACTTTTGGCATGCAGAATTGTGGAAAACTATTTTCAGTTATGGCATTGATTTGGAATTTTGAAGAAATTAATTATATGTTTTTGAAATCTGAAAATCCGTCAAGAATAGCCAAAGTTAGAACTTCTAGCAATGACGGAGGAACAAGCTATGATAGGGATGGATACGCCCCTTCAAAGTTGATAAAAGGCCTTGCACAGCAGAGAGGAGCTTCTCACTTCGTGGTTTTATTCTGACTTCATAGTCTGACTTCGTGTTCTGATAGAACAAGCATATCGTCATAAGCAAGCGTGGCAGAGCCCACCGCATCGAACAGTATTGGGTATCCAGCAGTGCAATTTTACTGTTACTAAAACTAGGCGAATTTGGAGCGCACACATAAACGATTCTACAAGTTCATCTATCAAGAATTAGCTACTGCATTTATACTAATTCAATAGTGCATTACAATATTGAGGCGTGTGCGAAAGTTGAACTTTTTCATTATAATACTTCAGAAGATATTCGCATTTAAAGACTGCAGAGAAAAGTGTTTTTCTCGAAACCTGAGAAGCACTTTTACTACCACATTCTACGCTACGGCAGACACGTGTATTGCAACCGTGATACTGAAGATTACATTTGGTGATACAACGCTACATTCTACAATGGAACTATACAATCTGGCAGTACTTTCGACTAACATTATAATGGAAGTGGAGATGGAAGACTAAAACTTTAATGCAATTGGGACATACATCAGTAGTGTGAAGTAGCAACATGGAGCTTCGATAATCGTCATTCTACAAAGACGAGCATGTAGTGAACATTCAGCTACACTCATGCATCGTAATCCATCGCTGAATTACATCAAATGGCAGTGGAAATATCTTCATACTCCACAATTATGAACATTTCTGCGGAAATATTTGCAATGAACTTCATGGCGAATTTCTACCAGAACTTCAGGGAACTTTCAAGAGTGGCAAGGGTTTTTCCCAGCACACAAAGAAGAGTTTTGCCAGAAGGATGTCTATCGTCTACACGGAGCAGTGCGATTTCCGGAGGAGGAAGCTGTTCTATTCTGCGAGGGCGCAGGTTCCAGGTTCGAGGTCGGTGCACATCTATCCTGTGGTGAAATGGAACCAGCAGCAGTCTTCTTTGAAATTTTCTTCTAGAACTTCAATCCAACAGATAAGGTAGCCGTGAACGTTTCTTGATTTATTTGTGCCATTTTAGTGAGATCTGAGCAACTATTTTCCCCATATTTTCTGCCATATATTTTGCCCCATATTCTTGCTTGATATTTCTGTACTCTGTACACTTTGCTGATTTATGCCTTTTTCTACGATTTATTGAGACATTATTATGTCATTGGCATATTTAAATAATTTTGGATCAGTTTAGACTGATATTAAATATTCTTTCAGTAATTTGCATATTTTTGTGGTCACGATTTGACTGTAAAGTTAACGATTTTCTATGGCAAAGTTGAATTCAGACAGCGTGTCATTTTATTAAAGTAATTCTATCCAGTAAATTACTTTGACCAATTTTCTGTCATACTCAAGAAAGAAGAATGATTAAAAGATTTTAGAGCGTTAAAATCTTTACGAATATATCGACGATCTTGGAAACACTAGTCGTTTTATGAACATGATTGCAACATGACAATTTATCGTCAATTCTGAAATACCATTGCATTATAGACAATTTTATGAAATATGAACTTTGAATACGATTTATTGAGTACACGATAGTAATGAACATTTGATAGGAGATTTTCTCAATTCTAGATTGGAACAATAATGTTTGCATTACACAGTCTAATTGTATTCTATTCGACTATTTTTGCAGTTTAGATGAATTTTGATTGAAGATAGTATTTTTATACTGCGATAATTATGATGAGATTAATTCATTTTGATAGACCAGGGAGGCGTGTCTAATCGTATTTGCTATTAAATTTATTTGTGACTGGCAAATTTTTACTTCATATCGCTTCATGAATGAAACCCACGAAGGTTAAATAAAATAACAGTTTATGATACAATTGATGAATATAAAGATTTTGATGTGGAACAATGGATGTATAAGCGATAGTTCAGTGGACATGTAAAAGTCGCTGTTAAATAATGCCCTTGTTTAAGTGAAGGAGGTTCCCACAGTAGTATTGATGATGATGATGAGTTTATAAGTGGAGGTTTTTCATGTGTATTGTGGAAGATTGTGATGCCATATATAATGAGATATATGCTGAATTATGGGCCAATTTTGTGCAATTTTGTGCGTTTTGAGCGAGGTATTTTTCCGCTGATTGTATTGTTCAGGTCCATTGAAAATTATTCATGTGAAGTTACTGTTAAAATTAACAACAGTGTTTAAATAATTTGAGATAACGATTTTGAATGGAGATTACCGTCACAGATAATAATTATTAAACTTATTAAACCTGAATCTAAAATTTAAATATAACTAACCTTCATTGGTCGATTATATTACCACGATTTAAGTAAATATCAACCGGAATAAACGTGTGGTTAATGTATTTAAAATATAAATAATATAAATAATGTAAATAACTATGTAAATATCTTTAATAATAATTTGAACGAACGGGATTAATAGAGGCGTGTATAAATTTTTCAATTGTCATTTGACAATGTTATAAACAATGTAATTGTTATAAATAATTAATGAACATTATAATAAACTATTATGCGTTTTCGTTATTAAACTTAAACAACGCTAGTTCAACAATTGGAATAAACAATTAAATAAGATTTGGGATTATTAGAGTAATCCATTGATATTTGAACGGAGCATTTAAAAGATTTTGCGTGATTATATTTGAGTTGAGATGCAAGCATTTAAAGTGTTTTGAAAAGGAGCTAGGCTCTGAGGTAACAAGCATATGCTGATACAGGTTGGACAGGTGCGTCCATTTGACGAAGCGAGCATGAGACATTATGCAGGGTGCATCGCAGGTGGCCAGATAACTGAATGGTAGAGGCCTAGGTCAACTACATTGCAGCCTTGCGGTTATAAATAAAATGTGTGTCAATGAACTAAATTATGAAGTTCATGAACAAGGAAACAAATGCTATATGACTCGTCCCAGCTCCCTTATCCATTCCAATGTGCATTGTTGTTATTATTACGTTCTTTTGAGCTAGAGAAAGCTGAATTTTTGTATGTGAAGTCTACAGTCCTACAGGAGGACATGGTTGCATTGACAATGGCTTCAGACAGCCATAACTATTTTGTTGTTAAATTTTGTTAAAATATTTTTTTTCTTTATGTGAAATAAATTATTGTGCAGTTTAAATTTTCTTCGTCTCCGACTTGGTTCATTTTAAATATCGTGGTGGAGGTTATTGTGAGGGCATACTATTAAGTGATCCAGTTAAGAAAACCCAGACCCGAGATTAAATTGAATAGGTAAGTAAAAGGTAAGTATGAACCCCCTTATATTTTGGTGTGTTCCACAATAATTTCATGTTAACTACTGTGCTCTAATCTCGGTAGTATCTGTCAGTGCCATTTTCATTGATGTAGCTGTGCCGGTGCAATCGATTATTGGCAATCCGATTGAGGGGGCGGATTTCTGACAGCCTACTATCCGGATTATCGGGGATAGTACCTTGTTCAAGGCCACGGCCGCCTCCTTCCCTCTTCCTTGCCTATCCATCCTGACCATCCATTACCTTCCCTCATGAGGCCCCTGTTCGCTTTGCAGTTGAGGCCGCCTGGGCGATTTGCCAATAACACCTCACCAGTTGTATCCCCTCCGATTTAAATGTTCCCAGCTCTAGGACACTGCCCGTAGAGGCGGTAGTGGTAAGTTCCCTCGCTGAGTCCGTGGTTTCCACCAACCTGGAGGGTAAACGACTAAGAAAGAATGAAAGAAAGAAGACATTTAAAAATATACCGTAACATATATTTTCCTTTTAAAGACACACTGCAAATCTGCATGCCAAGAGCTTTCGTTAGAATGCCATACGAAGCCAATCGGTTAAGTCGTTTTCACAATCTCGTGTGTACAAAAAATACCTTAGTGTTTTAAATATAAGGATAGCAACAGAGAATTCGTTACTTTACGGGAATGATAAAAGTGAAATATATTTCTACAATGTAATACCAATCGTAGGAAGGAAGAAAACAAAAAAAAACATATCTGAGGTGGGAATCGAACCCTCTCGACCATGCAAAGGATGGCAACAGAGAATTCGTTACTTGACGGGAATGATAAAAGTGAAATATGTTTCTACAATGTAATAGCAATCGTAGGAAGGAAGAAAACGAAAATAAAAAAAACATATCAGGGGTGGGAATCGAACCCTCTCGATAATGCATAATACAAATTACCGGGCAGGAACCATACACCCTTGGCCATCAAGACAGCCGTGTGCAACTGCAATATTAAGCTATATTACCAGTATACAAACTCAACCTGCAGTTTAAGTCCTTCAATTCGTGGCTTATTTAATATAATTCTATTTCAATGCATATTGTAAAAACATAATTAACACAATTGGAGACCCTTTTTAATTCTCATAAACAAAGATCTCAGTTAGACGCGGCCGAAAGCGCCGAAAGGCCATTGTGCGCATGCGCGGGAGTGTCAAATATGACATATTTCTTTAATCATTTAAAACTATACCGTAACATATATTTTCCTTTTAAAGAAAAACTGCAAATCTGCATGCCAAGAGCTTTCGTTAGAATGTCTTACGAAGCCAATCGGTTAAGTCGTTTTCACAATCTCGTGTGTACAAAAAACAGCTTAGTGTTTTAAATATAAGGATTATAGATTTCATCGCTCTTATACACTAAGATATTCAACTACAGAGTAATGCAGATACGCTTTCAACATTCTTTCAAAGGTTTTTATTTTTTGGGCCAATTTTATATACTGGGGTAGTTAATTGTATAGTTTAACTTCTGTGTTAAAAGTTCCCTTTGGATATATGCTTCTGTGTGTGTGTGAAATATGAATGTTTTGATTTTGTCTTGTGTTATGCCTATGAACATAATTGTTTGTTTTAAGAAAAACGTCTTTATTCATTAAATTATTTTTAAACACATAATACTTTCAAAATTATGAATGCAGGGCAGTGGGAAAATGTTTAAATCTTTAAACAGAGGTCTACATGATTCTCTAGTGTTAACATTTGCCATAATCCTAATCGCCCTCTTTTATATCCTAAACGTGATTGTACATCTGGTGACATACCGCAAAACATGACCCCATATCTTAAGTATGATTAGAAATAAGCAAAATATGTATTTCTTAATGTGAGCATGCTTGTGCAAGTTTTCAAAATACGTAACGCAAAGCACATCGAGTTCAGTTTAGTATTCAGATATTGTATATGTGTATTCCATTTCAAGTCATGTTGTATCCACAGCACTAAAAACGTTATTTCTGACTAATTTTCTATTTTATAACCATTTAATGTTATATTGGGCGTCGCAAGATTCCCATTCTGTATAGTGTGAAAATTTAGAGATACCGGTTTTTATAGTCTATTATAACGCGATTATCTTGTGACCATTTGGTTAACTCTTCTTTAACAGACTCAGCAGACTGCTGTAAGACCTCTTTAGTTTCACCTTTTATTACGAGTGTTGTATCGTCCGCAAACAAAATTTCCTGATGAGAATCAACGTTCAATGTTATATCATTGATATATAGAAGAAAGAGTAGTGGGCACAAACCGATACCTGGGGTACTCCAAATTTAATAATACCCTCATTGGATAATGTTTCATTAAGTAATTTGGTTCCATCATCCTTGTGTCTCAAGCTTACTATTTGTTTAGGTCTTGTTATGTAAGACTATCTATTAATTAGCTAGACCTCTAATAACATATTGATTTAGATTTGAAAGGAGGATTCTGTGGTCGACAACATCAAACGCTTTCGATAAATCCAAGAATAGGCCAGTTACATGTTCCTTATCGTCAATTAATTTCAGTATACTATTAATGCACTCATAAATTGCTGTCTGTGTAGATTTTCCGTTCTGAATCCATGTTGTGAGTTTGATAGTATTTTATTTTTTACTATAAAACTTATCAGTCTCTTATATATGATTTTTTCCAAAGATTTTTCAATACCAGTTGGTAAGGTAATAGGACGATAGTTATCTAATTCATCCTTTGAACCTTTTCTGTGCACAGCAATTACTTTTGATAACTTCAAAATATCCGGGTAAGTTCCTGAGAGAAATGAACTGTTTATTGAGTGCGTAAGTGGATTTATTTTATTTTCTTCACATTTCTTTAAAATTGCATCAGGGATGCCATAAATGCCAGCTGATATGTTAATACTGAGTGTCAACACTACCTGAGGGAAGATGGTGAGGAAAAATGAAGATGGTTTAGGAGTAGGAACAATTTTTGGCAAAGAGGAAGGGAATCCAATAAAAAAAGGGCACGAAAATAGTGATCTAACGACAAGTTATGCTGGGCAGAGCCCGTGAAGTAACTAAAATAAGAGGGAGCTCGGTCACCGTCAACGGAGAGACGGTGGGAGCTACGGTTACCTGCAAGATATCGCTATGTGTTATTCCCCTCCCGAGCTGGGATTTCGGTAGTATGGGGGTAGGTAGTACGCTAGAAAGCAAGTATATATGAAATGAATTGGATTTATGTGGTTTCCCTTCAAAAGGGTTAGATTTTACAAAGCATTCTGAAATGCTGGAAGGATTTGAATATGCCGTAATATTTTAATTACTGGACACTGTTGGATCTCCGGCAGAACAGCCGAATGCCCCCAGAGTGGGAACAGATAAAGCAACTCTAGTGCCTTTAGCAATATGTTTTACTGATATTAGTGAGATTCTTTTAAGAATACCAATTGTTGAACTTAAAGCAGGCTAAGCTTTTACCCTGCAGGGTGCCGACTAAAAGCTTAGAACGGAGGAAACCCTCAGACCTACCTTAAACAAAATTAAAATTTCGAAGAGTAAAACACAAGTTAGAGAGAAAGTCTCTACAAATAGGAAGCTGGCGGAGCGAGCTGTACTTGCCTTAATGATTTACTGGAAGTAGCTGTGACAGTTAAGAGAAACTTTGCAAATGTTGTTATTTGAAGTTTCGTTTTAAACGCAACAAGTGGTAAAGTTTTTATTGATTCAGTGGTTGCCTTTTTTATTATGCAATAGGAAATAATTTTGGTAGAAGAATCAGGGAAGGGAGGGTCCTGGCTAACCGTGATTCTAGCAAGAGAGATAGAACCAGAATAATAAATAATTTATTTAACATGATAGAATTTGAAACATTTAACAATTTGTTAGATTTAGTATCTTATTTTGAGTTAACAGGGTGTCTACCAAAACCAACTAACAAATTTCCCTGATAATACCCTGATTTTTCCAAGATAAAACAGAAAATTCCCTGAGTAACAGTAGCCGCCATAATAAATATATAAAACGGAGTTTGTCTTAAAAAGAGCATTTCAAAATGTGCTCGAACAATAAAGAGTAGCATGACAAAGTTGCCAATTGCTAAATGTTCAATCCAGAAAAACTATCGTACTTGCGATTATTGGAAGTAGCTCGTCAATAGTAATGCTCCCAAAAATCATACAGTTACACATTTATACAAGTTACAAATACACAGCCTACACATGTAACTTGTGTGCTCTATCTTGCGAGAAATGAGAGCTTACTGATCTAACGTCAGTACGAACATACATCTACAACAATCATAATCCGAATATACTTTTCCCCCCATCAAAATTTAAATGCTTAAATTCCAATTATTCTAGGTTGGACCTTGTAAATCAAAAATTCCCTGAGTGTCATTAAAATACTCTGATAATTCCCTGAGTTTTCCAGATTTTAAAAATTCCCTGAGTATTCCCTGTTTTCCACGTTTTCCAGAGTAGTAGACACCCTGGTTAAGAGTAACAATTTAGTTGCTTATAATATTTCAAGGTCTTAGATCTAATAATAAGGAGCTTACAATTCACAAACAATATTGAATAATGTACAAGTTTCGAATCTGTTACAAGCACTAAAATCTCACAAGGATTTTAAAAAGTATGCTTACAATTAAGAAATTTAAAGTTTGTAATGACAATTGTAAAGTAATTATAACATTATGGCAAGCGAAAAGGCTATAAACAAATAAATTAAATTCCTGATCGTAGCAGGAGGAAAAAGGAGAATTACAAGCGGAGGTTACCGCTATTATTTAAACAGAGGTTAATAAATTTCACATTCAAAAGGGTCGGGTAGTATTAACGAAGCCTGGAGCAAATAAAAATCAGATACAAAAGTTTAACAATTCGAAAATTAACCATTCCTGAGCCAGCAGGATAAGAAAAGAAAGATTAATAAGTGGTTTCTATAACTACTAATATTTTTAGAGAATGAATAAGTGGTACAAGGGAAAAAAATGGGAGGGCGCCAAAATTTGGGCGAGGCCTCGTAGAGTAGAACCAGATGATTAGATTAACCTAAATTTGTTAGTAAAAGGTATTTGAGGAAAAGGAGATAGGGATTTACAGTTCTGGCCAATTTTACTGCTCTCAATCGTTCGCGGCGCGGTGGATAGTTGAACGGACACTGTCTTGCACTCAAGTTTGTTGATAGATTGGAAGATTTCACTATTGCAGCACTGATAGTTCATGGATCAAGTGAAAAGTTATTGCAGTTTATGGAGAACACTTAGTTGAATTTGACTTGAATAAGTTTATTGCGTTGGAAAGTTTGTTGGTTGCAGTTAATAGTTTTAGTTAACTTGAGGTTTTCAGCAATTTGACGGTATTGAGCAGAGTTGTTTGCGGTTTGAAGTATATTTTGAATGGAAAATTCCAGATCTGTAGTGACAGTTAAATAGGGCGTTAGAAAATCCCACGGTGGTAAAAGTTAAGTTTATAGACAGCTATGAGTATTAGCAGAAATCCCACGGTGTAGGGAAGGTATCCCATTTATTTCGTACAAGTAGCACTAAATTTCATGTTTATAGCAAGCTTGGTTAGCTAAAGCATGACAAAAAAACACGAAGGCGGTTATTGTAAAATAGTGCGTAATTCCCCCACACTGCCTATAAATTTTCATTAAGAGCATTCAGCATGGATTAAAAACATTAAAATGTGTTTAAAATCATTGAAGATTTGTACTTAACTTTTTCATAGCCGCTGAATGTTGATGGCTCCTGGTAGCCGTTAGCTTACATCCAATACCACAACATGGCGGCGATTTGAATTTTTACCTCGGTTCAGAGGAGGTAGCCTCTGAAAAAGGCTGAACTCACACGTTGACGACTCGATAAGAAGTGAGAGCAAGCGGAAGAGCTCACGAGGTAGCTGGGTAGGCGAGGAGGAAGGGGTAGAAAACAAAGGAACATATAGCAGAATGGGAAACATAACAAAAGTATAAGCCCTTTACAGAATGTAATTTTCTTCATGGAGCAGTGTCTTTAAGGAGATGTCAGCTGACGACAGCGGCAAAATCTGTTGGGGGGGGGGGGGGGTATGTAAGTCCTCTTGACCCAATAAATCCGAAGAACTTCGGCGTGTTGCCACGTGGTGAGCCAGTGAAGTTTTCACAGAATAAGCAACTGAAACAAACACAAAAACACAATAAATTCCTGCTCGTAGGAAAGAAGGAATACAAAGGGATCACTGTTGGTGTCTGCAAGAAGAGAAATTAAATAAATGAAACTAATGAAAAAAAGCAAAGAGCAGCAAGAGCTAACTCTAACTGAACGTGTATTCCAAGGAATACACCATACTGGGAGGGCCAGCCACAAGCAGAGAACAAAAAAAAAAAGATTTTAAGGATTGAGAGGAAGGGGCGCTATAAGAGAGATTGGTCTTATAATATGACCATTGGTGGTAAAGATCTTCACCACCCTGACTCTTCCATCCCTTCCCGGGTAGCATTCCGCTACCCTGCCAGAGATCCAAACTAGCGGGGGAGGGGAAGAAAGAGAACTGCCAATAAGGAAATGACCGGGCGTTCATGGAAGTAAATCATCAGGATCACTGGAAAGCGGGATCAAGGGGCGAGAATTAACAACACCTGCAATCAAAAGATAGCTAGGAGTTTCGAGAAGTAAAGCTTCAATAAAGATCACGACAAGGTGCGAAGAGGAAAGTAACAAATGAGAATAAAGACTGTAAGAACAAGTGCATTGATTAAGGCTAATAATATACCAAATGAGTAAAGAAGCTATACGAGTAAGAGGCAAGAACGCCATAGGCACAAATAATTTAGTAACAATAAGCAATGACTTTAGATTATAAGGCGCACAAGAAGGGTTAACTAGAAGAACAAGTGATTCAAAACCAAGTGTGACGCAACAAGTAGAGGTGCGAAAACACATCAAATGTAAAGACGAGAAAAGATAAGTTTGTTTAACAATAAACAACAAGAGTACACAATAGTTACGCAGAATAAAATGGATACGCGCAGCAAGGATATGTAAAAATATTATTAATCAACAAACGAAGCAAACATCGGCTACGTGTGTAAACAAGTAAACAAAGTGAGTAAACAAAGCCTCAACACAAATAGTATAGCGAGATGACAGATATAAATAACTAGAGTGAGCAGTGATCGGAACCAGTTTATCTGGACAAGGAACGAAGCAACTCACCGAGTTACAGTAGCGATCCGGTTGGCCTACTGCTTGAGAGTGGTAAGCGGTTAGACTAGTTTGAGATAAGGAGAACACGATATGACCTTCGTCACATATGGAGGAAGTAAGCGATGACTTAACATTACGTGAGTTTGTAAATAAACAAGGCTGCAACACAAGTGGTTGAAGGTAAACAAACGTAGTAAATACAAGCAACCACGGATTACAGCGGAATTATAAGGAGTGCACGTGGTTATACGTGGCCTGAACATATACAATCCATTTGAGGACAGATGAATCGAAGCAATTAATTAATTTAGCGTAATTTTGAAGATTTCCGAGCCAAACCATTACCGACACAAAAAGCTTAATTCTCCTGAACGGAGGAGAAAAGCCGGGAAGTTGAAAAAGAAATTAGAAATAGTCATTCTTGAAGCTAGAGAGCCCAGGTTGTCAAGCGGTTACAAATGCTGCTTCCGCGTGTGAGAAAGAGGGAAGGGGGCGTCCGTGGCCCTTCGACTAAACAGCGAAAGAAGTGAAATACAGCTCACAGCGAAGTGATGGTGACTGATAGCCATGGTTTGACGCAGAGCGAAGATTGTTTTCGATAAAAAATAAACAATTTTTTGCTGCGAGAAGTGACACAAGGCAATAAAATAAACGACTCAAAGAAAGGCGGGCTTGGATTGCCATTTTGTGCGGAAATAGAGAGGAAGCCATTAAGTAGCTTACAGCGGTGACGTAATTATTGACATTGAGACATTGTTTCGGCAAGTTATTTTGAGATGTACTGAGATCAGAAAAGTGAGTGTTCTCGTCTTCAGAAAATGAATTTGAGTCAGCACTGACAAAGTGACATTGAGATTTAAGTTGAAGACTGGAACGTTTGATTTGACCAGTTATAACCCAACCGAACTTAGTATCACGCGCAAAAACGCCGCGAGCTAGGAAGCGCTTTTGAGGACGCAAACTTTGCCAAAAAAAACATAGCATTCAGTATGACGTCAATGGGACCTTGTACGTTAAAAAAAGGGTTGGCAAGCCTTAAGTTAGAAGGAATATTTCAACAGGAAGTGTCAACATAGTGACTAGGGGTGTTTCACCAATGCTATGAAGAATGAGACAGTTTAGTTGAAGATTAGCGTTCCTTTGAAAATATCTATGTGTTTTAATTTGGAGGACTGCAAGGCTTGAGATTCTGAATCATTAATGCCTGATACATTAATAGAACTGGGGGTTACTGGAAGACCCAGTATTTCGATTAAAGACTTAGAAACAAAATTGCTAGTTGAAGCGGAGTCGAGGAGACCTCGGGCGCGAATACAGTTACCAGATTTATCCTGGATATCAAATTGGACAGTGGATAACAGTACTTGCCCACTACGAATGGTCTTGGCATTGTGCATGAAGGAAGACTCGCTTGTCTGTTCCGGTTTGCTCTGCTCAGATTTAAAATATGCAGGCACTGATGACCTCGATGCGGCATGATGTAAAAGAGTATGGTGTTTCATTTGGCAATGAAAACAGAGTCTGGTGGACTTGCAATTAGAAGCGGAGTGACTTGAAGACAAGCAATTGACACAATATTGATGCTCTGAAACAAGCTTCTTCCTGTCATCTACACTAAGCGCTCGGAAGACGTCACAAGAATATACGGCATGGAACTCGTTGTAAAGTAGACATTTTGGGAACTTGCTGAGCGTTCTGTTAAGTTCTCCTTGACGGTTGAAGGCAGTGGAATGAGTTTGTTTGTTCTCGAAAGATGTTTTTGACAACAGGGGTGTTGTGACGTAGAGAACTAGTTTCAACACTTTCGCACTGAAACGAGAGTGCGGTGAGAAATTGACATCGGCTATTTATAAAACTGATAAGGTGCTCAAAGGAATGTTCATCTTTATGAGCCAGCTCTATCTCCACGCCTTTAAAGTAGCGAAGTCGAATTTAGACGTAGCGTGATAGTTCAAGAACGTATCCCAAGTTTGGACTGGCAGCTCCAGTTGGTATAGAGCTCTGACATGCAGATGCATAATGTCAAGGTGACGTCATTGGGGCCTACAGCCGGCAGGTTGAACAAGGACTTCATGTGTCTGGAACCCACAAGCGCACATTGCCATATCGCTCTTTAAGTAGGTTATAGGCGATAGTATAGTTGTCGGCGCTTAAAGGAAGTGTTTCCACGAGTGTCAGCACCTGGCCGTGCAGAGACAAGTGCAAGTAGTAGAATTTATGGATATCGAGGATATCTTTATTGTCGTGGACAACAGAGCAGAATAACTCATAAGAAGAATCCCATTCACATTCCTGGCCTGAAAAATGAGGTAAGCTTATTTGCGGAAGTAAGGGCTTGGATTTAAAAATGCCCTCATTGACCGAGGCAGTTGCGAACTGAGCTGGATTGATGACCTTAGTGTCCGGTTCTGTGAGACTGCGAATTAATTGATGGGCCTTGGCGATCCCTTCGAAATACAGTACAGGGGTTGGACTTCGTCCCTATCAGATTGAAGTTCGGGGCAGACGGATTCGATGTCTGTTTGAATTTGATCATAGTAATCATGAGAACGTTCGTACAGTTTTAAACGTTGAGATAAGATGTCTAGATTACACTGAGCGGGAGTTAGGTCTTTCAGGAAATTTCTAAACCTGGTAAGTTACCCTTTGTAGGAAGGGCGTCTTGCGATGAGTGATTCATCCTTTTCAGTTGCCTGAGTTGGAGGTACCATGATGGAAATTGACAATTGAAGTGCAACTTACGATATTGGAGAGATTTTGAAATGCTGTCAGGTTGTCAGCAGCAGACAGGCTGCAAGGTCATAGACACTGAAGAAGACAGGAACGACCTCTTTCACCTCTACCAGCTTTGCACAGTAAAGTTATAGCTGAAAAATTCAAAGTAGATATTAGTAATTTGCAAGATATTGACAACTTGGATTCTCCCGGGTTTCTGGGACCAGATTTTGGTAGGTTAATACTGAGTGTCAACACAACCTGAAGGAAGATGATGAGGAAAATGAAGTAGGTTTAGGAGTAGGTACAATTTTTGGCAAAGAGGAAGAGAATCCAATAAAAAGAGCACGAAAATAGTGATCTAACGACAAGTTTTGCTGGGCAGCGCCCGTGAAGTAACTAAAATAAGAGGGAGCTCGGTCACCGTCAGCGGAGAGACGGCGGGAGCTACGGTTACCTGCAAGATATCGCTATGTGTTCTTTCCCTCCCGAGCTGGGATTTCGGTACTATGGGGATAAGTAGTACGCTAGAAAGCAAGGATATATGAAAAGAAGTGGATTTATATGGTTTCCCTTCAAAAGGGTTAGATTTTACTAAGCATTCTGAAATGCTGGAAGGATTTGAATTTGCCGTAATATTTTTATTACTGGACACTGTTGATCTCCGGCAGAACAGCCGAATGCCCCCAGAGTGGGAAGAGATAAAGCAACTCTAGTGCCTTAAGCAATATTATTTACTGTTATTAGTGAGAATCTTTTAAGAATACCAATTGTTGAACTTAGAGCAGGCTAAGTTTTACCCAGCAAGGTGCCGACTAAAAGCTTAGATCGGAGGAAACCCTCAAACCTAACTTAAACAAAACTAAATTTTGCCTTAATGATTTACTAGAATTAGCTGTGACAGTTAAGAGAAACTTTGCAAATGTTGTTATTTGAAGTTTCGTTTCAAACGCAACAAGTGGTAAAGTTTTTATTGATTCAGTGATTGCCTTTTTTAATTTGAAATAGGAAATAATTTTGGGAGAAGAATCAGAGAAGAGAAGGTCCTGCCTAACCATGATTCCAGCAAGTGAGATAGAACCAGAATAATAAATAATTTATTTAACAAGATAGAATTTGAAACATTTAACAATTTTTCAGATTTAGTATCTTATTTTAAGTTAAGAGTAACAATTTAGTTGTTTATAGGATTTCAAGGTCCTACACCTAATAATAATAAGTTTACAATACGCAAACAATATTAAATAATGTACAAGTTTCGAACCTGTTACAAGCACTGAAATCTCACAAGGATTTTAGAAAGTGTGCTTACAATTAAGAAATTTAAAGTTTGTAATGACAATTGTAAAGTAATTATAACTTTGATAAATTAGTTAGGTAGGATACAAGCACAATTAGAATGCCCTTATGGCAAGCGAAAAGGCTATAAACAAATAAATTAAATTCCTGATCGTAGCAGGAGGAAAAAGGAGAATTACAAGCGGAGGTTACCGCTATTATTTAAACAGTGGTTAATAAATTTCACATTCAAAAGGGTCGGGTAGTATTAACGAAGCCTGGAGCAAATAAAAATCAGGTACAAAAGTTTAACAATTCGAAAATTAACCATTCCTGAGCCAGCAGGATAAGAAAAGAAAGATTAATAAGTGGTTTCTATAACTACTAATATTTTTAGAGAATGAATAAGTGGTACAAGGGAAAAAAATGGGAGGGCGCCAAAATTTGGGCGAGGCCTCGTAGAGTAGAACCAGATGATTAGATTAACCTAAATTTGTTAGTAAAAGGTATTTGAGGAAAAGGAGATAGGGATTTACAGTTCTGGCCAATTTTACTGCTCTCAATCGTTCGCGGCGCGGTGGATAGTTGAACGGACACTGTCTTGCACTCAAGTTTGTTGATAGATTGGAAGATTTCACTATTGCAGCACTGATAGTTTATGGATCAAGTGAAAAGTTATTGCAGTTTATGGAGAACACTTAGTTGAATTTGACTTGAATAAGTTTATTGCGTTGGAAAGTTTGTTGGTTGCAGTTAATAGTTTTAGTTAACTTGAGGTTTTAAGCAATTTGACGGTAGAGCATAGTTGTTTGCGGTTTGAAGTATATTTTGAATGGAAAATTCCAGATCTGTAGTGACAGTTAAATAGGGCGTTAGAAAATCCCACGGAGGTAAAAGTTAAGTTTATAGACAGCTATGAGTATTAGCAGAAATCCCACGGTGTAGGGAAGGTATCCCATTTATTTCGTACAAGTAGTACTAAATTTCATGTTTATAGCAAGCTTGGTTAGCTAAAGCATGACAAAAAAAACCACGAAGGCGGTTATTGTAAAATAGTGCGTAATTCCCCCACACTGTCTATAAATTTTCATTAAAAGCATTCAGCGTGGATTAAAAACATTAAAAGGTGTTTAAAATCATTGAGGATTTGTACTTAACTTTTTCATAGCCGCTGAAGGTTGATGGATCCTGGTAGCCGTTAGCTTACATCCAATACCACAACATGGCGGCGATTTGAATTTGTACCTCGGTTGAGAGGAGATAGCCTCTGAAAAAGGCTGAACTCACACGTTGACGACTCGATAAGAAGTGAGAGCGAGCGGAAGAACTCACGAGGTAGCTGGGTAGGCGAGGAGGAGGGGGTAGAAAACAAAGGAACATATAGCAGAATGGGAAACATAACAACAGTATAAGCCCTTTACAGAATGTACTTTTCTTCATGGAGCAGTGTCTTCAAGGAGATGTTAGCTGACGACAGCGGCGAAGTCTGTTGGAGAGGTATATAAGTCCTCTTGACACAATGAATCCGAAGAACTTCATCGTGTTGCCGCGTGGTGAGCCAGTGAAGATTTCACGGAATATGCAACTGAAACAAACTCAAAAACACAATAAAATCCTGCTCGTAGGAAAGAAGGAATACAAAGGGATCACTGTTGGTGTCTGCAAGAAGGGACATTAAATAAATGAAACTTATGAAAAAATGCAAAGAGCGGCAAGAGCTAACTCTAAAGCCCGGTTCACCATATCCCGGAAACGAGAACCAGAACGAGAACGGAAACGAGAAGGAAGTTGAAATGCGCGCTACCTTAGGGGTCGGTTCGGAACCAATCTCCGGGAACGAGAAGCTAACAGTAGGCCGGGAAGGCCAACGGGAAACATGGTCAAGTTTCATGTTTGTCGTTCTCGGAGCTTTCCGGAGCCAATCAGAAACGTTGTACATGCACATGCGCAGTACGGAAGGAGTAGCCAGCGATGTAAACATAACTTGTGAATGCGCTTTTTAAACTTGCTTCTCTAAAGCGCACAATGTGTGTTTAATAAAGTTATTATAACCTTATTGTAACTCTCTGAAGCATTTCAGTAGTGTAATTGGTGTTTATAAGTGGGCGATTGCTGATTGTTTTAATATTATTACGCTATAGCTGATCGCGCACTCATGTACAAGTTCACGTTCCCGGGCCAATTGTGAACCGGGGCCCCGGGAAGCTTCGCGTTCTCCTTTCCGTTCTCGTTCTGGTTCTCGTTCTCGGGCCAATTTTGAACCAGCCTTAACTGAACGTGTATTCCAAGGAATACACCATCAGCACAGAATTTATTTTTTAGTTCTTTTATAACTATTCTTACCTCGTCACCTTGTGACATGATTACAAATAAGGAATCACTGCATATATTTATTCTATTATTAGAATTTAGTGTATTTACCTGTGATTTATTTAGTAATTTTTGTGGAATTTCCAGAAAATAGTCATTAAAAGTGTTTGCTATTTCCTCTGGATTATTAGTCACTTTATTATTGCAGGTCAGTGTAATGTTCCTTTGTGTTTTAGCAGATTTGCCAGTTTCTTTCTCTATCACGGTTCCCATAGCCCTGTTTTATTAGGTGATTGGGAAATAAATTTAGCATTCTACATTTTCTATGCTACTCTTATTACCTTACTTAATATGCTAGTGTATTTTTTGTAGTATAAATTGAATTCAGGTGTTGCGGGTATAGTTTATATATTTTGTGTAGGAAATTCTTTCTTTGGCATGGATTTATAATCCCTGTTGTTATCCAATTGCTAGTTTTGTTATTTTGAACAATTCTTTGTCTAAAGGGGAATGCTGTTTCAAAATAGTGTTTTAGGGTAGCCTACTGTTAAATGCATTCAATTTATCATTTACATTTTCTAGTTTATAAACTTCTGACCATGTTTCCTTATTTAATAAGTCATTGAAATATGTATCATATGTTTTGAATGATTTGTTTAAATTCCGTCACATTTGTTGGTTTTATGTATAGTGAGTTACAGATCGTCTGGTTCGATGGCAAATTTGGGTTCATTGGATATGATCTTTAACCAAGTTTTTTACAACATTTATGAAATACATGTTAAATGCATTACATATATATTGGCCAGAGGTGTATTGTACGTTTTCATATTCAATTTCAACAATGTTTCGTGTATTATGAGGTTTGCCAAGTAGCCTATTTGATTAACTGCCTTCCACATTCCTTTCATCGTATTCCCTTCTCTAATTACATTGTTGTAGTATAACTTTTTCAGCTCTCTTTTCATTCTAGTCACATCCCTACTATATCTTGTGTACTCTTTAATGTTTTCAGTTGAAGGGCTTTTAGTTTTAGTTTTTGCATACATATTATTTTTTCTTTTTACCACTTCAAGATACTCACGTGATATCCACGGTTTATGTGTACCTTTCTACCAGTGGTTATTGCTTCATATTTATACTAGCTGTCCTAAGTCCATCTCTAATGAAATCGCAAAGCTGATTATATGCTTCGTTGAAGTCAGTAGTTCGATTTGGAAATTTATTTTTTGAAAAGAAACTTATTTTCTTAAATGGTTGTATATTTGAATGCTTGTTGAATTGCGTACTCACTTAAAGTTGTGATGTAATTTCTAGAATTAAAATATTACGATCATTAAGATCACTCATAACATTATACAAATACAAGTTATCATTGGCAAAGTTGCAATGATAGATAGATAGATTTTATTAATTCCATTTGATCAAATACATGTATACAATACATTTTTGATATAGGACACGTCAGAATTTACATCTAAAAATAAAAGTAGTAATATGTATATAATACTAATACTATAACTATTTATAACTTATTATAATAACAGATCTTAAGAGATACAATCTTATTGGACAACTATTTACACCTTACTCTATTATCATAATATGAAAATTTAATTCCATAAATACAACAACTTACACGTAGGTATTACAATTAAAATAGAAAAGTAAAATATAATTATAGATTTCATCGCTCCTATACACTAAGATATTCAACTACAGAGTAAAAACAATGGCACTGCAGATAAGTTTTCAACATTCTATCAAAGATGTTTATTTTTGGGGCACGTTTTATATACTGGGGTAGTTTATTGTATAATTTAACTCCTGAGTGAAAAGTTCCTTTTTGATATATGCTTGTGTGTGTGTGTGTGTGTGTGTGTGTGTGTGAAATATGAATGTTTTGATTTTGTCTTGGGTTATGCCTATGAACATCATTGTTTAATTTAAGAAAAACATCCTTATTCATTAAATTCTTTTTAAAAAATATAATACTTTCAAAGATATATATGCAGGGCAGAGGAAGAATGTTTAAATCTTTAAACAGAGGTCTACATGATTCTCTAGTGTTTACATTTGCCATAATTCTAATCGCCCTCTTTTGTATCCTAAACGTGCTTAGTACATCTGGCGACATACCCCATTTCTTAAGTATGAATGGAAATAAGCAAAATAAGTATTTCTTAATGTGTGCATGCTAGTGCAGGTTTTCAAAATACGTAACGCAAAGCACATCGAGTTCAGTTTAGTATCCAGATATTGTATATGTTTATTCCATTTCAATTCTTGTTGTATCCATAGTTCTAAAAACTTTGTTTCTGATTTATTTTCTATTTGATGACCATTTAATGTTATATTGGGCTTCGCAGGATTCCTATTTTGTATAGTGTGGAAATTTAGACATACTGTTTTTTTATAGTTTATTATGAGGCGATTATCTTGTAACCATTCGGTTAACTCTCCTGTAACGGAGTCAGCAGACTGCTGTATGACCTGTTTAGTTTCACCCCTTATTACGAGTGTTGTATCGTCCGCAAACAAAATTTCCTTATGAGAATTGAACGTTCTGTGTTATATCATTGATTTATAGAAGAAAGAGTAGTGGGCCCAAAACCGATCCCTGGGGTACTCCAAATTTAATAATTCCCTCATTGGACAATGTTTCATTAAGTAATTTGGTTCCATCATCCATGCGTCTCAAACTTACTATTTGTTTACGCCTTGTTAAGTAAGACTCTATCCATTTATTAGCTAGACCTCTAATACCATATTGATTTAGTTTTGTAAGGAGGATTTTATGGTCAACAACATCAAATGCTTTCGATAAATCCAAGAATAGGCCAGTTACATCTTCCTTATTGTCAATTAATTTCAGTATACTATTAATACATTCATAAATTGCTGTCTGTGTAGATTTTTCCATTCTGAATCCATGTTGTGAGTTTGAAAATATTTTATCTTTTCTATAAAACTTATAAGTCTCTTATACATGATTTTTTCCACAATTTTTGCAATACCAGTTGGTAAGGTAATAGGACGATAGTTATCTAATTCATCTTTTGAACCGTTTTTGTGCACTGGAATTACTTTTGATAACTTCAAAATATCCGGGTAAGTTTCTGAGAGAATTGAACTGTTTATTAAGTGTGTAAGTGGATTTATTATATTTTCTGCACATTTCTTTAAAATTGCATCATGGATGCCATCAATGCCAGCACAGAATTTATTATTTAGCTCTTTTATAACGATTCTTGCCTCTTCACTTGTGGCATGATTTATAAATAAAGAATCACTACGTATATTTATTTTATCATTAGAATTTAGTGAATTACCTGTGATTTATTTAATAATTTTTGTGGAATTTCCAGAAAGTAGTCATTAAAAGTGTTTGCTATTTCCTCTGGATTATTAATCACTTTATTATTTCTGGTCAGTATAATGTTCCTTTGTATTTTAGCAGATTTTCCAGTTTCTTTCTCTATCACGGACCACATAGCCCTGTTCTTATTAGATGATTGGGAAATAAAATTATCATTATGCATTTTCATTGCCAGTCTTATTACCTTATTTAATATGCTAGTGTATTTTTTGTAGTATACATTGAATTCGGGTGTTGTGTGGTATTGTTTATATAATTTGTGTAGAAATTTCTTTCTTTGACATGAATTTATAATCCCTGTTGTTATCCAATTGCTAGTTTTGTTATTTTGAACAGTTCTTTGTCTAAAGGGGAATGCTGTTTCAAAATAGTGTTTTAGGGTACTATTAAATGCATTAAATTTTTCGTTTACATTTTCTAGTTTATAAATTTCTGACCATGTTCCCTTATTTAATAAGTCATTGAAGTATGTAACATTTGTTTCAGTGAATGACCTGCACTTTGATTTTACTCCATTATCATTATTATTGATTGTTTCGGGTACTTCAAAACTCAGTATTTGTCCATGGTGGTCACTAAAACACGGACAATGTATATGGTCAATTAATGATGAAGATGTAGGCGTTATTCTTCTTGGCGGTCTCGTATTGCATGGACAAAAACTAAAGCAATTCAGTAAAGACGAATAGGTCATGTAAATAATGCTGTCTTTTAGAAAATCTACATTATCGTCTCCGATAAGTAGTGTGTTTGATTTGTTAGTACTGCAAAGTATGCGTTCAAGGTCAAGCATAGATTCGTTTGCATTACACTCCTTGGATTATATAATAGTATGAAATTACATTATATCTTCTGCGTTACTGAAATAAACTGCTCAAAAAAATTAAAGCACCACTTTTTTCAAAGGCCACCAAATTTTGAAAAGTTGACCGCACAAGCTCGAAATCTCAGTATGACGTTTGTCCCGACGCCTACCAAGCATATGCTTCAGCACAACTCCCCAACTTGAGTAGTTTCGGGGTAGCGCCCCCAAAACCAGCCCATTTTTAAAAACCGTAAATTGAAGTTTGCGAAAAACGCTCTAGGACTTGTCGCAGGTTGCCAAAGCAGTCAAAAATAAATGAGTCTTGCTCTTAAAGGTTCCACAAACACGTTTAAATCGTTACATTTGACGTTTGAGCATGTTCAACCCCCTTCATCATCCTCTAAACATCGACTACAATTTGGGGCGTCTGAGAAGGTACCGGGTGTGTTTAACCACCTGAAAACCTACACACCGTCCTCAGTTGCTGATTGCAGTAAGTTCTTAACGCCTCCGGCAGCACTGATAAACATCTCGATTAAAACCTTCCTTAGGGGTGAATCAAGATGGGGTGGTTTGGTCCCATGCCAGTTGAGGGTGTTACGAGGGGTGAACATTGCCGGAGGCCTTAAGAACTTACTGCAATCAGCAACTGAGGACGGTGTGCAGGTTTTCAGGTGGTTAAACACACCAGATACCTTCTCAGACGCCCCCAATGGTAGTCGATGTTTAGGGGATGATGAAGGGGGTTGAAAATGCCCAAACGTCAAATGTAACGATTTAAACGTGTTTGTGGAACCTTTAAGAGCAAGACTCATTCATTTTCGACTGCTTTGGCAACCTGCGATAAGTCCTACAGTGTTTTTTGAAAACTTCAATTTGCGGTTTTCGAAAACGGGCTGGTTTTGGGGGCGCTACCCCGAAACTACTCAAGTTGGGGAGTTGTTCTGATGCATATGCCTGGTAAGCGTCAGTACAAACGTCATACTGAGATTTCGTGCTTGTGCGGTCAACTTTTCAAAATTTGGTGGCATTTGAAAAAAGTGGTGTTTTAATTTCTTTGAGCAGCATATTTCGATTTGAAATATACTGTGATAACTGTTAATGGTGTTAATAACTTTGGTTGCCCATTTTCTAGATACATAAATTGACAGACCTCCTCCAGTACCGTCTCGTGTTACATGGTGTGAGTCAAAGCTGGGAAAGTTATAATAGTGTGTTTCTTGGTCTGACAACCAATTTTCTGTTATGACTATTAAATATATTTCTAAAATCTCTTCAATAAGGAGCATAATATCCTCGAACTTATTCCGAATACTTCGTGCATTGATGTAGATACATTTAAATTTTGAATTCAAAAGCTGATTTTTAGTCTGAAAATTATGGTTTTCTATAGAATCACAATGAATTTCGACAGAGCTTAATGTTTCGTTGTGTTTATAATCGTCTCCGTCAATTTTATCTACTGTATATGCAACTTTGGGTGTGTGAAATACATAGTGCTGTGATGTCATTAGGTTCATTTTTAAGCATTAGATTTATGTAATGAATTTTATTATAAAGAGACTGAACATTCTGGTGGTAAATTTTAAATTTGTTACTTTTCCAATCTTGTAATGGTTATTTATTTATATTAATATTATTATTATTATTATTATTATTATTATTATTACTATCATCATAATTATTATGGTTGTTGCTAGACAAATCTGAAATACCATTGTTATGCCGAGTTAAATTTGACATCAAAAGATACTCATCTGAATGCCAGACCTCAGGTTTGGCTTCTTTTACCAGTTTCCCTGCTTCCACTCTAAGGATATTACTGTTGCACTATTCTTAACATTTGAATTTCCAATTTTTTCAGATCTCATCACTAAGATACCCTTTTCCTAGCCTATTTAAGTGTAGGCCATGCCAAGTGTGGAATTTCCTGTCTAATTTACTTATATCTATAATTTGGACATTTGGAAAACTCTTACAAATGTTAGTAACTTTTCCATTTGTAGCCTCTATTCTACATTTACACATGATTTGCTAATTAAGTCATATCTCTGCGGAATGTTTACAACAATTACATTAGTGTTATTCATGGATGGTAATGTATCCTTTAAATCTTTGATTACTTTTTTACTCTCGTTCCTGTTGTGACAGATCATGGATCTGCGCAGACACTCCTCATCATTGTTTATTGTCATGTATAGTTGTATCTCATGTTAATTTAATTGGAAAGTGCCCATTTGTAGAGTGGAAGTTAGTAACCAGGCTGTTGCCTGATGGCCTTGTGTTCTATATGAATCGAAACCTACTTAGGAGTGACACGGTATAACGTCGAACTAACGCATTGTTTAGAAACTGTCAAGGATCTAGGTGGCGGTGACTGGCTATGTATACACGCTTTGGTTAAAAATTATTTTATTATATTATTGTTTGGTATCGAATGGATGCGGTTGATATAAAATACGACGAGATTCTACATGTCTTAGTGAATGTAATTGTTTAATAGAAAAGATTCATATCTTTAAATAACGGAGAAGTATCCGTGAAATGATCCTATATAAGATGAACCAGATATATCGCAAGTTTGCGGAAAATAAAGAACACCTGTATACACGTTATACCCCAAATCACAAGTAAGCCTAGGTAGCTAAATGGATATGTAATGCACGGCACTTTCCGGTTAGTAAGATACAGATTGATTTATTAAATATTATACTTTCCTTCCTATCATTATACTCAGTACCGGTAGTGGTTATTTGGTCATTTCCATATTTACTCTTTACATATATTATTTCTACGAGAGGGGGTGGGGGAGTGTTTTGCCATAAGCAAGCTTTATTGTCCTTCTGCCCGGGAGGAGAGTCTATGTGTTCTGTATTTCTTTCTCATTGTGGAAATGAGTGGTGCCCAATGGAATTCGTTTACGGGTTAGAGCGATCACAAAGTGACGCCGCATTACGTGGTGCACGATTTATGGCACTTCCCCAAGGTAGGATATCGAAAATGCACATGATAGGTAATATAATTAAGATAGATAGTAATGTTAAGAGTGAATTTTGGGGGGATGTCAGAGATTGTACTCAGATCACGTACTATTCAGCGTTAAGTTAAAATGGAATCTGGAGATAAACTACTGCAGGTACGTGACGAGGGGGAGATGACGGAAAAGGATGGTGCTAGAAGTAGTTTGGAAAAGTCCAATAGCGAAGAGAATGTGGTCTCGTATGAAAGTATGGAGGGGGTTAACCTTG
Source organism: Meconema thalassinum (assembly GCA_946902985.2). NCBI lineage: Eukaryota > Metazoa > Arthropoda > Insecta > Orthoptera > Tettigoniidae > Meconema > Meconema thalassinum. Next base: position 687,948,611 of record OX336389.2, on the reverse strand, counting down.
GCTGGCTCCAATTACTGATGAATAAAATGGAGAGAATGAATACGAATACCAACACTAAAATTGAGGAGATGAATAATAAGGTTAACTGTAGAAATGACGAAATAGATCACAGTAATAGGAAAGTGGAAAACAAGGTAGATGGGTTGAATGATAAACTAGGGAAATTGGAGGAGAAATTAGATTCAGAGTGTGAGAAGATAAGAGTGGAAATGGAAGTAAATAAGACTACACTACAGACGCAGATAGATAAGATTCAGAAAGAGTATGGTGATAACAGTCACAAGATTGAGATTTTGGAAAACAGGATAGGTACACAATGTGAAGTGCTAGAAGTTACTTTAAAGGAGAGGATAGATAGGGTGGATAGCGTGGTAGAGAAGAATACAAAGGAATGCTTTAGTAGAATAGAGGGAATGGAAGGAAGATTTAATCAAGTAACAGAACTGAAGAAGAAACAAGATACTGTATTACAGAAAATGGACGAAAATAAGAAAGAAATAAACGAAGAATTCGGGAGGATAGAGAAGAAAATGGAAGTAATAGTAGAAAAGAAAGTTTTGAATAGTCAGAACAACCATGGCAATAGGCAAGGAAATGATTCAAGAAATGGGGGGCGTGAGAAAGCAGATGATATTGGAGAAATTGAAGAAGAGAAAGGAGAAGCAGATGAGGTTGGTCATGAGGAGGCCAATAACAGCCAAGAAAGAGAGGCTAAAGATGAGGGCAAAAGTGCTAGAGTGAATCATGGAGAAGACAACATACTGAAAAAAGATAAGGTGAAGAAACGGTGGAGATGGAAGACGAGGAGTACAAGGTGTGGAATGACATGGCGGATGAAGAAAAAGACGAGATGGAAGGCAGGAGACGGAGGAGGAAAACTAAGTGAAGAACAGAAGAAAACAAAGAAGCTGATAAAGAAAAAGAAGATAAAAGGGACAAAGAGAAAGAGGAAAGAAAAGAACAGAAGAAAGGAACTGTTGAGTAAGATAAGGCAATTGAAGGAAATAAGGAAGAGAAAGAATTTGGAAAAGGCAGGAGCTAGGAGAATTCGCCAACAAAAGAAAGGTATTCCGGATGAATTTAGCGTGGGTGATAAAGTTTTGCTCAAGATTCCAGTTCCGCCATCCGCTGAAGATAAACAGATATCTAAATTTTTCTTGCTCTATTATGGCACGTTCTCAATTGAGAGACGTGTAGGTAAATGTGCATATTCTTTAATGAAATCAGATGGTACTATATTGGGTACATATAATATTTTTAATTTGAAGAAATATATATCGTAGGACCGCTGCATTACATGTTCTGTAATGGTGCATTGCCGAGCATACCTTGTCACATATAAACTGTTATACAATGAATACATTGTGCTGCTAGACTGTGAAGTTCTAATTTGGGCGTATTGAATCATGTGCATGAAATTAGTGAAGGATATCAATAATGTATCTACGTGTATGAATGAGTGGAACAGAGTATATGGACACAATACACTCGTTCATGTTGAAGACTTTGTCAACAGCAATGCTTTCCGCTTCTTGGTGATGTATAGTAATAGGTATTGTACCTTCAATGATATTCAAGAAAATGCTTCTGTCGCTGTTGTTGGAGTTTTGGAATTTCTTCGCATCACTAGAATTTGTGTTTTTGACTATGCCATATTCTTACAAGGAGTTAATGAGGCATCCTTGGGTGTTGCTGAACTGTGTATTATGGCTATGATGAATGAGGGGATCTCAGAAGAAGACGCTTGAGAGAAGATTTGGATGGTGGAGTCTAAGGGTATTTTTGTGAATGACAGACATGAAGGAGAAGTGACGGGATATAAGGTTCACTATGGAAAGGATCATGCACTTATCCAGGAACTTAAGGAGATTGTCAAAACAATCAGGCCCTGTGTCATTATTGGTGCTATCGCAATTGGAGGTGTGGTCGAACCAGACGTTATTGGTGTTTAGATACCAAGAATAAAAGTCATATCGTGTTTGCGATAAATAACTATAATTACAACGCTGAGTGTTGCATGGACTCTTTCCAAGAAGAAAGTGAAATGATATATTTGTATATTGTTATTATGTTTAGTTTGTGTATATATGTTCTAACGTCTTGGATGAGGAGTGTCCTCGTATTAGCTTTAGTATTGTATGTTTTCTCTTATTAATTTTCGTTCAACCATATGGGGGCGTTCTGTGACAGATCTTGGATCATCACAGACACTCCTCAACATTGCTTATTGTCATGTATAGTTGTATCTTATGTTAATTTAATCGGAAAGTGCCCATTTAAAGAGTGGAAGTTGGTAACCAGGCTGTTGCCTGATGGCCTTGTGTTCTATATGAAGCGAAACCTACTTAGGAGCGACACGGTATAACGTCGAACTAACGCATTGTTTAGAAACTGACAAGGATCTAGGTGGCAGTGACTGGATACATTGTACCCAAATGGTCACTTGAGGTGTGAACTCGGGAATGGGAATAAGCTCACTCGAATATTCAAAGATTCAAACCCCGAACCTTAGAAGGTCCTGAAAGAGTTCATTATGAGGGCCATACACTCAGAAACATACACATAAGAACTCGAACAAAAATATGTAAATGAATGAAGGTATAAAATAAGTATTATCTAACAGATTATGTGGAATACGCTGGAATTTCAAGCGGCTCAGAGCCCGGGGGTGCGAATAGCTGGCCGGGGTGACAGTTTTACAAATTACTCGAGTCGAAGGGGCGTGTTGAGTCGGCGCAATACAATGTCACTGTCACGAGTTCAGACAAAGACATCTGTGCCACGGATTGATCCCCAGTGGGTTTAATGGAAATATTACCCGAACGTCTGAATCAAAATGTGAAAGAGAGATCAGGTTGGGAACGGAATAAATCGAGAAAATTATCACAGGAAGGAAGGTCTTAATCTATGTTTGATTTAGCCCAGACGTGGATGGCGACAGGAGTGAAGCGGGAGCATGCCCACGCCGGGACACATGCCCTATCGTTTGGAAAAGGACAGAAGCTAAGCGCCAGTAAATAAATTAAAGCGCCAAGATGATATCTCGGAAAGGAGTGATCAAATCTCGCTCCGCATTACAGGCTTGGAATCTACGCAATTTTTTAAGCAAACAGAGCCCAAAATCGAGGCTACAAGTGGGTGTATTCCAAAGATCAACGTCTGGAAGCTTAGCGTGGGGGACTACTTCGCGGGCAGAACTTATATATCGGTTTCAGAAGAGAAGCCATGACAGTCTTGCTAAATCTTGGAGGAGAGAGCACGTCAGACCACGACCGGAAAGTGCGCCTGCTACCTTAAGTATTAATATGAAGAGAACCCTACGTGAGGGTATTAAGTGTAATAAAATACCAGGTGAAAATGCACAACGTTACTCACAGTCTTCTTTCTGAATATGTATCGCGCAATTCGTAGGAATTACGATATGGTCAAGAGGGTCCATCGAGAAGAACAGGACGCCTAGGTAGTGTGAATAGAAGTATGAGCCGTATCACGAAGCACAACAGCGCGAGGATCTCGGCTTAAGGGCAGTAAACACACAGCCCTATAAAAGCTGAATAGGGGAGCATATTATCCAGACCAAATTGAGCCTGACCACATAGTTATTCAGAGGGCTGCGTTAAGGAACTCTCCTGTTGGTATCTTGCTCCGAGCGGGATGGGATTCATCGTCAGATTTGAAAGCCTTACCTGTGCGGATGGGATATAGGCAGAGGGAATTATGGATGCAAAACACATGAAATAGGATGCGAGTGTCGGGTGAAGAAGATTGTGATTGTTCAGTGTATAAAGTTGAATCTTGTGTTTAAATTTAAGAAAGTGTATTTTGTATGCCAAATGCTTAAAAGAGTGTATATTGTATGTTAAATCTTAAGAAAGTGCATTATGTTTAAAATACCGTATATGTTGCAAGGAGCGAGTTTTGAAAGTGAATAATGATGGCTTATAGTGCAATGAATCTGTAGATGGGTTAGATATATCCAGTGGGCGGGCGGCACTAGCCTAGCCCGACGCAACTCGGAATCATGTAAGTACCAAATTTTCATTATGCGGTAGAAATCTATAGATCATGCACCAACATGTAAATTCGGTGACATAAGGTCACGGTAGGAAGGTACCCGCCTAATTCAGATGGAGAAAGTAAATCATGTCTTAAAGCATCGTTGAGGACCAGGGCCGACTACCGATACAATGTAGTGTTAGAGTAATGTATAATGCAGATAAAAGGAAACGGTGTGAAAGACGGCTGAGTTACAGGTCTTTGAAAAAAAAAACTGTTAGTTAAAACTCAAAATAGGAGGCATGACCGAATATTAACAAGTGTTATAAACTACGTGAGGGAAAGATTTAACACTTTGTAAGAGTAAATTGTAAGTAATCGAGGCCATTCGAGCCTGAATGAGAGGTGGCTAGAGACAGTTAGTAGGGACGGTAAATGTGATTTTTACGCGTGGATCAACTAAGTGGGGCTAGTATTTTCTGTCGTGCCGAGAGCACCTAAGTAGTTCAATCACAAGGTATGTGAAATATGTTAGTGTATATTGAGCCCGTATACACGGATGATGATTAATCAGCACTCGGCTTTTGCTCTTGCGGTTTCGGGGTATGGTACGTTCCCTCCACCGCTGATTAAGCATCTGATATGGAACACTCAAGGTTCACAAGGATATTAAGGAAAAACACAACATTTTAAATATTACAAAATTTAATTCATAAAAGAAAATATTTTCACTCAAAAACATGTAAGGAAAATCAATCACTTGGCATAGTCTCTTCAAGTGTTACTCAAAATATGTTAAAAGAAATCAATCACTTGGCATAGTCTCTTCAAGTGCCATTCAAAACTAAAAATTAATCACTTGACATAGTCTCTTCAAGTGCCATTAAAAAGATCACTTTGCAAAATTTTATCAAGATCTCTATAATGTCATTTCTTTATTTTACGAACTTTATAACCACTTTGTAACCACTTTGTCTTGCTTAAATCTAATTATAATTACTTGTAGTATATTTTACTAAGGCGTCAAGTGCGCCTATCACTCAAGTCATACAACTTTGCAAGGCTTTGGACATGTATATTCATTTCAAATCTTTACCCTTCTGGGTTTCTTTAACGATACATAATATTCATTTATCTATCGTTTACTTAGTCCTTTGGACCTTACTAGTATTTATCCACAAAGCCTTAGATTTTACACATTTAACATACTGTACAAGAACATGCCTTGTCTGTGAATTGAACCCTTGTTCTACCAGTTTCATTCACATGCATCAGATGATCTTTCTTCGCAGCGTACCATGCACTGTTTTATTTATTTTTGTGGGATCTTTATTAATCTTTAAACTGTATTTTCCACAACCCGTTCTTTCATTCTTTTGAGGAAGGAATCCTTTTACTTGCAATAAAAGTGTTTGACAACACCCGTCAAAAATTCACATATATGCTTCAAACTTATATTCTGGAGAAATATCTGCATCCCAGTATTGTGATTTTATCAGTTAATTGCAGCTTGCATCTTTTAATAAAAACTTTTACATAATGGCCTTTTTATTGTTAGTCTTTTGACAGACCTTCACTTTACCGCAGAACCCATTAACTTTCTGTCTCACTCACACATTACGGTAGGTCGGCGCTCACAGCTGCCTGGCCCCTGTGGTGATACTTTACTTGATTTTACCAAGACTTTCGTTTCACTTCTAAAACAGCTATTTTAGTTATTATTATTGTCATTATTTATATTTCGATTTTACAGGATATTTATAACTTATTCCGGAGAGGATGCCTAATTTAATAACAATTTGTATGACGCCTTCTATCAATACTATTTTATAACAACGCCGCTAACGGTCTTACTTGCAAATTTCATTCGACGATTATTGCCTACAACAATTAGATATAACAATGCCTCATGGTCTCACATGTCTATACATTTACAACGCGTTATTTGGACGATTATGGCCTATAATAATTATAACAATGCTCTTGTGGTCTTACATGTATATTTCATTCCATGATTTTGGCCTACAATATTATTTCAACACAGCCTGATCGGACTTACAATGTAATTATTTTTAACGCTTCAATATGGCAATACAATTTATGGGAATTTCACCTACCCAATACAATACGACGTTTACATACCACAACAATACAAAAATGGGAATTTTTCACCCAAAACATTTCGATGAGGCTCTCCATCTCCCGAGTAATTATATCCTGATTAACGCACATTTATTAGCTTTTAGCTCATTTATTTATTACTTGGCCCTTTTGGCAACAACGATTTCTTGCTTGGTTATTCGCGGTTTATTTAATATCTCAAATTAATATTTTATTTATAGCGGTAAGACCTCGGCCTTCCTATCATTTAATTTTTATAATTCTGGCTCGCTAGCCGGTGATAATACATTTCTTTAGGTGTTTTTATTCACCAATTACTTTTAAAGATGTATAAAATTGATCATTTGACAACAATGCGTCAATACATTTTAATTTATTTCGTTTCGTTAATTACTTGAGTTCCTTATTACAAATTTCATTATCACTTTATTTTTAGTGCATAACCACTCGATAATATTTATTTTTATTATTTTCACTACGAACATTTAATTATTTTTCATCTCAACTTTTGTCTTATTTGCCATTTAATTATAAGATCATACTATTTTACATATTTCCTTTTCATTATTTATCTTAACCATTTTATTATGATGCATATTTAATTCATTATCTGCTTTTACTATGGCGAAACTTCAAGCCATTTAAACTATTATTTTCGGTGCCTTCCTCCAAATCATTTATTATTTGTTAATTCATTCTAGGGTTTTTATTACTTTACATTACTGATCCCATTCATATAATTATTTTGCGAGGTCATTCTCGCAATTATTTATTATTATTATTTCAACATTTCAGTTATATAAGTGCATTCAACTACCCGATGAGTTCGATCGTTAAACTCCCCAGTTACGACCGATCCCGTCGAGCCAGTACATCGTACATCTGCAATTTTAATGAAAAATCATGACTCACCATCGTGATCCGTCTTCTGATCCATCCTTGGGAAGGATTTCACCCTCCTAACGACATAATTAGTATTCTTCCATGTCACTTTCTATTGTGAGCGACACCTCACTTAGGTCCAATCGACCTTCACTTAAATTTAAACACATCACTAATTTGTAAAACACTATATTAACACTAAAACACATATATCTTGTAGCTTATTTACACTGCATAAATATTCACCACCTCTCAGTGACTCTTGGCACGTTTTATCGGTGTCCAACGCCCTGATGAGATCCCCGGACCCTGCATTGGACGTGATGCAAACTCGAACGGCTCCTAATCCTTCACTGGATCTAGTCTTTGCCCTGTCCTTTAGATAGTCTATTTTGACTTCTATTATCGTCCTTTATTAGCGACGTTCAATTTCTACTTGTCCTACGTTTACGTAGCGGTCTGTCGAACCTATAGCCCGCCTACTTCGTGACCGTATTTTGTCCTTATTTACGACAAGTTTTCCTTTTACTTCTCCAACGAGAATGTCTTTACTGCTACGTTCCTATTTGATACACTGTAGCTTCGCTAAAGTTCACTATATTTGTTCTTGGGTCTCGAACCCGTGTTCATTTACTTGAATTATTGGATTTTGTTCCAATAACAGTCCCTCACTATTTCAGTCTTTCACTTAACTTTCACGGAGACCTGTCTGTATTATCGACACGATGACCTCCAGCGTAATGTCTCTACTAATCTGGACTGCTGTATTCTAGCTTATTACTGTCCTAGAATTTGTCGCGGCGTAATTTTACTTTGTCACGGTTTTCGAGTAGCGTATAATAATTTTGATCTAGCACAAGTGCTTTAGTGATCACTCATAAACAACCGTAGCGGATTTTCACATACAACTTTCTGTCATTACCGCGGACACTGATGATTGTTAATTCGTCTTAACACGATCCACTTTTTGCGGTTGGTAACGAACTGCGTTACTTGCTGTGACTTCTCTATGCAGGAGTACGATGAGTCTTCACTAGTGTGAGGACGGACTTCCGTCCCGACAGCTTGATAATACTGTGTACGGTATACTTATATACTGTGCGGAATTGCGCTGAGCTTCCCCGGGCTTACTGAACTGCGACGAGTATAATGCAGCGCTTCTGCATTTTAGGAGACAGCGTGGAGCCTCTCCCCGCTTACTTCTGGCGAACTGCTTCTGACACAGCCTTTAGCCTCACTTGGCTGACGGATACTGCATGCTCTGTGGTTGAAACCTGGGAAGAAGATAAAATCACAAACAACTAAAATAATTTATAACATTATTAACTTGATGACTAATTTAAAGTCTAGAATTTTAACTATTGGGAACTTGCAAAAATAAAATACTTTTGCCTTCTTCCTGGAGCTAACTTCTGAACTAGACGTCGCACGTTTTTGAAAAGTATATCATTATGTTCCCTATAATTCAAACGTCTCATTACCATTTCGTTTCCTGAAAATCGATCGTCTAATTAATTTAAATAAAATCTACAAGGCTCCTCAGCTGCGTGGGCGACTAAGTTTTTTTTCTTCTTCCCAGTACCTTCGCTTGGCTCCGCCTAATGACGTAACTGCTGACTAAGTACTTTTTTTCCTGGGCCTTATTTATTCATTCTTAACCTCGCTTAATTCATAATTCCCTGGATTATTCTGATCCCCGTAGGCCTATTGTTATAATTTTGCATCGTTTCCGTGAAAACGGTTTATTTCACAACTTTGCGGTGTTGATTCGCAATCCAATGTTGTCAGAAAAGTGCCGATCTAAGCACTCAGTGGTGATTTCCCTGCTAATCTGCTCTGGCTGATTCATCCCAGCGTGACTGCTGTCGTGATTCACATATCGCTTGCACCTCGTATCTCCAGATAAAGCTGTCAATGTTCTGCATCATGGCCTGGCTCACTTCCTTATTTCCTCACTGCTAGCTCAGAGCTGGACCTCTTTTCATCTTAAAGATCAGGAGTTCATATACTGTACCAACCCTAGTTGGGTACAATATGACACATCCAATTTGTTGTTCGCTGCCAGGACAGAGGTCCTGAGCAAGCCAATCGTCGTTAGTGCGAGGATGCATTCAGAGCACAGTGAGGTGCCCTGGTATTGTAAGAGCGCCGTGCTGCGCCAGATATCGTCGTAAAGCCACTTTTGAAATTAGCGAGAGAACAGTAGTCTACTCATCGCAGGTATTCAAGTTATTCGCGGCCCAGATCCATACGTACATATCTAGCAACATTGGTGTTGAATAACAATCTATTGATAGAATTGATTTGAATTAAAGATGTATTATCCTCACGTAGTTGAACAAAGGTCATTATTGTAATTATGGCCCGAGATAACGCAGACAGAGGGCGTTCAGTGGGTCAGCCACAGGCAGCGACCCCAGATGGCCGGCCATAAATCACACGTAGGGTAGGTCTCTCTCCGTAACTCTGCTCGGCGGCCGGAGGGTGCCGGTTTAAAGAGGCTAGGAGTGAAATTCATTATGTATAACAAAGCCTTACGCGGCAGGTTAACAAGGCATTTGTTACATGAATGGATACGGCAGATCGGTTCCCTAAATAAATCTTGATGTAATGAATCCTCACACGACAAAAATAGTATTTGTTTAAATAATTAGTTAACAACAAATAGAAATTGTTTATAACAAAAATATATAATGAATCAGAATAATCAAATTCTCGGATTGTGTTGATTGTTAACGGGTGCCTTCGGAGTAAAGATGAATTCTGTAAATAAATAAAAATGAGTGACAGATGGGTTTTGGCGCATGATCAAAATTATAAAATGGTACTCAAGAGTGTGCATGACATGATAATTTTGTAACATGGTGAAACTTGGTCTGAAAACTGAAATTAAGAATGTAAAAAGGGATCAAAAATGTGATCAGAAGTGTTTGTAATAAAGAAATAAAAAGAATCAATTAGGGTATTTAACCCCCAACCAGATTAAAATCGTAACTCTAAATCTGGGCCTTTTATTGTATGAAGAGGAATGTAAAGAGTGTTATTTTTGTGATCGGCCAAATAATTATGATTATAATCACCCATCTGGTGAGGTCGGATTTAGTCATTTGTGTCAAGACTAGGGTTAAGCTGGAACTCTAATGCCTTGGGAAAGGGCATTTATAGTATTCAAAGGAATGTTATTGTAAAGTGTTCCTGCCATCATGTATTTTGAATCTGTAGATCATCCATTTTTTCTCGTTTTTGCTTAGTGAATAAATAGTTTGATTAGGATTTTGTTTATTTTATTTTGCTAAGTGTAGTCCTTGGTTCACATACCCGATATATATGTCACCATCAGTGGGAGGACCTTCCATGATCCCGATCTGAGCTGCCGGACGGGTGAGTAAATGTTTATCTCAGAAGGTAATTGGGTACATAGCAAATGCCTATAGTACTAAGGTGAACAAGGCTACTACACAGGGTGATCTATAAAATGGGTTAAAACCAGTGATAGAAGTTCCTATCACTACGACTGGGTTCCCGCTATATAAATTTGTGATGTTAGGGGAGGTGATATGCGTAGTGTACCAACCTTAACATTTCTCTGGTTAGGTTCAAAGTGGGGCTGGTTTTCGGAGGAAAACACTGGATATGAGAAAATCTGAGCACCACCAGACCGACACCAGATAACATTTCTCTGGCCCCCAAGAAGCGTGGAGCGTAGATGGTTTTGTTTAGGAAAATTCGCGTAGGAAAACCATGTTTTTTATCAAGAAAACCAGGTGTGAAAGTCAGGTTTTGAAATTAGATTCACTGACGGGTACATTGGTACCGCAACCATTTAAAAAAATTATAATCAGTTTGGAGGTGATGTAGAAAGTTTACAGTTTCAGACCAGTTTCATCTTGAATGCAACCGAGTTGGGAGCTGGATGAACAGTTGCTCGCCCTTACCTCTCAGATAATTGTAATTTGTCATGACGACAACGGAGGATATGTTGACGTGCATCCGTGAGTTGAAAGGTCAATTTGATGCAGCCCAGGCTGGACAGTTAGAAAGAGAAAGATTACTTATGGAAAGATTTGAGACAATACACGCTGAAAATCGTGAAAATGCTAAAATAGCAAGTGGCAGTGTAGATAAGCTAAAGGTTGAAATTAATCAGAATATTGTGAGCCTAATTTCAGATGCACAGGCTAAGTCTAACGATTGATTTAATTCCATAGAGGAGAAATTAGAATTTAATTTACGATTATGTCAAGAATCGAAAACAGAATTTAATGATAAGATTGAGGCACTCACATGCGAAATGCAGGACATGAAACGTCAGAGTAAAGCGGATACGGACCGTTTTGAGAAGAGATTCGATACGCTCAGTAAGAATGTAGACCAGCGACTTGAGGATACCGAAAGCAAATGGGAAATTAAGATGGCAAACTACGCTAGGAATTTGGAAGGAGGCCTGAGGGAACAGGACAAGAAAATCCTAGAACAGCGCCAACAAATTGAAGAAGTTAGAACGAACGTTGATTCCGCACTAGAACAGGTGACCCATCTGAAAACATAGGTAGGGGCTACTCACAAAGAAATAGATCTAACTCACAGCGATCTCATTGTAATAAACAAAAGACAAAAGGAAACTCGAGGTGAGATAGGGAAATTAAGGAAGGAAATATCCGGAGTTCAGGACAAAGTCAGACAGGAAGTGAACTCATTACGAGAAGAAATAGAAGCCAGAGAGGAAGTAAAAGAGGAAGCAATGAGCAAACAACACGTAGAAGTTCAGGAGGAATTGAGAGGAGAACTATCTCACATTAAGGAGAGCTTACGAGAGGACAAAAAGAAAATAACACAGACTGCAGAAGAGAGCAGAGAACGACTGAAACAGGTCGAACAGGAAGTACTCGCACGTCTAGAAAGGGCAGAAGAACGGCATAACCGTACGGAAACTAGAACTCTAGCACAGGAGGAATCAGCCTTAAGGAACCCTAGATCATGCCTAGGCAGTGCAGAGGATATTTGCGGAACCGGTGGGCAGAGACGGAGCCTCAGACGAATAATAAATTATACATACCCATGACGGAAGGGGAAAGCCCGTATGTGAACCCAGGCGCTCCGATCGCTATGTCAACACCAAACCCGAATGCAAATCAGGGGCAGTTCGTGGCAATCATAAGAACTAATGAAGAAAAACCTCGTAGATTTTCAGGCGTTAACTCGCTCACACCGAAGTATTTTCTTAAAGAAGTGGCTGAATTTTTTAAGGATGCTCGCATTCCACCTGAGAGGAGATTGAGAGCAATAGAGAAACTGCTTGAAGGTGAGGCTCTCGTTTAGTTTAAATCGTTCAGATATACGTTTGAAACAGTAGATGAGTTTAAAGAAGCCTTTCTTAAGCGATACTGGGGCTCAGACATCCAACAGAACTTAAGACTGGAATTATACTCACGTAAATACCACACAGGTACATCTACGAAGTACGCTGAATTTTTACCCAGCAGCTGGGCCGTCTAAAAGAACTTGATGTACCGCCGGGACAAGAGGAGCTCTGTCTAGCTATCACAAAGCAGTTGCCGATTGAAATTCAACGGTATGTGATAGCCTTGAATGCCAAAACAGCGGTCGAAGTCGAAAGTGTTCTCCGGCAATTAGATTTGACAACCACGTACATGTGGTCACGTCCTAACAAGACTGTAGAGAGAGTCAACATGGTCACTCCTCAGACGGAAGAAGTACGGGTACGCGGTAAAAGGAAATCGACCAGCACCGATACCTTGGATACACGGTGGGAACCGAACCCAGGAGAGCCGAGAAGATGGCAGTCGCACTCAAGAGGAGGCTATCAAAGGGGACAACCCAGAGGAAGACCATGTGGCCAAGGCAGACCCTATGAGAAACGAGGAAATAAATATAGAAGAGGTACTCCGGGTAGAGGCAGATATAACAGCCGATTTGATAGACCTGAAGTTCGAACCCAAGACTATCGGGACGATATCGATGGAAGATATCGAGACTCTCAGCGATATCTAGATGAGTTGGTGGGAGAATCTAGAAAACCTCAAGTAAAATGGAGCGAGGCGATAGAAATGAGGACACCTCCCGACATACATACGACAGGAGCAGAAGGGTTAGAATTTCTAGCTCATAATCAAAGTATAGCCAGCGGCGCGGTAACTGGCGCAGATAAAAAAAACGTCAATTTTGAGAAACCATGAGAACTGCTGTGGACCACGATGGAAAGAGATAGAGGTAATTAACTGGGTCGCTCAACCCGAGGAATTGATTGATGAGACGGAGAAAGAATTAACGCCAGTGAGAAGGGAACTGCCAATTATAATCTCTAGAATTGCAGGAATAAAAGTCCGAAGCCTAGTTGATACTGGTTCGCTTGTATGTCTCGTCAGTAAGGCCTTAATAGAGGAAATTCAAACCAAGGAGAAGGTTTTGAAAATTCCTATATCGCAGGTAAAAATAAAAGGCATATTTCCAGATAGAACTGTTACCTGCAAATTTCAAGTCCTAGATTTAGAAATGGGAAACAATACCTAAATCACAGCTTTCTGCTAGTGGATAAGTTGCCACACAACATTATACTTGGGGCGAGCTTCATCAGAGAATTCGAAATTATTATAGACCTCTCTCGGGATATTGTAAAGTTCCGAGCAGGGGAAGGAAGGGAAGACCTCAGAGTTACGCTTAATCAATGCGAATCAAGGTCTGATGAGCATATTTGGCATGTAGAAAATGACAAAATGTTAAACCTTACAGAGCGAGGAGTTCCGTTACTAGAGGAAGAATTTGAAGCCCTCATTACATGTTTAGACCAAGAGTCCGAGTTCAAACCCAGTTTAGCTGTCAAGCTGGCAGAAGCAAAAATTGGTTTGGAAGACAAAGAGCAACTAAAGAAAATTATTTTCGAGAAAAAAGATGTCTTCGGTTCGACTCCAGGAAAAATTAAAAACTTGAAGTATTCTTTTCAAGTAAATGATTGGGCGCCTTTTAAGCAGAAACCCTACCCCATAGCGGAGAAGCACTACAGTCAAGTCAAGCAAGCCATTCAGGGAATGCTGGACACAGGGATCATTAAGAAAGCTGCGACACCATATGTGAGTCCACTCGTTGTTGAAAAGAAACCTGACAGCTCTGTGCGAGTCTGTTTAGACGCACGCAGGCTCAACGCGACCATCATTTCAGAACACGACCAAGCGCCTTCAATTAAGGAGATATTGAAAAGGTTTAAAGGGAAGAAAATAGCTACAAATATTGATATTACTGCGAGTTATCACCATATCGAACTAGAGGAGAAGACCAGCTTGCTGACGGGTTTCCAGTTCGATCAGCACACATACTATTTTTCTAGAATCCCATTTGGTTTGAGAACGGCCGGATCAGCCTTAATCCGAGCTTTAGATAGAAACCTGACAGAAGAGGTTAAAGCCTGTACGATCAGATACGTCGACGACATTTTGTTAACGTCCAAGACGGTGGCGGAGCACTTAATCAATCTGGAGAAATTATTAGAAAACCTACCACAGGCCAACTTCAAAATTAACCTGAAAAAAATCCAACTTTTGCCAGAGAGAAGTGGTATTTTTAGGCCATGTTATAGACCAGGCAGGGGTTAGGCTGAACCCAGCAAAATTAGAATCTATTAAGAATTTCCCAAGACCGAAGAGGGTCAAGGATGTAAGGAGCTTCCTAGGGACAACAGGTTTCTTTCAAAATCACTGTCCAGCGTACACGGAAGCGGTGACACCATTACAAGAATTAACGACGACAGGCAAATGGAAATGGACGCCAGAATGCGAGGAAGCCTTCTTAAAAACGAAGAGTATGCTATTGCATTATGACAAGTTGGGTTATCCGGACTATAATTTTAAGTTTATTATACAGACGGATGCGTCTCAAATAGGAATAGGAGCCATGCTATATCAAGAAAATCGGATTCAACCTGAAGAGAGGACATACCTTGCATTCGCCAGTCGCAGATGAAAACCCCATGAAAAGAATTACACTGCAACTGAAGGAGAATTTCTAGCCATTCTTTATGCTCTTCAGTGCTGGAGGAAGATATTATACGGGTTCAAAATGTTATTAAGAACTGACCATAAAGCTCTGAGATTTCTCCTTAAAACAGATTTATCAAGCCAAAGGCTGGTAAGATGGGCACTCTATGTTAATCAATATGATATAGAGATAGAATACTGCCCGGGAAAGGAAAATGCAATTCCAGACCTGCTGAGCAGAGTACCAGGTTCTGAGGAAGAAACAGTACTATCTATTTCCATGGATACCTGTGACCCGGCCACCCTTGAAGAGTTGCGTCGCATCAGTGACACTCAACGCCAAGATCCGTGGATGAAAATGCTAATAGATTTCTTTGAAGGAAGACTCACAAGAGGAACTCCAGTCTTCCTAGAAGCAGAGAATCTATCGGAAAATTACAGCTACCACAATAACATGCTACATAAATTTGAGGATCCTGAGCACACCCGCTTAAGAATTGTAGTACTAGCGGGGCTGCAAAGAAAACTTGTATGGTTGTCCCATAAGTACTTCGGACACATAGGGGTCGACAAAACGGTTTCGCTACTGAAAGAGGCATTCACACGGCCCAAGTTGCGAGAGACTGTAAGAAATACTCTCCGTACCTGTGACTTATGCCAACGGATTAAGCAGAATCCGTCCTTAATGATGCAAAAGCCTAAGCCCTTACTTCCTAAGAGGCCAAAACAGTTAGTGGCTCTCGATAACTACGGACCATTACCTAGAGCCCGCTGAGGAAACAGACATATCCTCGTGGCCATGGACTTATTTTCGAAGATGGTTGAGTTATGCCCACTTCAAAAGACCAGCACTAAGCAATTGCTGAAGAGAATATAAGAACGTGCCATTCCAATCTTGGGAACACCCAAGAATATCCTATCAGATCATGGAGCTGCTTCACCAGTTTGGAATTTCGACTAGAGCTGAATACTCTGAACATACTTCAGATACTTTCAAGTATCAGAAATTCACAATCGATTCCAAGCGAGAGAATTATGAAAGAACTGTCCAAAAACTGAAAAATTTACTGTGGACTAGAGAATTGGAAATGGTTAGAAGCATTAGAAAACATAGAACATTGTATAAATCATACCGTACACGAATCGACCAGAGAAGTGCCTGTGAGAGATCACATGAACCAGCAACTTCCACGACCATGGTACCAAGTCATTCGGACACCCATAGATGCACAGCCTGGGCACGAACTGAGGATCCAAAGAACGTTCGAGTACCTGAAGGCCCAAGCAGACAGAAGGCAGAGACGGAAAAGGAACAAACGGTACCATCGTCCATTGAGGGTCAATGAGCTCATACTGATAAAAAAGACCCATCATGTCGGACCCGGAAAACCGGATATACCGAAAATGTCAGAATAGCTTCGCCGGACCTTACGTGATCATCAGGGATCCCCATAATAATGCATATCGCATCAGGGACCTTGAATCAAATAGGGAGATGACCATGAACGCCGCCAACATGAAAGTTTATTAATAGACCTGAAGACTTCATGCAGGGAGATGTCCAAGTACACGTGGCCCAGGAAGACGCAGGACCTGATGACCAGGGGACGAGGTCGGATCAACCTACGGGACGAGGTGAAAAACTTCCTTGCTGCATGGAACTGAGAGCAACTTATCAAAAATTAGTGAAAATTGCACGGGAGGCTGAATCAGAGAATGATTCTTTAAAGCTGAACAGGCCGAAATGAAGAAAGCCATTCTCTAGCAGAAACGGTGTTCTGACAAGAGGAGCTATTGAATACGAAATGAAGGGACTAAGGGACTCCCAAGTGGAAAGGGGACTCAGCCCCCTTACTCGTATTTTATGACGGTCAAGCCAGACGGGACAACCCACCCGCCAGACAGGCTAGACAGAGGAAAGTAAACATTCGCGAGAAGCCGCAGAACTCCAGTGGGAAAGGAAGTAAAGAGTCCACAACCTAAATAACACGCAGACGGTGTTAATGAGAGTAAATAAATATTTCGAAGTATAGGAATATTTATTTAAATGACGAGGAGGGTGCTGTGCCCAAATGGTCACTTGAGGTGTGAACTCAGGAATGCGAATGAGCTCACTCGAATATTCAAAGATTTGAACCCCGAACCTTAGAAGGTCTTGAAAGAGTTCATTTTGAGGGCCATACACTCAGAAACATACACATAAGAACTCGAACAAAAATATGTAAATGAATGAAGGTATAAAATAAGTACTATCTTACAGATTATGTGGAATACGCTGGAATTTCAAGCCCGGTGGTGAGAATAGTTGGCCGGGTTGACAGTTTTACAAATTACACGAGTCGAACGGGCGTGCTGAGTCGGCGCATACATGTCACTGTCACGAGTTCAGACAAAGACATCTGTGCCACGGATTGATTCCCAGTGGGTTTTATGGAAATATTACCCGAACGACTGAATCAAAATGTGAAAGAGAGATCAGGTTAGGAACGGAATAAATCGAGAAAAATTATCGCTGGAAGGAAGGTCTTAATCTAAGCTTGATTTAGCCCAGACGCGGATGGCGACAGGGATGAAGTGGGAGCGTGCTCACGCCGGGACACATGACCTATCGTTTGGAAAAGGAGAGAAGCTAAGCGCCAGTAAATAAATTAAAGCGCCAAGATGATATCTCGGAAAGGAGTGATCAAATCTCGCTCCGCATTACAGGCTTGGAATCTACGCAATTTTTTAAGCAAACAGAGCCCAAAATCGAGGCTACAAGTGGGTGTATTCCAAAGATCAACGTCTGGAAGCTTAGCGTGGGGAACTACTTCGCGGGCAGTATTAATATGAAGAGAACCCTACGTGAGGGTATTAAGTGTAATGAAATACCAGGTGAAAATGCACAACGTTACTCACAGTCTTCTTTCTGAATATGTATCGCGCAATTCGTAGGAATTGCGATATGGTCAAGAGGGTCCATCGAGAAGAACAGGACGCCTAGGTAGCGTGAATAGAAGTATGAGCCGTATCACGAAGCACAACAGAGCGAGAATGTCGGCTTAAGGGCAGTAAACACACAGGCCTATAAAAGCTGTATAGGGGAGCATATTATCCAGACCCAATTGAGCCTGACAACATAGTTATTCAGAGGGCTGCGTTAAGGAACTGTCCTGTTGGTACCTTGCCCCGAGCGGGATGGGATTCATCGTCAGATTCGAAAGACTTACCTGTGCGGATGGGATTTAGGCAGAAGGAGGGATGGTTGCGAATCACATGAAATAGGATGTGAGTGTCGGGTGAAGAAGATTGTGATTGTTCAGTGTATAAAGTTGAATCTTGTGTTTAAATTTAAGAAAGTGTATTTTGTATGTCAAATGCTTAAAAGAGTGTATTTTGTATGTTAAGTCTTAAGAAAGTGCATTATGTTTAAAATACCGTATATGTTGCAAGGAGCGAGTGTTGAAAGTGAATAATGATGGCTTATAGTACAATGAATATGAAGATGGGTTAGATATAACCAGTGGGCGGGCGGCATTAGCCTAGCCCGACGCAACTCGGAATCATGTAAGTACCAAATTTGCATTATGTGGTAGAAATCTATAGATCATGCACCAAGATGTAAATTCTGACATAAGGTCACGGTAGGAAGGTACCCGCCTAATTCAGATGGAGAAAGTAAATCATGTCTTAAAGCGTCGTTGAGGATCAGGGCCGATTACCGAAACAATGTAGTGTTAGAGTAATGTATAATGCTGATAAAAGGAAACGGTGTGAGAGATGGCTGAGTTACAGGCCTTTGAAAAAAAAAAACTGTTAGGTAAGACTCAAAATAGGAGACATGACCGAATATTAACAAGTGTTATTAACTACGTGAGGGAAAGATTTAATACTTTGTAAGAGTAAATTGTCAGCCTCCGTGGCTTAGGCGGCAGCACGCCGGCCTCTCACCGCTGGTTCCGTGGTTCAAATCCCGGTCACTCCATGTGAGATCTGTGCTGGACAAAACGGAGGCAGACAGGTTTTTCTCCGGGTACTCCGGTTTTCCCTGTCAAAATTTCATTCCAGCAACACTCTCCACTATCATTTCATTTCATCCGTCATTCATTTAATCATTGCCCCAGAGGAGTGCGTCAGGCCTCGGCAGCCGGCACAGTTCATATCCTCGCCGCTAGATGGGGGCTTCATTCATTCCATACCTGACCCGGTCGGAGACTGGAAGCAGGCTGTGGATTTTCAAGAGTAAATTGTAAGTAATCGAGGCCATTCCAGCCTGACTGAGAGGTGGTTAGAGACAGTTAGTAGGGACGGTAAATGTGATTTGTACGCGTGGAACAACTAAGTGGGGCTAGTATTATATGTCGTGCCGAGAGCACCTAAGTTGTTGAATCACAAGGTATGTGAAATATGTTAGTGTATATGACACTCATCCAATTTGTCGTTCGCTGCCAGGACAGAGGTCCTGAGCAAGCCAATCGTCGTTAGTGTGAGGATGCATTCAGAGCACAGTGAGGTGCCCAGGTATCGTAAGAGCGCCGTGCTGCGCCAGATATCGTCGTAAAGCCACATTTGAAATTAGCGAGAGAACAGTAGTCTACTCATCGCAGGTATTCAAGTTATTCGCGGCCCAAATCTATAGCAACACTGGTGTTGAATAACAATCTATTGATAAAATTGATTTGAATTAAAGATGTATTATCCTCACGTAGTTGAACAAAGGTCATTATTGTATTTATGGCCCGAGATAACGCAGACAGAGGGCGGTCAGTGTGTCAGCCACAGGCAGCGCCCCCAGATGGCCTGCCATAAATTACACGTAGGGTAGGTCTCTCTCCGTATAACTCTGCTCGGCGGTCGGAGGGTGCCGATTTAAAGAGGCTAGGAGTGAAATTCATTATGTATAACAAAGCCTTACGCGGTAGGTTAACAAGGCATTTGTTACATGAATGGATACGGCAGATCGGTTCCCTAATAAATCTTGATGTAATGAATCCTCACACGACAAAAATAGTATTTGTTTAAATAATTAGTTAACAACAAATAGAAATTGTTTATAACAAAATATATAATGAATCAGAATAATCAAATTCTTGGATTCTGTTGATTGTTAACGGGTGCCTTCGGAGTAAAGATGAATTCTGTAAATAAATAAAAATGAGTGACAGATGGATTTTGGCGCATGATCAAAATTATAAAATGGTACTTAAGAGTGTGCATGACATGATAATTTTGTAGCATGGCGAAACTGGGTCTGAAAACTGAAATTAAGAATGTAAAAAGGGATCAAAAATGTGATCAGAAGTGTTTGTAATAAAGAAATAAAAAGGCAGAATCAATTAGGGATTTTAACCCCCAACCAGATTTTAATCGTAACTCTAGATGGGCCTTTTATTGCATGAAGAGGAATGTAAAGAGTGTTATTTTTGTGATCGGCCAAATCATTATGATTATAATCACCCATCTGGTGAGGTCGGATTTAGACATTTTTGTCAAGACTAGGGTTAAGCTGGAACTCTAATGCCCTGGGAAAGGGCATTTATAGTATTAAAAGGAATGTTATTGTAAAGTGTTCCTGCCATCATGTATTTTGAATCTGTAGATCATCCATATTTTCTCGTTTTGCTTAGTGAATAAATAGTTTGCTTAGGATTTTGTTTATTTTATTTTGCCGATATATATGTCACCATCAGTGGGAGGACCTTCCATGATCCCGATCTGAGCTGCCGGACGGGTGAGTAAATGTATATCTCAGATGGTAATTGGGTACAACATATACACGCTTTGGTTAAAAATTATTTTATTATATTATTGTTTGGTATTGAATGGATGCGGTTGTTATAAAATACGACGAGATTCTACATATCCTAGTGAATGTAATTGTTTAATAGAAAAGATTCATATCTTTAAATAACGGAGAAGTATCCGTGAAATGATCCTTTATAAGATGAACCACATATATCGCAAGTTTGCGGAAAATAAAGAACACCTGTATACACGTTATACCCCAAATCACAAGTAAGCTTAGGTAGCTAAATGGATATGTAATGCACGGCACTTTCCGGTTGGTAAGATATAGATTGATTTATTAAATATTATACTTTCCTTCCTATCATTATACTCAGTACCGGTAGTGGTTATTTGGTCATTTCCATTTTTACTCTTTACATATATTATTTCTACGAGAGGGGAGGGGTGGTGTATTCCTTGGAATACACGGTAAGACAGAGTGAGCTTTTGCTGCTCTTTGCTTTATTTCATTCCTTCCTTTTACGCAAACACCAACAGTGATTTCCAGGTTTTTCTTTGTTTATGCACTTTGCTTATATTACCTGTGAGCCTGTTCTAGATATATATCTTCCATGACCCACCTAGCGTCATCTAGCGGCGAATCTCTGAAGTTCCTCAATTTTTCCATGTACAAGACGACTTCCTTACCAATCTAGCCACCGGACCTCGTCGGTATCGCCAGCTATCATCTCTGTGATCAAGAGGACTTCGTCTACATCCCATCCACCTGGCTTCGCTAGTGACGCCTGCTATCAACTCTTTGAAGACCATTTCATCAAGATACTTAATTTTTGTAATGTTTGTCATTCTTATGTATATTCCTTTGTCTCCTACCCCCACTCTTTTTCCTTCCCTGGTCCCTCCGCGCTTCGTTGAGCTGGCCTCACTTGTGCTTCAGTCGTCAAGACCTCCAGTTGGAGCTTACCTAGAGCTCATCCCCTCTCTTTGAGAGACAAACTTTTAAATCGGACGCCATGTCCAGATCTTAAATAACGGTCACCAAGAGAATCGCCGTTCATCAGTAATGAGCTAACTACTACTTCAACGTTCTTCAACTCATTTTAATTGCTTTAAATAGCTACATGCTTTTTAACCATCATTTTTCAGACAGTGTGAAATTGCGAAATGTGGGGCAATAACCATCTTCGCGGGATTTTCGATGTTGGGCTTTGTCTATCTAAGCTGATCTTAAAATGAAGCAGCATTTCTTATGCATATAAACTGAGATATTTTCTCACAACTTGGGACATCGTTATATTACCCACTGTCTATAGAAAACTTAGCTCGTTCCACCGCTGGACTTATTTTTGCCCAATTCAACAGTTATGATTGTTCTGGAATTTTCCATGCCAAACAATTCATCCACAAGCTCAACCTTCTACTATTTTCCACTCACATATGGAAATACTTTTTCTAACCAAGGAATTTTCTTTATGAACAGCTAATCAACACCTAATTTATCTTCCTTCGTGGGAATTCGTCCACTGCATTCAACTATAACCTACAATTTTTTCAACGCAATACTCTCTCTCTAACCAAAATGCAACTAGTTATTTTACACCACCGCAATAACTTTCCTTTCTATAAACTTTCTGTGCTACAATAGTGAACTTTTCAACCACGTCAATAGACTATAGTGAAAACAGTGCTCGTTCAACTTCTCATCCGCGCCGCGCTTGTCCGAGGAAAATAAATAAGGCCAAGAACTTTCTCCACAAGGTTCCTATTTCCTCTTCCTCACCGCTCTTTACTAACAAATTAGGTTAATCTTTAAATTTATGTATTTTTCAATGAGGCCTCGCCAAACCATTGGCGCCCCCCCAACTTTTCTCCATTTATAACTTATTCACTCTGTTTAAATATCAGCAGTTAGAAATTGCATATTAATCTATGTTCTTTTCCTGCTAGTACAGGAATTGCTTATGTTCTACGTACTCAACTTTTCATTAATCTTGTTGATTCAGGTTTCACGAAAGGGTAACTTGCCCTATTTTTCCTCGTGATCCTGTTCAAACATAGAAGTTCTAGAAACTTCCTCTTAATATTTCTCTTCATGTTTCACAATAAGTGACCTGCCCTATTTGTATAAATTATAATAGTAATTTCTGCGTCAATATAAGAAGTTATAGAAACTTCTACTTAATTTCTCTCTTTTTTTGTTTTAATTTCATCTTTGATATTTGTTCATACTTTTAAGATTCCCACACGGAAATTCTTAAAGTACTCACATTGTATCTCACTAATTCTGCAAAGCTAGAATTACTTTATAATTGTTGTCACAAACGTTAAAACTGTCTAATTTAAGCACAACTTTTAAAATCTTATTCAGATTTTTAGTGCTTACCACAAATCTTAAACTTGTACCCAATTTAACGTTGTTTATTAATCAGATTATTTCAGATTTTCACGTGTTGTAAACTTTTATAAATCACAATCGTGATCTAAATGTTGTTAATTCTTCAAAGTTTAATTCATTGTTAATAAATCTTTATTAGTTTTTCGTTATTCTTTTCCCTAGATTCACGACTAGGTAGGACCCTGTCTTCCCTAACTCTTCCTATAGGCTTACATTTAAAAAACTCACAAATCAAATTAATAACGGTTCCACTATTTGTTGCATTTGAGCAAGAACTCTTAGTCACAAACTTATTAAAGCCTCTCTTAGCTTTTATAGCTAATTCTAACTGGCCAGTAAGGCAAGTATAGCTCGCTCCGCCAGCTTCCTGCTTGTTGAGTTTTTCTCTACAACTTATGGTTGGTTTTCCAAATTTAAGTTTTTCTCATTGTCTAAACCTTTAGTCGGCGCATGTTGGGTAAAAGCTTAGCCATTCTTAAATGCAACTATTGGTGCTCTTACCAAAATTATTCCCAAGGGTATAATTGCCTCATTGCTACTCTTTCCTGGAGACATTCGGTCGCACCTTAGAAATTCTACAATTTTAAAAAATTAACATCACGGCTAATTCAAATTATTTGCATTCTTCAAAATATTTGTTTAAAAACAAACTCCTTTGAAAGGATACATAGTAAACTCATCATTTCTTTCTTTGCCAGACCACCACCCTTCCACATAGTAATCGAATCTTGGCTTGGAAGGGAAGGTACTATCCAATCTCGCCGGCAAATTGCCCAAGCTCCAGCCGCATTTCCCGTTAGCCACGGCCAGGTCCACGCCCACTTTAGGTGTTTCACGGGCTTTGCGGTGATACTCGTCTCTGAACATTGTCTTTGTATGGTGTTGGACTTTCGTCCTATTATCCACACTCGCTCCTTAGTCCGAAACCCACTTCCCTTTACTTCTCTCTTCATCTTCCCTTGTGGGTAAGGTTAATTCCTAGCAAAAACCTACCCAAGGGGGAAGAGTGTTTTGCCATAAGCAAGCTTTATTGTCCTTCTGTCCGGGAGGAGAGTCTTATGTATTCTGTATTTCTTTCTCCTTGTGGAAGTGAGTGGCGCCCAATGGAATTTGTTTACGGGTTAGAACGATCACACTGTAGACGTCGTTTGACCCAGCGTTGATAACTGCAAAATCCGCTGAGGTTAGGGACGCATAATCTCCTACCATCCCGTCCGTGACCGCTGGTTTTACTGTCGAAGTGACCTCCATGTTTCCGTTCTCTCTGCTATAAAGCGCCCGTGACTATCCGCAAATATCCGCATCTTCCTGGATTTTCTCTTTATAACTTTCTTTTTGAACACAGTCATCAATTTCTTCGACGAGCGTTCCAAATGAATTTGAGACGGGAATTTCCTGTACTCCATTTTTAGGCCTAGGCTTATTCGATCTTTCACTACCAGCAACCTTTGTCGACCAAGTTTCCTTGCTTTCTTCTCTGTTTCATTTTAATTTATTCAACTCTTCCATTAACTTAGGAATATCTTCTTTTAGCAGCTTTATAATTTCATCTGAAAATGATGACATATGGCGGCGAGGTGCGAGTGCGAGACCCATCGAGTTTGCGAGGGATCTTAATATGCCGAAGTGAAAGTGTGGGAAGCGACTCCAGTGGAACGAGTTGAAATAAGTGTAGAGCAAGCTGTGCAAATGATACGAATGCAGCGATTAACGTCATATTAGAAGTCTTCCGAACAAGGCCACGGCTCGTCTAGAAACTGAGGTTACACCTGACTTATTACATGCCACACACTCAAGAAAGAATCCAGCCACAGCACGCTCTCATGCTGACGCTCCACTCGGTAAAGCGAAAGCACCCCTGTAGGTAACGTGCAAAGGAGTTTAGCGCTTAGCGCTACGCACAGGATCGGGAAAGCTGTCCTGCAAGCAGTGTGCGAAGGGGTTTAACGCTGATCGTTGCACTTAGGAACAAGGAAGCCTCACTCTAAGCGGGGCGTGAAGACGTTTTCCAACAAGGGCTGTCCTGATAAGGGAGAAAGAGGCTCCTCAGCTAACAAGATAAAGCAGGAAATCTTGACCAAGGTGCTTTCTGCCCGGAGTGCACCCAGAAGCAACAAAGGAATACTGCCCGATATGTCAGAGGCAATGTACTAATGAGGACAGCTCAATCGAATATGATAGGTGCAGAGAAAAGACCCACGAGAACTGTGCTGGCCTAATTGGTCAGGAAGTCAAAGACCTTGAAAGAAAGAACAGGAAACTGATATGGCTGTGTGAAATATGTAAACCTGAGGCACTGGACATGAATACATCCTGTAGGGTGGTAATAGCCACCCTTGCCGAAAAGGTCGAGGACCTAACACAATACATCAAAACCCGACTTCGGGAAAACATTGAAAATCAGATCAAAGAAGCAGTATGCAATGCATTAAGGAAACCAGACATCGATCAGAACACAAAAACCGTAATCTCCGATAAAATCGGCAAAGCCAACAGTATCCAAAGTGAAGAAATAGTGGAGACAGCAGCAGAGGGCAGAAACCCAAACAACACTGAGCATAAGGATAACAACCATGAACAGGAAAAACAAGAAAGCCCAACGGCGAACACAGGAGTGAAGGATCACACAGCAACACTGGTTACAGGAGAGAAATCACCAGCTGATCTGCTAAATGTAGGAAAGAACGTTGGAACCACCGATAGCAGCCCACAAGACGAAGTCCAAAACGAAGAGAGGAAAGAAAAAGAAGAGATGTCTGACGCAAATCAAACCAAATGGACAGAAGTAGTGCAGAGGCGTCGTGTGCCAAGGGATCAACGCACCCCAACCCAGGAAGAAAGCGTACTCAGAAGGGAATATGTGAAAGGCACCAGACAAGGAGTTACAAGACTGAAAACTGCAGAAAAGAGTGCGTGGCTTTATGTCGCAAAACTAAGCCAAGACACTTCCCCAGAGGACGTAACTGCGTATCTAAAGGAAAATGGAGTGGAAATAATGAGCCACTGTGACGTAGTGAACCAGAAAATTGGCAGCAGAGCTTTTAAAGTCGGAATTTCCATGAATAAAAGAGATTTGGTCTACAACTGCAACTTCTGGCCTACGGACGTCCACTGCCAGCCCTTTCGGCAACCATGCAAGTACAGAGGCCCGCGCCAGCAGGATGAGGATACTAACGTGGAATGTGGAAGGGCTGCGAGGTGCAATGAAACTCCTATCACGAGAAATCCTAAGCGAATATGACATCTGTATTCTCACGGAGACCATGATTAAAGAAGAAAAGAGATTCGACGTCCCCAATTTCTACAATGTTCATGCATATGCGAGGCAGTGCAAGGAGAGGGGAGGACCATCAGGTGGCGTTGCCTGCATAGTTAAGCCTAAAATGTCCCCGATAAAGTTAATATGGAAAGAAGAGGACATACTAGTCGTGGAAACGAAAATCGGTGTAATAGTGGCGGCCTACTTCAATCCCAACCAGATGGCCCTGGACATATTAGACCACCTTGCAGCTGCACTGAATACATTCCCAGGAAGATGAAAGGCTGTCCTTGCCGGAGACTTAAACCGCAGAATGGATCAAGAAAACGCAAAGAGTGAAGAAGTTTTCAGCTATCTAAGCCTAGAGGGTTTTAAAATCCGGAAAAAAACTCATGACTGGACGTACATAGGCCACAACGGTACCAGCACAATAGACATAATATGCACAAGAGGAACACTTGAAACAAGGAACGCAAGTACAATTAAGTCAGAGGGAGCTATTATACGCAAGCACATACCAGTGAGCCTAGAAATAGATGGAGAGGTTTGCGATGGGGGAAACTATAGAAGGTCCGACCAGAGTGAGCAAAACTCTAAACAGAGATAAAATTAGAGAAAAGTTGGAAGACATAGACAAGTTGATGGTAAGTATCCAAGAGAGAGGAATCAACGATGCGGCAGCTTGGATACAAGACTGCATCACCAGCGCAGCAACCACGCCTTCACTTGGGAGAAAGGCTAAATCTTGGTTCGATGAATCGTGTTTTATTCCAAGGAAGGAAACCCTAAGCAAACTCCACAGCAGAAGAACACAACACTGGATGAATACCGACAACACAGGAAAACCTACAAAGAACTTATTAAAAAGAAAAAAGGGACTTCATAGAAGAGACGCAAAGAGCGGTCATTGCAGAAGCAGAAACAGACCCATACCGTGCCCTAAGGCCTAACATATCATTGGAAACATGGGACGAGCATATCAAGAACGTCAACTGTGCAAAGGAGTCTAGACCCAAAACCAGGCCCCAGAAGAACGCGATGTGTCAGAACCCATCACAGAAGGAGAGAGCACCATGGCCATACAGAATAAAAGAAATAATAGATCCCCGGCCCAGATGGACTAAGGAATGAGCATCTAAAACAAACTACTGAGGAACTGGCACCGATATGGACGGTCCTACTAAACAAATGCTTAGAACTCAGGGAAATACCAAACGAATGGAAGAAGTCAACCATCAGGCTACTATACAAAGGAAAAGGGAGTACTGACGACCCAAATTCATACCGGGGAGTAGCGCTGGAATCC
The DNA here is from genome assembly GCA_946902985.2 of Meconema thalassinum. NCBI lineage: Eukaryota > Metazoa > Arthropoda > Insecta > Orthoptera > Tettigoniidae > Meconema > Meconema thalassinum. The sequence continues at coordinate 687,920,937 of OX336389.2, read as the reverse complement.
GCAGCCCTAAAGCTACTAACAGGAATATTGACAGCGAGAATAGACGAACAAATTGACCCAATACTACCAGAAGAGCAATGTGGATTCAGGAAACATAGATCGACAACTATGGCTACAGGAAGCCTATTACGGCACGTAACAACAACACTAGAGAAACCCCAGAGCAAACTCTATGTAGTCTTTGTTGACTTTGCGAAGGCTTTTGACCTGGTAAACAGAAAGCTACTGATAATTAAACTGGAAACACTCACAGATAGATCAAGGCTAACGACCCTTATATCAAACATATTGGCAGAAAACTATATACAAGCGCAGGGCGGAATTGGACAAACAAAATGGATGATACACACGAATGGAGTACTTCAAGGGGACCCCCTCAGTCCCATTCTCTGCAATGCATACGATGCAGGGGACATAATAAAGGAATCGGCAGAGTCCAAACTGTATATAGGGTGTCATTTATGTACTTGAGTACCCTTAAGTGGCGTGTAGGGGATGGGTATAGGATCAATTTGAGATAGGGAACCTGGGGTCGGAATGGCCTCCTAACCCCAGAAAACAGGTTTGTTTCAGGCCCTCCGCCCCTGTAAATAGGGAAGCGCGCCATGTGTTACTGTGAAGTCAGGCACTCTTTCGCTGTCAACGGTCTTGGCGCGACCACCGCTCAACGCTGCGTTAGCCGAGAGCTGCATTGGTGCTTTCTTCTTGCCAAATGATAGTACCGAAGCCGGGGTCACCTTGGCAACGCGCCTCGCCGCTATCCTCTCGGCTAATGCAACATGTGACCCGTAAAGACAGTTAAACGAACACTGCTTGTAGCACTGAAAGTTTTGGGGGGAATATCATCTGTTGATTGCCACTACTTAGAAAGTTAATAGTTCATTGGAGAGAGTTTTACGATGATAGTTGAATCAATTTGCAGTTTTTAGTAATGTTTACTGTAGGCAGAGGTGCCCAGTTAGACGGTTACTAGTGACGTCAAAAATTCAAACAGTAGGGGATGATATTAGAATCTTTTGTATGGAGTTTTTCAAGTCTATTGTAGCTCAGTTCATACTTCACATTAGCCAGGCTATTCAATTACACAAGTTAGATTCCCTCGAGGCCCAATTTGAGATGGATTAATAGAGCATATGGGGTGATCTCATAAAGTTTACTGGGTTTGAAGTTTAAAAGATTACATGAAATTCCCACGATGGCTGAAACATAGTTATAGCATTCAGCAGTGAAATTCCTTTGGTGGAAATGATATCAAGACAAGTAAGGCATTATCAGTAAAATGTGCTTCTTCTAAAATTGGTAACTTGCCTGATAAGTAAAACACGATGAGGTTCAAAACAGCATCAAGCGGATAAATAGCTGTCAATTACTTATCTTTTTCATATTGAGTTGCAGCAGCTGAGTGCGAGAAGCACCATTTTAACTAAATGTCGGACGAAATCACATGCTTCTGAGAGAGGTCTGAAAGGAGCGTGTTAGCTCTGTTAAAACTGACTGACGAGTGAACGAACACACGGGGAGCACAATCGGCGAGGCGAAAAAGGAGAGGGGAGCGGAAGGGGAAATGACGTATGAAATACCAACATCAGAATAAATAAAGAATGTATGTAGGGGGGAGTGACGGGTTTAAACACACAGCCTACTTTCCTGGGAACATTGCCGATATCTCTCGAACCCATGGTCGGATTTTAACAAATGAGGTGTCGTTGGACTGGAGCTGACGGGGGCTTTGCTATGGACCACGTATTATACTTTTCAAAAAAAATTCAAAATTTTTGTTTTTGAAAGTAGGTGATAGTTTGAAAACCGAACATGATAGAATATTGTGCCATGGTTGAAACGAATGTTACTTATGTCCTTTATATTTAATAAATAAACGTTTTTATTTTAGATGTTTTTCTTAAACAGTCCAATTTTGAAATTCCTATAATTTGGAAACTAGGAATTTTACAAAAAAGTTTGTTTGACGTAAATGAATGGTCCCTACCCCCTCTCCCCTCAAAAAATTTCAAATCTCTAGGATAAAAACTTGTAGTAGTGTGGTAGTGTTCGTTCTCCTGCATCCCCTACTTTCATATAAGGGGGCGTGGTGCCTCAGCGGTCTAGCTGTATGCCTCTCACCAAGGCGGTCCGGGTTCGATTCCCGGTCAATGCATGTGAGATTTTCGAAGTGAAATGCCATGTCCTGTGGTTCGGATTCCACGTAAAAAGGAGGTCCCGTGGCTCATGATCTCAAGATTAACGGTCACGTTAAACTACAAGCTTCCTTTCCTTTCCTTCCCTTCATATAAACTTTGCCGATATCTCCCGAACGCATGATCGGATTTTAACGAAGGAGTTACTGTTGGCGTTGGGGTGACGTTCTCTTGGCTATGAATGTGTGCTGGTATTTTTTTTTAATTTGAAACTTTTTGTTTCTTGGATTGGCGCTATTTTGGAAACGGTGAATTTTGGAAAAACGTTTGATTGACGTTAATGTAAGTTGGGTAAGCTCTCTAGGCGGACAGCAAGTTTCAAGGGTGTAGGAGGAAAACAAAATGATAGCCTACATTCTCGCGAACATTGGCGATAATTGGCGAACGGATGGTCGGATTATAGCAAATAAGGTGTCGTTGGACTCGAGCTGATGTCCCTTTCCTATAGACTACTCGTTCTATTTTTCTAATTTCTTTTGAAAATTGTTGTTTTTAAAAGTAGGTGATAGTTCGAAAACCAAACATTCTAAAAAGTGTTGTATGGGCTTAAAAGAATGGGCTATATGTCCTTTATTTTTTGTAATAATTTTTTTTATTTTTTGAGATTTTTGAAAACACTTAAATTTTGAATTTTTACTATTTTGGAAACTAACAAGTTTACAAATAAGTTTGTTTGACATAAATTAAAGGTCTCTACCCCCTCGACCATGAAAATAAATGTCAAGTCTCTAGGTAAAGAACTATGCATTTCATTTTTTTAAATCAATGAGTGTTTGTAGACAGAGAGCCGGTAGCGCTTGACGTATGTTACAACGAGGCTATGACTGGCCATGGTGAATGCAGGAAATGGCTATTTCGACGGGGCAGCAGGGCGAGGGAGCGCTTTTTGATATTTTGTTATGACGAACAAATGAAGGTGAATATTTTGAAAATCCCTTATGGCGATCTCGATGACCGTGCACGGAAGAAATGAATCGCTATTTAGGCAGGACGGCTTGGGCTGCTTATTACGGTTGGTTTTGGGACATTTCCTATGACGGTTGGAGGCGAATATTTGAAAATGTGTTAAAGTGAGCTAGGATTTTTTACCCTGAAGGGGATCTTTAACATGCTAGTAAACGGTAATAAGTGAGACCACTGTCTGGCAGAGCGAATGGTTGTAGAATAAGGAAACCAATAACATTCGCTCGACCAAGTCAGGTGCATGCACGCAAAGAGCCAAAACGGTAAGGTCATTGGCCTGAAATGTTATAAACTAAATATTGAACTGGGTAAAGTCATGTGTTTTAGGGTGAAAGTATGTGGTTAACATGATCATGTATTGAGGATGGCCGCTTGCTAGTAATTATTATTACAGTAAAATATTTAATAATAATAATTATTATTATTTTTTTATTATAAAAATAATAATACACGTTTTGAATGCTACAGAACTGTGTTGCTTGCTCGCACTCAATACACGACCTGGCCAGGCCTTGTCAGAGCGACTGCTGATAAAACAAGAATGTCTACGTGGGCAGGAAGTAAAGGGTCAGGTTACTTGGCTGGTAGAGGCTAGCAGGTCTGTCGTTTAAACAGACCTGGTAGAGGCTAGGAAGTCTGGCGTTTAAACGGAGAGACCGCCATTTTGGTTCCTAGACTGCCGTACTACCGATGTATAAGAGGCAGCCATTTTGGTTCCTTATTAAAAACATGAAACTAGTATAAGGTACACGAATCTTATTCAGATTGAGGAATGTGAAGAGGCGTGGGAACACGTGTGAGAGAGACAACATTTCAAGGTCAAAACGCTGAGAAAATGCAACTCTCTCTGTTGCTAGGCTAACTGATAACGATTGCGTTAGTGCCATTTTAGCAAACGGACGTATACAGTAGAGCTCTGAACTGAACTTTGGAAGAAAAAATCCTTTTATTTTTTGGTAAGTACCTATGAATGATTATTTTAAAAATGTAATGCTAATGAACCTTTCACTTGTAGTTATTGATAAGGTAATTAATGATTTTATTTAATTATTTATCTGTTTGCAGATAACCGGTATACCTTACATGTCTGAAATACAAGAAACCATTGCACTTTTGACCCCACTAAAAGGAAACAGCAACAAGCAAGTGCATGTGAAGGTGAGATTATTTTTTTAAACTAAATGTTTCATTTCTTTGTTTGATATTATATTATTTTATTTCATGAAATGCATTTATTAACCTGAATTTAGGTATTTATAGCGGTTTATTTTGTTTAATTATTTATTTTTAGAAACTTGGAAAGAAAAGCTTTACCGCCTTAGCAGTGACTGAAAACCCGTGACGCAGTAGAGTGCAACCATTGTTTCCAGGCAGTGAACTATTGAAAACTCAGGTAAGTCTAACTTAAAAATGCTATTCCATTTTACCTCTAATGAAAAACACCTACACAAAAATATTCATTACCTGTACATGACTGGGACAATGATTGCTTTCTTGATTAATGGCTATGTATTGGCAAACGGTACAAGACCATATTGGATGTTCTAAAAACAAACATTTAAATTTAATTTATGGGTGATTCCCTATGGACTCAACGAATATCCACAGGTTTGGGCAAGATAATTTGGGCTAAACGACATGACATTAATTTTTTGGTTTATATATAGGTTAAAGGGGATGTAAATGACTGCAGATTTATGAAAAAAAAAGAAAATAAGTACATGGGTTACTGTTAGTGCCGACATACAGTTTATTATAATTTTTATGGTGTTTTGATATATTAATGCCAATTAACGTTAAAGTTTTATTTACAAGTATTGATTGATTGATTGAGTGATTGGTTATTTTGTTTGCTTTTAGGTGTCGTCATGCGCCATTAACGTAATGAACAGACAGTGAACAAGCATACATTGTGCTTTAAAGTACTCTGTGCAACGTTAATAACTTACAATAAGAAAAAGTTTTATTATAACACATGGCGTTAGTACCAAATACAACAAGTGAGCAAGTTGGTTTACCACGTGGGTTAAATTTAAAATCAGAACATGACCGTTGGTTAACATTTGAATCCTGGCCTGTAGGCTTTTTGTCGACACATGAACTTGCAAAAGCCGTTTTTTTTACTTGAACCGAGAAGATGTGGTGCGCTGTATGTTTTGTCGTATTGAACTTTCACACTGGGAAGAAGGGGATGATCCCTTTAGAGACCATTTGCGATGGTCTCCTTGTTGTCCTTACATGCTTCGAAAACAAGTGGGTAACATACCTGTGTATTCATTTTACCGAAACACAAGACCATTGGCCGCTACTTACGTTGCTGAATCACAAATAAATAATAATGATGCATTACCAGCCAACAACGGTAGTGTCGATATATGTGGTCCATATGCCATAGACAGTGTTGAATTGGCGTGTGCTTTTGAAAAATTGGGAGTTTGCAAGACTAAAGCACTAGCACACCCAGAGTACAGCTCTGTTGAAAAACGTTTAGAATCTTATAAAATGTTTGGCCATTAATATTAAAGCACCTTACAAAACAGCTAAATGAAGCTGGATTTTTTTTATACTGGTGAAGGGGATAAAACAATATGTTATTATTGTGGATTTGCTTTAAAGGGTTGGCAAATGACTGATGACCCTTTTGTGCAACACGCTCGTTGGTTACCTAACTGTAGATACATGGTGTTGCTTGAAGGTCAGGAATTTGTGAACACTATTCGTAAATAAAACGTGATTGCAGCACACGAGATAAAAGTGCCTTTAGAGTTAGAACACGCGGAGCAAATACAGGAGGCTGAAAAAAAGACTTGTCTCACGAACAGATAAAAAACTGTGACCAACAATTATGTAAAATTTGTTATCAAGATGAACTAGGTGATGTATTTTTGCCTTGTGGACACATGATAGAATGTGTCAAGTGTGCATTAGAACTTAACACTTGTGCTATATGCAGAAAAGTAGTATCTGCTACAGTTAGGGCATTTCTTGCATAAATAGTATAGTTCATTAGCAATGCATAGTGCAAAATACCTATATGCAAGATATTATTACAAGCTGTTTTAGAGTGTAATAGATATGCTTTTGTTTTGTTTATAGACTACTACAATGAATATTTTGAATGCTGTTGGACAAGCATGTGGCTTAGAGACAAATAAGCTCTGCGAATTGCCAACGCATATTCCATTTCAGATTATCAAGATTCGGAAATTAAAAACAGCCTATGGTGATCGTGTACATTGTGTATGCGAAAATGTTGAGACATTTCCACCTACACGATTTAATGATATGACGGAGAGTGTTTTTGATGAAATGAATAATGCTGTGCAACCTGTACACTTAATTTATGAAGGTTTTAAAAGCAATAGGTGCATGGTCCGTTTTAATTAAATAAAAAACAAATGTGAAATAATAATGGAAAAATATAAGTGATGACAATAGACTGAAATAAAAAAAATATGTGTACAGAATAATAATGTTTTAGTTTTTAGCATTGTCTTTAAAAATATTATGATGAACCCAAAAAAATGTACTGTATATAAAGTTTGTAAATAAATGCAAATGATGTTACAATGCTGTTTTATTTTCTACAAAGTTACAATATTTAACATTGCAAAGTATACATGATTATGACAATAAATGCATACTTAATACTTAATACTATACTATGCTCCCCCTTTTGCTCTCATATTAATGCCAACTCTTATAACTATGAGTAGCAGCAAAATGTAAATGGAATAATATTTCTGATAATGTTGAAAACAAAAGTCCTGAGGTCCTGGGTTTGATTTCCCACTGTTCATGTAATTATTATTGTTAACGGTGCTTTGGAAATTCCACCTTAAAAAATGAATCCACATGAATATTCTTTTAACTGTTGTTATTATTATTATTATTATTATTATTATTATTATTATTACCCAAGTCTCTTTACTAAAATTTAATTCATGTGTATTAGTTAATTTGAAAGCCTCAACAACCAGCCATGGTTGCTCCAACTTTTTGCTCTCATATTTGCTCCCACGTTTTGCTATCCCATTTGCTCTCACTTTTGCTCACACTTTTTTTCTCTCACTTTTACTCCCATATTAATGCCAACTCTTATAACTTCAAGCAGCAGAAAAATGTAAATGGAATAATATTTCTGATAATGTTCAAAACAAAAGTCCTGAGGTCTTGGGTTTAAATTCTCAACTATGGTTGTCAGCCAATGAGTTACAGTACAGAAAACTTTTATTTTTGTGTTGTTTTGTATGATAATTTGCCCATCTCGCGGTGTAGTGGCTAGTATACTTGGATGTTATCCCAGAAATTTTGGGTTCCAACTCGACTATGCCCAGAATTTAATTCTTGATCTGTGAGTTGGAAGGTTAGGTTAGGTGACGTTAGGTTAGGTGAAGTTGGGTCAAGTTAGGTTAGGTGAAAATAGGTGAAGTTAGGTTAGGTTAGGTTGGATAACGTTAGGTTAGGTTAGGTTAGGTTAGGTTAGGTGAGATTGTTTTAGTAAAACACCACATTTGCCCCCACTTTTTACTCACACACTTTTCTCCCACTTTCTGCACCAACTTTTGCTCGCTCTTTTTGCTCTCACTTTTTGCCCCCACTTTGGCCTTCACTTTTGCTCCCACTTTCTGCTCTCATATTTGCTCACCCTTGTTTGCTCCCACTTTTGTTAACACTTTTTGCTCCCACTTTTTTGCTCCAATTTTTGCTCCCACTTTTTGCTCCCATATTTGCTCCCAATTTTTTTGCTCTCATATTTGCTCCCAATTTTGCTTACACATTTTTCTCCCACTATTTTCTCTCACTTTATGCTCACACTTTTGCTTTCACATTTGCTCCCACTTTTTGCTCCCATACTTGCGCCTACTTTTTTTCTCTCATATTTGCTCCCACTTTTGCTTTCACATTTGCTCCTACTTTTTGCTCCCATACTTGCTCCTACATTTTTTGCTCTCATATTTGCTCCCTCTTTTGCTTACACTTTTTGCTCCCACTTTCTTTGCTCCCACATTTGCATCCATATATGCTCGCACATTAAACTCTTGTTCTTATTACCAAGTTGTCTTTACTAGAGCTTAGTCTATGCTTGACAGTTGATATGGAAGTATCAGTGACTAGGTATGATAAGCCTCATGCATTCTATAAAGGATATTCATATATTGTGAAACGAACCAATAAAAATGGAACTGTTATTTGGCGTTGTTCAAAACAACGTTCAAAACAATGTCGCTGTGAGCTAAAAAGTAAAAATAGTGAGGTTTTAAGTGTCAGTGATCATCAATGTAGTGTACTACATGAAACATTATTGCTGTCAACAGAAAATCATAAAAATGCTAGAAAGCAAGTGCTACAAAACAATACTACTACTGAAAATAATTCAATGTTCAAAAAACCCTTAACATTATCAAAAGACACGCAGACTCTACATGAAGACACTGTAGAGGAAGAGGAAAAGGAACAGGAACAGGAAGAGGAACAGGAATATTTAACTGGTTTAGTGATGTTGAGGATAATGTTGAGGATAATAAATATGCTGCTTATGATTATTGTTACGTGCAAAGCCCGTCCCAACGTTATTAAAATGTATCTCCCCTACATCTACATGTGTGTTCCCGACCTTTAATACGCCCGCCCAGATGGCTTGGTTGGGCATCTATCGGCTCCTCTAGCCGGAGTTGTATCTTCGACCACTAGAGTGTGTGAGTGGTGTCTTCTGATCTCGTCTAATCGAAACATATTTGAAGGATTTTGTATTCTACGTCATTGAACAAAAGACTATATATACATCATGCCGCCAAAATAATTATATAATCTGCACATTGTTATTCGATGTGTCAATCTGTGATTGGACAATTTAATTAACATTAATGCACTGCGGCTTTTGACTTTGGAGTCTCCGCCATCTTGGCATCTTCTCAGTCTGTCGTCAAGAAAGCAACAAGCGAGTTGGTCGTGAAAGGTGTCGCCGCTGCTGGGGGCTTGGCCCCTAGCCTCTACGAAATATGGATATATTAAAAAAAAGGAAATGCCTGTGCTCCTAGGCTATAATTTCATAACTTGCCTTGAAGATGACGTGTGATCTGTTTATTTTACTGGCTACAAGAAGAAGAGCCTCGTGGGTGATCGAAGCGGGATGTGTGAGCTAACGCAGCCATATTGAGGCAGTTCATATCTTTTACATTATTTAAAATGTGTTAGTTTTTTGTTTCCTTGTGTCTCCATTTAGGAAGGATTTTAAGGTACGTTATTATTGAATATATATATATATATTGTTATGGGAGCTCCGTTATTGGCCATATATTTATGTTTTTATTTTGTATTTTATTTCGTGTTCCAGGCCTAATATTTCTGTTTGTTAATGTTACCTGATATGTAAATATTTCCTTTTTCTGTGCCTTCCGGAGACACGTACCTAGTTATCGTACCTGGTAAAAAAAAATATTTAGTTTATTTTCTTTTGGTAATCTTAGGGATTGCTCTATTATTAATTTGATTTACGATCCGTTGCAGCCTAAATTGCCTTGTGTCAATAGGGTTAAGGCGTAATTCTTTCCTCCATTTCTGTTCTCTCTGGTGTCGTTTAAATTTAAATGGTAATTGTTTGCCGTAATTCGACCGGACATGCGGTCGTCTATTTGGTGGCCATGTTTGTTTTTTGTTTTGCCCGAGTGCATTCTGGTCTATGGAGTGTAGTTCTCTGGGCGTCGAGCGGGACACTCAAACGTGTTGTGCTGGTAGATCAGTATGTTTTTTGTTAATCTTATTGGTTTAGCCTTGTGTTTTTGTGAGTGTTCCTGAGTTTTCTTTCGTCATGAAAGTTTTAGTTTTGTGAATTAATTTTATTTTATTAAATTTTGTTTACTTTTCGTTTTTCCTCGTGGCCTTGATGTCTGCATGTCGGGTCGGTATTGCGTACCTTAGTAAATTATCAAGCCCTTTCTCATTTGGTAATACCTGTATTCTGGTTTTCTATCTTTTGGGCTTTATTATTTTAATTTTAAATTAAATCTTTTCGTTTTTGCTTTGCTTTGCCTACTTATGTAATTTAATTATGTTGGCCTTAAGCCATGTGCATCACCAGAGAGAGGTTGTTGTAGCAATAGAGTTTCCTTTTTATGATTTTGTTAAATTATATTTTTCTTGCCCCCTGTTGGTAATTAAATGTTCTTTTAAAATATTAAGTAACTGTTGTGGCATCATTTCGTCGGTGGCAGTCCTGTCGGTTATCGGACTGTGTCTGTAGACGAGCCTGTGCGTTTCCCTCTTCTCCACCTTCTTCCATCTATAGGTGTTCTTCTGTTGGGGGATGTCTTCTGGCGGTGATTTTGCAGTTAGCGATGCGGACCTCTGAAAAAAGGTAAGTAGGCCCATCCACCCAGGTGTCGCATTGGTAGCAGATCGAGCTCGTGTATCGCTTCTGCAGCTATCCCCTCCCCCATACCCGCAGGCTCATTTATGGACCCTTCTGATGCTGATAGAGCGGTTGCTGATGAGATGTGTCATGTCAGTGCACTTAATGTTATTTAATGCTAATCCTTGTCGTTTGTTCGGTTTCATGTTTGCCTCTGAGTATCCATGTGGTGATATGTGAAGTGTCCTGTTCCAAGCGAGGTTTCTGTGCTGAATTTTATTCTGTTTGTGATGCAACATTCCCGGTGAAAAAGAAGCTTGGTAAGTGACTGGCATGTGTTCTTAGCATGGGAAGTGTGAGTTTCTTGATTTTCTGATAGCCTAAATGCTGCGAGTGAAGGCATCGAGGAACCCTGTCTGAAGCTGTTCGCCCTGTGATTTGTAGTAATTTGTGTTCCTGTTCACGAGCCAAGCAAGCGATGACGTCTGCAGTTCTGGGCAGCATTGTGCATGATTTTGTATAGTATTGTGGCAGTGTTCGAGTGTCAACCTAATCTATGGTGTTGTTAATTGGTAGTTTATGGTATTGTTGTGAAATTGTAAACTGTCCTCGTAATTCCTAAAATTTGTTTCTTTCTGTATTGTCTGCCTGCATTCTGTGTTTTTCAAAATGGCCGACAATAATAGTGCTTTTGATTTGATTGACTTAAGAGATAACCTAGTGAATTTGGAGCGTTCTTCTGGGGTTGAACGTGAATCACCTCTGTTTACTAGGTCTGAGGTTTTGGGATCGATTACTGGTAGTGGTTTGCCTGCCCCTCTATTGCCTACTTCTGGCTCGTCCAGACCACTTACCCCTGGATACGGTCATTCTTCTCATGTTAGGTCACCTAATGACTTCCTGGGTCCGGTCGACCCATTGCATTCCAGTTTTTTCTCTGGCAATGCAAATGTTTTGTCTCCTGTAGAGGGTGTGCGAGCGAGCTACCCTGGTAATAATGTCTCTTTTCCGAATGCTACGTACTTGCCTACCGTTGATTATGGGTCGATTCCTCACCCTATTTCTGGTTTCTTAACTAAGTTGAAGAATTTCAACCTAGATGACGTTACCCAGGTGGTCCTATTTTTAAAGCAAGTGGTCGAATTGGGTAACCATGCCTCGATTTTTGGAATGTCGGAAAATCAGATTTTCCAACTGTTGTATCCTGTTGCATCCGGTATGCTGCGCGACAAGCTGATTGAAGCTATCCACCTCCGCATGTCCTTAGCCATGTTCATGAGGGAAGTGTTGAGGTTTTTTGTCCCTGCGAGTGCCCTTAGTACTCTCGAGCAAAAGTTCTTACATCGTGTCCAAAGGTTGGACGAGTCACTTAGCGACTATGTCAGTGACATTAAGGTACATGCCCAGGTATTTGCATCCCCTTTAACTGAACGACAATTGGTGTCGTCTATTGTAAATGGGTTTTCGCCTCAATATAGGTCATACATGACTATGTGTACCAGGCCTTCGTCATTTGTCGAGCTGAAACAGGTCGTTATAGAGGCTATGGCTGTGAAACATGCAGACTCCCTTCGTGTAGCTAATGTTCCTCCTCCTTCCTTGATGTCTCGTCCCCCTCCTTCCTTGATGTCTCGTCCCCCTCCTAAGGTTATGTTTCATCCTAGACCCAATGTTAAGTGCCACACGTGCGGTGGCGTGGGGCATGTTAAGAAGGTGTGTCCGAATAACCAAGTTGTGTATCGCCAATGACGGGATATTTTGGAGACCAATTCGGGTGTTACTTCTATGGATATTTCTGTGCATGAGAATTTGGGAAAACCGTGTGAAGTTTCTGGTCGCCCTACTAATGAAAATCTTGATAACCCTTTGAAAACTAAATCTTCACGTGCTAATTCTGCTTATGTCTCTGACCTACCTAACCTGTCGGTGAGCAATGTCGTGGCAAGTCAGCCTAATTCTAAACATAATGTGAAACCTGTGGTGCGGGTGTCCTCGTCATCTAATTGTAATCGTTTTAGAGTGAATAATGATTTTGGAATTTCTCTTGTGGGTAAGGGAATATCCCCGTTTATTGAAATTTGTGTTAACTACGAGCCCGTTTCTGCATTGCTTGATTCTGGTAGTGTTGCATCCTTTATAAGCGAGGTCTGGTTTTTAACTATGAAGAGTGTTTGCTATCTACCTGAGTTAGAGCCTAACAATGAATCTTTTATTTCGGCAAATTGTTCAAACATAAATATTTTGGGTAGTATGACAGTCAAAATCCATATTCTAAATTTTTCTTGGAAGTTTAAATTTTTTGTTGCCAGAAATCTTTCTTGTTCTGTGGTCATTGGAGCTAATTTCATGTCCCACGTTGGTATGCTTCTTGATTTTGGTGCTCGCAACTTATGGTTTAAGTTTAATCCGCAAATTAAATTATCGTTTAACCCGGTTTTATCTTCTCCTGCTGTCAATTCAGTTAGTGAACCTGTGACTATTGAGGATCTCGATCTGGAAAATTTAACGAGTCTTCAAAAGGATGCCATTAAGAGGTTATGTCAGGAGTATAGTGATGTATTTACTGACAAGTTGGGTGTAACCCATTTGATGGAATAAAAGATTGAGCTAACCGATTCTGTGCCGGTGCGTTCCAGCCCGTATCGCCTTGCCCCGCCCAAGATGGCTGAACTTCGGAAGATTATTGACAAGATGTTGGAAGAAGGTGTAATCCAACCTTCTATCTCTGCCTACTCATCCCCTGTATTCTTTGTGCCAAAACCTAACGGTGGTTTTCGGCCGGTGGTCGACTATAGGGCTCTTAATCAAAAAGTTGTTTTACATTCCATCCCTTTGCCGGATCTTCATACATGCTTTAGTTGGTTTCACAACGCGAAGATGTTCACGATCCTCGATTTGAAATCTTCTTACTTCCAAATTCCCCTCTCTCCGGAATCCAGGCATGTTACTGCTTTTTCCACTGACTGGAACCTGTTTGAGTATGCCCGTGTCCCGTTTGGACTATCCACCTGAGCCGCTGTGTTGAGCAGACTTCTGGACAAGGTGTTTTCGGAAATTAAATTCAAATTTGTGTACCACTATCTTGATGATGTGGTGATCTATCCTGAGTCCTTCGAGGAACACGTTGATCATCTGAAGGTTGTACTTGATCGGTTGCGTGACGCTGGGCTTACCGTCAAATTGTCCAAGGTTTCCTTTGCCAAGCCCAAAATTTCCTTCTTGGGTCATATTGTTTCCGAATCTGGTATCTCCGTGGACCAGTCTCGTACGCAGGCCATCAGAGATTTTAAACCGCCCAAGAACGCCAAGGGTGTTGCTCGTTATATTGGTATGGTGAACTTCTTTCGTAAGTTCATCTGTAACTTTGCCGACCGTGCTGCGCCTCTAAATCAATTACGCAAAAAGGCTGTGAAGTTTGAGTGGGGTCCCTCTCAGCAGGCAGCCTTCGAAGATCTTAACCCCTTCAGACCTGGTGCACATTTCAATGTACATCACTTTTCAGGCTATATTCTTAGACCCCAGAAGGATTTTTGATGCTTAGTTACTCTTTGAATATTGCAATTGACATCCTATATGAGGTACACAACAGTTGGTGCTGTCCTCTGTGGGCAGAAATGTGTATTTCGCATGACAACAAAGAAGATGGAGGAACCATGGAAACATGTTGCAGGTAAGCCTCACATATTTTTCATACAAATAGGATTTTAGCCACAATATTGATCCTGGTTTATTTTGCTAAATGATCAAATAGCTTTAACAAATGAAACACTGAAATGCTGCCCATTTTACATTTCATAATACTTGTATTTCATGTGACAGAAGTTCAATGTACATTGTAATGTACATCTGGTTCCAAGCTATGCCTAACTGCTGTTACCTCAAATTGTTACTATCTGTTTGTCTCGTAATATAACAGTCACCGTAGCTGTCTTTTTACTTCTACAGTGACCTTATAACAATCACTAGTACTTGCATAATAATATTATTTGTATTTTAATTTTTTAGGCCCTTCAAGATCACAACCGAAGAGGAATGCGGCTCGTGAACGACTTGATCCCGGTGATCCCAATTATGCAGCAACAATTTCAGACTTGCTGGAGAATGGGGAGGCTTCTGATATTGAAGACTTCAATAGTGATGATGAGGACATCATATATACTCCAATACTACCAAAGAAGAATCAGAGGGCAATAGGCAAAGATAGAGTAACCAAGACTGAAGCCCAGCTGGAAGGAGAGGAAGAAGAGGAAGATGTGCATGACGAAGTGGAGGAAAATGTTGAAGATGAAGATGGTGAGGAACCACAAGGCAATGCAATAAATAATTACATAGATTTTCTGACGGATAAGTCTCAAATCAATTAAAAAGTCTATACAGAATTTTCATCAGGTCTGTAAAATGGACTCTAAGAAAATTGTTCACTTCATTGATTTTGCACTGACCAATAGCTGGCTTGAGAATCGAAAGGACTGTGAGACGCTCGGCATACCACGGAATAAGGTGCTTAACTTGTTACATTTTAGAACGAGAGTAGCTGACGGTCTCTTAAAATTAGGAAGAAATGTACAATTGGAACGTCGAGGGAGTCCAAGCTCTTCACCCAAATCACCACTACCTACACAGTCACGGTCGGGTGCAGAGAAGAGACCAGGAGAAGATGTCCAGTATGACTACACAGACCATAAGCTCCATTTTGATGAAAAGAAAGAAGCAACAAAATGCAAGAAACCGGACTGTAAAGGGAGAACACACGTTTACTGTGACAAATGCAATGTACATCTCTGCTTTACCAGTAAGAGGAACTGCTTTGCACCATTTCACAGGAAATCAGTAAAAAAACGAAGCTTAACTGATTAGTTTATTCGTCCTGTGCATTTTTTCAAGTAAAAGTGTCTTAGTTACTGCGCATTTCAATATATATAAATATGAATGTTCATATTCACATATATCTAAAATTTCACTATTTACTGATACCCAGGACCATTTGTACATTATAATGTACATGCTGAAATTTGAATAAAATATTTTAGAAAATCACAAATTCTTATATCAGTGTGTTATTTATGATCCATACAATGTGTTTTTAATAAAAAATAATTTTTGTCTATAGTAGAAAAAATTCAGGTCTGAAGGGGTTAAGCTTGCGCTCTCTAACGCCCCTGTATTAGCCATTAAGCATTTTGGGAAGCAGTTCATTGTGCAGACTGATGCGTCTGGTCGTGGTGTTGGTTGTGTCCTACTGCAAGAGTCTGATCTGGGTAGGAAACCCATTGCATACGCTTCTTGTACCTTAACGGACGCAGAGAGAAAGTATTCCATATATGAACTTGAGGGTTTAGCAGTGTTGTTCGCCCTGGATAAATTCCGAATGTATCTTGAGCACACTCAGTTTCTCCTCGAGACCGATAACCAGGCCTTGAGCTGGGTGTTAGGGAAACCCCGTAAAACTGGTAGGATTGCCAGATGGGCAACTAGGATCCTGTCATTCCAGTTCACGGTCCACCATATTCGTGGGTCTGAAAATGCGGTAGCTGATTCATTAAGCCGCATGTATGAGGAAACATCCGAAGAGGATATTCAAGGATGTGTACCCGTAAACCTTGTATCACCTGTAAATTATGTCAATGTCGTTCTCAGAAATTCCCATGTGCTTTTTGAAGATGTGAGGAGATTCCAGAAAGAAGATCCCTCCTTATCTAGCCTAATTGACCGAATCAATTCTGGTGAAGTGATCAAGCCCTACTCTCTAAAGGATGGTGTATTGTGCTGTTCGTCTCGTCATGACCGTCTACCTAAAATTGTGCTCCCATCGGTCCTCATTCCGGAAATCTTTCGTTACTATCACGAATCTCCTATTGGTGGCCACCTAGGAGTATTCAAGACCCGAGCTAAAATCAGACAGTTCTTCATTTGGCAAAGTATGGATGGCGACATCAGGAGGCTCATTAGAAATTGTGCTTCATGTAATATTAGCAAACCTCCGGTTTCTACTAAGGTTGGTCTGTTGTCATCTGAACCGGCATCTAGACCCATGGAGAGGCTTTTTATCGACCATGTTGGCCCGTTCCCTCGTTCTGTTCGGGGAAACCAATTTGCGCTTGTTTGCACTGACGGTTTCACCCGGTTTAGTTGGATATTTCCCACCAGACAGGCTACGACCAGTTCCGTCATAAAGTGTCTTAATTCCATATTTTCATCTTTTGGGCCATGTCAGTTCCTGGTGTCAGATAATGCCAAGTGCTTTGTATCACATCAGTTCCGTCAATTCTTATTTGATTATGCTATTTCGCATGTAACCACCACTCCCTATTTTCGTAAACCGTCTCTCGCTGAGCGAGTCAATCGTAATCTCCGTTCTGCTCTGATTGCTTTCCACCACGACAACCATTCCAAGTGGGATTCTAATTTGCATTGGCTCAATTTTGCTTTCAACACCGCCGTGCATGAGAGCACGCAAGCCTCCCCTTTTTCGTTAATGTTTTCGTTTATGGCTAATTCTCCGTTGTCTAATCTGTGGAACCTGCACGATCTCCTTCCAGACAGTTTCACGCCCGAGGATATGAGGGCGAAATTCGACAATGCTAGAGAGTGTATTAAGATATCACATGACCAACTTGCCAAGCGATACAGTGCCTGTCGCAAGCCAACTGATTTGGAAATTGGTGATGTTGTGTACGTCCGCAATTTCGAGCCCAAGGGCGTCAGTAATCTAGTTTCTAGCAAGTTGACCCCTCGCTTCAAAGGCCCCTGTTATGTAGAGGCATTCTTGACTCCTGTTACTCTTCTTATTCGAAACCCTAAGGCCAACAAAATATCCAGAGTGCATCTGTCGCACATAAAACGAGGTGGAGAAATTTGTAATGAGGAAATGCTACCATAAATTTGTAAACTGATATTTTGTATAATTTAGAGTATCCCTAACTTTCATTGAAGCCTTCAGGCATCTGTTCCTTCTGGAATTTTGAATTGGATATGCAAACTCTACTGGGATACAGCTTGTAACTGTTGGGTAATTCCCATTTAATGATAAAATGTTAACATCGTGTAATAGCCTACCTTTGTAAAATTGTAACTAATTTTGATGTTCTCGTAGAAGATGCTTGCATGTAAGTTGGACTCGGTGGGAGACCCAACTCATGGTGATCTTGTATACCTGTTTCCTTGGGAATTTGAGTGGACATTCCTCTACCGTAGCTCCTTCTGAATGTATAGTCGTTCAACTAGTGAATTCTAGAAAAGTACTTCTAGTCTGTTAAAAAGGTAACCTTGTTAATGAAATATTGTAAGCACGGATCTAGGTCATGGTCAGGACTTTCTTCATATAAATTCAACCTTGTTTCTCATTTGTAAAATGTATTAAGAATTAGTAATTTCTGTACACTTTTATTTTTGAAATAAGTTTAACTTCTGTTTTGTAAATGGCTGCCCACTCGTCGCATGATATCTTGCACATTGCTTCCACCTACTTCTTCTAAAGCTAACAACATTGGACTTATTGAAAATGTACCTAACGCGTCTCGGACTCTGAAAGCACTGCAGGTGCTGGTGTAATGCGTTTCTGAGGACTTATGGACACAGTGAAGCTGTTAACTAAGTGGTTTGCGAGGTGATCAATTATCCCTTCACTGATAATCTGACCCGGCACTCTTCCTAACCAAAACGATGCGGTTTATCCATCAATTGGAGTTAACTGCTGAACATTATCTTCTGGAAACATGCTTGGTGAATCGACTAGTTATGGAGTACTGCCTATGCCTAGGCATATTCGTGAACGGTGATCACGCTTAAGGGAGGGAGACTGTTACGTGCAAAGCCCGTCCCAACGTTATTAAAAATGTATCTCCCCTACATCTACATGTGTGTTTCCGACCTTAAATACGCCCGCCTAGATGGTTTGTTTGGGCTTATGAACTCGAGGTGGCAGCATCTACCGGCTCCTCTAGCCAGAGTTGTATCTTCGACCGCTAGAGTGTGTGAGTGGTGTCTTCTGATCTCGCCTAATCGAAACATATTTGAAGGATATTGTATTCTACGTCATTGAACAAAAGACTATATATACATCATGCCGCAAAAAATAATTACATAATCTGCACATTGTTATTCGATGTGTCAATCTGTGATTGGACAATTACAATTAACATTAATGCACTGCGGCTTTTGACTTTGGAGTCTCCGCCATCTTGGCATCTTCTCAGTCGGTCGTCAAGAAAGCAACAAGCGAGTTGGTCGTGAAAGGTGTCGCCGCTGCTGGGGGCTTGGCCCCTAGCCTCTACGAAATATGGATATATAAAAACAAGGAAATGCCTGTGCTCCTAGGCTATAATTTCATAACTTGCCTTGAAGATGACGTGTGATCTGTTTATTTTACTGGCTACAAGAAGAAAAGCCTCATGGGTGATCGAAGCGGGATGTGTGTGCTAACGCAGCCATATTGAGGCAGTTCATATCTTTTACATTATTTAAAATGTGTTAGTTTTTTGTTTCCTTGTGTCTCCATTTAGGAAGGATTTTAAGGAACGTTATTATTTAATATATATATATTGTTATGGGAGCTCCGTTATTGGCCATATATTTAAGTTTTTATTCTGTATTTTATCTCGTGTTCCAGGCCTAATATTTCTGTTTGTTAATGTTACCTGATATGAAAATATTTCCTTTTTCTGTGCCTTCCGGAGACACGTACCTAGTTATCGTACCTGGTAAAAAAAATATTTAGTTTATTTACTTTTGGTAATCTTAGGGATTGCTCTATTATTAATTTGATATGTAAATATTTCCTTTTTCTGTGCCTTCCGGAGACACGTACTGTCCCCGATAATCCGGATAGTAGGCTGTCAGAAATCCGCCCCCTCAATCGGATTGCCAATAATCGATTGCACCGGCACAGCTACATCAATGAAAATGGCACTGACAGATACTACCGAGACTAGAGCACAGTAGTTAACATGGAATTATTGTGGAACACACCAAAATATACGGGGGTTCATACTTACCTTTTACTTACCTATTCAATTTAATCTCGGGTCTGGGTTTTCAACTGGATCACTTAATAGTATGCCCTCACAATAACCTCCACCACGATATTTAAAATGAACCAAGTCGGAGACCAGAAAATTTAAACTGCACAATAATTTATTTCACATAAAGAAAAAAAATATTTTAACAAAATTTAATAACAAAATAGTTATGGCTGTCTGAAGCCATTGTCAATGCAACCATGTCCTCCTGTAGGACTGTAGACTTCACATACGAAAATTCAGCTTTCTCTAGCTCAAAAGAACGTAATAATAACAACAATGCACATTGGAATGGATAAGGGAGCTGGGACGAGACATATAGCATTCGTTTCCTTGTTCATGAACTTCATAATTTAGTTCATTGACACACATTTATTAATAACCGCAAGGCCGCTAAGTAGTTGACCTTGACCTCTACCATTCAGTTATCTGGCCACCTGCAATACACCCTATGCAGTGTTGCATGCTTGCTTCGTCAAATGGACGCAGCTGCCTAACCAGTGTCACCATTTGCTGGCCAACGCAGAGTCTAGCTCTCATTCAAAACAATTTAAATGCTCACATCTCAACTCAAATATTATCACGCAAAATTTATACAAGTTCCGTTCACATTGCAATGGATTACTCTGTTAATCTCAAATTTTATTTAAATGTTTATTCCAATTATCGAACTAGCGTTGTTTAAATGTTAATAGCAAAACGCATAATGTTATATCATAGTGTTCAAAAATTATTTATAACATTTAGATTGTTCATAACTTAGTCAAACGACAATTGAATTTTTTTTACACGCCTCTATTAATCCCGTTTGTTTCAAAATATTATTATAGATATTTACATAGTTATTTACATTATTTATATTTTATTTATATTTGAAATACATTAACCACACGTTTATCCGGTTGATATTTTCTTAAATCGTGGTAATATAATCGACCGATGAAGGTTACTTATATTTAAATTTTAGATTCAGGTTTAATAAGATTTAATAATTATTATTTGTGACGGAAACCTCCATTCAAAATCTATAATTCAATCAATTTATCACTCTTGTTAATTTTAACAGTAACTTCACATGAATAATTTTCAATGGACCTGAACAACACAACTCAGCGGAAACATACCTCGCACAAACGCACAAAATTGGCCCATAATTCATCATATATCTCATTATATATGGCATCAAAATCTTCCACAATACACACAAAAAACCTCCACTTATAAATTCATCATCATCATCATCAATATTACTGTGGGAACCTCCTTCACTTATTAAAGGGCATTATTCATCAGCGACTTTTACACGTCCACTGAACTAACGATTATACATCCATAGTTCCTCTTTAAAAATTCTTATATTCATCAATTGTATCGAAAACTGTTATTATATTTAACCTTCGTGGGTTTCATTCATGAAGCGATATGAAGTAAAAATTTGCCAGTCACAAATAAATTTAATAGCAAATACGATTAGACACGCCTCCCTGGTCTATCAAAATGAATTAATCTCATCATAAATATCGCAGTATAAAAATACAATATTCAAGCAAAATTCATTTAACTGCAGAAATAGTCGAATAGAATGCAAATAGACTAGAAAATGCGAACATTATTGTTTCAATCTAGAATTGAGAAAATCTCCTATCAAATGTTCATTACTATAGTGTACTGAATAAATCGTATTCAAAGTTCATATTTCATAAAATTGTCTATAATGCAATGGTATTTCAGAATTGACTAAAAATGTCTGTGTTTCAATCAAGTTCATAAAAACGACTAGTATTTCCAAGATCGTCGATAAAGTAGTAGATTTTAACGCTCTAAAATCTTTTAATCATTCTTCTTTCTTGAGGATGACAGAAAATTGGTCAAAGTAATTTACTGGAAAGAATTACTTTAATAAAACGACACGCTGTCTGAATTCAAACTTGCCATAGAAAATCGTTAACTTTACAGTCAAATCGTGACTACAAGAAGAATTCAAATTCTCGAAAGAATATTTAACTTCAGTATAAACTGATCCAAAATGTTTAAATATGCAAATGACATAATAATGTCTCAATAAATCGAAGAAAATGGCAAAAAGCTGCAAAGTGTACAGAGTACAGAAACATCTAGCAAAAGAATATGGGGCAATCAAATATATGACAGAAAATATGGGAAAGATAGTCGCTCAGATCTCACTAAAATGGCTCAAATAAATCAAGAAACGTTCACGGCTACCTTATCTGTTGGATTGAAGTTCTAGAAGAAAATTTCAAAGAAGACTGCTGCTGGTTCCATTTCACCACAGGATAGATGTGCACCGACCTCGAACCTGGAACCTGCGCCCTCGGAGAATAGAACAGCTTCCTCCTCCGGAAATCGCACTGCTCCGTGTAGACGATAGACATCCTTCTGGCAAAACTCTTCTTTGTGTGCTGGGAAAAACCCTTGCCACTCTTGAAAGTTCCCTGAAGTTCTTGTAGAAATCAGCCATGAAGTTCATTGCAAATATTTCCGCAGAAATGTTCATAATTGTGGAGTATGAATTTATTTCCACTGCCATTTGATGTAATTCAGCGATGGATTACGATGCATGAGTGTAGCTGAATGTTCACTACATGTTCGTCTTTGTAGAATGACGATTATCGAAGCTCCATGTTGCTACTTCACACTACTGATGTATGTCCCAATTGCATTAAAGTTTTAGTCTTCCATCTCCACTTCCATTATAATGTTAGTCGAAAGTACTGCCAGATTGTATAGTTCCATTGTAGAATGTAGCGTGGTATCACCAAATGTAATCTTCAGTATCACGGTTGCAATACACGTGTCTGCCGTAGCGTAGAATGTGGTAGTAAAAGTGCTTCTCAGGATTCGAGAAAAACACTTTTCTCTGCAGTCTTTAAATGCGAATATCTTCTGAAGTATTATAATGAAAAAGTTCAACTTTCGCACACGCCTCAATATTGTAATGCACTATTGAATTAGTATAAATGCAGTAGCTAATTCTTGATAGACAAACTTGTAGAATCGTTTATGTGTGCGCTCCAACTTCGCCTAGTTTTAGTAACAGTAAAATTGCACTGCTGGATACCCAATACTGTTCGATGCGGTGGGCTCTGCCACGCTTGCTTATGACGATATGCTTGTTCTATCAGAACACGAAGTCAGACTATGAAGTCAGAATAAAACCACGAAGTGAGAAGCTCCTCTCTGCTGTGCAAGGCCTTTTATCAACTTTGAAGGGGCGTATCCATCCCTACCATAGCTTCTTCTTCCATCATTACTCGAAGTTCCAACTTTGGCTATTCTTGACGGATTTTCAGATTTCAAAAACATATAATTAATTTCTTCAAAATTCCAAATCAATGCCATAACTGAAAATAGTTTTCCACAATTCTGCATGCCAAAAGTTATTAAATATGGTAGTTTCAGTAATCTCCGTCTCCCTCCAAGCTATCATTCATTGGTTCGAGCCTCTCCTCCAATAGCGTAACTTCTTCCTCAGCACGTTTACTTGCTTCCCTGCGACTGCGTCGTAAATCTAAGATCCTTCTCGAACAAAATCGTGACGTCAGCAAGAATCTAAGCTCAGCCAGCCTACTTGCTCGAGCGTTGCGTCATCCACGCCTACGTCATGAATATACACGTCACAACTATGACGGCCATAACTTTATTCACATATGCCAATACAGCCACCGTGGTCTCAGTATAATTCAATTTACGGGGGCATTCTCCCTTCACCACGTTTTAAAAACAGTTGCAAATTGTTTTTAAACTCTGTTACAAATATCTGAATTCACTTGAACACGAAATTGAATTATTTTTGGCTTACTCTTGGATAATATTTCTTCAAGTTTCCAGCATTGAACTTGCCATATACGACATCATTCTCATCATCATAGAGTTCATAACAGTTGTTTCCATAAGCATTCGTAATTCTGAACGGACCCATAAATACTATTCCAAACTTGGGATAGATTTTCTTACTCACGTCAGCCTTGACAGGTCTGCGTAGTAATACAAGATTTCCAATTTCTAAGGGAGTACCAAAACGTTTTCCAGCTACTCTTTTCAGTCGTTTTTGTGCTGCTCTCTGGAGTTGTTCTTTCGCTCTGTCAATTCTCTGCTGCCTTCCTAGGTCGGGATCTCTAGGAACGTGGTTGAAAAGATTGTCCCACGGCCTTTCTGGGTTTCTTCCTAGATGAAGTGTCATTGGCACCTCTCCTGTGCTCTCCTGCACTGTAGAATTTAGACACTCCTCAATAAGGGGTACAAATCTCACCCAACTAGTATGATCATTCGGACAGAAAATTCGACAAAATTTCGAAAATTCAGCCATGTATCTTTCTGAAGAATTCGATTCCGGATAGCGCACGCTTGAAAATATGTGCTTAATACCAAGCCTTTCCATCTGCAGCAAATTCTAAGGATGTAATCTGAGCTCCATGATCCGATAGTAGATACTCTGGTTTACCAGCTTTTGGAAATACAGCATGTTCCAGTCTGCTTACAACGTTCCTCGTGTTGGCTTTTTGCATGGGACTCATTGTTACAAATTTCGAGAAGACATCCACGGTAACCAACAGGTACTGATTACCCTGGTATCCCTTCGGACAGGGGCCAAATATGTCCGTCGCCATGAGTTCATTCGGTTTAGAGGGAATCATAGCCTTAGGTTTTCCTTTTAATAGAGCGGAAGCATACTTTGCTCTTTGACATTTATCACATGAACGAATGACATTAGCAATGCTGGAACGCATGTTAGTCCAAATAAACCTCTCTTTAAGAGTATCAAGAGTTTTATCCAGACCGGCATGTCCAGTTGCGTGATGAGCTACCCACACTAAATTGACTACAAGTTTAGGTGGCACGACTATTCGGAGCTTTGTATGCGCAGAGTCAGCATACTTACATACGACGTCTCCACTCAAGACAAAGTGTCGTGAATCTCTCTGTGTAGCTGCATAGTCAACATCAGTATTGTCCATGTAACCCTTAAGGAGCCTGTACATTTTCCTGATTGGAGCGTGTCTCTTCTGTGACACACCGATTCGGGCTAACCTCCTAACGGTCTCTTGATCTTGCTGCTCCAATTCTACATGGTGTATCTGCACATTTTTGATAGGGTTACGTGATAAAGCATCAACCAGTAAGTTGTCTTTCCCAGGCTGATGGACAATAGTGGCGTTAAACTGTTGGGTGAACAAAGCCCAACGTGTCAATCTATCACTAGACATGTCAGTTTGCAGCATAAACTGAAGTGCTTTGTGATCTGTAATAATGATAACCTTGTGTCCCAGCAGCATTTTCCTCCACGCTTGCAAAGCTGTTACAAAAGCTAACGCTTCTAGTTCTGTCGTAAAGTAGTTTTCCTCGTGTTTCTTTAATTTCCGACTAGTGAACGCAATGTAGTGCTTGTTGCCTGCCTCGTCTTTTTGGTATAAGACTGCACTAATGCCTATTCTTGATGCATCAGACTCAATATAGAACACCTTCTCAAAGTCTGGGTACTCCAGTTTAACGTTGTTTCTGAGCATCTCCTTTGCTTTCTCAAAAGCCTCGTCTGCTGCGGTACTCCATTTCCATCTATTATTCTTCTTGAGTGAGTCATACAGAGGAGCCATAATTTCAGAGTATCTCGGACAGTGGCTGCTGATGAATTGGCATGCGCCTACAAATTCTCTGACTTGTTTCACCTTAGTTGGCTTTGGGAACCTTGTGATCGCATCTACTTTCTGCATGTTCGGATGATATCCATCCTTATCAATAGTATGCCCCAAGTAGTTGATCTCCTTCTTCATGAATTGGCATTTTCCAAAATTGACCTTAATATTGGCCTTCCTTAAATTTTCAAACAACTTTCTCAAATGCACTAAATGTTCTGCGGCGTTGGGTGAAGATACAATTAAATCGTCAATGTAGCAGATTACATTTTCCTTTACTTCGTCAGTGAGCTTGCTATCAAGTGCTCGAATAAGTGCTGGTCCACTGTTGACCATTCCAAAAGGCATTCTCTGGAAGACCCATGACGTCTGGTCAAATAAGAATCCAGTGTACTGCATACTTTCTTCTTCCAGTTGAACTTGGTAAAACGAAGATGTCATGTCAAGAACACTGAAACATGCTCTCCCTTTGAACATTCTAAGCAGATCTCTAATCTTAGGTGGTCGGTCATTTTCTGGAAGAATCTTTAAGTTGATGGTCCGAGCATCGAGACAGAGACGTATCTGACCATTACTTTCCTTGACTACAGTGATGGGGTTTATGTAAGACGACGACTGTTTTTTTATAATCCCGTCTACCTCCATTTTTCAGATCAACCCTCGTACTTCTTGGTAGTATTTCTCAGGTATGGGGTATATTTTCTTTTGGTAAGGGGTTTCATCGGTCAGCCTTATCTTATACTTATAGTCTTTAATCAATCCAGGCTTTTCATCAAATATATCTTGGAATTCCTTTATCAAACCCTCAAATTCCCCCTGAATTTCTTCAAATCCTTCAGTTTTTCTACTGGGTATTTCTGTTAGATTCTCCACTTCATTGATAATGGTATTTAAAGTCTCTTCCCTAAGGTCTATCTCCAGACTGTTTTTCACGTCCTGTTCTTCGATCTCTTCTGTGATCATGTACCCATCATTAAAGCTAATAATCCTATTCTTCATATCAATAATGGCTCCAACTTTCGATATAAAATCGATTCCTAGCACAATGTCGAAATGGATCTTGTTCACCACAATAAAGATCTGTTCATAATTCCTTCCATTAATTTCAAAGTTCAACAACACTTGGATCTTGCATTTCACTGCCTTGTCTTGGAAAATTCCTCTCACTTTGACGGTAGAAGCAGGTAAAACTGTCATGTTTTCTCCCTGTAATAGACTTTGATAGCATTCATCAGAAATGATAGAAATAATTGCGCCGGTATCCATCAGAGCTTTGTACTGTTGGCCATCTATCAGTACAGAAATAATAGGTAAGGCACATGGTCTTTCTTCTTTGACGATTCCTCTCTCTTCTAATAAATCCTCATCAGTTACTTCGTAAATTTCATTGATAGTAATTATGTGTGGTGTGGCAATGTATTCATAGTTTCTCACTTTCGTTGAGAAATCGGCGGTTTTTTTTCTGTGTTACCATTTTCAAAGTTCCCCTGCTGGTTTGTAGAAGGACCAGGATCGATCACTAAATCCTGTCTTTTCTTCTGGTTTTCAGCTTCCTTCTCTCGTAATTCCGTCAAATACTGCTGACTTTCTTTCTCTCTCTCTTGATACTTGTCCGGTGTCATAACCTGACCTTGAGAATTTTGATTCCGATTCTGGTACTGGTTATTTCTGTTGTAGTTCCTATTGTACCCATTGTTATTATAATATCTACCTCTTCCGTTATTATAGTTCCCTCTATTGTTATTCCAGCCTCGTCTTTGCTGATATGGACGGTAACCTTGTGATCTGTTGTTGCGAAAATAATTGTTCCTGTGAGGACCTACATTTTCAGTTTCTCTTCAGCAGGCGTATCAGTTTGCTGAACTTGATCCATGTAGACTGTATTAATGTCTTTGAATTCGTGCCTCTGACCTTTTTGAACCAAATTTGGCACCGGACTCGTGTAAACAAGCCTTCTCAATAGTTCGTCCATACTGGTCAAATCCCTTATATTTGACGATATAATAAGCCTTCTTACCTCAACAGGTAGCATACGTGAAATGGCATCTATTAACTGCTCTGTAGACAATGGGGGTTGTAAAAATCTTAAGCGCGATAACTGGCTCGTGAAGAAATCAGCGTACCGTGTTGGAAGAGTACCCGAATACTTCCTCGAGTATACCTCAGCTCTTAATGAATTTTGTGCTTCTATTGACCAGAATCGTTTTATCAGTGCCTCTGCAAATTCATCGAAATTACTATAAGTGTACCGAAATGCCCTGAACCACTCAAGAGGTCCTCCAGCTAGAAATCTTTCTACGATTCCCATTTCTCTTTCTCTAGGAATATGGGCTTCAATAAAATAGTTTTTCAGGTTTCTGATATACTCTATCGGTGTTAGACTATCTGTATTACTAAATTTCTGTGCTTGTCCTCAAAGTTTCGGATGACTGTCACATTTCTTGGATATGAATCCATGTAATTCTTCCCACTATCACGATATTTCCATTCAGGTTCAATATTCCTATCTTCTTCTTCTTCCCGGAATCTGAATATACGTTCCTCAGGACTAATATCTCTCTCTTCAGTAGCGAGGTTACATCTTCTCACGTAATTCCTATTATCTTCAAAAGTCAACCCTTCTGGATCCTTATCTGTGATTTCCGTGATGACTTTCCTAATCAACTCTTCTTTATACGTTTCCAACATGCTAGCTTCTCCTAGGTTTAAATTCTGAAGTTTGCTCGTAGTTTCATTGACATCAGAGACAACCTTATGAATTTGTTCCTCTAACGCGGTTTTTAATGCTTGCACGTCCTGGCCTATTTGAGTTCTATCCTCTACCTGCTTTTCGGATAGCGAATCCATCCTTATACTCAAATCCTTTCTAATTTGAACTACCTCATTATTTATATCTACTTGTGTACTGGCTAGTTTTCGTTCAATTCGCTCCTGAATCTGATTGACATGTTCCCCACTTGACTTGTTCCATTCATCTTTCCAAACCGTTACATTTGCAGTTAACATTTCAGCAATATCTACTTCAATGTCTTCCTTAAGTAAACGATTATGATCTAAGACTTGGGTCCTCATGACCTCTACATCATGTTTTAATCCAGCTAGTGAAGCTGTTGTCCTAACAGACTCGTCAACCAATCTAGTTGTTAAAGCACTAATGTTACGAGTACAAAGCGTTTTTGAAGTTTCAATTTCTTCTCTAACCTTATTAACATCAGTTTGAACTTTGGCAATGTCTACAAAAACTGTATTAACTTCTATTTGCACCTTATTGATATAGCTTTGCATATCATTAACATCAGACTGAATATTATTTATGTCTACTTGAACGTTTGACACATCGGTTCGAACATTTCTAATCTCTCTTTGAACTTCTTCTACCTTGTCTTGTACAGTAGCAACATCATTCCTAACAACGATTACTTCTGCTCTAGCACATGAAATATCACCCCGGACATTAGCAACATCAAGATTTAACAAAGTAAGGTCTTTCTGGACTGAATCAACTTTTCCCTTTACATTGGAAACATCAATTTTTACATCTGAAACATCTTTATGGACATTGGATAAATCTACTTTAACATCTGAGACATCCTTGTGAATGTCAGTCACGGCATTCTGGACCTCCTGTGTACCTGTGTACTGGTCTGTAAACGCGACATGTTATTTTCCAAATTTGCAGAACTGGTCTGGAGATCCTTCAAATTCTCCTTCATCATCTCCTGCATTCGACTAGCATTCCTAGTTTCCATCTCCCTCACACTTTCATTCATGCTAGCTTTCAAACTGTTGGACATCTCCTCCAACATCTTTCTCATACTCTCATCTGCCATCTCAATAATATTTCAATAATAGACTGCGTTAGGGACATACATCAAATAGAGCAAGATAACAACATCTGAGCAAAGCCTTTCACCATATATAAAGTTTGAGCAATTTTCTGTCTTACATCTAACTTATAATTAGCTTATCACTAACTTCATAAACACCCTATGTTGAAATAAACTGAAGCACATGTTCAAATTTCTTTGGTTCATTTTAAATATCCTTACACAAATAAATTACATTTACAATCCAAATAGATTAATTTTATCTTTAATATGACTAAACATGTCATAAGCCGGTCAAATAAAATAAGACTCCAGATCATAGGCGATTTTTCTAAGTTTCCAGCCTATTTAACCTCTCTCAGGTTGTATAAGATCTGATCTTTTCTGAGTGTAATTTTCCTAATACAACACAACATTTAATCCCTATATAATCACACTCTCAAATTCTACAATTGGCCAAGACATCTAACAAAGAATCAACCTCTTTATTTGAGTCTTCACAATCCCATTGACATCGATAACTTGGTAATCCAATATTATTCGAGCCCCAACGTTGATTGCGCCAATCCTACTGTCCCCGATAATCCGGATAGTAGGCTGTCAGAAATCCGCCCCCTCAATCGGATTGCCAATAATCGATTGCACCGGCACAGCTACATCAATGAAAATGGCACTGACAGATACTACCGAGACTAGAGCACAGTAGTTAACATGAAATTATTGTGGAACACACCAAAATATACGGGGGTTCATACTTACCTTTTACTTACCTATTCAATTTAATCTCGGGTCTGGGTTTTCAACTGGATCACTTAATAGTATGCCCTCACAATAACCTCCACCACGATATTTAAAATGAACCAAGTCGGAGACCAGAAAATTTAAACTGCACAATAATTTATTTCACACAAAGAGAAAAAATGTTTTAACAAAATTTAATAACAAAATAGTTATGGCTGTCTGAAGCCATTGTCAATGCAACCATGTCCTCCTGTAGGACTGTAGACTTCACATACAAAAATTCAGCTTTCTCTAGCTCAAAAGAACGTAATAATAACAACAATGCACATTGGAATGGATAAGGGAGCTGGGACGAGACATATAGCATTTGTTTCCTTGTTCATGAACTTCATAATTTAGTTCATTGACACACATTTATTAATAACCGCAAGGCCGCTAAGTAGTTGACCTTGACCTCTACCATTCAGTTATCTGGCCACCTGCAATACACCCTATGCAGTGTTGCATGCTTGCTTCGTCAAATGGACGCAGCTGCCTAACCAGTGTCCCCATATGCTGGCCAACGCAGAGTCTAGCTCTCATTCAAAACAATTTAAATGCTCACATCTCAACTCAAATATTATCACGCAAAATTTATACAAGTTCCGTTCACATTGCAATGGATTACTCTGTTAATCTCAAATTTTATTTAAATGTTTATTCCAATTATCGAACTAGCGTTGTTTAAATGTTAATAGCAAAACGCATAATGTTATATCATAGTGTTCAATAATTATTTATAACATTTAGATTGTTCATAACTTAGTCAAACGACAATTGAAAATTTTTTACACGCCTCTATTAATCCCGTTTGTTTCAAAATATTATTATAGATATTTACATAGTTATTTACATTATTTATATTTTATTTATATTTGAAATACATTAACCACACGTTTATCCGGTTGATATTTTCTTAAATCGTGGTAATATAATCGACCGATGAAGGTTACTTATATTTAAATTTTAGATTCAGGTTTAATAAGATTTAATAATTATTATTTGTGACGGTAACCTCCATTCAAAATCTATAATTCAATCAATTTATCACTCTTGTTAATTTTAACAGTAACTTCACATGAATAATTTTCAATGGACCTGAACAACACAACTCAGCGGAAACATACCTCGCACAAACGCACAAAATTGGCCCATAATTCATCATATATCTCATTATACATGGCATCAAAATCTTCCACAATACACACAAAAAACCTCCACTTATAAATTCATCATCATCATCAATATTACTGTGGGAACCTCCTTCACTTATTAAAGGGCATTATTCATCAGCGACTTTTACACGTCCACTGAACTAACGATTATACATCCATAGTTCCTCTTTAAAAATTCTTATATTCATCAATTGTATCGAAAACTGTTATTAGATTTAACCTTCGTGGGTTTCATTCATGAAGCGATATGAAGTAAAAATTTGCCAGTCACAAATAAATTTAATAGCAAATACGATTAGACACGCCTCCCTGGTCTATCAAAATGAATTAATCTCATCATAATTATCGCAGTATAAAAATACAATATTCAAGAAAAATTCATTTAACTGCAGAAATAGTCGAATAGAATGCAAATAGACTAGAAAATGCAAACATTATTGTTTCAATCTAGAATTGAGAAAATCTCCCATCAAATGTTCATTACTATAGTGTACTGAATAAATCGTATTCAAAGTTCATATTTCATAAAATTGTCTATAATGCAATGGTATTTCAGAATTGACTAAAAATGTCTGTGTTTCAATCAAGTTCATAAAAACGACTAGTATTTCCAAGATCGTCGATAAAGTAGTAGATTTTAACGCTCTAAAATCTTTTAATCATTCTTCTTTCTTGAGGATGACAGAAAATTGGTCAAAGTAATTTACTGGAAAGAATTGCTTTAATAAAACGACACGCTGTCTGAATTCAAACTTGCCATAGAAAATCGTTAACTTTACAGTCACATCGTGACTACAAGAAGAATTCAAATTCTCGAAAGAATATTTAACTTCAGTATAAACTGATCCAAAATGTTTAAATATGCAAATGACATAATAATGTCTCAATAAATCGAAGAAAATGGCAAAAAGCTGCAAAGTGTACAGAGTACAGAAACATCTAGCAAAATAATATTGGGCAATCAAATATATGACAGAAAATATGGGAAAGATAGTCGCTCAGATCTCACTAAAATAGCTCAAATAAATCAAGAAACGTTCACGGCTACCTTATCTGTTGGATTGAAGTTCTAGAAGAAAATTTCAAAGAAGACTGCTGCTGGTTCCATTTCACCACAGGATAGATGTGCACCGACCTCGAACCTGGAACCTGCGCCCTCGGAGAATAGAACAGCTTCCTCCTCCGGAAATCGCACTGCTCCGTGTAGACGATAGACATCCTTCTGGCAAAACTCTTCTTTGTGTGCTGGGAAAAACCCTTGCCACTCTTGAAAGTTCCCTGAAGTTCTTGTAGAAATCAGCCATGAAGTTCATTGCAAATATTTCCGCAGAAATGTTCATAATTGTGGAGTATGAATTTATTTCCACTGCCATTTGATGTAATTCAGCGATGGATTACGATGCATGAGTGTAGCTGAATGTTCACTACATGCTCGTCTTTGTAGAATGACGATTATCGAAGCTCCATGTTGCTACTTCACACTACTGATGTATGTCCCAATTGCATTAAAGTTTTAGTCTTCCATCTCCACTTCCATTATAATGTTAGTCGAAAGTACTGCCAGATTGTATAGTTCCATTGTAGAATGTAGCGTTGTATCACCAAATGTAATCTTCAGTATCACGGTTGCAATACACGTGTCTGCCGTAGCGTAGAATGTGGTAGTAAAAGTGCTTCTCAGGTTTCGAGAAAAACACTTTTCTCTGCAGTCTTTAAATGCGAATATCTTCTGAAGTATTATAATGAAAAAGTTCAACTTTCGCACACGCCTCAATATTGTAATGCACTATTGAATTAGTATAAATGCAGTAGCTAATTCTTGATAGATAAACTTGTAGAATCGTTTATGTGTGTGGTGTATTCTTTGAATACACGGTACCTGAGATATAATTTTTATTGCTCTTTGCATGTTCATTTCTTCCTTCCTCTTTGCCAAACACCAACAGTGATCATCTGTTTTCTCCTTGTTGGGTATATCTCTCATGTCTTCATAAGTATGTTTCAGATATATAACTTCTGTGATCCACCTAGCGCCATCTAGTAGCAAACCTCTGAAGCTACTCAATTCCTCATCGTGCAAGAGGACTTACTTATCCATTTGGCTACCAGATCTCGTTACTATCGTCAGCTATTTTCTCCTTGAGCAAGAGGACTACGTCTACTGTTTCACTCACCATGCTGCGCTAATATCGCCTACTATCAACTCTTAGAAGTCCATCCATCAAGAAGAAAATTAATTTTTGCTAAGTTGGTTATGCTGATATGTATACCTTTTGTTTCCTACCCCCACTCTCTCCCCTTCCTAGGACCTTCCGTGCTTCGTTGAGCTGCTCTCACTTCTTAGTCGGCAGTCGTAGTAATCAGTTAAGGCTCAACCAGAGCCAGCCTCCTGACCTAACGAGGCATCTTTTTTAAATTCCACGCCATGGTGGAACTTTAAGCATCAGTGAGGAACTTCACCTTCGCCATGCAACAAAGATAAGTACCTGCTTCAAGTTTTAACCTCATCTTCATGATTTTACCTACCACATGCTTTTAACCATCTTTTATAGGCAGTGTGAAATTACTTATTTTGAGGCAAAATCATCCTCCGCGGGATTTTCCATGTTGAGCTTTTGTTTATTCAAGCTAATCTTAGTGAAAGCAGCATTTCTTATGCTTGCCAAATGAGAAATCTTCTCACTACGCGGGATATTATCTAATACCCACTGTCTGTAATTTACAAAGCAAGTTCCTCCGCTGGATTTACATTAGCCCCATCTTACTACTAAGATTGTTCGGGAACTTTCCAGATTCGGTACTCAATCTACGAGTCCTGCCGTCATGTATTTCTCACGTACTTGGGAGAATTCTGTTTAAAACTAAATTACTACAATAGTGAATTTTCGTCCACCGCTGGAACATTCTATGGCGCATTTAATTGTAAATCACAACTGTTTCAAGAAATAGACTCTCACCTATATAGTGCAATCAGTTCTTCCTATAATTGCAATAACTTTCTTTACCACAACCTTTGTGTCTCCACAGTGAACATTTCATATGTTTCAATGAACTATAGTGCAAACCAGTGCTTGCTCAACTTTTCTACCGCGTCGCGATCGTTCGCTTATATTTAACTAAGGCCATGAACATTTTCCTCAATTCCCATTTCTCTTTCCTAAACCTCTCACTAACAATCTGCAATAAATTTTTAATCTAGGTCTATTCCAATAAGGTGTCATTCCAAGAAGTGCCCTTCCATTTTTGTTGGTTTATCATTAAGTATCTCTGTATAATCTTTGTGATACGTGTCTAGCACACGTTTCAAATTTACCTTGTTCCTCCCTTCAAAATCAGGGAAAACAATTCTCTAAACTCTTGAGCGAGTCATGTTCAGGTTTCACGAAATGGAAACTGCCCCATTTTCTCGTGATTCCTAATTAAACATAGGAAGTCTAGAAACTTCTTTTTCACTTTCTCCAGGTTTCACTGTAAGTGACCTGCCCTTTTTGTATAATTCTTATATATTAATTCTGTATAAATATAAGAAGTTGTAGGAACTTCTATTTTATTTTTCACGTTGTTATTATTGTTATTTTCAAGGTTGTCACTTTCTCTAGAACATTCTCTCCAGAATTTCTTAAGGTGCACTTTTTGTACTTCAATTCACGTTCAAGCTTTAATTATTTTATTGCTCATTTGTTTAAATCTTATAAAGATTTTGGAAACATGTAAGGTTTGAAACCTTAAAAATTGTCAATTGCCTGGAGCAACTGTTTGATGTTAAGAGGTCTGCGACCCTATTTGTTAAAAAGTTCAAATGAACCATGTTTATTAAAATCATATTTCATAATTGTTAATTTCCTCAAACTTTTTCTAATTGTAAAATAAACAAATCTTTTCCCTTCGCTTTTTCATTTGCGAATATAAAGTTTAGGCAAAATCCTGTCTTCCTTGACTCTCCTCACTTAATGACATTAAAATCTTTAATAGGGCTTTCACCATTTGTTGCATTTGAGCAAGAACTCTTAATTTTCACCTTACTAAAGTTCTTCTTAGCGATAATAGCTAATTCTAATTGGCCAGTAAGGCAAGTAAAGTTCGCTAAGCCAACTACCTGCTTGTGGAGACCCTCTCCGGAAACTTATGGTCAGTTTTCCAAAAAATAAGTGTTTCTTTTTGTCTAAACTTTTAGCCGGCTCCTCGCTGAGTAAAAGCTTAGCCATTGGTTCATTTACCAAGATTACCCAATAAGGCATAATCTTTTATCGTATTCCTTCTTAGAGACACTTGGTCGCCCTTACAGGAACTCCATAATTTTGGAAATTGAAAATACCAAGCTTGAGTTAAATCATTGGCATTCTTCGAATTACTTTGTAAGACCTAATTTCCTTGAGAAAACATACAGTAAATTTGTTCTTCTAAGTCTTGCCAGACCATCACTCTTCCCCATAGTACTTTTATACATGCTCGGGAGGAAATGTACTAAAGCCTCTCTCTTGCAAACCGCCCAAGTCCTAGCTGCGGTTCCCGTTAGCCTCGACCAAGCTCGTACCTACTTTAGGTATCCGAGAGTTAATTTCCATTGGCAACTTCTTCTAAGTGGATTTAAATCTAAACTTATTAATTTTGTGGGACTCTCCTCCTATTTTTCTATCCTTCTTTTCCAAATCCCAAATCTACTTCCTTCCCTTAATCATCTTCCCTTGGTGGGTGGGTTATTCCCTAGCCTATAATCTACCCAAAATTTGGTCCCAGAAACCCGGGAGAGCCCATTTTTTCTTCTCTCCTTTTAAAAAAGTGTCATTTGACAATACTTTGCATATTTCTAATATCTGTGTTGAATATTTCAGCTATAACCACATCGTGCAAAGCCTGTGTACGGGAAAGAGGCCGCTCCTGTCTCCTATGGTGTGTCCTATTCATTCTACTCATTCGCTGCTGCCAGCTTGACAGCATTTCCAAGGTTCCACAGTTTCGTGAGTTACATTTTCATTTATCTTCTTTAATATGGCTCCCACTGATAAGGATAAGGATGAAAAACTTACTTCTAAACGAGCATCCTATAAAGGGCAAATTACCCGATTCAGAAGGTACATAAAAGAATTAGATCCCTCAGACGCGCAATTAGATTTGTTGAAACATCGTGTAAAGGATTTTGAACGTTCTTATGAAAACTACTGTAACATTCAAACTGAAATTGAAACTTGCATGCTCAATCAAACAGAAGATCGTGTCGAAGTAGAGAACTTATATTACGAAGGCATAGGTTCTGCTTTCAGAATAATACGCCAACTTGAAGAGGAGCAGAAAAAGGACGCTTCTGTCCTTGGTTCCCTTCACGAACCCCAAACTTCTTTCCGTGAGAGCACTCACAAGCCCAAACCTACTTTACCGAAAATTGATTTACCCCATTTTTCTGGAGATGAATCCACTTGGGATTCTTTCTATGAATTATTTTGCTCCCTTGTTCATGACAATGAAGACATTCAAGTCATTTACAAGTTTCATTACTTGAGATCTATCCTTCGAGGTCAAGCTTTGCAGTTAGTAGAAGCACTTCCTCTGCGTGCCGAAAATTACCCCATTGCCTTTAACTTATTAAAAGAAAGATATGGAAATTCACGTTTACGTATTCAACGCCATATTAAGGCTCTATTTAACCTACCTGCGTCACAGCACAATGACGTCACTAGTTTGCGTACTTTAATTGACACTACCCAACTCCACGTTAAAGCTTTTTCCCAATTAGAGCAGCCTACCGAACATTGGGATACTTTCCTAATACATTTAGTAGTTTCTAAAGTTGATGCTGCTACCCTCAAAGCTTGGGAAATTGAACTTTCTAAGGAAGACGACTACTCTTACGAGCATTAAGTCACTTTCATAAACGCTAGATGCCAACTTTTAACTGCGCTAGCTAATCAGAGCGAACCTTCATCTCCTAGTTCCAAATTCGAATTAATGTCCATCAAACCCAAAAGCGAACGCTCAGCGTCTAATACCCAAAAACCAGGGTCCAGCTTATCTAAATTCAAATCAAACACTACTGGATACCCAACTAGGTCTAGTGAACGTCGTGTTGCTAGCTCTATTGTTTTAAACACGCAAGGTGAACCTCGCAAAAGTTTAAACGAACCGGTAAAGTGCATACTTTGTAAAGATCCCCATGCCCTATACCTCTGCAAATCCTTTAAAGAAATGTCAGTCGATGACAGACGAAAATTAGTCGCTCAAAACAAATATTGTTTCAACTGCCTAGCGCCCACGCATTCTGCTTCTAACTGTAAATCCACAAGACTTTGCTACCATTGTGAAAAGGCTCATCATACTCTGCTACATCGTCATGATCAGGCAAGGTCATCGACAGCATCTACTTCGCCGCAAAATGATAGTGTTAACAGTTCTAATGCTTCATCATACATTCAAAATGCTAAGTCCATTCGCAGTGCTCAAGTATTGTTGTCTACTGTTCAAATTGACGTTCAGGATAACTTTGGCAACTGGGTCCGTGCACGCGGTCTTCTAGACTCAGCGGCAACTCATGATTTTGTATCTAATTCCCTGATTAGAAAACTAGGCCTACCCGTAAACCCCACTTCTATCAATGTGTCAGGCATCAACAGCTCAAAATCGCAAGCTTTACAATTTTCAAAACTAACCATAAGAGATACTTGTAATAGAAACAACTTTCTTAAACTTAATTGTCTAATTCTCAATAGCATTGGAGAAGACACTCCTAGTCACTCGGTTGATATTTCGGGGTTAAACATTCCCTCACATTTAAGGTTAGCCGATCCTTCCTTTAACACACAAAATCCCATTGACATTCTCTTTAGTGCCAATGTCTTTTGGAACTGCCTTCGGAAACAGGTTCGCAAGCTATCCTCAAACGTGGTCGCCAGAGACACTAATTTTGGATGGATTGTCACAGGGCAACTTCCCCATTATTCACCTCAACCTGCATCGCAATGTTACTTCTCCAATGCTGATCTGGAACAGGTTTGGAGGCTTGAAAATGTTGATTTTCCTAATGTAACTTCTTCAGAAAATGAATTCTGTGAGCAACTTTTTTTGAACACGACCACTCGTTCTTCTGATGGCCGGTTCGTTGTTCAAATGCCAAGATTACACAATCCCCCCAAACTTATTAACTCTCAGCCTAAAGCTCGAAAAGCTCTCTTTGCTATCGAGAGCAAATTCAAAAAGGAACCCCTCGTCAAAAAGCAGTACACTGAGTTCATGGACGAGTATGAAAGCTTAGATCATATGGAGGTTGTTAACAAATCCGATGATGAATTGCACCCTCCAATCGAAACGGTTTATTTAAATCATCATCCTGTGTGGAAAAACCCTTTGGTAAAAGATAAAATTCGAGTTGTTTTCAATGGTTCATCACCCGACGTTAACGGCAACAGCCTTAATGACACTCTTTATTCTGGTCCTGCTATTCAATCAGATTTATCTGCTATACTTTTAAACTTTCGATTATTTCCCATAGCTGTCATAGCCGATATAAAACAGATGTACCGTCAAGTGTTAATTCAACCAGAACAACGAGATCTTCAAAGAATCTTGTGGCGTGATGAAATCAATAAGCCCATTAAGGTATTTCGCTTGAAAACGGTCACCTATGGCTTAAAACCCTCTGCTTTCCTTGCTATCCGATCCCTACACTTGCTTGCCTCACAAGATGGTCATTTATTTAACCCCAAAGCCTCTGAAGCACTAACTACGTCATTCTATGTTGACGATTACTTGCAATCCTGCTCTACTTTGGAAGAAGCTTCTTTTGTGTCTTTAGAACTTCAAGCATTACTAAGGAATGGAGGTTTCCCACTTCATAAGTGGAACTCCAACTCCCCTGAGTTTCTCGCCCAATTTCCCATCGAAGACGTAGATCCCTCTTCTGTCGAAATTTTTGGAAACTCCGAATCTATAAAAACTCTAGGAGTTCACTGGTGCACTAGCACTGACACTCTTATCTATAAAGTTACGCTCGCAGAAGAGCTTCCTAATACAAAAAGACAAATCCTCTCTGAAATTGCAAATTTTTTTTATCCGCTTCAATTTCTTGCCCCAGTTATTGTCATAGCCAAACTCTTCATGCAAGAGCTGTGGTCACTTATATGTGAATGGGATGACGCTGTCCCTCTTTCTTTTCTTAATCGTTGGCTCTCGTTTCGCAGCAATTTGCTGGATCTTTCCCTCATTGAAATTCCCAGGAATTTAATCAGCTCTCATTCTAATGCATCTTTTTTCCTTCATGTGTTCGCGGACAGTTCCGAAAAAGCTTATGGTTGCTGTGCATATTTAGTTTATCACGATTCACTCTATGGATCTCCAGTTTCTAACCTTGTTTGTGCCAAATCGAAAGTCGCTCCTCTTAAAGCTATCACTTTACCTAGGCTTGAACTATGCGCTGCACTAATGGCTGCAGAACTTGTCAAGAAATTACGGGAAGTATTAAAGGTCGAATTTTCGCAAATCTATCTCTGGAGCGATTCTATGATTGCCCTTTCTTGGATCGCCAAAAACCCCTCTCACTGGCAAACTTTTGTCGCAAACAGGGTTTCCAAAATTCAAACTCTTTCTTTTGGATGTCAATGGAGGCATGTTCCCAGTGCGGATAATCCAGCTGATATCATCTCTCGTGGTTGTTTACCCTCTCAATTGGCAGCTTCCCAATTGTACTGGCATGGGCCCTCGTGGTTAATCGACGAATCTTCCTCATGGCCTTCTAAACCTCCAGCCACAAACTCCAACTTGCCTGACGCTAAAGTACCTCTACCCATTGCTTCGTGTCTTGTTTCCAACGCATCTCATCCTTTGTTGTCACGCTATTCTTCCTTCCATAAATTACTACGGATTGCTGCCTATCTCCTTAGATGGAAATATCTTGTGGTTGACCAACCTCTTCTCCCTAAACCACACCTTACCAATCATGAATTGAATCTCGCTACCATTAAGATTTTACAACTGACACAGCAAGAAGCCTTTTCTTCTGAGTTGTCTTTGCTTTCTTCTAAAAGAGACCTTCCCAAATCCAGTCGTCTTCGTGCTTTAGCCCCGTTTCTTGATGACCATGGATTACTTAGGGTAGGTGGAAGGCTCTCGCAATCTTTACTCTCTGAGGACAAAAAGCATCCCGTTATTTTGCCTTCCAAACATCACGTTACTTCTTTAATTATACGTGATTTTCATTACCGTAATCTTCATGTTGGTACACGTACTCTGCTCTGCCTCTTAAGAGAAAAGTACTGGATTATAAATGGAATTCATGAAGTTTCTTCTGTAATTCATAAGTGCATTCCTTGTTTCAAAGCGAAACCTAAAATCAACACTCAATTAATGAGCGATCTGCCCTCTTTTCGCTCTTCTCCTATACGCCCATTTGCTTTAACTGGCGTGGACTATATGGGTCCGTTCCAATATCAACGAAACTCTCCTGAAGCTAAACGCAAATTGTTTGGTAAGCTTTATGTCTCTCTCTTTGTTTGCATGGTTACCGGCGCAATCCACTTGGAACTAGTAACGAATGCTTCTACTTCTTATTTTTTATCAGCTGTTTCTCGTTTCACCGCTAGGCGTGGTGTTCCTGCTGAGATGTTCTCTGATAACGCTTCCACCTTTCAGGGCGCAGCCTCCCTGTGGAAGAAAGCTCTCACTTCCTCTCCTGCCATGGAACAAATCTCTAATTTTTCTTATTCAAAAGGTTTCAAATGGCGCTTTATACCTCCTTACGCTCCGCATCATGGTGGTAGGTGGGAATCTTGCGTAAAGCTCACTAAACGTCATTTGAGAAAAGTCTTACGTAATCGAATTCTGACTTACGAAGAATTCAATTCTCTGTCTGTTCTGATTGAAGGTGTTGTTAACTCTCGCCCTTTAACTCCACTTTCCAATGACCCTGATGACCTACTTCCACTCACCCCTGGTCACTTCCTTATCGGCACTTCTCTTTCTGCCCCTCCTCCTCTTCCTAATTCTTACAGGGATTCTAATCTACCTATCGCTTGGCGGAAACTTGAAGCCCTCCGTAATTCTTTTTGGAAAAGGTGGAACTTGGAATATTTAACTTCCTTGCAACGGAGGCAGAAGTGGTTTCTTTCCAGTCCCGACATTAAAGTAGGGGACTTGGTCTTGGTTAGGGATATTTCACCCCCCCTAGTATGGATTTCTGGTAGGGTGACCGAATGTTACCCTGGAAGAGATGGGAGAGTCAGGGTGGCCAGAATCTTGACTACAAATGGACCGATCACAAGACCACTGTCTTTGATCGCTCCGCTTCCAATAAATGTGTAACTGTTTATTTGCTCTCTGTTGGTGTTTGGCCCCCCAGTATGGTGTATTCTTTGAATACACGGTACCTGAGATATAATTTTTATTGCTCTTTGCATGTTCATTTCTTCCTTCCTCTTTGCCAAACACCAACAGTGATCATCTGTTTTCTCCTTGTTGGGTATATCTCTCATGTCTTCATAAGTATGTTTCAGATATATAACTTCTGTGATCCACCTAGCGCCATCTAGTAGCAAACCTCTGAAGCTACTCAATTCCTCATCGTGCAAGAGGACTTACTTATC
The DNA here is from genome assembly GCA_946902985.2 of Meconema thalassinum. Taxonomy (NCBI): domain Eukaryota; kingdom Metazoa; phylum Arthropoda; class Insecta; order Orthoptera; family Tettigoniidae; genus Meconema; species Meconema thalassinum. The sequence continues at coordinate 687,879,413 of OX336389.2, read as the reverse complement.
CATTTGGCTACCAGATCTCGTTACTATCGTCAGCTATTTTCTCCTTGAGCAAGAGGACTACGTCTACTGTTTCACTCACCATGCTGCGCTAATATCGCCTACTATCAACTCTTAGAAGACCATCCATCAAGAAGAAAATTAATTTTTGCTAAGTTGGTTATGCTGATATGTATACCTTTTGTTTCCTACCCCCACTCTCTCCCCTTCCTAGGACCTTCCGTGCTTCGTTGAGCTGCTCTCACTTCTTAGTCGGCAGTCGTAGTAATCAGTTAAGGCTCAACCAGAGCCAGCCTCCTGACCTAACGAGGCATCTTTTTTAAATTCCACGCCATGGTGGAACTTTAAGCATCAGTGAGGAACTTCACCTTCGCCATGCAACAAAGATAAGTACCTGCTTCAAGTTTTAACCTCATCTTCATGATTTTACCTACCACATGCTTTTAACCATCTTTTATAGGCAGTGTGAAATTACTTATTTTGAGGCAAAATCATCCTCCGCGGGATTTTCCATGTTGAGCTTTTGTTTATTCAAGCTAATCTTAGTGAAAGCAGCATTTCTTATGCTTGCCAAATGAGAAATCTTCTCACTACGCGGGATATTATCTAATACCCACTGTCTGTAATTTACAAAGCAAGTTCCTCCGCTGGATTTACATTAGCCCCATCTTACTACTAAGATTGTTCGGGAACTTTCCAGATTCGGTACTCAATCTACGAGTCCTGCCGTCATGTATTTCTCACGTACTTGGGAGAATTCTGTTTAAAACTAAATTACTACAATAGTGAATTTTCGTCCACCGCTGGAACATTCTATGGCGCATTTAATTGTAAATCACAACTGTTTCAAGAAATAGACTCTCACCTATATAGTGCAATCAGTTCTTCCTATAATTGCAATAACTTTCTTTACCACAACCTTTGTGTCTCCACAGTGAACATTTCATATGTTTCAATGAACTATAGTGCAAACCAGTGCTTGCTCAACTTTTCTACCGCGTCGCGATCGTTCGCTTATATTTAACTAAGGCCATGAACATTTTCCTCAATTCCCATTTCTCTTTCCTAAACCTCTCACTAACAATCTGCAATAAATTTTTAATCTAGGTCTATTCCAATAAGGTGTCATTCCAAGAAGTGCCCTTCCATTTTTGTTGGTTTATCATTAAGTATCTCTGTATAATCTTTGTGATACGTGTCTAGCACACGTTTCAAATTTACCTTGTTCCTCCCTTCAAAATCAGGGAAAACAATTCTCTAAACTCTTGAGCGAGTCATGTTCAGGTTTCACGAAATGGAAACTGACCCATTTTCTCGTGATTCCTAATTAAACATAGGAAGTCTAGAAACTTCTTTTTCACTTTCTCCAGGTTTCACTGTAAGTGACCTGCCCTTTTTGTATAATTCTTATATATTAATTCTGTATAAATATAAGAAGTTGTAGGAACTTCTATTTTATTTTTCACGTTGTTATTATTGTTATTTTCAAGGTTGTCACTTTCTCTAGAACATTCTCTCCAGAATTTCTTAAGGTGCACTTTTTGTACTTCAATTCACGTTCAAGCTTTAATTATTTTATTGCTCATTTGTTTAAATCTTATAAAGATTTTGGAAACATGTAAGGTTTGAAACCTTAAAAATTGTCAATTGCCTGGAGCAACTGTTTGATGTTAAGAGGTCTGCGACCCTATTTGTTAAAAAGTTCAAATGAACCATGTTTATTAAAATCATATTTCATAATTGTTAATTTCCTCAAACTTTTTCTAATTGTAAAATAAACAAATCTTTTCCCTTCGCTTTTTCATTTGCGAATATAAAGTTTAGGCAAAATCCTGTCTTCCTTGACTCTCCTCACTTAATGACATTAAAATCTTTAATAGGGCTTTCACCATTTGTTGCATTTGAGCAAGAACTCTTAATTTTCACCTTACTAAAGTTCTTCTTAGCGATAATAGCTAATTCTAATTGGCCAGTAAGGCAAGTAAAGTTCGCTAAGCCAACTACCTGCTTGTGGAGACCCTCTCCGGAAACTTATGGTCAGTTTTCCAAAAAATAAGTGTTTCTTTTTGTCTAAACTTTTAGCCGGCTCCTCGCTGAGTAAAAGCTTAGCCATTGTCCAATGCAACCATTGGTTCATTTACCAAGATTACCCAATGAGGCATAACCTTTTATCATATTCCTTCTTAGAGACACTTGGTCGCCCCTACAGGAACTCCATAATTTTGGAAATTGAAAATACCAAGCTTGAGTTAAATCATTGGCATTCTTCGAATTACTTTGTAAGACCTAATTTCCTTGAGAAAACATACAGTAAATTTGTTCTTCTAAGTCTTGCCAGACCATCACTCTTCCCCATAGTACTTTTATACATGCTCGGGAGGAAATGTACTAAAGCCTCTCTCTTGCAAACCGCCCAAGTCCTAGCTGCGGTTCCCGTTAGCCTCGACCAAGCTCGTACCTACTTTAGGTTTCCGAGAGTTAATTTCCATTGGCAACTTCTTCTAAGTGGATTTAAATCTAAACTTATTAATTTTGTGGGACTCTCCTCCTATTTTTCTATCCTTCTTTTCCAAATCCCAAATCTACTTCCTTCCCTTAATCATCTTCCCTTGGTGGGTGGGTTATTCCCTAGCCTATAATCTACCCAGTGTGCGCTCCAACTTCGCCTAGTTTTAGTAACAGTAAAATTGCACTGCTGGATACCCAATACTGTTCGATGCGGTGGGCTCTGCCACGCTTGCTTATGACGATATGCTTGTTCTATCAGAACACGAAGTCAGACTATGAAGTCAGAATAAAACCACGAAGTGAGAAGCTCCTCTCTGCTGTGCAAGGCCTTTTATCAACTTTGAAGGGGCGTATCCATCCCTACCATAGCTTCTTCTTCCATCATTACTCGAAGTTCCAACTTTGGCTATTCTTGACGGATTTTCAGATTTCAAAAACATATAATTAATTTCTTCAAAATTCCAAATCAATGCCATAACTGAAAATAGTTTTCCACAATTCTGCATGCCAAAAGTTATTAAATATGGTAGTTTCAGTAATCTCCGTCTCCCTCCAAGCTATCATTCATTGGTTCGAGCCTCTCCTCCAATAGCGTAACTTCTTCCTCAGCACGTTTACTTGCTTCCCTGCGACTGCGTCGTAAATCTAAGATCCTTCTCGAACAAAATCGTGACGTCAGCAAGAATCTAAGCTCAGCCAGCCTACTTGCTCGAGCGTTACGTCATCCACGCCTACGTCATGAATATACACGTCACAACTATGACGGCCATAACTTTATTCACATATGCCAATACAGCCACCGTGGTCTCAGTATAATTCAATTTACGGGGGCAGTACCTAGTTATCGTACCTGGTAAAAAATATTTAGTTTTTTTTCTTTTGGTAATCTTAGGGATTGCTCTATTATTAATTTGATTTACGATCCGTTGCAGCCAAAATTGCCTCGTGTCAATAGTTTTAAGGCATAATTCTTTCCTCCCGTTCTGTTCTCTCTGGTGTCGTTTAAATTTAAAAATGGTAATTGTTTGCCGTAATTCGACCGGACATGCGGTCGTCTATTTGGTGGCCATGTTTGTTTTTCGTTTTGCCCGAGTGCATTCTGGTCTGTGGAGTGTAGTTCTCTAGGCGTCGAGCGGGACAATCAAACGTGTTGTGCTGGTAGATCAGTATGTTTTTGTTAATCTTATTGGTTTAACCTTGTGTTTTTGTGAGTGTTCCTGAGTTTTCTTTCGTCATGAAAGTTTTAGTTTTGTGAATTAATTTTATTTTATTAAATTTTGTTTACTTTTCGTTTTTCCTCGTGGCCTTGATGTCTGCATGTCGGGTCGGTATTGCGTACCTTAGTAAATTATCAAGCCCTTTCTCATTTGGTAATACCTGTATTCTGGTTTTCTATCTTTTGGGCTTTATTATTTTAATTTTAAATTAAATCTTTTCGTTTTTGCTTTGCTTTGCCTACTTATGTAATTTAATTATGTTGGCCTTAAGAGATGTGCATCACCAGAGAGAGGTTGTTGTGGCAATAGAGTTTCCTTTTTATGATATTGTTAAATTATATATTTCTTGCCCTCTTTTGGTAATTAAATGTCCTTTTACACACTTGACAGATGCTATCATGTGTCCACAAGGCAAAATACAACACCCAGTTCATCTTGATAACAAATTTGACATAATTTTTGGTCACAGTTTTGTATCTGTTCGTGAGACAAGTCTTTTTTTTTTCAGCCTCATGTATTTGCTCCGCGTGTTCTAACTCTAAAGGCACTTTTATCTCTTTTGCTGCAATCACGTTTTCTTTACGAATAGTGTTCCCAAATTCCTGACCTTTAAGCAACACCATGTATCTACAGTTAGGTAACAAACGAGCGTGTTGCACAAAAGGGTCATCAGTCATTTGCCAATCCTTTAAAGCAAATCCACAATAAAAACATATTGTTTTATCCCCTTCACAGGTATAAAAAAAATCCAGCTTCACTTAGCTGTTTTGTAAGGTGTTTTAATATTATTGGCCAAACATGTTTATAAGATTCTAAACGTTTTTCAACAGAGCTGTACTCTGGGAGTGCAAGTGCTTTAGTCTTGCAAACTCCCAATTTTTCAAAAGCACACGCCAATTCAACACTGTCTATGGCATATGGACCACATATATCGACACTACAGTTGTTGGCTGGTAATACATTATTATTATTATTATTATTATTTAATTGTGATTCAGCAACGTACGTAGTAGCCAATGGCCTTGTTGTTCGGTAAAATGGATACACTGGTAGGTTACCCACTTGTTTTCCAAGCATGTAAGGACAACAAGGAGAACATCGCAAATGGTCTTTCCCAGTGTGAAAGTTCAATACGACAAAACACACAGCGCTCCACATCTTCTCAGTTCAAGTTAAAAAAACGGCTATTGCAAGTTTATGTGTTGACAAAAAGCCTACAGGCCAGGATTCAAATGCTAACGAACGATCATGTTCTGATTTTAAATTTAACCCACGTGGTATACCAACTTGCTCACTTGTTGTATTTGGTACTCACGCCATGTGTTATAATAAAACTTTTTCTTATTGTAAGTTATCAACGTTGCCCAGCGTACTTTAAAGCATAATGTATGTTTTTTCACTGTCTGTTCACTATGTTAATGGCGCATGACCACACCTAAGAAAACATCACTCAATCAATCAATACTTGTAAATAAAACGTTAACGTTATTTGGCATTAATATATCAAAACACCATTACAAAAATAAACTGTATGTCGACACTAACAGTAACCCATGTACTTATTTTCTCTTTTTAAATAGAGCTGCAGTCATTTACATCCCCCTTTAACCAATATATAAACAACAAAAATTAATGTCATGTCGTTTTGTCCAAATTATCTTGTTCAAACCTTTCGATATTCGTTGAGTCCATAGGGAACCGCCCATAAATTAAATTTATTTTTTTGTTTTTAGAAAACCCAATATGGTCTTGTACCGTTTGCCAATACATAGCAATTAATCAAGAAAGCAATCATTGTCCCAGTCATGTACAGGTAATGAACATTTTTTTGTCTAGGGGTTTTTCGTTGCGTGGTAAAATGGAATAGCATTTTAGAGTTAGACTTACCTGAGTTTTCAATAGTTCACTGCCTGGAAACAATGGTTGCACTCTACTGCGTCTCGGGTTTTCAGTCACTGCTACGGCGGTAAAGCATTTCTTTCCAAGTTTCTAAAAATAAATAATTAAACAAAATAAACCGCTATAAATACCTAAATTCAGGTTAATAAATGCATTTCATAAAATAAAATAATATGATATCAAACAAAGAAATGAAACATTTAGTTGCACTGGCTTTTTGCTGTTCCCTTTTAGTGGGGTCAAAAGTGCAATGATTTCTTGTATTTCAGACATGTATGGTATACCGGTTATCTGCAAACAAATAAATAAATAAAATCATTAATTACCTTATCAATAACTACAAATGTAAGATTCATTAGCATTACATTATTAAAATAATCATTCATAGGTACTTACCAAAAAATAAAAGGATTTTTTCTTCCCAAGTTCAGTTCAGAGCTCTGCTGTAAACGTCCGTTTGCTAAAATGGCAAGTGCATCACTAACGCAATCTTTATCAGTTAGCCTAGCAACAGAGAGAGTTGCATTTTCTCTGCGTTTTGACCTTGAAATGTTGTCTCTCTCACACGTGCTCCCACGCCTCTTCACATTCCTCAATCTGAATAAGATTCGTGTACCTTATACTAGTTTCATGTTTTTAATAAGGAACCAAAATGGCTGCCTCTTATACATCGGTAGTACGGCTGTCTAGGAATCAAAATGGCGGTCTCTCCGTTTAAACGCCAGACCTCCTAGCCTCTACCAGGTCTGTTAAAACGACAGACCTGCTAGCCTCTACAGGTCTGTTTAAACGGCAGACCTGCTAGCCTCTACCAGCCAAGTAACCTGACCCTTTACTTCCTGCCCACGTAGACATTCTTGTGTTATCAGCAGTCGCTCTGACAAGACCTGGCCAGGTCGTGTATTGAGTGCGAGCAAGCAACACAGTTCTGTAGCATTCAAAACGTGTATTATTATTTTTATAATACAAAAATAATAATAATAATTATTATTATTAAATATTTTACTGTAATAATAATTACTAGCAAGCGGCCATCCTCAATACATGATCATGTTAACCACATACTTTCACCCTAAAACACATGACTTTACCCAGTTCAATATTTAGTTTATAACATTTCAGGCCAATGACCTTACCGTTTTGGCTCTTTGCGTGCATGCACCTGACTTGGTCGAGCGAATGTTATAGGTTTCCATATTCTACAACCATTCGCTCTGCCAGACAGTGGTCTCACTTATTACTGTTTACTAGCATGCTAAAGATCCCCTTCAGGGTAAAAAAATCCTAGCACACTTTAACACATTTTCAAATATTCGCCTCCAACCGTCATAGGAAATGTCCCAAAACCAACCGTAATAAGCAGCCCAAGCCGTCCTGCCAAAATAGCGATTCATTTCTTCCGTGCACGGTCATCGAGATCGCCATAAGGGATTTTCAAAATATTCACCTTCATTTGTTCGTCATAACAAAATATCAAAAAGCGCTCCCTCGCCCTGCTGCCCCGTCGAAATAGCCATTTCCTGTATTCACCATGGCCAGTCATAGCCTCGTTGTAACATACGTCAAGCGCTACCGGCTCTCTGTCTACAAACACTCATTGATTTAAAAAAATGAAATGCATAGTTCTTTACCTAGAGACTGAGCCATTTTTATGTGATATATAAGTTACTCCTTTGTACCATTTTTATCTGATGTGATCAATGCACGCCTTTGTGAAACCTTGGTCTGTGAAGCTATTAATAGCCCTCTGATGTCTTAATACCATATATGGACATATCTGCATCTTGTCCCCTTATTGGCCAGTGATTTATATTTTGGAAGGGGTCGTGACCAATCAAATTTTAGCACGCAGTTACCTTTGTTTTGCGTCGTCATTTGCTTTGTTTCGAGGCATTTCTTTCTTGCAGCCAAGTAGGCTAGTCGTATTCCCATATTCTTGGTGAAGTGCCCGCGTTCAAGGTGAAACCATGGCGAGGTGTCTGTATGTCGTAATCTATATTGCTTTACTGTAGTTCAGTTTCATATTTCGGCAATTTAAAACTCTTATTCTGTGTTATTTTCTTTTGGTCGCGTGTACTTGCCCCCTCCCGATATTTTCCCTCCGCCCTTTGTGTGCGTGTAATTGCTGGTGAGTTTTGTTTTGTATGGTAGTGTTATTTTCATTTATTTTGATAACGTAGTTTTTGTACTTTAAGGGTTGAAAGTTATGTATGTGGGCTGGGCTGTCTTCGCTTTACTCTGGTGTGCTTGACGGTGGGTTTGCCTACCTTGTAGGGGGCACCTTTGGGTCTGTCATCCAGAGTGTATCTTATCGTAGAACAACATAACGGGATTGGAGATTATTTTTCTTGCTTCCCGTAATGCTTTGTTCTTTATCTTAATGTGTTCACAAAAGGAGGTCTCACCATTGCTATTTGCTGGTGACCTAACCTGTGATATTCTTGTGTCTGTGAATGCCCATATTTTGCGCATCACATATTTTCGTCGTCTTTGTGTGCCCTTATCTCCTACGCATACTTTCAATTTTTAAAGTATATTTTTGGCTTTGCCGATAATTTAATGTAATTTTTCCTTTTGTCTAATTTCCTATTTTTCTCGTAACTCACTCGTTCTTGCATGTGCCTCCGCATCTTTCTTCCTCACTCCTCCCCTCCCTCTCACCCCTCTCCACCCCGTTCTGAACCATTGTACCCCCTCCTATTTTGTTCATCCCTTTTGACACGCTTTGTCTAAATTTGGAGAACGTATCTTGACTTCGTTGAGTGTAGTCGTTTCTGAGTTTTGTCTTTTTTATCTAATTACGACATACTTACATTTAGTCATCGTTTCATCTTGCCTTGAACACGTTACCTTAACTTATCTTATTTTATTTCATTTTAATATAATTTAATTTAGTATATTTTCGATTTTCTTCCTAATTTGTATTTTTCTTGCGGTAAACTAATTTTGTGTTTAATTTGTTGGTCATTTCTCTTCTTGCTTTTAATATCTCTGGGATCGTTGTACATTGTGGTTCTTATTTAAATACATTTTATCTTTGCCTAAGTATCTCTGCTTTTGCGTCTCGCCTTATTTTAATTTTAGTAACCTTCTTCGAGTTTTGTCTGGTTTTTGCTATATTTTGGTTTGTCGGTCTTATTAGCGTACTTGTGACGTTAATACGACCTACACGGCCTCTGATTTAAATTTGTTCATCTTTGGATTTTACTGTAGTTTAATTTTATTTAGCTTTCCCCCTTCCTTTTGGGATTGCTTTCTGGTTTGCCTTTTAAAATTTGGGCCCAGCGAAAGCCAAGCAAGACTGCGATCTCCCCGTTTTTCTTTCTTCTATTTTATTTTATTTTATTTTATTTTATATTTCTTCGGAGATAGGGGAAGAGCTTCAGCTACGTTTCCACTGACGTCTGCTGCGTACGTAAGTATATGTTTATTTCTATTACGTCATCTTAAGTTGCGTACAAATGGATTTCAGAGCGTGGTTTTGAGACAAAATCACCTTTCTAATTTAACAATTTTTTTCCAGCTGATCGTTCCTGAGACTTCGAGCTGAATTGCATTGTGAAACGTTTCCATCCTTTTCGTACCTATAGTATAATGTTGTCTTTCTGAGTTTTAGGGTGCTGAGAATTTCATGAAAGAAGAGAAAGGTCTGGTATGGTCTATCAGCATTTGAAAAACACACAGCCGCAAACAGTATGTTTCGTGTGAGGATGATGACTTGGTGCCCGTGAGTAAATTACCACGTGGGAAAGCAACATCTTACGGTAATGTGATGTGCACTTATTTATTTCTTCTCGTAATACTGTTTAGATACCTTTTATATTTTTGAAGTAGTTTGAAATTAGTAGTCTTTGTAGTCCTTTTTCTTATCTCGTTGGTGTGTACCGTGCTGTGTTTTTATATTTTCGTCATGGATAAATCTATTAAGCAGGAAGTTCGTTTACCGTCCTTTAAGTTTGAGTCGTTGACTGCACCTATTTCTTCAAGTAAGGCTATTCCAGAACCCCAGTTTTTTAGTGTACCGAAAGACTTACTTATGTTTGACCCGTTATCTAGTGGCTACTTTTCTAATCCTACCAGTGTTGGTCATTCTGACAACGTCGCATCCGTTGTGAGCAAGTGGAATCTTACTTTTTCCGGGGAAAATAACACATCTTCAGTTTTTTGGTTCATTCAGAGGATTGAGGAACTGTGTCAGTGCCATGACATAAGTCCCGATAAGATAGTTCGTTGCCTACCAATTTTACTTTCTGGTAAAGCGTTGCAGTGGTACAGGGTGTCACCATTCCATTACACTTCATGGAACGAATTTGTGTGCAACATAAAAGCCCGTTTCACTCCCCAAGATTTCGCGTATGCTTTGAAACAGGAAATCTACGGTCGAACTCAAGGCCCCTCCGAGAAGATTGACGATTATGTCACGGCTGTACGCCTCCTCACAGCCAATTTGCCCCAGCCATTCCACCCACAGGAACTTTTCGAAATTATTTATAGGATTTTAAATCCTATATATAAGTACTTCATACGTCGCATTTCGGTACGCTGTATTGAGGACATAATTCTACATGGACGCGAATATGAGAACAATTCTCGGTCGAGTTTGAGTTATGTTCCACCCCCTATTTCCCACGAAGTCATGTTTCCTGAACTAGCTTGTGCGACTAGCACACAGCATGCGTTTACTTCTGTGGCCCATCCCGTTATCTCAAACAAGACTGTCTCTTTTAATCTCCCCTCTCGTCCTCCCATAAATCACGTCCAAAGTGATAGTCACGCTGCCAGCCAAACGCATTCTACCTCCCGTGTCCACAATAATCCTCCAGATACCAAACGAGTCTCCACAAATATCTTATGTTGGAATTGCAACAATCACGGTCATAACTTCCGTGAATGTGCCGCTAGATCCCGTAAGTTCTGCTACGGTTGTGGGATGTCAGATGTGACTAAATTGACCTGTCCAAATTGTAATTTCAACCAGGAAAACTGTTGAAGTGCTGTCCTGAGTTCGACCCGTCGGGCAGCCCTAAAGGCAGGTATCGCGATCCTTATCTTTGTTTTGCTTCTGTATCGCAACCTTGGGTCACATTATCTTTTCATCATGTCACAACTCAAGCCATTTTGGATTCTGGAGCCACGGAGAGCTTTATCCTTCGCTCTGTGGCGGAACAAATTCCAGCGCTGCGCATCTGTCCTCACGAGGATGGACGTGAGCGAAAGTTCGTGTCAGCTGGTTCATCTACTATCAACGTTACCGGTACTGTTTTATGTCATCTCAAGATCCATGGTTTTTCATGGGATCACCAGTTCCACGTAGTTGATAATTTATCCACCCAAGTCCTTTTAGGGACAGATTTCATGCGCAAAACAGGTTTACAATTAGATTTTGCGAGTAATTCCTTTAGCTTTCTGTTTCATTCCAACAAACAATTCCCGTTCGAAGAATGCACCTCTCGTGTTAGTGAAGTTTCCATTTTGCATTCTGTCCAGCTGCCTCTGTCGTTATTTTCGGAAGAGCGTGATGTGCTGAGTGATTTGGTGAACGAATTCTCGGATGTCCTCACAGATAAATTAGGTTCAGCGGTAGGTCACGAATGTCATATCGATCTCACAGACAATGTCCCGGTTCGATCCCCGCCATTTGCATGTTCACCTCCAAAGCTGTTGGCTATGAGAAAATATGTCAAAGAGCTACAAGATAAAGGAGTAGTCGTTCCTTCCAAGTCTGCGTATGGTTCTCCAGCTTTTCTGATTCCCAAGAAAGACGGCGAATATAGATTAGTTGTCGACTACAGGAAGCTGAATAAGAAGGTTGTTTTTGACAATTTTCCGTTACCTACTCTCGACAGCGCTTTTCAGCATTTTCATGGAGCTACCTATTATTCTATTATTGATCTCAATTCCTCATATTATCAAATTCCGTTAGACGCTGAGAGCCGTGATTTTACCGCCTTTTCCACACCTTTTGGGTTATTCAACTTCAATAGATTACCTATGGGTATCGCTGTCGGAGCACAAATTCTTAGTCGTGTGTTAGATGATCTCTTGGGTGACTTGAAATTTAAGTTTGTCTTCAATTATTTAGATGACCTTGTTGTTTATAGCAAATCTTTCGAGGAGCACGTAACTCATCTCCGTGAAGTTTTCTCTCGCCTCAGAAAAGCGGGACTCACTATCAATCCCGAAAAGACCTCTTTGGCCCGCACGCAGATCAAGTTTTTAGGACATGTTCTGTCGACTAACGGTATTAGCGTCATGCCTGATAGAGTTGAATGTATTAAGAATCTACCGGTGCCTACCTCTGTGAAAGCTCTACGCCGTGCCATGGGCATGTTTGGGTTTTATTCCAGGTTTATCAGACATTTCTCAGATATTTCGGCTCCGTTGAATGCCCTCAAAAAGAAGAACGCTAAATTTATATGGGGTCCAGAGCAAGATAAAGCTTTTAACACTTTAAAAGAGAGTCTTATATCTGCCCCTGTGTTGCAAGCTCCAGATTTCGAGTCTAGGTTCTTCCTCCATTGCGACGCTAGTGATCTAGCTGTGTCAAGCGTTTTAAGTCAACACGTGGACGGGAAGTTTGCGCCTGTAGCTTTTGCTAGTCGCATGCTTAATGAACATGAACGTCGCTATTCCATCTTTGAAAAAGAGTCCCTTGCTGTTGTCTTTGGCTGCGAGAAATTCAGGAGTTTCCTAGAACATCGCCATTTCACTGTCTACACCGATAATGAAGCTCTGAAATGGAGCATGTCGCATGTAAAGAAACTTGGTCGTATCAATCGGTGGATTTTGAGACTATCGTCGTTCAAGTTCGACATTGTACACGTGAAAGGCAGTGAAAACTCTGTGGCTGATTGTCTCTCGCGCATGTTCGAGGATTCCACTATTTCCGCTCCTAGTCAGATTGTTCCTCCTTCTGTCGAAACTTCACCTCAGGAAATGCCTGAAAATGTGTTTTTATTACAGTTTAGTCCATGGTCCTTCGTAGATATACGTAAGTTTCAGGCAGATGATCTTTATTGTCGTGAACTCCGTGAGAAAATTACCAACAAGGACCCCACTGTGAGTGAATTTTGTGTCCGTAATGATGTAATTGGCCGTCTCCTCCCTGGTTCAAACTCCTTCAGAATTTTCGCCCCTGAGAATGTTCGTAATATGCTCTTAACATACTATCATTCTTCGGCTATAGGCTTACACGTTGGAATGTACCGTACTTTACGCAAAATTGACTCTGAATTCTATTGGCCTACGATCAAACCAGACGTGTTTGATTTTGTAAAAAAATGTCACACCTGTCAACGCTCTAAACCAGCGCAAAATACGCAGATAGGTTTGCATAGTGCTCATGTTGTTACTCGTCCTGGAGAACGGTTATTTATTGACATATTCGGTCCTATGACACGTTCTAGGTCTGGTCATCAGGCGATTTTGACAGTGATCGACGGTTTTTCTAAGTTTGTCTGGCTCTTTCCTGTTAAGGACATTTCTGCAAAAGGGACGGTCCATTTATTATGTAAGCATATTTTTGCTATATTTGGCCCGCCCAAGTTCCTTGTTACCGATAATGCTACCATCTTCAAGTCCAAAACTTTCAAACCTATGACCTTCAGTTGGGGCATTAATCACGTGTTATTAGCACCGTTCAGACCACAAGGCAATCAGGTAGAGAGATTTCATCGTAATCTGAAAGCTTGTCTAACCGCCTTCCATAATGTGGAACAATCCAATTGGGATGTCAACTTGCATTATTTTACCTTAGGTTTTAATACCTCGTTTCATTCGTCTATTCAAACCACACCAGCGGAATTGTTTATAGGCCGTAAACTCGTTGATCCCCTGATGCTCCGTTGGAATATCGAGTATTTGTCTATCCCGTCTCGAACCATCTCTACTCAAGAGAAATGGGATTCCGCCGTCGCTAGCCTTAAGCGGGCTAGACAGAAGGTCTCAGCACGGTACAACCAACGTAGAAAACCTGTTCATTTTCAGATAGGAAATAGGGTTTTGGTGCGACTAGACCCTATTAGTAATGCAGCTTCCGGCATCTCCAGTAAACTGTGTTTGCGGTGGTCCGAACCAAGGACCATAACCAGATTCCTGAACAACGTGACTGTGGAAATGATATCTAATGACGATCCTCAACTAATTTCTGTTTCTCATGTAGCAAATCTTAAGAAATACCATGAATGATGTGGTGTCTGTGTAATTATTTGTTTATCTAGAGTATGTATTTCTTTCAGTGTTTTGACGCGGTGATCCCAGTGTTGATGTTTTTACAGGATCCCTGCCTGTTTATTTAGTTTAGTGTGTCCATGATTGTTTTCAGTATCTCTTAACCGTCCGCGAGTGTTATCGCGCGCTGTTTTCTTTCTCTCTCCCTTAGACCACACCGCATCCAAGTAGTGTAATATCATTTTATCAATGGTTGTGACGACAGAACATTCCATTGGAAATACAGGGTGCTCCACAGATTAAGTTTTATTAACCATTTATACCACAATGTAACTCTTTTTTTTTTCTATATTAGGAATATTGGGAGGAAGGAAAATCTCTGCAGCCTTGACGTCAACAGCAATGGTCCTGGGTTCCCCCTTGTTCATCTTCAGGCCTTTGGATTACAACTTCTCGTTATTCTTCGGAAATTTCTAAAAACAGAAAAATTTTATTCCTTGTGAGATAACTCGTAACTTAAATGTTCATTTTTTTTCTCCCTAGTCAAAATTTGCTGCTGACGTGTTTAGTGAGTTGAGTGTTTTGTGTGAAAAGGTTGGTACCACCTTCTCTCATGGGGCACTGCTTCGCTGGCATTTTAGGCAGCGGATTTTGTATTCGTTGTGTTTTTGCACCTAAATTTCATTTTTCTAGGTTTACTTAGCCAAAATTCCCCTCACTCACTTAACTGCTTGTGCGTTTGATGTATAATTCAAAGAGATGGACTTGTGCTATACCAAGCCTCTGTGAAAGGCAATGAGTTTGGAACTCTAATGTGAGCTACTCCGTGTGTTTGTGTGATATGAGACTCTCTCCTTGCGAGCCATTTTATGAATGAAACAAGAGTGCATCTTATACCATATATACAAAAAAAATGTTTTGTGTTTGTATTTTTGTAAACATTTTTTTTTCCAAGGAAGTGGGGGAATTTTGAGCCATTTTTATGTGATATATAAGTTACTCCTTTGTACCATTTTTATCTGATGTGATCAATGCACGCCTTTGTGAAACCTTGGTCTGTGAAGCTATTAATAGCCCTCTGATGTCTTAATACCATATATGGACATATCTGCATCTTGTCCCCTTATTGGCCAGTGATTTATATTTTGGAAGGGGTCGTGACCAATCAAATTTTAGCACGCAGTTACCTTTGTTTTGCGTCGTCATTTGCTTTGTTTCGAGGCATTTCTTTCTTGCAGCCAAGTAGGCTAGTCGTATTCCCATATTCTTGGGGAAGTGCCCGCGTTCAAGGTGAAACCATGGCGAGGTGTCTGTATGTCGTAATCTATATTGCTTTACTGTAGTTCAGTTTCATATTTCGGCAATTTAAAACTCTTATTCTGTGTTATTTTCTTTTGGTCGCGTGTACTTGCCCCCTCCCGATATTTTCCCTCCGCCCTTTGTGTGCGTGTAATTGCTGGTGAGTTTTGTTTTGTATGGTAGTGTTATTTTCATTTATTTTGATAACGTAGTTTTTGTACTTTAAGGGTTGAAAGTTATGTATGTGGGCTGGGCTGTCTTCGCTTTACTCTGGTGTGCTTGACGGTGGGTTTGCCTACCTTGTAGGGGGCACCTTTGGGTCTGTCATCCAGAGTGTATCTTATCGTAGAACAACATAACGGGATTGGAGATTATTTTTCTTGCTTCCCGTAATGCTTTGTTCTTTATCTTAATGTGTTCACAAAAGGAGGTCTCACCATTGCTATTTGCTGGTGACCTAACCTGTGATATTCTTGTGTCTGTGAATGCCCATATTTTGCGCATCACATATTTTCGTCGTCTTTGTGTGCCCTTATCTCCTACGCATACTTTCAATTTTTAAAGTATATTTTTAGCTTTGCCGATAATTTAATGTAATTTTTCCTTTTGTCTAATTTCCTATTTTTCTCGTAACTCACTCGTTCTTGCATGTGCCTCCGCGTCTTTCTTCCTCACTCCTCCCCTCCCTCTCACCCCTCTCCACCCCGTTCTGAACCATTGTACCCCCTCCTATTTTGTTCATCCCTTTTGACACGCTTTGTCTAAATTTGGAGAACGTATCTTGACTTCGTTGAGTGTAGTCGTTTCTGAGTTTTGTCTTTTTTATCTAATTACGACATACTTACATTTAGTCATCGTTTCATCTTGCCTTGAACACGTTACCTTAACTTATCTTATTTTATTTCATTTTAATATAATTTAATTTAGTATATTTTCGATTTTCTTCCTAATTTGTATTTTTCTTGCGGTAAACTAATTTTGTGTTTAATTTGTTGGTCATTTCTCTTCTTGCTTTTAATATCTCTGGGATCGTTGTACATTGTGGTTCTTATTTAAATACATTTTATCTTTGCCTAAGTATCTCTGCTTTTGCGTCTCGCCTTATTTTAATTTTAGTAACCTTCTTCGAGTTTTGTCTGGTTTTTGCTATATTTTGGTTTGTCGGTCTTATTAGCGTACTTGTGACGTTAATACGACCTACACGGCCTCTGATTTAAATTTGTTCATCTTTGGATTTTACTGTAGTTTAATTTTATTTAGCTTTCCCCCTTCCTTTTGGGATTGCTTTCTGGTTTGCCTTTTAAAATTTGGGCCCAGCGAAAGCCAAGCAAGACTGCGATCTCCCCGTTTTTCTTTCTTCTATTTTATTTTATTTTATTTTATATTTCTTCGGGGATAGGGGAAGAGCTTCAGCTACGTTTCCACTGACGTCTGCTGCGTACGTAAGTATATGTTTATTTCTATTACGTCATCTTAAGTTGCGTACAAGACTTGACATTTATTTTCATGGTCGAGGGGGTAGAGACCTTTAATTTATGTCAAACAAACTTATTTGTAAACTTGTTTGTTTCCAAAATAGTAAAAATTCAAAATTTAAGTGTTTTCAAAAATCTCAAAAAATAAAAAAAATTATTACAAAAAATAAAGGACATATAGCCCATTCTTTTAAGCCCATACAACACTTTTTAGAATGTTTGGTTTTCGAACTATCACCTACTTTTAAAAACAACAATTTTCAAAAGAAATTAGAAAAATAGAACGAGTAGTCTATAGGAAAGGGACATCAGCTCGAGTCCAACGACACCTCATTTGCTATAATCCGACCATCCGTTCGCCAATTATCGCCAATGTTCGCGAGAATGTAGGCTATCATTTTGTTTTCCTCCTACACCCTTGAAACTTGCTGTCCGCCTAGAGAGCTTACCCAACTTACATTAACGTCAAACAAAAGTTTTTCCAAAATTCACCGTTTCCAAAATAGCGCCAATCCAAGAAACAAAAAGTTTCAAATTTAAAAAAAATACCAGCACACATTCATAGCCAAGAGAACGTCACCCCAACGCCAACAGTACCTCGTTCGTTAAAATCCGATCATGCGTTCAGGAGATATCGGCAAAGTTCATATGAAAGTAGGGGATGCAGGAGAACGAACACTACCACACTACTACAAGTTTTTATCTTAGAGATTTGAAATTTATTCTGGGGGTAGAGGGGGTAGGGACCATTCATTTATGTCAAACGAACATTTTTGTAAAATTCCTAGTTTCCAAAATATAGGAATTTCAAAATTGGACTGTTTTCAAAAAAACATCAAACTTTTTTATTGTAAAATATAATGGACATAAGGACCATTCGTTTCAACCATAGCACAACGTTCTATCATGTTCGGTTTTCAAACTATCGCGTACTTTCAAAGACAAAAATTTTGAATTTTTTTTGAAAAATATAATGCGTGGTCCATAGCGAAGCCCCCGTCAGCTCGAGTCCAACGACACCTCATTTGTTAAAATCCGACCATGGGTTCGAGAGATATCGGCAATGTTCGCAGAAAAGTAGGCTGTGGGTTTAAACCCGTCACTCCCCCCTTCTAATGTACATAGTTCAAATCTTAGGAAGAGCCCAGGAAAAAGGTGTAGTTTTCAAGGAAGATGTAAAGAGCGAGACTGATGCCCTCTGCTTGAGATGTGTTGAACTAACTCTTGAGGCGAGACGAATCCAATAGCTTCAGTGACCTGCCGCAAGGTGCTCTGCAGAAAGATGTTATACAAAGGGAAATCATCGCAAATCTGGAACATACTTTCAGAAAACATAAGAAGATGCAGAAAAGAAAAACATTAACAAGTGTGCTAGTGGTTTGCATGGAAAGAAAGAAAAACAAAGAGAACCCATAGTGGGTGAAATTACTAAACCAGTGAACGTATATTCGGAAGGAATATACCAGGCGGTGCGAACGGTACGACCGCACAGGGCACTGTCATATGGGGTCGCACAGAATGCTACGATAGTTTGACAGCACAAAGAAATAAAACCCAATCACCTTATTAGCATCCTGCTTTCACATAAGTGAGCTGGGATGCGTGAATTTCGAAGATATAGACATAATTATTATAACGTGAAATTCGCACTTAACGTTGTATAAATATTAACGAGTTGAAACCAACGTCTATACTTCTAGGATTCTGTCTGCCACCTGTTTTCTTGGCGTTCAATCGCGTAAGGGTTCATGTGGATTGCTATTTGTGTCTGTGTTGCAAGCTACGAGTGAAATTGAAACTTTGCTTACTGTTAGAATGTTACTACAGGGTCATTAAGTGTGTACGCGCCAGTAAACATGGCAAGCTAAGCCGGCTCTGACTAGCGCCGATCGCGGCCACGCGCACACGGTTCAACGGGTAGTAGGCGTGCTCCGCTGACTCATATCGTTAGTTCACACGGGTTTTGTCATTCATATGAGCGTGTATTTGCAAAGCTTAGACGTTAGTGTTGCACGTTTAGTGAGTGTTGTGATTACTGTGATTGTTGGTCATGCCTAGACACCAATTCACATTGCGCGAATGTGTGTTTATCCATAATTCGTATATGAAAAGCAGAAAATCTTGTTCTGAAACGAGACGAAAATTTCGAATCAAGTTTCCAGGAAGACCTGTGCCTAATGCCAGTACAATGAGGAGACTCGCTAAGCGATTCAAAGAAAAAGGCTCCGTAAATAATAAAAGAGCTGATAGACATTCATTCATCAGAAGATGTCAGGTGTGTGTTACAAGAGGGGGAGGACATTTTCAGCATCGTCTATGAGCACTGTAAATACACATTATTGAACATGTTTGGTAAAAGTGTGATAATGCGCACCGACCACCGGCTGAACCGCGTGCTCGCGGCCGCGATCTGCGCTAGTCACAGCCGGCTTAGCTTTCCGTGTTTACTGGTGCGCACACACATAATGACCCTGTACTATACTAAGTGATGGTATGTAATGTAAGATATTACTAACAACATGTTATGGGCTACATATTTCTTTTTGTGTAGTGAACCCTACGGTATTAGGCTGACTGGTGTCGAACCTGGATCTCAGGGAAAATGAGAACAGACTAGAGATGCCAGCAAGAAACGAACCCAAGGTCTTTGTGGGAGTTTAAGCTATAAAAACCCCTAGAGATAGGGCACAGAAAATCACTGTTGTGATATAAACAAATTCTGATATTATTTGTTAATATAATGTCGAAAACATTAGCAGAATACGGCAGTATTGGGCTGTAAGATGCATACAATTCTGGACTTAGCGAAGAACGTTGGAACGCTTGACAGGTTGCAAATGAGGCTGGAATATAGGCGTGGTTTCGTGGCGCCCTGCCAGTCACTGGGATCTATTTACGCTGTCTGAGAGAAGGGAGGACAGTATTGTGCCCAACTCTAGGAATGGGTATTCCAAGATTCAGACACCTAGATATCAAGGGAAAGGCTACAGCCGCTTTTGAAAGTTGAGATATTTGAATATCGCGCTCCATTACTTCTAGAAGGGAATGGAAACTTTATGCAGCCAAGAGCATGTCAAGTGACGTAGCGAGTAGTAGCAGAGGTCGAGACTATTTGTTGATTAAATAGTTAGCCATGGAGTAGACACTTGAGACTTGAATCAGATTACTGGCACGGCCAAATGAAAGAGAATGCACTTAGTATCAAGTAAATCGGACCAGGGATACCAGAGATATGAGGATTTCTAGATTTCAGCGTGATGCAGCGTGACCCTGACCGTTTTGAATAAAAGCCGGCCGGCACAGGCATCATTAGCTCACTTCGAATCAAGCTCTTGCCTAGCAAGGTGCTACTACGCTGAGCCAAGGCACATGGTTGCCGGATCTACGCAGAAGTTATTTTCAAAGTTGTGAGTCACAAAAGTGCTGCGTTACAAGTGGAACTTAGTAAGTTTCCGGCAAGGGAGAATCACTAAAGTGATTGTTTTTCTACGGACACTGGTGAAATATTTTATTTCTACATGGACATATGCTAGACTTTGTCTAGAAAGTACTTTGTCACAGTCCAGTAATAATCATTCAATACTTGGATATTTTAGTCCAATTTAGTCAGTTTCATAATTGTAACTTAATAACCACTCCGATCTATCAGTATATTGAAGACCAGTCTATCACGGTGTTGTTCATTAGCCAACGCAGGGAAACTACATGTTGCTTCGCGCATGGTAGATGGTGTGAAGCCATGCCAAGGGAACGATCTTCAGAACAGCCGTTGATTGGTTTAGACTGTCAGTGTTTTCTTGTACTGAAAAGATTACCGTGAGTTATGTTACAACTGACATATTTGAGAATAGATCACTTAGATCTGACCCCATTTAAGCGGAATGCTATGGCTTTAATAGAAGTAAACATTAAAATGGATCAGCAGTTACTTCAAACTTCAAGAAATATCTCCACTATGTCGTGTTAGACAGATTGTGGGTATATAATGGCGGCCGATACAAGGATTAGGCATGCTTGTCCGCTAGGGCATGTATCTGGATAAATCTGGTACAAACCAGGTTCACTACGCTTCAAGACCATCAAGAAATGTAAGCCACTTTTGACTTTATACTATGCCTAGCTAATTGGAACAAACTCAATTTTCTGCAGATGGCCAACACATTTATTTATCTTCGTATTTAAATCTTGCAATGATTTACGCAAGACTTGTTAGAGTTATTCTGAGCATTTTCAGCACTCAGAACAGTTTAGGATCGATGACCGAGCAGAACGAGCATTTATTTGAATGTTTCATATTTTTGGGAAATCACGGAAAACAACCGATGTAACTGTAAAGTTAATATTTATTTTTGTTGAGAGATGGATATTTTATCCATATTCGAAGAATCGAACATGTGGATTCTCACATAATGAAATAATAATTAAACACATTTAAAATAATATAAATAATAATAATAATAATAATCCACTAATAATAATATTAATGATTTTCATAATTTTTCTAAATAATTCTTGGATCTTATATTTTCTAATAATCACATTTATTGAGAGAGAGCCTATGAAGTAGTTTAATCATTTCTAGTTTGGAACAGGTGATTTTCCGAAGGAGAGTGGTTAGCGCAAGCCCGCATTCAACCAACATTACAGTTCTGGTTGAACAGTTAATATTTGCAATGAGCAAAGTATATTTTTCAGATAACACGGAGAGGCATGAAACGGGAAGCAAATGATATTTGTATCAACTAGGATATTTTTGTATTTATATAAAATCATGACGTAGATACACATTCGAAAGTGAAATAAAGATTATCATGAGTATGGTAAATTCACGGGTTGAACTGAATGGTAAAATAAAATAAACTTGTAAGTTTATTAATCTTCCAGTGTTGATAACAAGCAGAGGCTTGATTTATTGTATAAATTTTGGGAAGAAAATTTATGTGTGTGGAGTAGTTGAAATGCCATTCCCAGGTGCGCATGTTTAAGTCGCAGGAATGAGGAGGTTTTTATTCGAGCATCAATCAAATAGCAGGTTCGATGACTCAGTGTTAAAGGAGTATTGGAACTACACGTTGCGTCGTATGAATGACCCGAAGGTTATTTCTTAATAACCATCAGTTCTTATTTCAACCTTGTTTACGGATTCCATTTAGACTTTGATTTTGCTAGAACCCGGATTTGTCATGATAGTATTTTATTCTTCTTCAGAGGAAGACCTTTGCCGTTGTTGTTGGAATGTTGTGTTCTTACACAAATAATAGAATGGGCCACTGCCAATTAAAAATAATTCTATAACCACGAATAATTTGAAGGATATTTTCAATCCTAGTGCCATGAACTAAATGAATTTATTATGAAGCTACAATTCTTATTTCCGCATTCTGTCGAAGAATTGCAAGTTGTGAAAGTTACTAAAAGGGCCACAAATATAAATATTTGTCTTAATGATGATTCCAAGTGGAGAATCGAATAGTTGAATGGTCCAACAATTTATTGATCAAGTTGATGATTCAGAAATCATATATTTTGTTAGGAACTTGAAGTTCATAATCGAGTCACTTCTCGAAATGTTTAATGTCAGATGAACAATTAATTTTGTTGTGCTTCGCACAGTTCTTCGATACTATGCTCAATGGTCAAATACTTTTCAGAAGTTGTTATTAATATGTATACATAATTTGTGTTTATTCAAAGATAATAATATTTTTTGACAATATTTTTTGAAACTGGAAAATAAGTGAAAGTTAAAAATTCTATGAACAATTACTCTACGAGTGTTAATATTATGTAAAAATTCAATCAGTGAACTACGGTTTTTCCAGTAAAGACAATTAAATTTGAACTGGATTTAATCATAAATAATGGATTTAATTTTTAATACAGTCTACAGGACTAATAATCAGACTTGTATTTCCAAAGATAATTGTCCAATGTGTTGGAAAATTTCTGTACATTGTGTAAATAGTAATGTGGGTCGACACACGTGAATGATGCCGCTTTGAGCATTCTTATTTTGCAGTCAATTTTAACTTCAGAATAAAATGAGATAATTTTACATGATGTGTTATGCCCAGTTGAATCTCCTTCTATCCTTATTGTTGCATTGAGCCAAAAATCAGTAAAGCATTTTTTTCATTTGATGTCGTTTTTGCGATTAGCTTTAACCCATCTGGCGCTCCGGGATATTTTGACTCTCGTGCTGACTGATTCTTGGTAAAATGCATATGTGGTCGTGCGGACTCCGGTCTAAACGGGCACAGTATTATATGGTCAAGTGAATCCCCTACACATATGAGGAAGCCCAGTGGAGTGGGAATATGCCAGAATAATTTAATGATTACTCGTGATTGGAGTAACTCAGAGACATGAGGATTGCACCTACGTGAATGAATTGCAAGGAGGCTAATTATCAAGCCGTCAAACATCGAAATTGAGGCAGATTTAACGTAACGCGCAAGGACACAGGAGGAATGAGTCCAGCGCAATAATATGACCATGTCGTGGGGGAAGAACCACTGACGCGGCTTGAGGACGCGCTGGCAAAGGCAATTAATATTAATTAATTGACCGATCGATCCTCGTGCACACAGGCAGATATGTAATCAGCGAGGCAAGATGGACCAGGAGAACGTCATTTCAACACCAGAGAAGCACGGAGAGAGGAGATGAAACTCCAGGGAAATTTTATACCTACTTTTCGGCTCCAAACAGATATAAGGTCAGTGGAGCAGGCAGTCGAGGTCAGTTGAACCATATTCTAGTGCGGAGCGCACGTCACCCGAGTCCAGGAGGGGACGCTGGCGGACTTTAACATTTTGAGTGTTCAACATATTAACCATGCAGTATAACGCACTAATTAAGAACAATTAATATAGTCAGTTGAACCATATTTTAGTGCATAGCGCACGTCGCCCGAGTCCAGGAGGGGCGCGCGCACTTTAACATTTTGAGTGTTCATCAACATATTAACCATGCAGTGTAACGCACAAGTGAGAACAATTAATAAGGACAGTCGTGCCACACTTTTATAGTCGGCAGTACAAGTGATTAATAGTGAGTACGCAGTAAATGTACAGTGTGGTGTACAAGTTAAGACAATGTCATATTAGGTCAATCGTACCTCATGACGAGGAGATATTATGTGGTATCATAATAATGTACGTGGAACTGTCCAAGGCTTTGTTATAAGCAGATCATTCAAGGAGACTCTAAGTTCAGTCGAAGGACAATTGAAAGTGGTAATTGTACAAGTACAATGTACAATGGACGAGCGCAATGTATAAGCTATTGGTTAGACATAACAATAGGATGTCGAACTGCGCAGGTATAAACTTTGTTATACGGGTGATGCATTTTCGTAGGGATACCACTTAAATTAATGTTCAGGACGATATGGAAGCATATCTATGCTATATCGGGAAGTTATCAAAGGATAGGAATTGATAGACATTGGGGACCGCTAGGAATCGTCAGGCAGTGTATAGAGACGTTCGAACGAGATACGGGGGTATTCGTGGAGGAAAGATCTTCAACGCCTGCATTTCTGAAATTCTGCAAAGAAGGGTCAACCAGTAAGAAATGTATATAGTGATCGTGTGATTTTAGTGATGGTCATTTAAATATGTGTAAATTACCAGTGTAATAATTAATATAACGTGTTTTTGTGGAAAAGAAAGCGATAGCTTCGACATGAAGAAGCAAAGTGCAGTGTGTTTTTGTAATGGAAAAATTATGTAAAATGAGTGTGGAAAGTGTAATAATGCCTTGCTAATTTGCAAATGATGGCGGGCATTAACGGAAAGAATGTGTGGTCGAAGCCGCCGGATTAGCCAATGTATGTACCCAAAACCATGATTTTGTAATGGATGTGTAGTCCAGTGTATGTTGAGTAATTTCAAAATTGTAGAATATGCCAATGAGAGTCAAATTTGGAAGGTAGAACCTTCAGATATTAATGTTGTGTTGAATTTAGTCAAGTTAAGATGTCTTTGTACATCATTGTGTGGATAGATCGTTACCACTAATGTAGAAATGGCAATTGAGTTAAATAGAAAGTTAACGTAACGAACACGGATGTTCGGTTATTGATTATATAAATACGGTTACGTTGTGTCGGAGTAGGGGAAATTTATGTCAGTAATAATAATAATAAGAATAAACACATCAGGGAAAAATGTTTGTAAGCAAAATATATGCTAATTTGAATAACTGTGTATCCAAGCAGTAGTATTACAAGTAATGGGCCAAGCAAAGGAATTTAATATCAAAGTATATTATGATAATGGAAATAAATATGCAAGGAGATAGGAACTGGAAGTGTTTAATAGTGAATTGAATCGCAGCTTGATGAATAAGCTTATAAGAGTAATTGGTAGAGATTATCTTATTAATTAAAGGACGGGATCTTCTCACAATGGTCAAGGAAGCCAGGCAGTCTAATCGACGTGTGAATCTCGTATAGCCAAGGGCATACAGAGAGATATTATTGCAATCGAGCGTATTTAGTGAGGAAACCCTAGCTCTGAGTATTGCTATGAAACGTTCCGGGTTCGAATCCAGTGGTGTATGGGAGGATAACATGGACACCTCAGCATGACAACTGATATCGACCGAGAACTAGCTATTGTGTGAATAAATTCAGCTCCTGGGAGTGAATTTGGACGGCAGGAAGTTGCCCTGACCGTGTTCTTTGACAAAAAGATGCCGGCTATTCCATATCGACATGTGTTTGATGAATCTCGTTTCCTTCATATAAATGTAAATGGACCTGTTGAGGCCAGCTATTAATGTCCTAATGATAGGAATAAATGCTTAAACAATTCCATATTCCGTCTTGCATTCAGTTGAGTTAGATCATATGTATTGTATGGGTCACTAAGACGGCACTATTGTATTTGAAGCCACGGGCTAATGCTTGGAAAAGAAAAGGACGTGAAGGGAAGTAACGAGCATCTTGTTACAGCCCGGCGCGGAGCCCATTGTATCCAGGAAGGGTCGGGGGGGGGGGGGGGAGAGACCATACCCTACCCAGGCTTGGAGGATAATGTTTAAAGTGGAGAAACTATGAAACCCTGTTTGTGATAAAAGAATCATTGTAGTAGAGTGTAATGGATTTGTGTGGTTTGAGACACATTGATAATTAAGGATCATTCTGATAACTTAATATTTGGCAAACTTATGAGATGTTAAAAGTTGCATTTTTATACTGACATTGTCACCTATTTCCGAAGGCTGATACCAGATGTCACATGCTACGCCCACGCAAGGGTAGCATAAAATCCCACCCGACACAGCGGTAACGGAATCATTATGAAAGTACACTCGTTACGGCATACAGTGGACCTACAAAAAGGGTTGATTACAAGTAACAGTGGAGTTGCAAGTAAATCTGATGTGCAACTCATAGATTGGTTAATGCATGGTAGAGCATTTTGGTGGGAAGAGAAATACAGAACATAATTGTACGCTTAGTGTAAAGTAAAAGTGTGTTGATAAAAAGTAACTAGATTGTGAAATTAAAGTGGTCACAATAAGTGACGTAAGATTGTAAGAGCAGTTGTGTGTGTATTTTACCAGTGCATCAGCGCACTTGAGAGTGAATTTCATGTTAATCTCATGGTAAATAAACCAATAATCATTTGGATTTGCGAGGATAAAATGCGAATAGTAGTGGATTGAAGGAATAAGTTTTGCATTGTTCTTGTGTATTATTGTTGGGATTGTGTTTTTGTTTCTGTGAAGCCATGATTTTAAACTCAATTAAAGTCTTTAGAATAGAGTTGTGTCTTATTATTGTAGGGTTGATACCTCTTAGTCTCAGATCAAAAATATGCAACTGCTCAGTGGGTGAACGGTACACGCCTGAGGACTGATGCCAGCTGGAGGCAGAAGCATGTTTTCCATGGAAATTAATCACATGGGTACAGAAGATAATAATCATGCCTGGCCTGGTCTAAGCGCGACTATAAGCGAACAATTTTGTTTAATATTAAATAATATTTTAGGAGCGCTCTAGGAATATTATTGTTAATATTAAAATAATAGTTATTAATAATGGAAATAATGTGTGTTATATTTAGTCTCTACAGGGGTGGTGGCGCCACAATGAGATCTCGCACCGCCTGAAAATATTGCTAGGCCGCCTCTGCTCATAACGTGGTCATAGTTCTATTCCCAATAACAATATTGTTGTTATTCAAATGAGGTATAATTACATTTGTGTTTGCAGCTATTTTTATTTAATTTTGTTCATATTAAATCAATGTGATTCTGATGAATGTTATCTACATCCCATATTTCCATGCTATGGATAAAATTGATGCTCTGATGACCTTTTCACGGTTCATTGCACCTCAGAAAGCAACTTAATTGCACTGTAATATGATATTGTTCTCATATATATATATACTGCTCAAAAAAATTAAAGCACCACTTTTTTCAATGGCCACCAAATTTGGAAAGT
Source organism: Meconema thalassinum (assembly GCA_946902985.2). Classification (NCBI taxonomy): domain Eukaryota; kingdom Metazoa; phylum Arthropoda; class Insecta; order Orthoptera; family Tettigoniidae; genus Meconema; species Meconema thalassinum. The sequence continues at coordinate 687,852,387 of OX336389.2, read as the reverse complement.
TGACTGCACAAGGTCGAAATCTCAGTATGACGTTTGCCCCCGACGCCTACCAAGCACATGCTTCAGCACAACTCCCCAACTTGTGTAGTTTCGGGATAGCGCCCCCAAAACCAGCCCATTTTTGAAAACCGTAAATTGAAGTTTGCGAAAAACGCTGTAGGACTTGTCGCAGATTGCCAAAGCAGTCGAAAATGAATGAGTCTTGCTCTTAAGGTTCCACGAACACGTTGAAATCGTTACATTTGACGTTTGGGCATTTTCAACCCCCTTCATCATCCCCTAAACATGGGCTACCATTGGGGGCGCCTGAGAAGGTACCAGATGTGTTTAACCACCTGAAAACCTGCACACCGTCCTCAGTTGCTGATTGCAGTAAGTTCTTAAGGCCTCCGGCAATGTTCACCCCTCCTAACACCCTCAACTGGCAAGGGACCAAATCACCCCGTCTTGATTCACCCCTAAGGAAGGTTTAAATCGAGATTTTTATCAGTGCTGCTAATGGGGGTTCTTCCCCTAACGTTTCAAAAGAGGACCTGCGCCTGTGTCGCCACCCCTTCCCCTGCAACCCCCGTTTGTATGATTTTTCGAATCAGGCCCTTTTTAAGGGCTGAAATGAGGTCTTAATCGCTGAAAGAGCTGTAAAGGTCCTTAGAAGTAGTGGTGACACGAAATCAACCCCTTCCGATGTTTGATTGACATTCCATCCCCCAAAGTTGACATTTTTGCACCCTCAACCCTCCCTGTCTGGACGCGTAACGCGTCATGGCAGAGTTTTCAGAGTTGGATCAAAATGAAGGTTATGGCCTGAAATGGAGCCCAAAACAGCAGGTTGGATGGAAATTCATCGGTAGGGTGGGAAACGGGACCAAAAAGTTTTCAAAAAAGTTAACAGCCTCTAGTAAGTACACCAATGCATAGGCAACCCACATCACGTCATTTTTCTCCCATTGCCAAACTTTGTAACCTATTGCCGATCATAGGCAACCCACACGCACGGACGTGATGTGGGTTGCCTATGCATGGGCGTACTTACTGTAGGCTGTACACTTTTTTGAAAAATTTTGGTCCCGTTTCCCAACCTACCGATGAATTTCTATCCAGCCTGCTGTTTTGGGCTCCATTGCAGGCCATAAGCTTCATTTTCATCCAACTCTGAAAACTCTGCCATGACGCATTACGCGTCCAGACAGGGAGGGTTGGGGGTGCAAAAATTTCGAATTTGGGGGACGGAATGTCAATCATCGATAGGAGGGGGTTGATTTCGTGTCACCACTACTTCTAAGGACCTCTACAGCCCTTTCAGCGATTAAGACGTCGCTTCAGCCCTTAAAAAGGGCCTGATTCGAAAAATCATACAAACGGGGGTTGCAGGGGAAGGGGTGGTGACAAAGGCACAGTTCCTTTTTTGAAACGTTAGGGGAAGACACCCCCCCCCCCCCCCCCCCCCATTAGCAGCACTGATAAACATCTCGATTAAAACCTTCCTTAGGGGTGAATCGAGAAGGGTTGGTTTGGTCCCATGCCAGTTGAGGGTGTTAGGGGGTGTGGACATTGCCGGAGGCCTTAAGAACTTACTGCAATCAGCAACTGAGGACGGTGTACAGGTTTTCAGGTGGTTAAACACACCCGGTACCTTCTCAGACGCGCCCAATGGTAGTCCATGTTAGGCGATGATGAAGGGGGTTGAAAATGCCCAAACGTCAAATGTAACGATTTCAACGTGTTTGTGGAACCTTTAAGAGCAAGACTCATTCATTTTCGACTGCTTTGGCAACCTGCGACAAGTCCTGCAGCGTTTTTCGCAAACTTCAATTTGCGGTTTTCGAAAATGGGCTGATTTTCGGGGTGCTACCCCGAAACTACTCAAGTTGGGGAGTTGTGCTGAAGCATATGCTTGGTAGGCGTCAGGACAAACGTCATACTGAGATTTCGAGCTTGTAGGTCAACTTTTCAAAATTTGGTGGCCTTTGAAAAAAGTGGTACTTTAATTTTTTTGAGCAGTATATATATATATATATATAGTATAAGCAATGCAAAACATGAAACAAGCCCTTTTGATGATCTTGATGAGATGGTTGAAGGTGGAGAGGTATGAACTCTGGAGGTTATGGCACCACAATGTTACGAATAGCAGCATAGTTCACATTTTATTATTGAACAAAGTTGGGACATTACAATGAACGGATCTCCTGTACTCCCACCGGTTATAGGACATAACGTACCACCGGACATAACGTACCCCTTGGCCGGCTGATTACCTGTGAAGAGTCAGCTAATGACCTTAAAATATTTAGGAGAGGACATAACGTACCACTTGAAAGAGTGGAAAATACTGTATTTAGGGTGCATGAAACCCTAACCGCACGGCCACTTGCTCGGTATTGCTCAATTAATCCTGGTAATAAATACGTGGACGATAACATAACATAAACTAATATAAAATATGATAAGATTTTGGATTCCCATCACACTTTATCTAGGCTTTGGACTGGCAAAATATTTATAAACATTTTGGTGTGTTTAAAATCAGCTGTGGTTAAGCTCTGGTCATTTTTCGTTTTCTTTACTTTTTTATGTTATTTTTTTAAATTGTTTTTGGGGGTTTTATATCCTAGCGAATAGCAAGTTCGTCATGGAATGTTTCATTCTAAGTGAATAGCAAGTTCGCCATGTGAAGTTTCATTCCAAGTTCTGCGAATATGAGAGAGCTCTCAAGCAAGATTTCAAGTTTCCATTCTCTTCATACCGCTTCATTATTATTCTATCAAGTCGTTCATCATACTTGACATATTTCTTCTTTCTCTTTGAACTTTCTATGTACAATTCGTACTTCATCCTTCGAAGTGCGCACATAAACCGCCCTTATTCGCTGTACACAACTCCCTGTTACAATACCAAAATGTTTCAAGCCGCACAGTGTGATCGTCACTGATGTTTATGTGGTAATGAACCTGTAACTGGAATACCCGTCTGACATCAAGTGGTACGTTATGTCCTAGCGTAACTATTTGGGAATTACGGGTAAATCGTTCTTAGGTAGATAACGACCTAGGTGGTACGTTATGTCCTCGAAAGTCAAGTGGTACGTTTTGTCCGTGGTACGTTATGTCCGGACACCACTCCCACCAGCTCTATAACTTACAAGTGGGTAAATAAAACCGCGACTGATCCATCTAAATCAGCAACATTGTGGAACAAAACTAGTGAACAGGTCTCAATTACTGCGGGAGCATTGCCTCCTAACATTCCAGATTCTGTAATTTTTCGTTGTTAAATACAGAAATCCTTTGTTTATTACCATCAATAATGATCATTGTTCGTGATAATCACGTCTATGAGTTCACTTTCACTGCATAAGTTGGCAAGTTTTTGCAAAACCCTCCTAGATCTTTAGGTCACTTATATCCCTTGCTTCCATGTATAGTCAGTTCTTGCATCTAGGAGGCGTTGGAATTCGCCATGTGCGCCGCATTCGTACCCAATCATTACGTCATCATCTTGTCATCTAAGAAATTCATAACTACGTAAAGAGTCCTTCCTCTGTTATAATATGCTCCTTAGTCTCGCCTATGCGTCAGTGTACTCTGTGGTGACACACCTGATTTAGATTATCACGTGCTTGTTTTGGTCGATATTTATTTTGATATTAATGTTCCCACTCACCCTTCTCCATAGCTGCGCAAGTGAAACCACGTCACTCTGTAAGGAGATCCATGGTTTGAATCCTGGTTCTAACAGCGGCAATCTCGATTTGTTAGTTAGTTATTATTTTAAGGGGCGGGCCAGCGAGGTCATCTACCCCTAATCTCGATGTGGTTTTCCCAAAAGTTGCTCCAGGAAAATGCTGATATGATACTTTATTACAGGTGCCGGGGCGCCTATTCCAATCCTAGACCCTAAGCATTTAATTACAATAGCAGGTGCTGACGTGTTCACATCCTCTGCAGTTGTTTTATTTTCATTTAGGAGCTTGGAAAAGTGTCGTCATCAGCCCTGTGTACTTGTATGTGCGTGACAGGAAGCTTTTAGTTTTTACGTGACCGGTAATCTCGCGATCTCATTATGTGGAGCCAAACCAGCGAACGTGACGGTTCAACTTGGAAGTCCTCATGAATAAGCCGGGAATCGATCCCGGTAAGGGGTCATGCATAAAATACATTTACAAAAATACCATGAAATTTAACCCCCTCTCCTCATTGTGACACGAATCAATTCTTAATATCCCCCTCCCAAATTGTTCAATGTATTGCGCAACTCATTGCATCGAAAAAAATCCATTTTACAGTCCCGTGCTATAGCACCAGGTAATATAATTCTGTTTTTAATAGAAAACGTATAAATGGAAAGTGCCAAAAAGAAAGTTCATTTGAATTTTCAAAATCAGGTAATAACGAAAAGAAAACTGACGAACGTAGTCTATATATTTTCTCCCCAAAATATCGTACACTTTCTTCACATTCTTGTTCGAGCCCCGTTCGAGCGAACGTATTGTATAGATGACCCCTATGTGTGTGTGTGTGTGTGTATGTGTGTGTAATCTTTGAGATTATTCATATTAATGTGGTGTCTCTACAAATGTGTAAACTTGTAATTGGTCGGTGTGTTTGATACCATTCTAGTATTTGCCTGGCGTTGAAGCTGGAAACCACGGAAAACACTTCTATGAAGACTGGAGTGATATTCAAACTCACACCTTTTCAGATGTACTCAAGACGCTCAGTGTGCATAGTTCCATCCCCCAGGCCAGAATTTAAGTGAATACTTCGTGGCGCAGTAGCTAACATTCTTGGTTGTCACTCCGGAGGTCCGGGTTGAATTTCCGGCTCTGCCAAGTAATTTAATTCTGGTCTGAAGGCTGGAACGGGGTGCACCCACCCTCTTGAGGCAAAACTGGGAAGAGACGGGTTCAATTTCCACCTCGGCCTCCCTACAAGTAGTTTTCCGTAGTTTCACACTTCTACTCCCGGCAAATGCACCTAATTAAGGCCACGGCCGCCTCCTTTCCCCAGTCTTAGGTACAGTTACAAAGACACTCACTACTACAGCCATCACAAGAACACAGGTTATCAGACAAATTCTACACATACCCAAGTACACTGGGCTACATGACAATAATGTCGCAAAGACCCTAAATGTAACAACAATAGAATTCAAGTATTTGGCTGGGCCGAAGGTCTGGAAAGCTGGAATTCAAACCCAAGACCTTTGTAACCCCAGTGCCCATACAGTCCGTACTCTTAGAGCAGAAAGTAAGCTATAGAAACAGTACGGTATGGTTGCTGATTATCATCTTGAACAAGAACATATTAAAAGTACAGCACGGTACACAGGCTTAAGCCACATGATCAAGAATGGTATATCAGGTAAATAAAGACTAAATGATTTTCAGTAACCTTTTAACTCATCCACGCAATCTAGTACGTCATCACAGGATCATCCTGATCACTGATAAAGCGATGTGATGTATTATAATTCAGCATCACTCATATGCCGTGTGACCATGATATCAACAGTATCTTTGATATTGAGTAATGTACTCCACTTCGCAGTTCACTTATTCTGAAGCTGGCGCAAGGTCATTAGCACTTGAATGGCTTTCGGAATCACCTGTTTCATTAACACTGATTGCTGCAGAATGATCATCCGCAGCATTATCGATTCTTCACTCCCTAAAATTTCAAGGTTGTACAGTAATGCTCAGGTGGGAGACAGAATGATCGATCTCATTTCGTGCAGTCGACAGCAGCCGAGTTCACCCGAATGACAGCAGCCATGTTGTCTTTTTTTTAACTGTAGCGCATCCTTCTTCAGTAGCCGCTTTGACGCCGGTAGTGGCGGACGGTGCGTGGGTGGGTCAACGATTTGAAGTTCATCTGACGGTGTTTTTCAAGCGGTGGAACATGGGATAAATACGCCCTAATTTTTGTGGATAGTGCCTGTGCTTCGTGTGTAACTACCCGACAGTGATATTCAAGTGTTCATGTTTGTTTAAAATAATTCCCTGCTGGAATCAGAAGAGGAGAAACACTCGGCTTCACTCGCCAACCCTTGGTGCAGTGGAGAAGAGGAAACCACCCCGCCCAACACCAACACGAGTACAGTCTCCTGCCACTGGTTGGAGTGTGTTGAACGAGTAATACTCATATTTTACTTGTTCGCATACATGCTGGGGGTACTGAAACGGCGCTGGAAACCCAAAAGGTACAGGGATTGTTTGCCTAAATTTAACAACCCTTAAAATATAATTCCTCTCCTAACCGAAGAAAAGCTCTCCCTTTCACTGTCTTGTTTTATTGTAATGATTATAGAAGCTAGTTCCTAAACACTCAGAAGCTATGTTGACCTAAATTTCTGGCTGTTTCGATCATATAGTGGTAAGGTCCATGGTATGTTGATTATTTGGAGAAAAAAAATGTATTTTAATACCAACTTGCTTCAATTGTGTGTTATGTTGTTGGTTTGACAGTTGTTTGGAATCCACAGCAGCTTAGCTTATATAATGAAAGTCAGTATTTACAGATATTTCTGATTCATTTACGCAAGCATAATTGACAATTGTGCCTTTTAACAAGATACACAATATTAAGTACGGGTGAAATTGTGCTCCGAGGACAATATCCTGGATGTCGACTAACACTGACAATTATTTTCTGTCCTAGATCCCATTAAAAAGTTATTGTTTTGTTATACAGAACAACAGACCTTCCGGGTTCCATGAACGAGTATTTTGCCTGTTTTCAATGCTGTCACTCATATTCTGTCAATCCCTGTTCAATTTCGTGGAAGCTGTACGTGTATTAATGGAATGCTTTCCCGTACACAATTGGTCATTGCTCTCTGCAGCTACAAGGTTGCTCAATTCCCAGCTGTTTGCCGCCATTGATGTGAGTGAGAGAGAGGGTGAGTTCGAGCGCCAGTGATGCATCTTATAACAGCATAAGGAGATCATAGTTACTCGCATACATTTTTGCCCTCACTTTGGTCTGCAATCTTGAAAATTAGAATCCAATATGCTATCAGCTGCAATGTGAAAGCTGTTATTTCGTGAGCTCATTTTGTGGGATCGATTTATTGAAAACATGCCTTTCTTTTTGTGTGAAGACGAACATGTAGGTTATTTTTTATCGGATGACCCTGGAAAAAAAATCGGAATATCCACTCCAGTAGACATAGTTTTGGTAATAATGTAATGATTACGGGTTCGATTCCACCTCAGTCCAATGGCGTTTAAGGGCGCTTAACCCTGCGCTGGTCGCGCACCCTGAAGGAACATTTCCAGTCGCGCTGAGTCTGAGAAGCTCTCTTCTTTATTTTTTAAAATGTCTTCTAAATTTAGTGCCAAATAACCGGGTGAGTTAGCCGTGGTGGTTACGGCATGACTAATGGCAGTCGCTCACATCCGGGAGGCGAGGAGGTTCGAATCCCCCCGCCGGCAACCTTGAAGATGGTCTTCTGTGGTTTCCCATCTTCCTTCCAGGCAAATGCCGGGGTTGGTCCCTCACTATAGGCCACAGCCGCTACCTTCCAACTCCTCGCCCTTCCCCTCCAACTTTCCTCCCCAACGGTACTTGTAGCTCACCCATTGGGTGTCCGTCTCGAAGCAGCTACAAAACTGGCGAGCCGAACATGTCCTCGGACATTCCCGGCACTAAAAGCCATACGCTAAAAAAAAAAAGTGCCAAATACAGTATGTACGTAACTTTATTATTTTGATATTTGATCCCTTTTTAAAATAATTGTGTGTATTTTTATGGTTCTATTTACGATATTTAGCCTATGCTTTTTAGTCGGTCAACGCGATTGCACCTAGTTATATTGGGTGTTATACCCTAACCCTGAAAAAAATACATGGGATTAATAGATTCGTGTAATTTGGAAAGACAGTTTCCTTGTAAACAAAAGAAAAAGAAAGCAGTGAGCCTGGTAGGCTCAGTGCGACCGTTACAGGGTTAAATGCAAGTCTTCGTGTCAGTAGATTTGCCTGCACATTAAAGAACCCCATCCAGGGAAAGTTTCCGATACCCCGGCATCTCTAAAGCCACATCAGTTAAAAGGAAGGTTAAACACGAAGTTGCCGCATCTAAAAATACCCTTAAATGCCATTTTGAAGGCCAACGCCAAACGAACTACATGCACTCAGCTAATGTGGACACCCAAAAATATTCTTGAACCGTTTAAGAAACCAAAGTGAAGTTTTCGCTTAATGATAGCATGTAAGGGGGCAAGTAATTTGTCGCATAGCTACTGCTCATAACACCTGTGTGTTTGCAGAAATTGAACCGAAATAGATTCTTTAAATGCAGACATTGATATTTTTCAACTGCACTTGAAAGTCCTTGAATAGAGTAAAATATTATACCATGTGAAGAACACACGGGTGATGTGTGAGTGATGCAATGGTTAACTGAAGTTTACTTGCTTGGTAGACATTGTGGGGACTGTTGAACAAATTTTCTAGAGAGGCGCAGCAAAACAACGGAAAGTCAAATATGTGATTGCCGAACGAACCAGGAAAAACTTAGGCTAAACGGCAACAACTGGTGAGAAACGTCGCTAGTGGAGACCTGGGTTCATGTTCAATGTGCATTACCGTACGGTCCTTTCAAGCATCTCAAAACTGTGTTTGATTCCCAAAGGTGTATTGATTGCATTACTGCCACCCTACATTTCAGCTTACGTTGCCTAGTACCTAGAAGGTCCCGGGTTCGATTTCCAGCTCCGTCGGGGATTCTAGAACTGACGTGAGCGCTGGAACGTTGCTGTAGCTGTATGATATGGGAGGCAAGGAAGCATAGATGAGAGAACATTCGCGCTAACTACGCGTCACCCCGCAATTTTCAATCTACATTATATGGTTGACAAGTGAGCAGCGATCACTTGGTGGACCAAGACTATCGATGGACAGTAGAGCCACAGGCGAGGGTTGGTTTTTACGATAATTTGTCCCTGACTGCAGAAACCGTGATTAAGTTTAACTGATCCCGTCACAGCTTGTGTGTACAGCAAATAAATATATACTTGCCTCCTTCTCCCCAACTGTTAAGGTTTATGAGGGATGATCTCTTGTGACAACTAGTGACACATCGGAACCTTTGTTCCCTCATTTCAGTAATTGCGGCCACGTGCCAACTTGGCTTGGGTAGATTTATGGCCTCTAGGGCCCAGGGTTCCCTTAGATTGGAGCGAAGTATAACCATTATAACCATGTTTCGCAGCTTAAGGACTTGTGAAGGATGCGTTGACAAATGGTCGCTCTTCTCTACCAGCTGATCAAACATCGTTCATCGCTGTTACCAGTTGATGCGTTTAGTCACAAACATAAGTACTATTATCCTATTTGGCTCATTTTGGAAACCTTCCTTAGCTGTGCTAAGTAAATTCAAGAATTGGAGCTAATCTCAGGAGAATTAATAACTCATCCTCATTAAGTTTATAGCACTTCCTTCTACTCCAGTCTTCAATCTGCCTTCTGGCAGAATTGTTAAAAGTCGTGGTGTCACACGGTTGGGACCAGGGCATCTCGTGCCCCGAGCTTTCAAGACCAATTTCTGACGTAGTCTCCCCCCCCCCCCCCCCACTTCCGCGCCCCCTTACCCCTACCGCAGTGTGGTAGTACCACGCAGAGCTGTCATCCGAAACAGAATATCAACACAAACTAACTGATATACCACGGGAGAACTATAAACACTTACTAATACATCTAAGTAACCGTTTTTAATATTTGGTAATGCCTTCACGTCATGAATACCTGAAGCTGCTGCTGGCTAGCATATCTATTAATTAAACACCTTGTCCCTCAGCGAATGGACGGTCTACACAGACTCGTATGTCCAGGAGCAGAGGGGAAAAGCCATGGCGACGATGCGTTGGGAGATAATCTAATTTCATATTATTATTAAAAACAAAATTAACTCAAACAAACGCTGCACCCACTACTGACCTACCTGTATCAGCAAGGTGCAACATACCAAATTAAAAAACAAAAAGTTCCTAAAAAACACACCAAAACAAAATATCATTAAATAAAGGGGCATAAGGAGCTCACTGAGGGCACCAGGTTCCCGTTTTTCAAAGGCAATAAACTCATGCCTTCCGGCTTGATTATCTCTCCGTGATGTCCTCTCTCCTCCGACTTTAAACAATGTTTTTTATTTAGTTGAAAGGGGATCGAGAAGTGATTATTTTAGTCGGATTATTCGTAACCAGACGCCACACTTCTTGTAGTGTTCCGGCATCAGATGGCCTATCAGTCCTAATTAAACACCAATGGTGACAAATATTGAAGCAGGCACAGGCTTTCCCTTACTGACACACAGTATGAAATTGTTAATCCAGTTTAATAATATTTTATCTTAACGTCTCTTTGTTGGTGTCACCCTGTTGATGTCACACAGAGCGGGAGAATCTTTATTCTTATTCGTGGCGGCATAGTGATGACGAGAAATATCACGTCTCCTTGCACGCACTTGACGGTCTTGCCTCTCTCCTTGCTCGCTCAGGTTGTGTACTTGCTGCGAAGCCTTCAGTCATGGAAGAATGATACTAGGAAGCGAAGCTCCCATAAGGCCAATGGTTATCACTTTCTAATTTCGACCTTCAGCTGTTACTCCTTACCGCACTCTGGTGAGTGTCGTGGGCAAGACACCGCCATATGGCGCGGCATTTAAAATTACTAATGTATGTTAAATTTTGAGGTTAGGTAGTTAATTTTGCAAGTATTTGATATAACAGTTTCCCATGTTTTAGTTTTAGAATTGCATACGTCCGTGGAAATGTAAATAACATTGAAATTATTTAATTCTCCCGCGAGTGTTTTCGAAGTCCCAATATACAAAGTTTCAATAGGTCAACTTATTTATAAAATATGATGAATGTGGAAGTTTTGAAGGAAATAAACAAATAAAATTAAGATATATGAATATATTAATTTTTGTAGGCAATTACATATAATTTACAAATAATACAGTATATGGCAATTGTACATGTAAAACAAGATATATGAATACATACAATTTACAAATTTTATAAATCAATTCAATATGAATAGGCCTATAGTGGTTGTCTCACTTGCAGGCCTGTCCCTCAAAACAGTTGGTGAGATGCAGTGCACAGAAAATGGCTTAATTGTAGTCTTTTATGCAAGTCCATACTTTACCAATCATCAGATTGGAGATATCCCTCCACACATTTCATCTTCCTCCTTGTGTTTCTGAAATGACATGCAGCGGGTCAAGACAAGCGACTTTATGTTGTTTCAAACTTCTGTTACAAATTTATCGATGGTAAATATCTTTAGAACCACCGGGTGAGTTAGCTGAGGTCGTTACGGCATGACTGCTGGCAGTCGCTCACATCCGGGAGGCGAGGAGGTTCGAATCCCCCCGCCGGCAACCTTGAAGATGGTCTTCTGTGGTTTCCCATCTTCCTTCCAGGCAAATGCCGGGGTTGGTCCCTAAGTATAGGCCACAGCCGCTACCTTCCGATTCCTAGCCCTTACATTCCAACTCCCCCCAACGGTACTTGTAGGTCACCCATTGGGTGTCCGTCTCGAAGCAGCTACAAAACTGGCGAGCCGAATATGTCCTCGGACACTCCCGGCACTAAAAAAAGGCATACGCTAAAAAAAAATCTTTAGAACCAAGTATATTTGGTAACGCTTCGGGAAATTAGCTGAAATACTTTTATGAATAATAATTGTGGAAATGATGTCATAACAGATGTTTTCTCCTGCGCTGTCTATAACCCACCCCGCCGTCCCCTTTTTATAACATGACTTACAGATGTCAGATGTGCCGACCATTATAGACGTGATTTATGGGACAAAACAAATATTGACAATCCAACACATACGGCAAGCGCAGGAATGTGGTGATTGTTTTATGCAGCGCTCGTTTCGTTGTGTCTCTATGTCTCTACATACAAAAACAAACCTAACCTGGGGCTAACGGCCCAGACCCCCTTGCTTGTAGTACATGCAGTAATTTTCGGCCAGACTGTGCTTAAACTAGTAGTGGACATAAATTCTATCTTATTAAGGTTTCACATACAAAATCAAACCTAACCTGGGGCTAAAACCCCAGACCCAATTGCTTGTAGTACAAACAGTAATTTACAGCCAGACAGAAGCCAATAGTATCTCGCTTAGCTCGCTACGTATGAACTGTGTCTGTCACTTGAAGACATGTTGCTTATTTTAGGGGCTGCGACATCGTGGTCATATGGTGCCATGTATTTGTGTGATAACCTGTGTTATTGTAATGGCTGTACTAGTGTGTGTATTGACAAAACATACCGGTACCTCTAACAAATTGTGAGACACAAACGTTTCAAATAAGGAAGGAGGGTGGGTTATAGACAGCGGAGGAGTGAACTGCATCATTTCCAGAGCTATTTTGAATCATTATAAATGTTTTTCTAAATACTGTAAAAGATTAATTGTGAAGGAGACAAGAACCTGACTTTTGAACTCCCACTTGGATAATATGATCTTTTCAAGGGTTCCAAGGGACAATTGCAAAATAAATGAGTCAACTGTTTTGTGAAATTGAGTTAAGATTATGGTGGCATTCTGTGAGGGTGGTTACACATTGTGTGCAAATAGTACATCTGTCACGTTGCTCCTTGTATGCAATACAGGCTGCACGATTCCAGGCTAAGAGCAGTCAGTGACTCATGTAGTCCCTGCATTGAATGCAGTGCGAGTACTAAGCGCTGTAAACCAGGAATATCTAAAGCACACGAGCTGCTCTCTACAGGATCGCCCCCGTCTTCTTTTAAATCGTAAGTTTACCGAGTTCTTTGTTCGAAAAGTAACGTGCATCAGTTTTCTAGGTGGACATGTCAAGTAGCAGTGAAACAGACAACAATAATGGGAACCAAGTGAAGAAAAGGAGAAGAAATCCTGAAACACGCAAAAGGAATGCCATCCGCACAGAGAAGGTAAAAGTTGAGGAGCATGTTCATTGGCGGGGGAAGGTTTTCAAAAAGAGAACTAATGGCCCAAACTTCAACTGTGGTATGAAGTGCTTTTCTAAGTTAACACCCGAAGAGCCAACATACACACTTCATCGCTTCAATGAATTTGCGACTAAAAATGAACAGGACATATACATACAGCAGTTAATTGAGAAAAGGTACATAATGAAACGTAGACCTAGGAAGGATTCCAAAAGTAGGATATCTAACTTTCATTATTTTGTCACGAGTGGATCCATTAAGGTGCATGTTTGTAAGAAAGCATTCATGCCATTTCACGGAATTACAGACAGACGGGTCCGTCGTTTATGCACGTTATTGTTGGAAAGACAGTCTCCAAAAGATCCAAAACCAAACGTAGTTCCTGGAGATGTATGTGTAGGTCAAACATTTAATCTTATAATTCAGAAGAAAAACAAAAGGAAAAGCAAGGAGGTAATGTATAAAATGTACTATGTACCCATATTAACTTATGCAGCTGAGACTTGGACCCTGACGAGCAGGCAAGAGAGTAGAATCCAAGCCAGTGAAATGAAATTCCTAAGAAGTATGATAGGTAAGACAAGGAAAGACAGAGTGAGGAATGAAGATGTTAGGAAGGAAGTTGGGATGGGAAAACTAAATGAGAGAATTGAGAAGAATAAACTAAGGTGGTTTGGACATGTAAAGAGGATGGAGGAAAATAGAATACCAAGACAGATGCTGGAGGCCAAGTTCAAGGGTAAGAGAGCAAGGGGAAGACCTAGAACAAGGTGGATCGATTCAGTGAAGAACAGCGTGAGAAAAAGAAATCTGGACTGGGACAAGATCGTGGAAGAAGAATTGTGGAAGGAAAGAGGAAAGTGGAGAAGTGCCATAAATACCCCGACCCGGCAGGAGCTGGATAAGGGGAAATGATGATGATGGAATTCAGAAAAAAACAAACAATTACTTCTGACACCATGTAACATTTACATGCAGGTTTATATGGTAATCAAATAATAGCTAACAAGATATATTGAGTGCCAACATTTATTATTGTATGTAAGCCTATATGTTTAAGTAACAAAGACTGGCATCGTTGTGCAATGTATTACAGGGATGTGTGTTTGGATTATCGAATATCGAATCCTAAGGTTATCGTTACAGTATGTAAGACAATACATCAACATATTGAATCGTTCCCTACGAGGTGTACACATTATGGTGAAAGGCGACTTCTGTATCTACAGTAGTTGTCAAATTAGACTTGAATAAAATGTATGCCATGTTCACCGATACAAACCCAGGGGTTCCTATAAAATATCAGTTTTATCTCCACTATTTTATGGAAAATATTAAATTACGTTTCGGAAGGCCGCAAGTTGACACATGTAGCGTATGTAAAGAACTGGCTGTGAAAATAAAATCACCATCATTATCAGAATCAGCAAAGCGTACTGCAGTTGCTGAATTAATGGTACATAAAACGCGTGCCGCAGTGGCCACGAGCACTAACACGCTACCTCGTGTCTCGCTGGCATCGGGAGAGCGTGGGTTCGAATCCCACCTCGACCGCCCTGAAAATGGTTGGGAAAATTTTCCATTTTTGGTCCGTATTGACAATTGTAATTTGTTTTATTCAAAATTAGCAGGTTCCGCCAATCAATACCTTAATGCTTTTACATAAACCCTAGGTGCAGTACATGTTTCGAACCATTATCGGTCCTTCATCAGCTGACTTAATGTCTTATCAACAGCATTAACACATAAAAACACTGAGCATTGACACAAAGAAATGCATACACGTTAAAATATTCACAATCATTCATTAAAAGATATTCAAGCTTTAAAAAGTTTAAAACACTGCAAGTTCAATTGTTCCTGTTAAATGGTGCTAATTCTCTTGATTAGCATCTTTTCAGTCCATTTAGTATTCCTGTCCTCTTTACACGTGAGCGGCGAAGCCGTACAAATTGTTGGGTTGAATATTGCCATGTATAGGGAGCGAACAAATGGTTTTCGTGGTTTCCTATTTTTACTACCAGGCAAATACCGGGACCGTGAAGGTGATGCAAATGGGAGAAAATGAGGTCTGTTCATTGCTCTTGAAGTACATAGAGAATGTTGTACCAGATACAATAAATGTTTTGTACTTATTCTCTGACGGATGCCCGGGGCAAAACAAAAACCACACTCGACAAAAATCTCGGCACGCATGCCATACGTTGTTGGCATGTTAGAGAACCCATTTGAATTCAGTAGGCCGTGATCATAATAGCAAAATTATCTCGGGATTTTCCGCCAACACAACGTTCCTCCTTTCTCTACTAGAAAGCGCTATAGTGTTAACGAGCTTAGATATCTAAACTCCTTGACTGTCATAGCAGTCCAAGGAACGACAAAAATTCGACATGCAAACTGTCCTCTGGGCATCAAATAACAAAACTTACACCCGGCGCCCGATATTATTATTATTACTGTACTTATTATCATATTATATGACGATTATTTTTCCATTTTGAATGAGTTGACTCAAGGCATTTTACTATCTTGAACTTTCATGTTTTTTCTAAGTGTTGCCTATTTTGCACCTTGCACTGTACTGTTTATTTGCTGTGAATAAAATGCGGTATATTTATTCAGAAACACGGCTAATATTGAAGTGAATTAAAAATTCACACTTCCTCGCACTGATTAGTGCAAAAACTACTGTACATGAGTCACAATATTTAAATATTTTATTACAATATGTTATTCATGCAATGTTGACCTAGAAAACTGTCAGAATCATGTACTTACAGCTGTAAATAATTGTGGCAAAAATGGAATGAATTACCGTATTTCTTCATTCTATAATCTGTTTTTTGTCCCTCCAGTGAAATTAGATTTTAGTGACTCATGTCATGTAGTTCTTGAAATCATCGATTCAATTGAAATTGCTGTCCATTATGACTAGTGTACAGGAAATTGTGCTAAATTACATAAATATGTGTGTTTGTTTCTTGTTCATTGAATGACGTTGTGGTAGTGTTCCCAACATGCAATATATAAAATACACCACCACTAGGCAAAACCCATTGGTCTACAGAAAGATTATGCGCGACCATTTCTACTGTACGTGACAAAAACCAGGGGTGCATATATTACTAACGCGGCCCGCAAGCTAAAACCATTGTCGAAACCCAAAGGCTGCCCTGGCAGCGAGAAGCTAGCGGGGCACTGTTGACGACACATATCAATACAGAAAATTAGCATGAAGGACACATTACGCAGTAGTCATTGTCGAAAACCATTAAACTGGACGAGTTAGGCTATAGCCATTGTCAAAATTATTGGTCTGGACAAAACGTAGGTTAGAATAGTAGGGTTGAGGTGAAACATTTGCCGTGGGAAGCTAGCGGGGCACTGCTGACAACACGTTAGGCTGTAACCATTGGATTGGATGTGTTTAGGCTGTTACCATTGTCTACAACAGAAAAAAATTATAGCACACAAAAGAAAAAGCAAAGAAGCCTATACAATTAGTATCATATGCGTGGGGTTGGCAATGCTGTACTTGTGCATAAATTATGCACATAAATTATGCAGATAATAGCAGACACAGCTGACATTTTACTATATAAGTTGTGATATTATTTGGGAAGGCAGATGGGTTATAGACAGCGGAAGAGTGAACTACATCATTTCTAGAGTAATTTTGTATCATTATACTGTAAAAGCTAATAATGGCTAATTTCAGTGACAATGTTTTTCATAGGTTCTTGTCTCCTTCACTGGTAGGACTACCAATAAATGTAACAAGCTCAGAATTGAGCAACATTGTCATTTTAACCGGAATGGTTTACAGCCATTCAAACAATACTGCATTATAATACTGCAAATAATTATATTTTCTCAGAAATGAACACACATGGCAGATAGGGGTCATGTCAAGAACAGAAACTTGTAATCAGAAAGGCAAGGCTGACACAATTAAAACAAAAACATGATGCACAGGAAGACATACTCCTCAACAGAGCAGATAACCTAGATGTTATGCCCCTTAAAACAACAACCACTCTCACTGGAGCACAAGATGTTATGCCCCTTAAAGCAACAATCACCATCATCACTCACACCCCACATCTAAATACACTGACGGACCGAGAAAGGTGCAACTCATTTTCAATTGGTCAAAATTAAGTATTTTATATTTGACAATGTCCACAGAAGTTTAGACTGTGTAGACTCTAGGCTCCTTTCGTCAACTTTTGTTCTCTGCTGACCTCAACAGTATGAAGCTTCCATCGCCGTGGGTGTCTTTCATTCTCATGCCTGCAAGATCAGAGGTCCCTGAAAGACAAAGGTTTTTTTCTTTTAGCTGCATGTTGAAATGTTAAATTTCAATACATAGCACATTCCTGACAGGACACATTTTAACTTACCTGCAGTCACAACAGTAGGAACTGCTTCAGAAGTCAGGGAATTTCTATTTAAGTGCCTTGTGATGAACCATTTGGCAAAATTAACACTGCATAATCGACGTGTAATCATGCCACACACAGATTTCCCGAACACATCATCCCTTCCACAGAACTACTAGGCCTACTCGCTGCATCTGCAAAGAAAAATAGCTCAAATAAAAACATGTGCAGTAGCTACAGGATATTAATTGCTAAAATCACATATCCATAAAACACTACTAAAAATTCAGCTTGAATAAGATAAATATACATAAACCTAACTGAAAACGATCTAACTTACTGGCCTTGAACTCATTACTCTGAGCTGCAGTAACCACACACATATATGGCTAAGATATAGGCAACTCGTAACTTTCAGTAGTAATAACTCTTTGACTCTTCAGTCAGTCAACTTGAATTCCCCCAATGAATGAGTGGGGTACAATGTATACCTATATAACTTAATGGAGTATAGCTAATAGGCTACATGTATTTTTTTCAGGAGATTCATGTATATTATATACATTGTACCCCCACCCATTCATTGGGCAAATTCGCTACAGGGGTGTAGGACACCCTGGTCATCATCCCTGTCTCTTAAGTCTTGCACACTTGTATACTTTCCTTATATTATTATAAAGGAAGAAATCGCTAACTCAATTTTACTCCACGTGAACATCAAGAACATTATTTCTACCTTTGTTTCCATTAATTCTTCACGAGAGGAGTTACTTCATTAAAACTGCAGAACAGGAGGCCAAGCCGTCGTAACTTTCAACAAGGTATATTACTGAAAATATAGTATTTATATAGTATTTATGATTGACAAACCTTTCTCGGAGATGTTGGGAGCCTTTTTACTTTCTCAATTGCCACTGCTGCCCTGGAATAATTCCTTTTAATTGATTATTTACGAAAATAATGCTTTTAGCATTGTCTTCATTTCACTATGGACGCCATCTTGGACACTACATCATACGTCATGTGACACCCGAAAAACGAACATCTGAGTACGTTACCAACATGTCCAATACAAAATTCACCATATGACACGTAAAGTCTTGCGGAAAATTATTGCTAGTACCACAAGCAAGGGGGTCTGGGGCGTAAGCCCCAGGTTAGGTTTGTTTTTGTATGTAAAACATTAATAAGATAGAATTTATATCCGCTACTAGGTTAGGTACTGCCTGACGAAAATTACTGCTAGTACCACAAGCAAGGGGGTCTGGGGCGTAAGCCCCAGGTTAGGTCTGTTTTTGTATGTAAAACATTATAAATACATAAATAAACACTGACAATTGGCGCAATTTTTCATTACATTACTTTATCGACGCTCTTTTGTTTACTCGTTCTATACCCGATGTGAAATAGTACCAAATGCGTGGGGTTGGCATTCCTGACTTAGTAAGCAAGATGGCTCCAAAAGACTTCATTTCTGCTATATAAGTCGTGTATCTATTTGGGATGGCTGGGCGGGTTTATGGCATCGGACGAGTCAACATCTATTATTTTAACATCTCCGGATACCATTACTAAAGGTACTTTGGCAAATTTCATTACCTAATTTTTTTTTATAACTTTGGTCTCCTGTTCTGTAGCGCTACCGTTACTTCCTTATATCACTTTCACAAGGCTAAATATTGAAAAAATATATATAATTTGATTCACATACCTTCTGGGAGCTTATGGGAGTCATTCAATGTTCATTTTCGATTTCCATCGGCATTGCTGCACTGGAAATAATTACTTTTACTACCGATAACAGTTAATTCTTACGAGATTCCGCGCCATCTTACATTTACTCACATGCTACGTCATACCCGCTGTAAACACAAATCGCCCACTACACACAATAGATATCGCCCTAGTCGAACATATGTGCTGCCGTCTATAGAGGACCGCTAAAAGGTCGAAGCTTCACTTCCTAGTATTCTTCTTCCATGCTTCAGTCTTATGAAGTGCCCCGTGTGTGTTCTAGTGGCACGGAAGTAGGGTTGCCAACCGACCGGCTTTTGCCGGACATGTCCTGCTTTTCAATCATTTTGGTCATGTCCGACCGGCATTTCTAATTTATCAACATTGTCCGGCATTTTTCGTTACAAGATTGCTCACTTAGGTTTTAGGCTGAAGACAGCATGTTATTGTATCGTACATCAACTCCATGTGCTCAGGGCGCTACTTCCGAGGGTGGAAATAAGTAATACTAATATTCGATATATTGAACTCGAAGTCCAGGCGTCGATCAACCAATCAACGCGCTTCATTTCCACGTTTATGTTGAGAGAAACCGGAAGTGTCGAGAGCTACAGTTTACATGTGCTTGCCATATGATTTACAGCTATCGTGTTTGCTTATCTGGTTGTCGCCGTAAATTATAGTGCCAGTATGCAGCGAGTGGAGTGAAAAATTAATCTCATTGCATCCAATTATGTACCGGTATGTCATCTTTGCAACCTGAAAGGAGTGAATCTAAAAAAAGAAGAGTTCATTTTCGGATAAACTAAAACATAAGTATCCTTGCTTTACTCACGGACGCAGTGAAAGTGAAGCGAAATGTGCAGTGTGTGATAGTTATGTTAATGTCGGACACAAAGGTGTTGGTGACTTGGAAATACACGTTTACAGTGAAAAACACAAAAAGATGGTGAGAACTAGGTCAATATCATATTCAATGTTATCATTTGCCACTCCCAAATATTCACCAGATGATAAAAAGTTCAAGCCGTAGAAGCTACAATGTCATTTCATGCTGTTTGCCATCACCAGTCGTACAAATCAATGGACTGCACAGCTAAATGGAATAAGAGTATGTATTTAGGTTCTGAAGTAGCACAGAAACTGACCTGTGCAAGAACAAAAACAGAAGCCATAATAAATAATGTTATTGCTCCTCACTCGACAGATATTATAATTGAAACTCTTAACAATAAAATTCATTTTTTTTTGGCCTAGGAACACATGCAAGCAATCATGGTGCACTTAAGTTGTTTCCAATTGTCATCCAATTCTTTGATTACAAAAATAATGGCATTCAGATAAAAATTCTTGATTTACAAGCATGCCCAAATAAAAGTTCTGAATGTATTTCCTCCTATATTTCAGATACTCTCAAAAAGCATGAAATTATTTCTAGATGCATTGCATCTTCTGGAGACAATGCCAATGTTAATTTTGGAGGTCTTGCACGCAGGGAAGGGAAGAATGTATTCTCTGCTCTCAAAAAAGACTTGAATAAAAACATAGTAGGTGTTGGATGTCCTGCTCACCTTCTACTTAACTGTTTGCAACATGGAGCTGATGCTCTTCCTGTTGATATTGAGTCTGTGGTGATGAAAATTTTCAACTTCTTTCATATATGCAGTGCGCACTCAAGAACTGAAAGACTTTTTGAATTTGTTGATGTAAATTATCTGCAGCTTTTAAATCATTCTAAGACTAGGTGGTTAACATTGTATCCAGCAGTTGAAAGAATCCTGCAATTGTTCCCAGCTCTGAAATCCTACTTTCTTTCACAGAGTAGGAAGTCAGTGCCTTCATCAATTAGAAACTTCCTTGAAAATGACTTTTCAGAGCTCTATCTTTTGCTTCTTTCCTCAACCATGCACATTTTTCGCTATAAAATTTTGTCACTTGAGAAAGAAAATAATTCAGTTGTAGAAGTGCTTGAGTTATTACGATCTGTCCAATCTTCATTGAAAGGCAGACTTGAAAGGTCAATTCATTCCCCTTAAAGTCAGACAGATGTTAAATACATTTTCAGAAGATGGTTTGGATAAAGAATGCAAAGTGTTTATGTAGAATGTATCTTGTTTCTATGAAATCTGTACTGAGTACTTGGATAAATAGATGCATCCTATAGAGGAATTCAAGTGTTTCAAATGGTTGAAACTTCAAAACATTAAATACCTCAGCTTTGACGATATTGTACCAGGTATTCTGTAATTACAGTCGAAAGGTGTAGAAATAGATGATTCAAAATTATTCGACCAGTTCTGCAACGTAAGGGCTTATTCTAAAACTTCAACTTTGGATAAAGATACAACACTAGACCAACAATGGTCTTTTTTTTATAAGTGCCAGAACATTGAGGTATTTTCTGAACTTTTGAACATTTGCCAGTTTTTCTTTGCCATACCAGGCAGCAATGCCTCCACTGAACGTGTGTTTTCATTCATAAATGCTCAATGGACAAAGGAAAGGAACCATTTGTTGGTAGAATCAGTGAAAGGAACGTTACTTGTGAAGTTCAATTTCAAAGATGTGTCGTGTGAAGAATTTTATAAATATGTACTACAAGAAAATAACTCGCGTCTTCTTTAAAAAGTAGGTTCTGTTGAAAAATACAGCTTCAAGGAAATGAACTGCTGCAAAGACTGATCATTAGGTAAGGTATTTCCTTTTGAAAAAGGTGTGTGAAATATATGTATAATTTTGTTATTAATTGAAATTGTCAGGCATTTTTCTTAAATGTCCTGCTTTTTGCTAAGCAATGTCCTGCATTTGGAAATTTTCAGTTGGTAACCCTACACCGGAGCTTGGCACCAATGAAATGTTCGTTGCCACGCCAAGTTTATATCTTCACGGGGATGTACGGAGAGGCGGCATAATATGATATTTAGACAGTTGCGAAATCGGAGTGAATTGTTTACTGCACAAACAATATTTACGCTCGAGGTGTGAATATGAACTGCATAAATGTAATATATGCAGTACCTCACTCTCTCCCAGCACGCACGCTTCCTAAAACATTAGAGTTATCGATAATTTTTGGGGAAGTCTTGGCACACGCCACTTCAAACACGATGGATATTTGCCTCATTTGTACCGCATAACATTGCCCTACAATTAGCACACACAAGTTGAACTCTTCTTACCTAATTCCTACCTAATTCATTATAAGTTTCAAGATACATAATTAATCGGAAGTTTCAAGAATCTTGTAATTTCCTGTCACCACGGTTATTTTATGTTGCTGTGTTCTACCACTGCAAGGCAACACAGGTGAACTGGCGAGATTGCACGCAAACTGATTCAATTTTTCTGAGGGAACCAGTTAGCAATAGAAAGGAAGTTGTTATTGTTTCATTTCAGAGGCTTGGACATCGTGGTCGTTTAGCCCCGTGTAAGTTACTTGTGTGGAGTGGCGTTTAGTGGTTGAGGAAGGATGGTGGACAGAGTAAAGTGGGGGGGTGTCATTTTTGCACCGACCCGGGTTAGGCTGGAAAACGGAAATTGATGATGATGATGACCTGTGTGTGGTAGAATTTGTCTAACCTGTGTTGTTGTGGTGTGTGTAGTGGTAAGTTTATTTGTAATTCAGGTGAGGATTGGGAAGGAGATGGTCGTGGCCTTAAGTTAGGAACCATCTAGCATTTTCGTGGAATAGTAGTGGGAAACCACGGAAAAACACTTCCAGGGTGGCTGAGGTAGAGATCGAACCCACTTCTCAGTTTTTACTCACGAAGCTGAGTGTAGGCCGGCCCCGTTCTAGCCCTCAGTCCTGAATTACATTTGTTGGCAGAGCAAAGAATCGATCCCGGATCTTCCGGACGACAACTAACAATGCTAACCGCTACACCAGACGTGAACTAGAGTGGAAGTCTCGAAGACAGCAATACCAGTACATGCATTGTCTTGTCTCGTCTCTTGGCTTATATACTTTTAAATAACAATTTGGCCGGGATGTAGCCTGTGTACGCTAAGCGGTGTCTGTGCTTCCTCTTCCCGCACCCCCAATATTGTAGGAAAGAATCAAGGAAATATTCTAAAATATTCCAAGAAAATGTATTTGATGGTGCTGCACATTAGTGCCTGTAGAGCAGAATCGTTTTGTTTGTAGATGTGTGAGCGAGACGACGCTTCTTTCCTCATCACTATCTGTGTTGACATGGGATGATGATAATTGTTGTTTTAAGGGGCCTAACATCTAGGTTATCGGCCCCTGTGTTGACATGGGTTAGTCTACAGTAAATTATCACAACAAATATTTCATTAGTGCTTATAATGAGAACGTCACTTGGATGTGAGATGCAATAACTCGTTGACATCACGTTTGTGGAATGATCCTTGTCAACCTTCACCTTTCACTAATCATCTCGATTCTCAGTCATATTTTTGCCCAAGTTGCACCCTCTAGAAAGACTTTAACACCTCCTCCACACCCCTCAAATCCTGACGTTTGGTGACATCGTTGAAATTGAAATGTAACAATTTTCTCAACTGTCTTTAATTAAATTAGGGCCTGATTGAATAAATCATTCTACAATTACAATGCAAGATTTCGGTTACAATGGAGGAAATTGTAAATAACTAAAGCCCACAGGTCAGTGATCAGGAGAGGTTAGGAGATAATTCATGTTAAGAGATACGAGTGCCGGCGACCAATTCGGGAATTATCCTTTGTGTAAATGTTAGCCTGCACTGTTGACAGGTACAGTCGCATGGGAAGGATATGACTCGACTAAATTTTCCCAAGTCATTGATCTCCTCTCTGTTGTGAAATGTGCTCCTGTTACTCTAAAGCTGGGTTTTCCTAGCTCCGCATTTTGTGCGGAGCGCACTGCGCAATGCGCAGTCCGTAGTGCGGAGCCTACTCAACAACAAGAAATCAGACGACATCGTTTTCCTACACCCCTCCGCGGTGCAACTGGACGACTCCTTTGAGCAGGTAGGTGTATTCCGGCTTCCCGCCATACAGCCAGCCAGGGAGAATCTACGTCACTGGGCAGGCATCTTGTCTCCACGCGCGGCAGTCCCTGTGTAATCATTGTCTGTTTATGAGCGGTATTGGTATTGTTTATAGTGTACAAAACGTATTTAGTGAAAAAGTTACATTACCTGGTCATACTTTATTTAATTTCCGCATTATTTTACTTGCGTTTATGGTGAAATGAGTAAAAATAAAACTAATTGTGTCGCTGCACAATGCAATAATATTGCTTACAAGACTCAAAACGTAGTTTACCATCGTTTCCCCAAAAACCTGGAATTTCAATGTAAGTGGGTATCGCGGTGCAAGCGAACCGACTTCTTTATGACGTGCTCAATGCACGAATATGTTCAGTACATTTCCTTCCCGAGGACTACGAGCGGGATTTGAAAAATGAATTATTGGGTCTCCCTTTAAGGAAGATACTGAAATCAGACGCTGTTCCATCTCAACAAATACCCAACTGGCATGGAGATAAAACTGAATGTCCTGTAGCAGGGGCCAGCAATATAGGAGATAAGGTTCGATATAATTTATTATTAAAGGGGGCGTGGTGGCGTAGCGGCGTAGCGGTCAAGCTGTGTGCCTCTCACCAAGGCGGACCGGGTTCGATTCCCGGTCGATGCATGTGAGATTTTCGAAGTGAAATGCCATGTCCTGTGGTTCGGATTCCACGTAAAAAGGAGGTCCCGTGGCTCAAGATCGCGAGATTAACAGTCACGTTAAACCACAAGCTTCCTTTCAGCTTTAATTTATTATTAATGTTAAACACCGTCTTTATTACAGTTGCATTGTTCGTTACTTCTATAGTATACATTTTTATTAGGCCTACATCGTTGGGCACGTTTGAGAGTTTTAAAATGGCATTACTTTTTATAATTAATCTACGAATTGAAGTTGCAGTGGTAGTGCAACTTCACGTTTGTGCAGTAGGAGTACGGTCTTGCTATTCCTTTACCCTATTGTTCTCTAGGGACGGGGAAATACAATATATTAGGAGCGGCTCTGTTGTAATGAACTTTCAGATGTGAGTAGCGTTAGCGTTAGTGCATTAATGAAAATCACCTTTAAATAAGAGCGTTATCGATTAAGCTGTGAATTCATGCGTATATATCTTGCATGAACTGTTGTTCTAAAGTTCTTTCTCTCTATAGCAGTGGTCCGCGAGTGCCTCGGGAGTGGTCCGCGGGAGAAAAGGGTCCACCAGCACGTATAAAAAAAGTGGCCAATAAATGGGGAATTCGAAAACGGTGTGCGTTGAACGAGAATCGTCCGAATGTATTCGCGACGATGGCTATCAGATTTTGAATTGAAATATCTTTAAAATAAGTGTTATTGAGGGAGGGTTACAACTGATTAGGTATATTGGGGGGAGGGAGGGGGAGGGATGGGGGGGGGGGGGTCCGTACACGATTCAATTTCAGGCTGAGTGGTCCGCAGACTTCTATGGGTTCAGAACCACTGCTCTATAGGTTGTAACAGACCGGGAACTCTGCTGTGAAACAAGGTCAGTACGGAGGAGGGTTCTAACAACATTGAATTTGTAATCCCCAAAGAAAAAGAAAACTCGATAAGGAAACCAACACAGTCGTAATCACCGACTCAGTCATATTAATGAAAGAGCAAGAAATTAAAGAATTACGGAAAGAAATAGAGTTCTTAAAGAGGAAAATGCTGCTCTGGTGAAAAAGAATGCTATCCTGGTGCAGAAGAATGCTGCTTTCAAGAAAGTTAAACCTAAAGGACATGTGGTATCCAACTGAAGATCACATTGGAGCATAAAGCAAGTGATAGACAAAGAAGTAAAATATATTTTGTTACAGTGCTTTACATCTGGCCAAATTCGCTGTTTACTGAGAACGGAAAAACGCATTAGATGGGGTCCTAGAGACATCGCGAATGCCCTTATTTTAAGAGCTCTTTCTCCCAAGGTGTATGCGTGCTTGAGGAAAAGGAAGTACCCATTGCCTTGCCGCTCATCTCTCCAAAAATGGGCAAGACAGTTCAAGTGTAGACCGGGCATTTTAACCGAAGTTCTTAGTTTAATTAAAGCTAGGTCGGAAACTTTCAAACCTTTCGAAGCACTGGCTGTTCTAAGTTTCGATAAAATGGAACATCGACGGTCGCGTGAGTTACGATTCGTCTGATGATGTGATACTTGGACCTCATAAGAACGTTCAGGTAGCGATGATTCGCAGCTTATTTTCGCCATGGAAACAACCTGTGTACTATGACTTTCGTGTCACGATGACAAGCACACTGTTACAATCCATAATCCGGGAGGTAGAAGGAGCTGGAGTGCGTGTTGTGGCTGTCACTTGTGATATGGGGGGTAAAAATGCGAAGCTGTGGAAAGAACTGGGGGAACTTCTCCGAAATCACTTCCTATATAAAGGAATTACTCTACCCGATGGAACAACTGTCACGAAAAAATTGATAGAAGATCTCCTGGAACATCAGAGAGGTGATCTAACAATCACACACCATATTTCTCAAGCCCACTTGACTGTTAGTGGACGTGCTCGCCAAAATGTAAGAATGGCTGCACAGCTCTTTTCCCGCCGCACTGCCCAAGCTGTGAAGTACATTCTAAACCAAGATCACGAAGGAATTATTATAGAATTAATTAACGATGTATTTGATGTACTAAATTCTAGATTCCCCAAGGATGAGAAGGCTCCCCTTAGAAGTGGTTATGGACTGAATCACATAAGCCATCTTAAGGAGGTTCCTAGACATTTGTTCAGGCATGCGTGTAGGGAAGAGAAGCGGCCTTCTCCCATTTCTGAAAGGGTTCTTAATGTCAATAAACTCTCTTTTTGGACTTTTTCTATACCGGTATCTCAAAAGCATTGGTGTGCCCTATATTTTGACCTCAATACTAAACCAAGATTGCCTCGAAAATGTCTTGTCTCGTCTTCGCGGCCTTGGTGTATTCTATAACAAGCCTACGCCTTTCGAAGTGAAGAACCGAATGCGCCTCCTAATATTAACAGGAAATGCGAACGAGATACCTTTGTCCGGTGATGTCTCTGTTGCTGAGGATGCAAGTCAAACTGGTTGCTCTTCTGACTGCATAGTAGAAGGAACAACAGAAGAAATCGAGAGTGCCTCTCAAGTGAACTGTGCATCTCAGTGATAGGCACCTCATCCCATGTACCGGTACTTTGTGAGTATTCAGGCGATAGAAGTGAAGAACAGTTGCTTCAAAATATCAACCTCGACTATGGCAATTCAACATGCCGCAATGAGGATGTGACTCACGATGCCTTAAAATACAACACAGGTTTTATTGCTTTCAAATGCAAAAACATTGACAGTTCTTTAGGAAATGTTGCTGAAAAATGTCCTATTGTTGAAAAACTAACTACTGAACACGACTGGATCACTATCATTTCTAAAGGAGGGCTCACTTCTCCAACACCAGAATGGATGATTGCAATAACGCAGTTTGAAGCAATTTTCGCTTCCTTCCACGGTCAACAATATTCTAAGTCCAACAAGGTGATGGAAACCCTAACATCTGTCATACAGACTAAATTCCCTGAAGTCAACAGGAAAATCATTGCCTTGTATGTGCGAACAAGGACTGTTATTCGCATAAGGCACTTGAACAAAGCGTCGAAGTTGGAAATAATGAAGGAAAATGCAGCAAGGAAGAACCTGCTCTGGATGGCATCATCTTCAGGACTGAAGGTTCAGCCACGTTATAACGTAAGTTGTTAGTCTATTTTGATTAACGTCTGTTTAGTAAAAGTTTGGAATGAAACGAATTGCTTGCATAAATATTAGCCCAGTACTGTTTGTACAAGAAGCATGGAAAAATGTAAACATTATTCACAGTTCAACAATTAAACCGATAATTACATGACATACGGTAAAACAGTACTGCACATGATAAAAGAAATGATTTAGGTCAGACTTGTCAATACACTAAAATTGGTACAGTTACATGGACAATTAGGCCTACAATTGATTCATTTGAAAGACTTTGACATCGTGGTCATTTAGCCCCGTGTACTAAGGTGTTTGCAGAATTTGTCTGATAATCTGTTTTATTGTGGTGTCTGATATAGTCCGTGGATTTGTACTTTAGGTGAGGATTGGGAAGGAGGCGGCCGCGGCCTGAAGAAGACGTGAGAAACCACGGAAAACCAATTCCGGGATAGCTGAGGTGGCAGCCGATCCCACCACTTCACAGTTTTGCCTCACGAGGCTCAGTGTACCCCGCTGCAGCCCACAGACCAGAATTAAATTTCTTGTCAGAGCTGGGAATCCAACCCGGACCTCCAGGGCGACAGCTAAGAATTCTAGCCGCTTCACCAGGAGGTCTCTATGAATTAAAATAATTACGAAACACTAGGGTACGGAATATCTCTGATTATCTTTTGTTGAGGTGTACGTATTGAAAGGGTAAAAGAAGCGCATTTATAGTATTATTATAATATTGTTTAGTTAAAATAATAATGATAATTATGTGTGGCTTCCGTAGAGCACTGGTGTAGGACTCTCAAGCTGACAGCCGTAGGCAGCCAGTCCCTTACATATTGAACATGCCTAACAAAAGTTTACAGCAAGGCTGGCAGCAAATATAACCGAGTTTATTGCCTGATTGTTATTCAATGTCTTTCTATCGAAAGTAAAACGATTTAAAATACAATACAGTCCATCGGTGTTGTCCTTGAATGCGGACAGAAGGAAAGGAAGAGCGAAACAGTATTCATATTTCTGTAGGTAACCTAACAATAGAGAGCGTTCTGCCTGCCTGACTGCGTCACGGAGCGCCGACCAATGACAGCGCATACCCCGGAATGGCTTACCTATTGAGTATTCTAAGTACCTTGTCCTTTGAGAGCAGTCAAGTGCGGACCACGCTACGCAACAGACGAGTATTTGGGCAGTTTTCTCTTGTGTACTGTAGATTTCTTTCTTTGCCACAAAATTCAAAAAGAACTAATTGAGTTTGTACAGTAGTTCTAAGTTAAGTTCAGTTACTTTGTCCAAAGAAACTACATTTCTTACCCATTTTATATTTTTTTAAATTTTACTATCGATTTTTATTAAATAAAGAAATACTTTCTAGAATGATTCGCTATATTAGCTATTTTTCATAGAAAGATACATTAATTTAATTTAATTAGACAAATTTAGTTAATTGATTAGACGTAGGCCTAATAAATTAGCTTGTTTAATTTTTCCAATAAATAAATTCTACAAACTTACCTCAATGTAAACGCCAGCTTCTCCGCCGCTGATAATCATGTTGCAGGACTCGCTTGCAAGATCATCTTCTACCAAACTAAGCAAGTATTCAAACTGACACGTAGTAACTCTGAAGTAAGATTTGAACTTCACTTCGTCGTCGAGCAAAATGCTGTGGTTTAAAAGTTTAAACACTCCTTCTTGCTCTCTAGATGTGTACATGGAACTGACAGATTTCCGCACTTTATAAAGACGACCAACAATGAAGTAAATTTCATCTTCGATCTCTTCTTCCTCTTCTAATAACATCAATAACGCTATTTTTTATTTTTTGCTCAGAGAACGAGAGATCATATTCACTCACTTCTCAAACAAATGAAAACTTGAAATAGACGCAGCGCATTGCTGAGCTATGAAAACACTACCGCGCAGCGCATTGGGATGTGCGGAGAGCACTGATCTCTATATAGAGATCAGTGGCGGAGAGAGGTCCGCAGTGCGCAGTGCGCTCCACACAAAATGCGGAGTTAGGGAGCCGGCCGGAGTGGGCATGGCCGACCGCCAGCCAAGCACTTGTTGTAACATTGGTCAAAAGTGTGTGAAACGTTTTATAAAGAAACGGGACAAGGTAAAATTATTTTGTTACTATAGCCCACTGTAGTATTTTATATACTTTTCATCGGTGCAAAAGCATATCGATGTGATGATGATAATTGTTGTTTTAAGGGGCCTAACATCTATACCCTAAGTCAGGTCAAGACCTGAGGAAAATATCCCTCCGCGTATCTTCTCTCTCTGTCCCTCCGCGCATCTTCTCTTTCTGTCCCGTGTTGTGTTTCCAGCATGGCGCGCATCTAATCGAGTATTTGAAACTACCTTAACCATAAACGACTTTATTGCGTTCGGACCTTTGATTCACTTGAATTGCGAATTTACCTACGGTATATTCACTGAACCAAATATGTTTTCCCATCACGGCGAAACCCGAGGCTCTGTGCTAATTTAAAAAAAGGATGCTTGTAGTTTTAAGTTATCGTGCGATTATTTAAAACATTATAACATTATTTGTGTTAAGCGAGGTATAACACATGAACGAAGAGTACGTAATATACAAAGAGGAAATGACGTGTGTCCTTGAACCCTATAAATCAACTAATTGCTTATGTGTCATCCGTCAGCCTCTTATCTCGGGAAATATCGAAAGAAGACGGGGAGAAACAGCTGCTTCCTTGAAGCGTTACGACACGTACTCTTGAGAATCAGAAGGCAGAATGATCTATTGTTAAAGCCTTGCACGGATGCGGATATCCGCGGATAAAACCGCGGATATCCGCAGCATTTTTCGCCACGCGGATATAGTTTGCATGGCTGTGCGGATAGCGGATACGCTGCGGATAATGTTTGGAGTAAATTTGCGGATAGTTTTTAGAACACGATGTGGAACTTTCGATAATATTACATATTTGATATGCCAATCTACAGCTTCATGCTTAAAAGAGGAATACTCCTATAGCCTATTGCGTACGAAATATTCGGGTACGTTTTGCGGTTATACACGAGAAGGTTATTTTACTCATATGGTTTCAACTACATTTTATTAAGTACCGTACCGTATGTTTGCAGTAGAAGGTCTTGACACCTCATCATCATCATCAATTTCTCACTGCCATTACCCACGAGATATAATGCTGTCAATAAGTTTGTTAGTTCATCGTGGTGACATCATTAACATTTCTCAAGTCAGCTACTTCGCTATATAAGCTATCCTGGAAGATCTGGTTCCAGGTTTATCTGTAGATTTATTTCCATCTTGGCACTGAAACGCGTGGGCTGTGATATTGCAACGGAGACAGTTATGACATCAACTATGCTAACATTGATGGGTCAAGAGGCAGAAGTATGATGACTGACTTGGAAGTTCCGGCCAAATGTCAATCCCTTTCTCCAAGCTTAAAGAGAAGTTCACTTAGTAAATGTTACCGCGACCGGGAGTATGGACATCATTTAACCAACATTGATAAAATATCTATTAAAACAAAACAAGGTGAATATTCAATAGTGCGTGAAACAAAGCTCAAGTCAAGGATAAGGCAGATATTTGGTTACGTTTTCAATGGAACCAAAGAGATGAACGATATAGTAGGATGTTTTACCTGTAAATAAGTGTATTCATACTAAGGACACAAATCAGGCACATCAAACCTACTGCGGCACAAGTGCGAAAGTAGCCAAAGAAGTATAGCCAGTTTTTTGTCTAAAGCGGAGGTCAGGAAAACAGAATTGAAATATCAGCGGATTTTTATACAAGTCTTGCGGATGCGGGGCGGATGCGGATAACAGTCTTGCGGATGCGGGGCGGATGCGGATAACAGTCGTGCGGATGCGGGGCGGATGCGGATAACAGTCGTGCGGATGCGGGGCGGATGCGGATAACAGTCGTGCGGATGCGAGGCGGATGCGGATAACAGTCGTGCGGATGCGGGGCGGATGCGGATAACAGTCGTGCGGATGCGGGGCGGATGCGGATAACAGTCATGCGGATGCGGGGTGGATGCGGATAAGGTTTTGTTTATCCGCGCAGGGCTCTATCTATTGTCAGTACAAAGACTTAACTGTAACTTGAAGTGGAGGGTAATTATAAAACAAAATAATAATTATACCGCCCATAGGAAAATAATACTGTCAGGTATTAGCCTTCATCAAAATGTCATTACAAAACATGGCGAGTTGGCTAACTATTTTCGATTGAGCTGACATAGGCTACTGAGAAGTAAACACTCTCCTATAAATAAGATTAATTGTTAGGCTACAACATGTGTATATAACTTACAGATATTGTCGCTAATCTTCCTCCAAAGCTCCCATTCTACTGAGACCGCCGTCAGATGATTTACTACTGTCACTATCACCATTAACTTTCACTGTCACTTTCTTCACAGTTGGAATTTTATTCTTGAGAAAAAAAATGCACTTTCCTACGAATTCCACATAGAACAAAATTCTGAATACTGTGACACATGAACCCTCTTTCCTTGTGACGCCGGTCGACATCTCGCTGGAGACTTGCCATGAGCTTCGAATTCAGCGCGCACCAAGTCAACACTGTAGGCCTATGTCGAAACGCCAGTCAAGTATGCAGTCTTCTTCAAGAACTCTTCTACTGTCCACTCTGGATTGTCATCCCTCAACCTACTACAGTATATACATTTAAAATCATTTGTTTGCACCTTTTACTCAACTTCTCTCCACTTTTATTATTTTTGAAGTATTTTATTGGTGATTCAAGCTTTACAGCTGCAGTTTGAACACGTTGTCTACTTGAAGAAGCCATCTTGAACTCCGTGCAATCGTAACAGTATTGCCAACCTTTAAATCTGATTCGCCACAACATCGAATGAGTCGGTTACTCTTTTGCCGCTCAAACAAGGTTTATACAGAACGAAATATAATATAATATCAAATTCGTACTGAATTACTCGGCCTATCGCATAAAATACCACTACAAGCTATATTCACGCACACAGTTAATCACATGAAAAGCAAGGTTGGTTTAGCTCACAATTAACGAGAAAATGATTAATTTATTCATAGATTTATACCAAGGAATTTCCTAAAAGTAATCTAGCCAGTTTATCGAAACATAGCAACATGCGCTGAAACATCTTGTACTGCAAAAACAAGCAGAAAAATTGGGAACTATTTCCTTGCGCGTTAGCCTTTTCACAGACCAGAACATCAAAGGGACCGCTTGGGTCTTGACCTGACGTTCGGTATAGTGTAGTTAAAATCACAATTCTCCATATAAAATGGAGTTCTGAACTGCATTTTTCCCAAACACTTCTATGCCTTCAGATGATGATGAAAACAAAAACTAACTCCACTGCAAGACAGCTTATAGTTTTCTCTAGAGTGCTACTGAAACATGTTTTAAAATTAAAAACTCTGTATATGTTTAATCGTGATTCTAGAAAGTGTAAGC
Source organism: Meconema thalassinum (assembly GCA_946902985.2). Lineage (NCBI taxonomy): Eukaryota > Metazoa > Arthropoda > Insecta > Orthoptera > Tettigoniidae > Meconema > Meconema thalassinum. The sequence goes on along the minus strand of OX336389.2, from coordinate 687,819,119 downwards.
ATATTGAGTTGCTAATGCTACCCGTGTCGAGGTGCTGGTAGTTCAGGCTGTTTCCGTCAGGTACCGCATCGTCGCAAAGTCATGTCCTTGAAACAGGGTGAAGATAGACGGCTTCTGGGAGAGGGTAATCTCATGCCAGGAAGTGATGAAATCAGCTAATGTCCAGGTGCTGTCAGTCTCTTCATTACAATCGGCAATGGACACGGTGAAACTACTTTGTTACATGCTATTCTCTTAGTTGTGGTACGAACTTCTAATTGCACGTTCCTTATTTCTATTATTGTTTTATAATCAGTGTGGTTGTGGCTGTGTAGTACGTTTTTTTATTGTGATGGGTTTAACACAGAATATAAAAAATGTATTGATATCCACCAAAAGGAAAAAAGATGTTCACTAAAGAACATATAGCCTACTTTCTCCTAAATGCATGGGCAGGGTGTCGAGCGATACGGGAAATACGGGAATTATACGGGAATTTTAGTGACCCGGGAAAAATACGGGAATTATACGGGAAATTCGCACTTGATACGGGAAATCTTGAAAAGTCTCATAATGCCTGACTGCTTAGCCCCCCGAACGCTCAGTCTTCTATTTCGCCTGCAGACCGCGCTGCCACCCGCAATTTGCGCCACCGATAGAGTGCTAAGCGGGATGAGAACCCAACCAACGTCGAATGCATGCTTTGGCTGGCCGGCCGCCGGCCGTACCCTCTCTGCGCGCCGCGCTCGTTGCTGACAATGACATGCAGGAATCAGTCCGTATTTATATTCAGAGGAGACCTGGGTTTCTCGACAAGAGAAGGCCTTAAAGAAGTTAACAGCTTAAGATCTCAGAAAATTCCAGACGAGGATGTGCTGCAATTTCGCACCAACTGTCGAAAATTGTACATTCGTATCCTATGGCTGAAAAAAATCAAAGAGAGGTCAACTCTTGCTCACAAGAGACCCGTACTATATCCTGTCTAGACCCTATAGGGGTCGCTGAGACTCTTAAGTTGGAAGAAGTTAGGATGGTCATTGCCCTGGAAATTCTTTGTAATCAGAAGAATTTGCTTTCTGCCGCAATGGCTGACCGCATCAAGAGCAGCTACTCCGCACTTCTGAGACCGCCCTCCGTCACTGCGCGTTTGAGACAGTTCGACGGAAAAGAGCCACGGCTCGACGTGCTGTGGTCTGAATTAGTGGCTTCAGCACCTTCCTCAGTTCCTGCCATAAACGATCTCACAGCTTCGTTAAAATTATACTGATTTTGTATCAAAACAATGCAGCTCTTGACAGAGGTTTCTCCCTGAACAAGGAGTGCATAATAGTCAATCACAAAGAAGCAAGTCTGATTGGCATGCATACTGTTCAGGACGCTGTGATGGCAGCTGGTGGAGTAGAAAAGATAACCGTGAGCAAGAGTCCATACTGCACGAAATCCCTGCGCCGTGTTCATGGAAGCAAAACAGGTGCAAAGCGACGGCTAAGGTGGCAGTCGAAAGAATAGCCAGGAAAGATCTCCAGGAATTGGGAAAAGAATTAGTACTGTCAAAATAACTTAATTTTGTGCTGTGTATAACTGAAGTTCCTAGTAACAATCTTGTATTTGTCAAAGTGACTTATTTAATTTCGTTTCGCATTATTTTCTTTTCTATTATCTACTTTGATAAAATAAATCTAAATTAAAAAGTATTCGCGGCGTGTCACGTGTGGAATGTTACTGTTTTTAGCCTTTCCATGGTCTTCTTTTGCAGGGGATATGCACATACCAAATTGTTTTAAAGTCCGTGCAAACACTCAATGCAAATGCGTCACACATGCATACATTTCAAAAACTACAAACAATATCTCACAGCTCTCGACATTTTACTATCAAACACCCGTCACCAACATGTGGCTACAAAATACACCACACAAGTGACAGAATTCGTCTCGTATGGGCAGGCATTGTTTCAGTCGCTTATTAACCACTGCCTGTGTCGGATTTCCTTTCATTGTCATTGTTTCCTTACTTTTACTTCGCCGAAGTTCGACCCGAGGACTGGATACATCCCGTACAGCATGTGCAGAAAGAAATACTGAAGGCGATCTGGATATCACGGTGGATGAAATGATTATTAACCTTGGCAATTCATCAAGCTCTGACGAAGACAATGATGGTGGTGATGATGATAGGGACAGTGAAGGGATGGAGGGTGTCAAAGAAATCCTTGCCAAGTGACTGAGGATAAGTTATTTATTGGTGTCAGTTCGTTTGCGTCAATCGATAATAGAGCACAGGCTATTGTTTCCCGTCATAGTGTTCAAAATACCTTCTGTCATTCAATAGCCTACAACTAGACAATATAAAACCACGGCAATAATATCGCCACAGAGGGGCTTGTTTGAATGCTCAGTGCTAAATATGTATTTATCTTAACTTTACTTTTGTATTATCACGAAAGCTAATATTAACCGGAGAGAGTCGTGATTCAGTGAGTGTGCATGGTGTTATCTGTCAACAACTGTAGTAAGCTGTGAACGACCTCCGCTCAGACTCTTGTTTCATGTTAAAGGATAATCATTGCATGGTGAGTGGTTTTTATATTCATTAGCTGTAGAGTGTTTGCCCTTTTTGTCGTATTTATTGAATTGAATACGGATGATAAAGGTATCATAGCTTCGGTGTGTAATTTATTTATTCATCTAATCGTATCGTATTTTTCTGTTTGAATGTCCTCGGCGTTGACTCAGGATCGTCTTTTAAAATATATTACGTATACCGGCAATTGTACATAAATAATGTCTGAAGTGTTGCGCTGTGTTCGAATCAGTTGATTTACAACAACACTAAAAACTTAGCAACACAGCTCAGCTGTTCCAAGCTCCCGACATATCCTGTTTCCTTCGAAATACAGGGTGTAGGTGAGAAGCATTCTCAGAATTCTTGCCGTGTGGCGGTTGGACGTAGGGTCTTGTTAAGTGGCGACCGTGGGTTGCGGAGTGGAAAAGTGGGGCATAGTGACAAGAAGGCTGTCAGTACCGATTTCATGGGGTTAGCAATACTGTATTTGTCCCATAATTTACGCGTGTAATAGCGGACACACCTCCAATTTTACTATAAAATTCGTGATCTAAAAAGGGATAGTGGGTGGGTAACATCATTTACTACATGACCCCCAGGATTATTATTCATTATTACAAAAGGGATTTTGACTATTTTCAGTAGTGTAGAAAATTGTATCGCCTTGTTCCGGGCTCCTCTAGAGCTTACATTTTCTTTCGATATTTCGTTTGCCATAGGACGCGCCACTGGCGTATGGTTATGCATTACCATTTTCTGGTTTAGTAATCAGGTAATGGAAGCAATGGGAACTGTGTACTACAATTTTTCTTGCATGTAACTAAGCAAATTATTGTTGTTAAGAAAACGTAAAATGCACCAAGAATATGATCTTCAGCTGTGTGCAGTGAGAAAGCTCTGCATGTGTTCATTCCGTATGTATTAATGATGCGAAATGTCAGCTAACGTTGTGCCACATACAACACTCGTAGTTTCTAAATGTTGCACATTTTCCCGTAAATTACAGCAGTTTATGTTTGAATTGCTTATAAGATCGTGACAAAGAAAGTGTTTCTCCAATTGGATGATTGTATTTAACTGTATGCACGTCGTATAATCTTGGCGAGGTGTACTTTTTTCACGGAGCAACTATACACCGTAGTAGGCACGCAGATTATTGTATTTAGTTTTCTGGCATCTTGTTTTAAATTATTGACTAACATATTTCTAAATGCAGACAATCCATACCTCCATTAGGATTAGGGTCCATAATTCATGCAAAATGGAATTGAGGTCATAACCCCCCTACCCTTTCAGTGATTACCGTATGGTACCTTTACGTAGAGTAGGGTGAAGATGTAAATGAGCATTAAAAAAATTGTCGCCAGTTGTTTGGTTTATTAACTTACGGTAATATTTTCCATAGATACTGAAAACTAGACACGGTTGGATTTTAAGGTGGAACCGCATGTGCTATCAAATATCGCTTTCTTGCAATACCTGGAATATGTATGGAATTACAAAATGATTATTGATTAAATGAGTGTTGAAGATGGGCTATTACAATTATAATGATTAAATAAATATTAAAGAAGAAACGATGCGTTGTTAGTAAATATTAGGCCTACCGGTACGGCGAATAGCCTATAACTCGTAGCTTACGTCACAATTTAGAATTTAAACGGGTCACGTTATTGCATAATATACTAATATAACAACCGGATAGCAAATTATAATAATATTCTCACATATAACATATTTAATTTGCACCAACTTAATTATTGTAGTCTTAGATATGTTAGACCACTGCCGTTTTAAATGTGCAAATCGCACACTTTGTAGGCAAGCTGTTTGTTATGGTCGTCTCTGATGCGAAGTTTTACTAATTACTCTTTTAGGAGTCACTTGTCTTTGGAATGTTCATGAAAGGCCAACCCTCCAGTTCTTATTTCATAAGTTGAACGCCTAAAAACAAAACCACAATCCGAAATAATAAAGAAGATAATCGCGAACGAACGATTCACTGCCAATGAAAATCAAATGGAGATTCGCGGACCGGAAGTTCGCTATGCATAAGCTTCGGTGTCATTTTAACTCGTGGAAGCTCTATACGGTTACGGTAACATACAATTCAGTCACTTCCCGTAAACATTTATTATGTGACACTTCTATTCTCTACTCTCTCAACCCTCTTCAGTAAAACAGTCATTTATATCAGCTCTCCTCAGATAAACGGTATTTGCGAGAGAATTCACTCCCGCGCGCGTGCTTTGCTCACGCTACGGATTAGACCTAAATCTCGCCATCACCCGTGGGCTGCGGAAGTTCCGGTATCTCCAAAAATGCAGTTACACTTACGCCAGAAAATCTTGATTCGCCCTTTAAGATTCATTTTTCAGCCATTCGGTATGCGAACTCTAAGTCTTAGAGAGTTCTAAAATATACGGGAATTTCGTGGATTTTCGTACGGGAAATACGGGAATTATACGGGAATTTGAAAAAAAAAAAAAAAAAAAAGGTCATCGCTCGACACCCTGATGGGTATTGTTATAACTCGTTGTCCTTTTCAAGGAGTATAATTGAATTTTGGTTGTAGTAGCTTGTTGAAATAAAGCGTGTTATACGAATATTAACATGAATATGAGGTGCCCTTTGCTAGTGCTACATCTGTACAAAACTTCATTCAATTCGGTTTCACCGTGTTTGAATTGATATGGTGAATCGATTTGCACACATACATGGCCGCTATCAGCAAATTATTGGGCTGATGACCTTGTAGTTCAGTCAAAAGATGCTTCCCACAAAAAGGTATGTTGTTGCAAAATTTGGTAGAGATCAAATAATTAGGTTGGTCGTAATTAGATTTAAGCTTTTAACTTTTGAGTGGCCGCCATTACGTTTCCGTCTTGATGGCGGCGATATAAGACATAACCCTGAGGTGCCCCTTGCTAGTGCTACCTCTGTACCAAATTTCGTTCAATTCGGTTTTACTGTGTTTGAATTGATAGGGGGAATCGATTTGCACACATACATGGCCGCCATATGCAAACTATTGGACTGATGACCTTGTAGCTTGGTCAAAGAACACTCCAGACATAAAGGTATGTTGTTGCAAAATTTTGTAGAGATCATATGAGTAGCTTGGTCGTAATATGATTCAAGCTTTTAACATTTGTGTAGCCGCCATTACGTTTCCGTCGAGATGGCGGCGATATAAGACATAACCCTGAGGTGCCCCTTGCTAGTGCTACCTCCGTACCAAATTTCGTTCAATTTGGTTTTATCGTGTTCGAATTGATAGGGGGAATCGATTTGCAGACATACATTGCCGCTTTCTGCAAACTATTGGGTTGATGACCTTATCGTTTGGTCAATAGATGCTTACCACATATATGTATGTTGTTGCAAAATTTAGTAGAGATCAGATGATTAGGTTGATCGTAATTTGATTTAAGCTTTTAACATTTGAGTGGCCGCCATTACGTTTCCGTCAATATGGCGGCGATATAAAACATTACACTGAGGTGCCCTTTGCTAGAGCTACCTCTGTACCATATTTCGTTTAATTCGATTTCACCGTGTTCGAATTGATGGGGGGGGAGGTACACACATTCACACACAGACTCACACACACAGACAGACACACCATTTTTCGCCCTGTGTTGATTTCATAAGTCTACTTTCATTTTTTGCAAAAATCGAAAGTAGGCTAAAAAGGAAGACTACCAGATCAGCTAAGCAATTGCGTCGAAAACAAAAAGTAAGTTATCAGTCAATATATTTATTGGATTAAGTTCAGACCTAGATCGTTACCGAATTCTACATTACCGTTTAGAAGTAGAAATATATTTTAAAATCATTTACGGTACCGGTAATTAAATTTAAATACATTAGTTAAAATTACCAATTATTTCTCTCCTTACAGGGCACGAAACAACTCACCTAAAATCTAAAATCACAAAAATAATGATGATAATGACGAAGCTAATACGCCTACTCTAAGTGAACGAAGAATAATAAACATAGGAGACGTGTTCGACCAGCTAAAAGACTTGGACTATCATGGTCCATGTGGATGTTCTTTTAAAGACATGTTATTTTTGAGAGAAAAGAGATCTGGACTTCGATGCGGTTTTATTTTTAAATGTAACATGTGTAATCATAAGAAAACTATCTGGTCAGGAAAAGACAATAGTGATGAAATGGACATTAGCACATGTTCAGTCAGTGGTTCCATTACAACGGGCAGTGGACACGCCCACCCCGAAGAACTTTTATCATCAATGAACATTCCATCAATGACGGATAAAACTTTTCGACGGTATGAAGAAGTTCTATCCGATAAATGGCACGCTACAGCAGAGTCTCAAATGAAGATAGCTATTGAGGAAGAAGTAAAACTGGCCTTAGAACGAGGAGATGTCGACAAGGATGGGACACCATTGATCACGGTCGTCGCGGACGGTAGCTGGTGCAAGGTCGTACAGAACTAACTACTCTTCACCTTCCGAAGTGGTAAGATTTATTTATTTATTCATTCATTTATTTATTTATTTATTTATTTATTCATGTATTCATTCCTTCTTCATTCATTAATTCATTCATTTATTTATTCATTCATTTTCATCTATTTATGCATTTATTTATTCATTCTTTCCTTATTTATTATTTATTTATTTATTATTTAAATTATTATTTATTTATTTATTATGTATTAATTTTTATTTGATTCTTTATTATTTAATTATTTCTGTATTATTTATTTCTTTATTATTTCTTTATTATTTTTATTTCTTTATTTATTGTTTCTTTCTTCCTTTCTTTCTTTCTTTCTTTCTTTCTTTCTTTCTATATTCATTTATTTATTCATTTATTACTTAGCCTATTTATTATTTATTTATTAATTGTTTCTTTTTTAATCGTTATTTGTTTCTATATTTATTTATTTCTTAATTATTTATTTATTATTTCTTTATTATTACTTTCTTTCTTATTATTTTTATTTCTTTATTATTTCTTTTTTTCCTTCTGTCTTCAATTATTCATTTATTTATTCATTTATTATTTATTTATTTATTTATTATTTGTTTATTACTTATTTAAATATTATTTATTTCCTTATTTATTTATTTCTTCATTATTTATTTATTTATTACTTAATTCTTTCTTTCTTTCTTTCTTTCTTTCTTTCTTTCTTTCTTTCTTTCTGTATTTCTTTATTATTTATTTCTTCTTTTATTATTTCTTTATTTCTTTATTTATTCATTTATTTATTCATGTATTATTTATTTATTATTTATTTATTTATTTATATATTTATTTTATATTTATTTATTCTTTCTTTCTTTCTTTCTTTCTTTCTTTCTTTCTTTCTTTACTTATTTATTTATTTATTTATTTATTTATTCATTATTTCTTTATTTCTTTGTTTATTTCTTTATTTATTATTTATTTATTGTTTATTTATTTCGAGGTTCCCCAATTAGGAAAATTGATGTTTTAAGTTTTTCAAAAATGTCAAAATGAGTTTTATATATCGTTTCATCACATTTACCCGCGTACACACAGCCTGTCGATGACTATAAGTTAGACTAAATTCAGCTGACCAGCTTAGGAAAATCCATGTATGTATGTATGTAGATCTGATTACTAATTCACTGTCTATTTAAAATAAAATAAATAAACAATTTGTGGTTGTTGTTTTTATATTATTATGCTATCCTAATTTCTTCTCCCAGTCATCATTTAAAACTACTATGAACAATACTCCACGCACTATCGTTCTTTGAAGGTACGGTAATATATATATAATATATAATATGCATAATAATGGGGTTGAAAATAGGAAATCACGCAAAACCTTTTGAAGGACGACCGACAATGGGATTCGAACCCACTCGCTCACTGAATCCAGAGATACCTTGACCGTTCAGTTGATTGTTTACAGACTTTCCCTTCGAACATTCTGTTCGCAATGTTCTGGAGGTACTCTGACGAGACACAGACACTGGAGGATCGAACGGCCTTGAGCCTCTCTTACTGACCTCTATGAACCCTCGATGATACTACCAGTGTCGACAGCCACAACGAACCTAGTGGCGAGCTTTTGAAATGAAAGGCGAAATCTGTCCTCGCTACGGCCGGCTCTTAAAGCTGTGCGGTCAAAAATTGAATTTTTATTTTTATTCTTAATCTCTAATGTAGGTCCTTGTAAGACATTATATGTGTTTTGAAGAAAATAACGACGGCTCGTTTGCTGAAGACATGGCTTCAAATTGGCTATTTTGAGCGTTAAAGGTACAATCACCACGACGAAACTAATAATCGGAAGACACCGAAATTTCTGTACAACAACCCCTGTAGTAGAACCTGCAATAGGAACAATTCTTATTTCGAAATTCAAATTTTGTATTAACCTCTTCTGATTTGAATGCCATTTTTAGTGAGAAAAAATCTTACATTAACTTCAAAGTTATATTAATTTCAAGTGGATCTTATTCTGAGCAGTAGAAAAGTTTGATAAAGAAAATTGGTTCAGCGATATACCCGTGGTGCATGTACCTTTCAGACTCTAAAAATCGCTGGCTGAATCAGTCACACACACAACACACACGCGCGCACACACACAGCGACTAGGCAAGGTCTTGGGCAAGAGCGCGCTCGGGCACCTACCTTCCCCTCTCCTTCAACACCTTTCCTATCGCAGCTCCCCCCCCCCCCCTCCCTCCCTGACTCATCCTGCCAGTCTACACGACCACAGTCTAGAGGAATCGTATAAGTGATATTATCTCACCCATTACTCCTTACAGAATGTTAAAATCTATTTATAAGTTACTTTATAAAATTCTGTAAGTTAAATTAGCAGAATAAAACATGTTTATGATCAATAGAACTTTATGTGAGTTGTAATCTTCAAAATATATCAAAATAATATATATATATATATATATATATATATACTAATATAATAAAGTTGAAGAGTTTGTGTGTTTGTTCGTCTGTTTAAACGCGCTAATCTCTGGAACTACAAGTCGGATTCGAAAAATTCTTTTTTTATTCGATAGCCAGATTCAAGAGGAAACGTTTAGGCTATGTTAAATTGTGGACGGACCACTCCGTTCCCTGCATTTAGGCCCTTTGGCACAAATCTACACCGTTTCACCGATCTGAACCAACATTTGTATACACACCCTTTGGAACACTGCGGGTAACACTGTCCACTTTAAATTTCGGCCAGACCAATTAATTCCCTGCATTTAGGCCCTTTGACACAAATCTACACCGTTTCACCGATCTGAACCAAAATGTGTATACGTACCCTTTGGAACCCTGCGAGTAACACTGTTTACATGAAATTCCGGACAGACCACTCCATTCCCTGCATTTATGCCCTTCGGCACAAATCTACACCGTTTCACCAAGCTGAACCAAAATTTGTATACTTACCCTTTGGAACCGTACGAGGAACACTGTCTGCATGAAATTTCGGACAGACCACTCCATTCCCTGCATTTAGGCCATTTGGCACAAATCTACACCCTTTCACCGATCTGAACCAAATTTCACACTTTGGAACCCGACGAGTAACACCGTCTGCTTGAAATTTCGGACAGACCACTCAATTCCCTGCATTAGGTCCATTGGCATAAATCTACACCGTTTCACCGATCTGAATCACATTTTGTACACTCATCCTTTGGAACCCTGCGGGTGACACTGTCCACTTTAAATTTCGGACAGACCACTCCATTTCCTGCATTTAGGCTCTTTATCACAAATCTACACCGTTCCTCCTAATTGCACCAAATTATACATACACTTTGAAACCCTGCTGGTAACACTGTCCACTTGATATTTTGGACAAGGCTCTCCATTCCCTACATTTAGAATAACAGACAAACTTAACTTGAAAACCATGTATTAAGACCCTAGAATCATTCATGTCCGTAGTAGTGTAAATGTAATAGTATTTTAATAAGTCTATTGTTGACTGGCAATTCGGGCTGCATCACGTCGCCCCTACCAGTGTTCTGGTGCAGAATTGCGAAAATAGTTGAATCTTGCGCTGATTATAAATTGCAGTCACGGGGAGTAATTAGTGCAAAAAAACTTCTTTTGCCCCTTAAAACAGCTATCATCATGAACATATTATGCATCTGTATATGTGCAATGGTGTTGGTGCAATACATTGAGGTTATCAGCTGCAATAAGCGTTGGTGCTTTCAAATTTACCGTAATTTATTCCGAAACTTAGGCCTATCATTGAGCGCTATGTGGCCATAAATGATACTATTGCTACCTCAGGAGCTCGGGCCAGCCGAAGTTTTCCAAAGTGTTCTGATTATTTTCCTACGGCGCTATGCGACAAAAAACGACACTATTGGTCTCGACATTTCTAACAGACAATGAGATATAAGCCCTATGGAGTGTCTTTTATTTCGCTTATTCCTCTTTCTAATCATTTTTAGATTATAAAAATCTAACCGCTCGGCCATCTCTCTCCGTCAATCATATCATACTATATCATAATATAATCTTTTTTATTGGGCTGGACGGAGGGAGAGTGCCTAGTCCACAAATTGGTAATACGCAGGGCCGTCGAGAGAGGTGCGGTCGCGCCAGGCCCCGCGCTCAGAAAGGCCCCGCGCTTCTGGCCATTTTTTTTCGTAAATGAAAATAAATAAATAAATAAATAAATAAATAAATAAAGATAGTCCATCAACAAAACACAGTTTATCAGCAACATCAGAGATGCGCCCGAGTCAATCCCACTGGGGGACAAAGTAGTACAAAGGACTAACTCCTTCAAATACCTAAGAGAATGGATAACCCCAAACATCAATGAAGACCTGGCCATGAACGACAGATGCATCAAACTGGAGAGAGCCTACCACCTATGCAAGAATATGTACAAATCCAAATCCCTCTCAATGAATTTCAAACTCAGACACTACAGTACTGTAGTGAGACCATCAGTACTATATGCCTTAGAATGCCTAAATATGGTCAGAAAAGGACAACTCCGGAAATTGGAGCTGAAGGACCGGAAGATTCTACGAAAAATCATGGGCCCTATTAAAGAGGAAGGCAAGTATAGAATCAGGCACAACAATGAACTCTATGAACAAGTGGAGAGCATTACAACAGCTATGAGGAAGAGGAGGCTGATCTTCTATGGTCATATTGTGAGAATGGATAATCAGAGGCTCACCTCCAGAATTTTCAACAGTCTCTAGAGGGAAAGCAACTAACGCCAAGTGGTCGAAACTAGTCAGAAAAGACCTTGAACAATTGGATATTGACCCCTGTAACATCTATGACAGGAATAAATACAGGACTTTAGTCAGAACATCAGACTCTCTCCAGTCACTAACAGCAAAAGCAGTGCGTCCAGGAGTAGGTGTGAAATGGACTCAGGAGCGGAAGGACATTCACAGTGCCAGAATGAAGGAATACTGGGCTAGGAGGAAAGCTGCCAGAGATAAGAACCACGTGGTCCACAGCCGGCCCAAACGGAACTAAAAATAAAGATAGTGTGTTTGATTCAGTCCAGCCCAAATTAAAATTTGTCCTCCGCTATGTTGATATGATAGCAGAAACTCCAAGGATCGTCGAATCGTTCATCGAGATTTTGGAGGTACACGACACTACGGGAAAGGGGCTAGCTGAGGTTTTAGAAGGAGTATTGGAGGATAATGATCTTGATATCATGGACTGTTGGGGACAAGGGTATGACAAGGGTGCTAATATTGTACCCGTCAAGGTTCCTAGGATGCCGACTCTAGCTCGGGGTAATGGTCTGTTCGGTGTGGCTCTAACTTGACTTAAACACCCTTGGGATATCATCAATGATCACAGGAGGCTTAACTTAAAATCAGTATGTCAGAGAACTCCTAATATAAAATAATTTATTCACAAAAATAGCATCTCCCACTTACTCCCATCCACAGACAATAAAACAACGAAAATATACTCCCTTAAATTATTCTGAACACAAGCTAAGATTCTAATGAAACAAATCAAATTGTAAAAGATAAATGATAATCACACTGGCTGAAAACCAGGAAGAGAAAATAATCTAATTCACTGCAGTCCACTGCTTCAAGTTCAAAAATAAAATGTCAACAGACTTAATTTATCAAACTATGGTCTGAATAGTCCAGCCATTCTGTCAAAATGCGCACTCATGTTTACAATTACAAAATTGGTTTTTGGGGTTCGGACAGGCTCTCTCGTACAATCATCATTCTTTCTCACAAGAGTCCGAGGATGAAGGCAATAGGCTTATTCTAGGCCACAGGCATGTGTGCATGTTCTAACTTATAAAACAAATAACTCACTCATAGCTATAACTCTGCTAATTAAGGTAAACCAAACACAAGTCAAAAATACATGAAGCATCAAATAAACACTCCTCGGTGGCCTGTGCCCCGTGAATTTTAATAAACAAACAACTATAATGAATGCACTCAAAATGATAGTGATATTACATGACATCGCTTCCTGAAGCGGTAATAAAAGAAACAATCCCTGGGAAGTTCGACTACCTTCCCTCAACAAAAAAAGACAATACCATTCAAAGTGGTTTCCCGACCTTGTGACAGACACCCTCACACCACAACAAACCAGCTGGGTGAGCAACGACCTTCGCCACTCCCTCAGAATTCAGACGACTGGCCACAATCTTTATACCTACTTTCCGTATGACTGCCTTGGGCTAGAGCTGTACAGTTACCTTTTCGACGGAGCTAAAGTGCACTCTCATCAGACAATGAATTCAATCATTTCATTTACCAATTATATCATCGTAGATTCGCGGGAATTACGCCTCCGCCATTAATTCACTTACCATTTATATCATCGTAGGACACGGGAATACCACCTCCGTCTCTAATTTCAGCTCAACCAAAGATCAACTCTCAACCTTTTCTGAATATTATATTGTCATCCAGCCATTCCATCTTACCTTTCTTTACCTTGGTGTGGTCATCAATACCTTACTTACGGTTCCTAAGTGCTGTGTCACTACTGGTCTTGTCACCATGTCAAGCTATATCCCCCATACTAGCTTTTACGTTATGGTCGTGCGTAAGCACTATCAACCCAATTATTCCCTTAAATGTGCATTCAGCAAAGTTACTGAAACCCTCAAACAAAACAAAATTAAACAAGATTTGATGCTCATATACGAATCCTGTCTTATAAAAAACGCACAAAAATCATAAATGACAAATATACACAAATTTACACAAAAACATGCCTGTTGTGTCCAAAATACCCATTTTATCATAAGTACTTATGATCGAGATAAACTTATCCGACTCCCATGATGGGATGCGCTATGGCAAACATGCCCCATGCAATATCTACTTATCTCGTATACATCATGATGGTGATGATCTGGTCATTGATATCACCCTTCTGGATCAATTGGTTCATCTTGCAAGGAGGAGAATTTTACACACGGTTTCCAAAAAAATTTCACCAAAGCAAAGGTCCACTGTGAATCATTATTATTACAATGCACGGTTCTCGCGTGTGGAGCTCCTAATTCCTTAAGCTATCATCAACTTACTCAATTCAGCCGATAGATCCTAGCTTCTATTTCACTGACTTTGATGGTAATAGCCCGTGTGGCTATCTCTACCATACAACTGTTTCGTACTGTCAACGGTATGCACTTTCGCGATACTTGTTTTGATCCGCACTCGCGAATACTTAACGATATTCAAATGTCCCAAGAGAGAACTGTTTATACTTGTATTTTTTTTTTTAAATTTCAGAATGCGACGAGCGTGGGCTCGCGCCTCTACGGTGCTCAAAGTAGAACTGATTTCACTGCGTGTCCAGCTATTATTTATATGATTTGTCGAAGAGGTACTCGGAGTGGGGAGCTTTTAGAATTATATTCTATAATAACACTCGCATGAATATGCAAAGTAGCTCATTCGAACGTCCTCATTTTCAATGTCTCATGGCTTCTTTTAATCCGAAATTCGATCGCTGGATTCTTAGATAATGAGCTCCGTAATTTCCTTCATTGTTCCTTAATTTCGGCGGGATATTGGCGCGTCTCGCGTCCCTAGCTGCTATTGGTAGTTTCAAATCCGCCTCCTAATTTCCTTTTACTTCTGGCAAAAATCACAGAATGACTCAATTTAAATTTTGAAAATACTTCTGAGAGGCTGGGATTGTCCCCTATACGATGGTGTAATTCCTGTTTCTGCATTTTAATTACTGCTCCAATTTCTGTCAATTGGGTGGGGTTTATCTAGTAAGTGATCGTTGAAATTTTCGTATCTACCCGCTTGGTTGAATGACCGTTTCGCGTTGTCTAAGTCCATGTGGTTACCAGATGCTCGCCGTTCTCCTCCTGGGTAGATTATTAGCTTGGGAATAACCTAACCCCCAAGGGAAGATGATAAAGAAAAAGAAGTGGGTTTCGGACTGGAGAAAAAGGATGGAGAAATAGGAAGAGAGTTTGACAGAAGTTATAATTTTAACTTTAAATATACTCAAAGGCAGCTGCCACTGCAAATCCGCTCTCCGATACCTAAAGTGGGTAGGGTCCTGGGCAAAGCTAACGGGAAACGCAGCTGGAACTTGGGCGGTTTGCAAGAAAGTTACTTTAGCGTATTCCCTCTCAAGCATCCATATGCCTACTATGGGGAAGGGTGGTGGTCTGGCAAGACAAAGAATAACAGATTTATTGTGTATCTGTTCAAAGTAGTTTGTTTCTAAACAAGTAATTTGAAGAGTGCAAATAATTTGAATCAGATTTGATATTTTGGTTTTTGAAATGGTAGAATTTCTAAAGAACGACCAAATGCTTCCAAGAAGGATAGGGATAAAGCAATTATACCTTTGGGAATAATTTTGGTAAGTATACCAATAGTTGCATTTAGGAATGGCTAAGCTTTTACCCAGAAAGGCGCCGACTAAAAGTTTAGACAATGAGAAACACTTATATTTTGAAAAACCAACCATAAATGTTAGAGAGAATCTCCACAAGCAGGAAGCTGGCGTAGCGAGCTATGCTTGCCATACTGGCCAGTTAGAATTAGCTATTAAAGCTAAGAGAGACTTTACTAAGTTACCAACTAAGAGTTCTTGCTCAAATGCAACAAGTGGTGAAAACCCTATCAATAGATTTATTTTTATTAAATAGGAAGAATCAAGGAAGACAGGATCTTGCCTAACCGTTATGTTAGAGAAATGATAAAGCGAAAAACAAATATTTAATTTATTTAACAATGCAAAAGGAAGTAGTTTTTGTGACAAATATATAATTTTGATTTTTATAAACACTTGGGGTCGCAGACCTCCGAAAACATCTAAAGCTTGCGCCAGGCAGTTGATAACTCATTGGGTTTTAAACCTTTTATATGCTTTAAAATCTTCGTAAGATTTTGAAATGGCGAAGATAAATAAATGGAAAATTTAAAGATAACTGACGTAATTAAAGTTAGACTATAAATCAAGTACAAGGTGTGTACTTGAAGGATATCTAGATAAGTATGTTAGAAAGAATAACAACTTCGAAAGTAACAACAACAAAAAGCAGGAAGAATAAAATAGAAGTTTCTATAACTTCTTTTATTAATACTGAACTAGTTGGTTGGATTATACAAATAGGGCAGGTCACTTATTGTGAAACCTGAAGAGAACAATTGAAAGGAAGTTTCTAGAACTCCTATGCTTAAGTAGGGATCACGAGACAAATGGGGCAAGTTTCCCTTTCGTGAAACCTAGAGATAACTCACTTATGAGTTGAAAGAATTGTATTCCCTCATTAGAAGGGAGAAACAATATAATTAAAGGCGTGTACTAGACACGAAGTTTTACAGAAATTAATTCGTTGTACGTGGAACAAGTAAGGGAGGGCACTTATTGAGAGTGACACCTCATTGAAAAAAGACCTAAAGTAACAATTTCATTATTTTAGTTTGTTAGTAAAGGAGTTGGGAAAGATCAAATGGGATTGTGGAAAAGTGTTCATGGCCGTATTTATTGTACTCGGACGAGCGCGACGCGGTGAAAAGTTGAACAGGCACTGTTTTCACTATAGTCTGTTGATATAGTTGAAGAATTCACTGTAGTAGCACAAAACGTTGATGGCAAAGAATGTTATTGCAATTGTGGAAAATAACTAGTTACACTAGATTTGCGAGAGTCTATTGCTAGAGAAACTTGTAGGTTATAGTCGAATGCACCAGAAAAATCCCAACGGAGGAAGAAAATTTAAGTATTGATTAGCAGTTCATAAGGAAGATTCCTTATCTTGAAAAAGTATTCCCATATGTGAGTGGAAAATACATGACAGTATAACTGGTAAATAGAGTGCAGATTCTGGAAGGTTCCAGAGCAATGATAAGTTGTCTAAATTGGGTGGAGAATCCCTCGGCGGAAAGCTAGATTATATAGACAGTGGGTATTTTAGAAATATCCCTCGATGTGAGATAGCATCTCAGAAAATCTTTCATTTTGAAAGTTAGACTTGATAGTTTAATTTTGATCAAGAAGATCTCTTGAAAGCAGTTATTTTCACATAGCAACTTTCACTGTCTATAAAACCCAAATAAAAGCATTGAGCCTTTTAAAAGCGATGAGAATGAGGTTAAAACATGAATTCGGTACTTATCTTTGCTTCATGACGAAGGCGATGTTGCAGTTGACGGTTGGTTCTAAAATTCTAACATGGCGTAGAATTTAAAAGTTTGCCTCTAGAGATGAGGAGGCGAGCTTTAGTTAAGCTCTAACTGACTGGGTTGACTTCCGACGTACAAGTGAGACACGCTCAACGGAGCTCGGAGGGACCAGGGAAGGGAAAGGAATGGGGGTAGGAGACAAAAGAAATACATATAAGAATAGCCAACTTAATAGTTAAAAAATCTTCTTGATGAAATAGTCTTCAAAGAGTTGATTGTAGGAGTCACTAGCGCAGCCTGGAGGGTGAAAAAGTAGACGAAGTTCTCTTGATCACGGAGATGATAGCTGACGATGGCGACGAGATCTGGTGGCTAGATTGATAAGGAAGTCCTCTTGTGCCGGGAAGAATCGAGGAACTTCAGAGATTCGCTGCTAGATGACGCTAGGTGGGTCATGGAAGATATATATCTAGAACAGACTTACAGGTAATATGAGAGACATATACCAACAAAGAGAAATCAGGAGATCACTGTTGGTGTTTGAGAAAAAAGAAGGGATGAACTAAAGCAAAGAGAAGCAAAAGCTTACTCTATCTTACGGTGTATTCCAAAGAATACACCACCTCCTTCCTCTATTGTCCGCGCTCGGTGAAAGTTGTAGAAAAAGCACGTACGGGTCCCTCCTTTGTTATCCTCTAGTCTTCAAGCAATGTCTTTCTCACATCAGTTTTAAAACATGAATGAAATCTTGTTGAAATAAATATGTAAAATTTATGCAATCATAGTTGCATAAAGGTTACATTATCCTTCTGCCAAGGAAAAAAATCGATATGGAACGTATGATTTTTTCTCCAATCCCAATCCGCCTCACGGATGCTGTAAGGTTCCGCCGTCACTCCATATTCTGCTTACTTGGTTCGCCACTGTTGGTCGCGCGCAGGGATTTTCTTGCTACTATTCCTGTGTCCCCCTTCCACATTCTTGGTAGGATTAGTGTCTCGGCCGTTTGGTGCAGGTAGCTATTGTCTGCGTGCCTTGCCGTGCGCTCTTACTTCTCAGCCGTTCACTGTAAACACCAGGTCTGTTTATGACTGTCGACTTCCTCGTTCCACGTGCACTTGACTCATTTTTATCCGATTTCCATGATGTTGACACCCGCGGTATTCCGTGGTTGATCAAACGGTTCCCTTTCATGATACACCTTGATGTTTGAACAGTTTGCTACTGATGTGTTTCCGCCGTTTACGTCCTGTATCTTATATGCATTGTTTCCCAAATTTCTTATGATGCGGTAAGGTCCAATGTACGGGAAACACCACTTATGAAACACTTTGTTTGCAGGATCAGAGATAGGTGGTCTCTTCAATAATACTAGTTCACCGGCGTTTAATTCTCTGTGAAAGCGTTTTCCTCTGAGCCTTCTCAATCTCCTGTCAACTTGCTCTCTCATATACCTGACCGTGCGTTCGATTCTCAGCTGTGGTGCTGGCTGCGGATCCCTTGGGCAATCTAGCACTGTTGTCCAAGATCTCGGTGGTTGCTGGTTCAAATGTAGCGTGTATGGAATTTGTCCAGTCGACTCATGATGTGTCATGTTAATGCAAATTTCAATGTTTTTCAAGGTATCAGCCCAACGATGATGTTCTGTGGGTATGAACATACGGATATGCTTAGAAACCTCTCTTAGGACCCTCTCACTAGGATTGCTCTGTGGATTGCGTACGCTAGATAATACATGTTTGATGCCTAGCTCTTTAATCCACGCTTAAATTCTGCTGAGGTGAAATAACTCCCATGTTCGGAAGGTATAAATTCTGGATTTCCCATCGTAGGTATAACACGATTCTTGATTCGGCTTAGGACCTATTTCGACGTTGTCTTTTGGATAGCACATATGACAACAAACTTGGAGAAGACGTCCATACACACAAAGACATGTCGCACTCCTCTGCGTCCTTTCGGCAGTGACCCCAGGCAATCTGTCGCAATGAGCTCTAATGGTTTCTGTGGCAAGAGTGGTTTTGGGTACTGTCTCATGAGAAAGTTGTTTGGTTTTGCACGTTGGAAAATATCGCATGTCTTCAGGACATCGCGTATTGTGATCCTCATCCGTGGCCAAGTGAAAGCTTCACCTATCGTTGCTTGTGTCTTGTCTAATCCCATGTGACCAAGTGTATAATGAGTATGCCATACTAATTTCCTCTGTAAAGATGCTGGCAACAATATCCGTAGCTTAACATGATCCTCATCTATGAATTTATGGAGCATATTGTTGAAGTAGGTATAATTTCTCGCTTGAGCTTCAATCTCTCGGTATGCTGGCGTATCAGGTGTTAACTCTCTCTTGAGGAACTTAAACATCTGTGTCATCCATGGCTCCTTTTCCTGTTCCTGCGGTAACCTCTTCAGTTCTTGTAGGAAGTCTTCGTCTTCGCGTGTCAGCTCAATGTGATGCACCAACCTATCATCCATCTGCGCCTCCTCTTCTGGATTTCAGTTTAAAATATCCGGGATTACATTTAATTTTCCAGATACATGCTCAATGTGTAGGTCAAACTGCTGTGCATAGATGGCCCATCTATTTATGCTTTCGCTTACCATAGTGGTCTTAAATAGAAAAGTCACCGTCTTGTGATCAGTGCGGATTGTTATGGGAAACGCATAGATTATTCTACGCCACTGCTGTAGTGCGTGTATGATAGCCATGAGTTCCAGCTCTGAGATGGTATAGCTTTTCTCGTGTTTTCTTAACTTTCTGCTGATAAATGCTAAGTATGAACGGTCTGTGGTTTTATCTGCGTCTTCTTGGAAAAGCATTGCTCCGATGCCCACCATAGATGCATCTGCTTGAATTATAAATCTCTTCGAAAAGTCCGGGTAACCCAGTTTTATGCTATTTGACAGCAATTCTTTTGTAGCTACAAATGACCTCTCACACTCTTCGTTTCAAAACCAACGGTTATTCTTTTTCAGCATCTCTTGTAATGGTGCTAGTACTTCAGTGTATCCTGGACAGTTTTCACGGAAAAGGTTCGTTGCTCCCATGAACATCCTTATGTGCTTGACTCTAGTTGGTCGAGGAAAATTTCTAATGGCTTCAATCTTCACTGGGTTGGGTTTGACTCCCTCTCCATCGACAATATGTCCTAAATATAAAATTTCGTGCTGAAAGAAGTGCGATTTTTTTAGATTGATTTTGAAATTTGCCCTTTCGAGGTTCTCTAACAATTTGCTTAAATTTTGCATGTGCTCTTCAATGTTTTCTGACGCTAACTAGATGTCGTCAACATATCTGACAGTCATGTCTTTCACTTCCTCTGTCAAATTACGGTCCAAGGCTCGGATTAGTGCAGATCTGGCTGTCTTAACTCCAAATGGTAAGCGACACCAGGTGAAACTCTGATTATCGAACGGAAATCCAGTTAACAGCTGCGATTTCTCTTCTAACTCGATATGCCAGTAGCTGTTGGCCAGATCTACAGATGAATATATTTTTTCTTATGGAACTTCTTTAGTACCTCTAATTAATGGTGCACGGTCTTTTTCGTCGATTAATCTGGAATTGAGTGTTCGAGCATCGAGACATAGTCTCACAGAACCATTGGGTTTCGCCACCGTTAATATGGTGTTCAAGTATGGAGTTGGAGTCTTCTTAATTATGCCTCCTCTAAGCATTTCGTCTATATTTTTTTTTAACTGCCGCATACTGTTTTTCTGGGATTGGGTAGAGTCGGCTCTTGACTGGAGTCCAGTCATCCACCTGCATAGCATACTTGAAATTTAATATTTTTCCCGGCAGGGTATTGAATGCTGCTGAATGTTTACTTAGTATTTGTGTCAAGCAATTTCTTTCTTCATCATTTAGCTTTGCCTCCTTTAATTTTTCCTTCAAAAGTGCCTCAAAACTGTATTTGTTGCCATCTTCTTCTACTGCCATGGACCACATCTCAATTTCCAACTCTTGCTTTTCCACCAGGAGTCCTGTGTTTGGGTCCTCTTCATCTGCTTGATTTTCCTCTTCTTCCCCAGGAATCGTCTCCAGCGTCCAAATGTTAGCATCTCTATCTAAGCCGTGATTATTCATGTTCAATTCCACCGCTGATAATCCATCCATATCTCTGAATTTAATTACATTGTTGCTTAGATCGATTACTGCTTGGTGCTCGTATATGAAGTCCGCGCCAAGGATCAGGTTTACACTCATTTTGTTCATAACCATGAATACATGTGAGAAAGTGTGTCCTAATATGTCTAGATCCAATTGTACTTGAAATTTACAAACAGCTGATTTTTCCGGAATTACTCCTCTTATTTTGACCTGTGGTACTGGAATTGTAGGTATTCTTTGTTTTTCGCTTAAAGCTTTGATTAGTGCTTCTGATACTAGACATAGCTGTGCTCCGGTGTCCACCAAGCCTCTTACTCTTAATCCTCCTATTCTTGTAATAATGACAGGTAATTTCCTAAAACAATGTTGTTCCGGTTGAATAATTTCACCCGTAAAATCATCAGGAGTTGCGACCCATTCCTCAATGTTCGCTATCAACCACTGTGTTTTATCTGGCGTGAAATTTAGGCTATCTCCTTCATCCTCTAGTACATAATTTTTTTGCTAATGGCCCCCGTCTGTCTCTTATAGTTCTGACTTTCGCGATGTTGTCGCGCCAACTCGCTCTCTGCTCCGGTTACCTCCACATCTGGATTCTCGCGATTTTCCATCGTCCTTCGCCGGCGATACTTCTCCGTTTCTTGGCTGCGATGCAATTCGTTTAGGTACTGTTGGGATGCCTCGTGTCTGTTCTGCCATTCCCGTCGACTGTCCTCCGTGTATCCTTGGTTCTCATCTCGTCCTCGGTTCCACGTTCTGTTTTCCCTTCTGTCATATCTGCGGTGATTATATGGACCTTCGCGACCACCCCCTTCCAGTCATCTCTCCGGTACTGTCGCGGCTGCCAGTTCCTTTCGTTCCTCGGTTCATATCTCCTTTGTTCTTCTCTTAGCAAGTCCGACCTTCCATTGTTGTTCCCGCTCTTATGGCTAATATTTGTATTGGTGTTCTGTTCCCTAGTATTGACAAGCTCAGCCTGCTGTACAAGCGCTGCGCTGTCACTTGCTCTGATGTGCCTATTCTGAGAGTTTAATGAAGTTTCATCCAGTTGGCGTAAACCCTCTTCTGCTTGTAGTGCGCTCGAGACGTTTGCTGCAATTAAGAACTGCTGTACTGGTAATGGAAGCTGTTTACCAATGGTCATCACCAGTTCTGATTCCGGCGGCAAAATGTCCATATCTTTCAATCTGAGCAGCTGAGCCGAAAAATACTCTGAGTAGCGCGTGGGCTGTGAAGCATGATACTTCCTGCTATACAACTCCATTCTCAGACTATGCTGTATTGACATACTCCAGTAACGGCGTAAGAATGCTTGTTTAAAACTATCCATGTCTTCAAAAGTGTAGCGAAAACTTCTGAACCAAGTCAAGACGCTATCCGCAAGTAATTTTTCTGTTACTCTGAGTTTCTTAGCCTCAGGAACGTTACTGTCCGTTAGGTAGTGCTCTAAATCTTTTAGGAAAGCTTTTGGCGTTTGTGACCCGTCATTATTGAATTTACGTGGACGATCCTCCTGCATTCTGATTATTTGGACATACTGAGTAGCTGGGTTATTATTATGATTATTGTCAGCCGGCTGTTGGGGTGTCGAGGCGTGTCCTCTAAACGTCTGGAATCCATCGTTACTCTCGCTACCTGTAGTTGCGCGCCCCGGACTATGTCCATTCATTCCTTCTACCTGAGTCTGGCTCGTGTTAAGATTATTAGCCGTCCCGTTTGTTCCCTTAGTGCTATTGTGTGCTCTAAGTTCGAGAAGCATGTCTTGCTGTTGTAAAGATTGTATTTCAGTCTTAAGAATCTTCCGTTATTGCCCCTCTATTTTTCCTAACAACTGCAGTTCGACCTCCTTTATCCTCTTCTGGTTCTCTTCCATTTTTTCTATGAGTTTCTTTCTGTCCTCTTTCCCGTCAATTCCAATCTGTCGGCATGTCTTATTTATTTCTGCTCTTATTGCCTCATATCTCTCTTCCTCTTTTCTCTTCCCATCCTTTTTTTATCGCTTTCCAGCCGATCGAGCCTGTCTCCTATCAGTTCATTACTGTCGCGAATGCTCTCTTTAATTGCGTCATTCTCATTTTCCTGAATACTCCACCGTTCCGTTGAAGTCAAAGCTGTCTTGTCTATCTCTGTTCTGATCTCCGTTAACTCCTCTTCTAAGCTGTGTAATTGCTTTGTCGCAGACTTAACCTCATTGTCCACCCCTTTTATCGTAGCCTGGATTGCTAATTGTTCTAACTTGATCCCCTCCGTATTAGCGTTACAGGCTTCTTCCAGTTGTTTGAGTTTCGTTGCCGTCTTTTCGTCACTGGATGCTATAGATTGTCTTAGATTAATCTCCATTTGTCCTAACTGTACGGTAGTCTCAAGTGTGTTCTTAGCTATCTGCTCTGCTAAGTTATCCGTTAACTCCTCTTTCAACGTTTCGTTATTTAGCCTACTTTGCTCTGCAATCTGTTCCGTTAGCTGTGTATTGTTAATTGTATTCTGCTCCGCGAGTAATGCATTGTTTATCCTACTTTGCTCCGCTATCTGTTCTGTGATACGTGCATTGTTTATTGTACTCTGTTCCGCTATCTGTTCTGAGATACGTGCGTTGTTTATTGCGTTCTGTTCCGCTATCTGTTCTGTTAACTCTCCTTTTAACGCTTCAAACTGCTGCATTATTCTAGCTACCGAGCCTTCGATTATCATTCGAATTTCTTCCACTGAAGCCATAGTTACAAAATATCAACACTTATTTACGAAACTGGGGCATGCAGCCTTACGCTACCCACCTTCTATAATTATAACATGAGTCGCTTAATCCCAATCTACGTTATTCCCATTAATTACTTTTATTTGCAAACTTCCCAGTCCTGTCAATAAAGTACTGCCATGACTTTTCACGGTTCACGCCGTTCTACAACATACATTTGGAGTTTGTTACTAATCAATCAATTATAAGGGCGCCACGAAAACACTGCTTCTACCTAAATATGCAAAATAAACTCAGCATTTTCGACTATTTATTTAAAAAAACTCCTGGCTTTACTTTCCCCTGAATTAACGTTAAATTATCCCCACGTTGGGCGCCATGATATGGTGCACTCTACCTCTGTTTACACGTCCTCAAGGTTTGATACCGCGAGCTTAATGCTCACCCTCTTGGATAAAGACCAACATGGGCCACCATGTTTATCACAACCTCGACGCGACACGTACACTTCAGTAGGCTCCGGCTAACTACTCCCTGACAATCTCCATTAAATAAATTCAATACCAGTACATTACAATGTGTATAAACATTTGCTGTACCAAGTTTTATTGCGTTTGGATCATTAAATCGCGAGAAAAGTCTATTTAAAACTTTCAACTTCGCGTGGCTACCATGTTCGTTTTGTAGTTAACCGGTTTTTGAAAGTCTCATAAATGAACTTCCAGTAGTGCTCTTTAACTCCGTACAAAATTTCAGGGTGATAACGGTAACAGTTTCAGAGATATAGAATGCCGGTGAAATATTTCGCACAGCCTCCATCTTGAGATTATGTAAACAATTGAACAAAGTTAGATGTCAGTGCATTATAATGTGTATAAACATATACTGTACCAAGTTTCATTGCGTTTGGTTGGTTAAATCGCGAGAAACGTCTATTAAAAAGTCGCAATTTCGCTTGGCTGCCATGTTGGTTTTGTAGTTACCAGGTTTACAAAAGTCATATAGGTGAACTTCTAGTAGTTCCCTTTATCACCGTACAAACGTCCAGGGTATTCTCGGTAATAGTTTCGGAGATATTGAATGCTGATGAAATATTTCGCACAGCCGCCATGTTGGATTGGTGAGACGTAACAAAATATGAAGGGCACGGTCGGGGTCGTCCGGAATAGTGCTATGAACTTACCGAGTTGTATTGAAATCGCTCCTGCCGTTAAGATTATATTAGGGGAACACACAAACGAATCACGCACACACAGACAGACACGCGGACACAAGGTGATCTCATAAGCCTATTTTCCATAAATGAAAATAGGCTAAAAAACTATTTGCGATCAACGATGGCGCAGGAGCGTCTGAACGGTTTGGCTACTCTGTCAATTGAATGTGAAACGGCCAAAAAATTAGAAATGAACGATTTAATGAACACTTTTGCCCTAGCAAAGGCCCGCAAAGCGCCTTTTGCATAAATAAAAAGCTCTAAATACTAAACATAAAACAATTTTTTTAAATAAAAAATAAAAGCCTGCCTTGTAAACCATGTTATTTCTCGAACAACGGGCCCGTTCAGCTGATATTTATCGGTGGAAGTAGACTTATAGCACTTTTAGTAGTTTAGTTTATGAAAAACTGTATAGCCGAAGAAATGTTGAAATATATAAACGTGATTGCGTATTATTATTAATGATGTGCATTTGGGCAAGAAATTACATCAAGCACATGCTTCGTTTTCCATAATATATTATTTATGCCAAAAAAATCACCTGTGTTAGCTCATTATATCAGGTTTCCATTGATATAGCTTGTTGCTTTTATCTGATCAGGTGCTTCCAGTATCCAATTTTATGCTTAGGCCTATCCTATTTGTTGAGGTTTGTTTAGAAACTAGAAATGTAATAAAATGAGTTTTAACTAGCCTAAAACTGTAATTTCTTTTAAAACATCACTCTCCGTACAACACATCCACTTACAGTCTAACGCTATCAGTGTGAGAGAGAGAGAGAAGACATTGAGTGACGAGGAGAGGTAGGGGCGGAAGTACGTGGTAATTGAAGGGTAGACAGATCACTAACACAAATGCAGAGGCTGTCAAACGGTGATAGTGCTGCCATCTCTTGCCTTGCGAATGACGGTGGTGGTGACCGCACAGCCTTAAGCAGTGCTGGGCGCACAGATTACCTACTAGCTGGGCGTATAAGGACACTGTACTCCCCTCCTCATCCCGCAAGGCTCCAGTTGCTACGATCAACAAACACCACAGCAGCCAATGTCAGTGGTACTCTTTTCTCAAACACACATAATACAGCAGTGCCCGCTAGCGGAGGATGCATTGATATGTCGTTTTTCGAATGCAAACATCTCCTCTGCAGGACTGTTCCAGCTAGCCAGACTGCGCACCCCAGTGCAATACAAAGGAGTGCTTTTGTAATATTGGTTAGTTAGGTTAGTCACTTGAACGAACACTAAAATATAGCTGAGTT
Source organism: Meconema thalassinum (assembly GCA_946902985.2). Classification (NCBI taxonomy): domain Eukaryota; kingdom Metazoa; phylum Arthropoda; class Insecta; order Orthoptera; family Tettigoniidae; genus Meconema; species Meconema thalassinum. The sequence continues at coordinate 687,792,668 of OX336389.2, read as the reverse complement.
CATAATGTGGTGAAGTGAAGTGAATATTTAAGAATCAGCTAAGTCTACAGTATCAACTCCGTTATATTAGTGTTTGTTCAAGTGATTAACCTGACTAACTACAAAAGATCATTACGTAATAGGAAATGTAAATAGTAACGGTTACTAACAAAATAGTGTAGTTTCGAACTCAGTCACTTCAAAGGCTTGCTACGGTAGAAGTTGATGATTCAATGGGATTTCGGTTCATACTTAAAAACATATAAAGTGCTAACAACAAAAACGCACCACCTGTAGGTGTGGAATAGACTAACGGAACCAACACTACAGCAGCCAATAACCAGTTAAAAGAACTAAAAAATTCTGCAACTTAATAATTGTAAATACTGTTCTACATTAAGTTAGTGTTATATACGTATCTGTCGAACCTAAATTAAGCCTAAGTGAGCGTGAGCAGGATCTGATGATGTTCGCTTGACGAACGAAACTAGTCATCCAACTTAACCCCCCCCCCCCCCATCCCATTTTAGTTTGAGAAGTGTTTTATAATGTGTATAAACATAACTGGGTGCACTTGTGTTGACCGACTGAAAAGCGATTATATTAGTAGATTAATCAACAACACAGATTTTCTGATACACCTAAGTACTCGTGGCTGCTGTCCACGGTGTTCCAAGCCTCGAAATACAGCAATAATTGATATAGGAGCTCATGCTCATGAGTAATGACGTAATGACTATGCTGCATACGAACTCTTCGCCATTTGAAATATTGTTGGAGACAAAAACTAAGCGTGTCATAATTCCTACTGTGGATTTTCCCCACGCCTATCGACCTGGAAACACGTGCGTGCTGTCCCTTGTTAGTCATGCAGTTGGGGTGGCCAGTCTGTTTTAGTATCATTTCTGACATGGTGCATATCGTACTGCCTCCCTTCTTGCATTATACAATTTCAAGACAAATCGCACGATTTATTAGAGAAATTTTGAGGTCAGAACAGTTTTATGTTCCGGTCAAATTTTGATTGGGCATGGCTATTCATTTTATCACTTTGTACTGGTGATGGTTTTATTTTCATATTGCCATTCTCTCTTTAAAATCGAATGTATAGTCTACTCTTTTTAAATATGCACCACTCACATATTGTATTTTTGTGTGGGCCACCTCGTGGTATAGCGGCTAGCATTCCTAGCTGTCGCTCCGGAGGCCCGGGTTCGATTTTAGGCTCTGCTAAGAAATTGAATTCTGGTCTGAAGGCTGAGAAGAGGTGGGTTCGATTCCCACATCAGCCATCCTGGAAGTGGTTTTCCGTGATTTCCCACTTCTACCCCAGGCAAATGCCAGTATGGTATCTTACTTAAGGCCACGGCCGCCTCCTTTCCAATCCTTACCTGAATTACTAAACAGCCAAAGGTTATCATACAAATATTCCACTCGCACCCAAGTACACGGGGCTAAATGACCACGATATCCAAGCACCTCAAATGAAACAAGAATTTTGGTGTGGAAATGCCATCTTCTATGCAATGATTTCTTTCAGAGATAATCTGAGCATCAGGACGGCGAAATATAGTTGCTTTTAATTTGTAATTGCCCGTTGTTAACTCCTCTCATTGTTCATGGATGTGGTGAGGATAAACGTCGAACATTTTAAATAACTCGTACTGCAGCGAATAAAACTAGAGCTTTTAATCGAAGAAGCATGTGAAAGAAGATTGATGTAAATGTTAATTAGGAATAACGCTTCCGGGTTGCACTTAGCAAAATGTCTGAAAACTTCGCGGCGTAGCCGTGAGCTTACCGCGACCGCGATGGGGAGCTTCAGCAAGGCAAGAGAACGGAGGTTCGAATCCAGGCGCTGACAGAAACTATTCTGAGTGTGGTTTTACCAGTTTCTTCTATACTCACTCTTGACAAATTCCGCGACAGAAGACCACCTTATTTCATGTCTCGGGCACGTACCCTAGTTATCAGTTAGGCACATATCACAGAAACACAGGTTACACTAGTCAACAAATTTCAACTCTTCTGACACATTGATAAAAACAGATCATTTTATATAAATCAGACCTCATGAACACGAAAATGACAGAAAAAGTTCGTAACACGTAACGTTTATCTCTGACAGAACCGATTACGTTTCTAGCAAATAAGGCTGAACATTTAGTTTAATTTAAACATAACTCTAATAATGCCGCAAATATAATTAATTAAATTATGGAATTACGTTATAAAATGCCTTAATTTTACATATGAGTAATGTAAAAGGAATAAACTGATGCTACTACTGACAAATTGACTTTCAACCCCAGTAAAATATACTAAGTTAAAAGGATCTAGTTCTTACGATAAACTAACCAACTTGAAACTGGGATTAGAAATAAGACATTCTGGGAATTAACAGTCAACAACCCCTGTAGTACTACCTCTTAACTCAAACATGCAGGTAACTTAATGAAAATCCACAGCCTGCTTCCAGTCGACCGACCGGGTCAGTGAATGGAATGAATGAAGCCCCCATCTAGCGGCGAGGATATGAACTGTGCCGGCTGCCGAAGCCTGACGCACATCCCTAGGGCAATGTTTAATTGAATGACAGATGAAATGAAATGATGGTGGAGAGTGTTGCTGGAATGAAATTTGTGACAGGGAAGACCGGAGTACCTTGAGAAAAACCTGTCTGTCTCCGCTTTGTCCAGCACAAATCTCACATGGAGTGACTGGGATTTGAACCACGAACCCAGCGGTGAGAGGCAGGCGTGCTGCCGCCCAAGCCATGGAGGCTTTTATGCAGGTAACTTAATATGGATTATAAATGTGAGAACTACTTTTAATTGTAATACGTACAGTTAAATCTTCCTCTTGTGGTGTGTGTCACTCTCCCTAACTAAAAACCAGCAATAGTCACCCATCATATGAGGATCCCCTCTACCTTGATATCTCTGGTCCATTTTCTGAATGTCCTGGTGGAATCTTTCCCCATTATCGTCACTGACAGCACCCAAATTCTCAGGGAACATTCCGGGTGGGAATGGAGAAAGTGAATTTTCAGAGACATTCTGCATCCCAGTTTTTGCTAACTCTCCAGAAGTTCTTGAACCAATTGTCGGTAATTTTCTGTTTTATTATTTCCCAGAAATCTATTCACTACCTCAGAAAAGGCCTTTCAGGCTGCTAGCTATCATTTAACTTTCTCTCAAAGTTATCATCGTGTAAAAATCCAAGCTCATCCATTAGGCCTGCACCGTCTACATTAATACATGCACAGAGGGCATTTTCCATTATATAATAGCCAGAAAATTGTTCTTATATCTTCCGGAAATACGAAATTCTAGTACTGTGAGCAAGTAGATTCCATTCTTGAAGTCGCGATCCAAGCACTTCAGCCTGCTGCCTTATGGCATACATATCAGGAGCTGGGAGGAGAAAGGGTGAATCTGCAATAAGATTACATACAATAGTCACCCTTTAAGCTGGGAGGAGAAATGGCGAATCTGCAATAAGATTACATACAATATTCGCTCTTTCAGCTGTGAGGAGACAGGGCTAATCAGCAATAAGATTACATACACTATTCGCCCTTTCTCCTCCCAGCTGCTGATATCTATCTCTCACTAAGTCGTTCAGTCTGGATTGATTAACCAGGAGGGGTTCCTTTTTCCTTTTCTTGTCGACTTCGTCGTTACGCTGGGGTCTGGCGTTACGTTACGGTGACGGGACGAAATGTATCGAGAATGCACTGAGGTGTGTGACGTCATAGTACTGCTTGAGCTTCCTCCTTTCCCCGCGCGCTCCAGTGAGCGTGACGTCATCCAGCAAACTACCTCCTGTGACCTTGGTTTGCACTTGCTAACGGACTTTGAGTTCACGCAGCATTTGTAGCATTTGTAGCATTTAAAATGATATAAAGTCTAGTCTTTCAGACTGACTATCAGTCTTTTATGGTCTGGGCTGTAGTTTGGATCAGAGAAAGTGGATGGTTTCGGATCTGGTTCTTCTTCTCCTGGAGAGTATTCCACTACTTGTGTAGGTGGTCTAGGGAATGGGAGTTCAGGTCCATGTGGAACAAGTCTTATAGCAGATGGAACATTCGGGTACTCAATATTAGATTTTATCCCTTTAGAATGTTCTCCAATTTTTGTTAGGCAAAAATAACTATCTTCTGGGTGGCTAGTTGGTTCACGCCAGACCATTGGGACCGAGAAAGGCATAACAGGGGTTTTGTCACCATTTTTTCACTTCATTAGATTTGTAGGCTATAACATGTTATACAGCACACATTCGGGGCCCACACTTTATCTTCATCACCAACACGACATCCAAAATAACTGTAATACTGTACGCCTGTTTTAATGTCTCTGTTAAAGATCGACGTTCACTTTTAAGAGTAAACTGACCACACACATAACAGAAACTATTTGGTGAATTAACGCAAGCACGGCGTAATTTTTTCATTGCAGTGAAAATTTAACTACACGTATACAAATCACTTTAATACTTTTCAGTGTCACAACCAAACTCAATCTAAACGTTACCGGTACATCTGAATGGTTCATGTTGAAAACCCATCTCACTCCATACACAGCCATTTCCTAAAGACCCAGCTTTTACAGCAATACACAATAAACCTCACTAATCCCTTTCACAAGAACTACCGCACGTCCCTATGACTCTTCAGGCATGAACGAATGGACAAATATTTGTGCAAATTAGCTTTAAGAGACAATGAAAGTCTACACTTCCTTAATAATTATAACTATAATTATTGATGTGTAACAACTTTCCTCTCGGTTGCTGGATATTTTTGTGGGAGTGATTTTGGAAAAGGGACGGAAACAATGAGCGCGCGCGGTGGCGGAGATTGGTACCACGATGAACTGTCCACGGCCGACTGAATGCTAGCTGCGCTCATACCGGCCTAGACAATGAGACCTTTTACATGAAATCTTGTTAGTTACTCAACTGTTCACACAGCGCTGTTGACCAAGCATTGCACGACTAAGACTTATCTCTACTAAGTGTAAAACAAAGTCCCCGATTCTTGGATATCACGGGTAATCTCGAGAACCACTGGATGGATTTTGATGCGGCTTTCACCATTCTGTACAGGTAATATCGAGGAAGAATTTTGTAGAAAATAATTTATATATGATCAAAGGGAGCCAAGCAGTAACGATTTTAGATTTCAGTGAATAGGTCGAAGAAAGAACTTGACGTCCGTGCGCTTTTTAAGCTTACGCTGAACAAACCGTTAAAAATATCAATATACTATGAGTGTAAGAATTGTTCAGCATGAAATATTGTACAAAAAATACAGTCAGTCTGAAAGACTAGACGTTATATCATTTCAAATGACGCATGCTACAAATGCTACACATGTTAGAAAGGATCAGGAGGGCTCTTTCAACAGACTCCATTACCCATTAACTTAGGCTTCCCGCGCGGGCACCTCGTTAAGTGTCACCCTATAATTTGCTCTGACATCCTGCACACCTCTTTAGGAGGCACCCTGTATTCTTATCTGGCATCTTGTATATCTCTTTAGAAGTCACCCTGTATTCTTGTGCGACATCTTGTACACCTCTTTAGGAGTCACCCTGTATTCTTGTCCGGCATCTTGTGCACCTCTTTAGGAGTCACCCTGTATTCTTCTCTGCCGTCTTGTACACCTGTTTAAGAGTCACCTTGTATTCTTATCTGGCATCTTGTATATCTCTTTAGGAGTCACCCTGTATTCTTGTGTGACATCTTGTACACCTCTTTAGGAGTCACCCTGTAATCTTGTCTGACATCTTGTGCACCTCTTTAGGGGACACCCTGTATTCTTCTCTGCCATCTTGTACACCTCTTTAAGAGTCACCTTGTATTCTTATCTGGCATCTTGTATATCTCTTTATGAGTCACCCTGTATTCTTAACTGGCATCTTGTACTGTATTTTGCTCTGACATCCTGCACACCTCTTTAAGAGGCACCCTGTATTCTTGTCTGACATCTTATGCACCTCTTTAGGAGTCACGCTGTATGCTTCTCTGCCATTTTGTACACCTCTTTAAGAGTCAACTTGTATTCTTATCTGGCATCTTGTATATCTCTTTATGAGTCACCCTGTATTGTTATCTGGCATCTTGTACTGTGTTTTGCTCTGACATCCTGCACACCTCTTTAGGAGGCACCCTGTATTCTTATATGGCATCTTGTTATCTCTTTAGAAGTGTTCGCTTCGCTCAAAGCCCCAGGTCGCTTGACGCCGCAGGACTCTTTCAACAGACTCCAATAACCATTAGCTTCTGCTTCCCGCGTGGCTGCATGACGTCACGCACTCAGTTCCCGCGCGGCTGCATGACTTCACTTCCGTCTCCGTCTCCGTAACACATAACGTTGGACCCAAGCATAACAACGAAGTCGACAAGATCATTTGAAATGATAAAAAGTCCGCGTGAGCATATCTCTATCTTCGATACATCGCCCACTATAAGTGCTTTTAGTTTGGACGGGAGGGGGATTTTGGCATGCACCTCGCCATTCTTAAATTACGTCTGACAGGAATTCCTTGCACATTCATAACTGTTCCCGGGCGAAGCCGGGGCGGGTTGCTAGTGACACTATATATTATCATTATAATTCCCGCAATATCAAAATGCAAATTATATCACAAAATAAAATAGCGTGCTAATAAATCTAAGAGAAATTAGACATACCTTGCACCTCGTTACAGTTGAATTCGATCAGAATCACTCGGTTTTCATTAAAGTTTATGCATTTTCCTGCTGAACGGTTTGGAAGTTCGGCAACAGGAAACTAGGACTGTTATTAACTTAAAATATTAATTTTTGTAATTTTGTACTATTTGTGTTCATGATTTCATTACATTGTCAGAATTAATGCTTTAATTAGTAGGGTATACTATTCAGTATACCTATTATAAATAAAAATCGTGAGGTTTCTCACCTCCCCATATTACGAAACCCGGTTGCCTAATACGGGGAAAGTGCACTTTTAAAGTTAACAATAATATCAGAGGGTATTACAACATCAAACGTGCCCATATTTGTAATATAACGCCTGAGGTTTACATTGGTGAGAAAACCAAAATTATTCCGTTCCTTCATATGTCTAATGTGAGCCCTATAAAAAAAAACTCCCCATATTTGGCGACTATCCTCTACCCATTTTTAGAAGATACCTTATGCACTGGACAGTTGAATCCGTGATTAATTGTATAGGTAGCTTCGTAAGTCTCAGAACTCAGGAAGTCCTTTCTAGCAGCTTTACCGTACTAGCAGCTTTCAAAGTTTCAAGGTAAGAAAGAAAATATTCCTCTAGCCAGTTTAGGCGACTGTCATTTAATGAGAAAAAATGCCCTTTATCTGGATTTCTAGACTGAATATGATGATATGTGATGCTTACGTCATGCATAGCGAACCATTTATTAACGTTTTTCAAAAAAATTATGGTTGCTTCTGCGTCCATGAATGTGTACGCTTCCGGGTGCATGCCTATATTTTCTTTCAGTGTACTAATGGCACCAATAACTTCTGACGAGAACACTTCCTTGGCACGCCGAACATTCATTTTCTCAAATTTAGTAGGTTCGATATGTTTTTTTAGTGAGGTGTCTGACCGGTTTGACGATCTCATCCTTTTGCATTGTGTATAGTAATGACAAGTATTTCCCTGAAATTATTCCAGTACCATCAGTCATCTCTCGTTACAGAAACTGCGTTCTAATGTTTTTTTTTAGAATGTGACAATGATCAAAACTAGGGAATACATTCCTAGACTCGTCGTATGGGTGATTGACCACTGATTGCAAATTCCCTCCCCTAAATGCCTCATCATTGTAGTGTTAGTTTTGTGATTATCAGAGACAATTATTATAATTATGAAACCGCATTGTTCAACCTCGAGAATAACGTCCAGCAGGAGTTTATGTAAGTCCCGTCCTGAAAGCTGCTTCGTGAAAAAGAAGGCACACGGTATCTGATAATTTGTCGAAAGATCTCTTAGCACAAAACACAACACACGATTGGCTGCTACTTGTTCCCGGCTGTAATTTTCATCCTCTCTTTCCTTTTGATGAGACGGTGCTGGAATTGTGTCCTTGTACCCGAAGAAGGTGCAAGGTATGTCTAATTTCTCTTAGATTTATTAGCACGCTATTTTATTTTGTGATATAACTTAATTTCAATTTTGATAATGCAGAAATTATAATGATAATAATTATATAGTGTCACTAGCAACCCTCCCCGGCTTCGCCCGAGAACAGTTATGAATGTGCAAGTAATTCCTGTCAGACGTAATTTAAGAATGGCGAGGTGCATGATACACAAATCCCCCTTCCATCCAAACTAAAGTGGGCGATGTATCGAAGATAGAGATATGCTCTCGCGGACGTTTTTGTAGAATTTCTCACGCTGAACAATTCTTACACTCATAGTATATTGATATTTTTAACGGTTTGACCAGCGTACGCTTAAAAAGCGCACAGACGCCAGGCTCTTTTTTTGACCTCTTCACTGAAATCGTTACTGCTTGGCTCCCTTTGGTCATAAATACATTATTTTCTACACAAATCTTCCTCGAGATTACCTTTACAGAATGGTGAAAGCCGCATCATAATCCATCCAGTGGTTCTTGAGATTACACATTTAATAAACGTACTATACAGCTGTTTATTAATCGCGCCTACAATGGGATGGGAGTGCGCTCTATCGGCGCCGAGTAGAAATTTTCCAATTACACGTTATGCATGGGCTCTAACTGGGATTGTCAAGGCCGGTATAGAGCGCAACTCGCATTCAGTCGGCCGTGAACTGTCGGCCAACATACAGCAACAATGAGCGCGCGTGGTGGCGGAGATTGGTACCACGACGTACTGTCGGCCACCATAGGGTGCGTTTTTTTAAGCGGAAAGTTGCAGCGCTGCATCAAAGCGAAGTAAATTGCTACATCACGACTACCTGTAAATAAAAACGGTAAAGATGGGCGAATTGGCGGTCGTTTAAAACGTGTTTCAGTCATTATTTCGAAATAAATTTAATATAATATAACGATTCGTCCACTAGGAGACGAAATTTATGATGAATGCATAGTTATGTCGCTCAATAAACATTTTTTTTCAATTACCGTGCACTAGGATATCACTTGTAATTTTTAGGTTAGGCCTAGACCATTTCATTAGAGTTGCCTTTTACGAAGTAATGCCCTTAGCTTAGCCATTAATGACGCAATAATATGATCGTTTCACGAATGAAGTAGCGTATAGATAAGCATTTCAGAACTTAAGGTTATAATCAAATGTTCTCGAAAGAGAATAAAATGAATATTTTCCGTTGAGCCATTATAATTAACACACAAACTGATAAAAATGTCCAGCATAACTCAACAAATTGCTAGCGTTTCGAGAACATTTGATTATATTCAATGCCAAAGCAAGGTTATTGTTTTTGGAGTGGAGTTTTTGACTCCCGTGGTGCACTGGTATACTCGTGACGTGGCTGCGTATGTAGCAAAGCGTCGGCCGCGTTTTTTTTAAGCGAGAAATTGCAGCGCTGCATCCAAGCGAAGTAAATCGCTACATCACAAACTACATGTAAATAAAAACGGTAAAGATGGCGCGAATTAGCGGACGTTTAAAACGTGTTTCAGTCATTATTTAGAAATAAATTTAATGTAATATAACGATGCGTCCACTAGGAGACGAAAGTTATGATGAATGCATAGTTATAGCGCTCAATAAACAATTTTGTCAATTACCGTACACTAGGATTTCACCTTGCTTGTAATTTTTAGGTTAGGCCTAGCCCATGTCATTCGAGTTTCCTTCCACGATGTAATGCCCTTGGCTTAGCCATTAAAGTCGCATTAATAATGATCGTTTTACGAATGAAGTAGCATATAGATAAAAAATTCAGAACTTAAGGTTACCATATCTATAATAATCAGCATAACTTTTATGTGGCAAGGTAACTTGGATTTAAAAATTGCAAAATGGGACGACAAAGCTCTTGACTCCTTTGCCTTCTTACAAATATTTCCTAACTAACCAACTGATATGCTGCTAATGGAAATGTAGGCCTATTATTGTGCAGTATCATATGCTACACTAATAGCATGTGCATGTCGCTAATGATATCCCCAGGATAGTCACTTGTGGGGCAGAGTATAGCCTCTTCTGAATTATGCAGTATGGTACGTCTACTTACTTTTGCCAGGCTCCTCTTTCATCTTCCTGTCGATCTCCTTTGGTCAATGGGGCAGAAGACCTCACTGTCCCACCCCTTTAAACAATAACAACTCGCTTGGTCATCTCTCGTTTTCTTCAGACCTTCGAAGCCTAGGGCAGTCATGGCCTTTCTCTTTACTCACTACCCCAATTTTTTTAAAGAGTCGAAATTTTCCCTTTTATAGCATAACTGTATGCCAACAGGAAAGGGGGCCTCGATGTTACACTCCTTAAAACATTCATCCCCACAACCACCACCTGTCCAGCTACATAATTTTTAACATGAGCCCAAATCATTTCAATAGGATTCAAGTCAGGATGGTACGATGGTGTACGCAAGATTGTGTGTCCATAGGTAGCAAGCAGTGTATCGATTTGATATGTCTTATAGCGTGGTGTATGGGATTTAATCAAAGCGTACAGTTGAGGTTTTATCATCTCTGTAGAAAATGGAATACCCTTATCGGTCAACCAATCCTGCATAACCAGTTTTCGGGAAGATGATGTGGGTACGCGCTCACATTGGACATTATGGTACGAGGCATTGTCAATCACGACTACAGAATTTGTTGGCAAATTGGGAATTAATTTCTCTGTCAGATATTTTTCGTAATTTCTATAGTTCATCTCATTGTGATATTCCCCTGTTGTTTTGTTGGATTTGAAAACCAACAAAGCATTTGGAACGAAACCGGCATGTACCACTATTAAGCTTTGCCCTTTCGAGATAGGCGACTTCAGTCCATGAAGAGAACCGTCACTCCAAGCACTTGGCTTAGTGTGCGAACTATGCAAATATGTCTCATCAGTGTAAACAATAGGCCTACTCTGTTGTCGGTACCGCCTTATGCTCTGTAAGTACTGCATACGTAGGAGCCTTATGTCAGGCTTCTCCATAAGTATTCTACACATGCCTTCTGTCTTCCTCCATCTAAAGCCTAGGCCTCGAACTATCTTGCTTAATGTTCGTACACCACCTTTAAAATTTATAACCCCAACCAATTTCCTACGGATCTTTTCCAGCGTTGGCCTTTGCTATAGTGAAAACTATGAATCGTACACCTTACCACGCATTTATCAAAATCGTCTAACTTACACATCTTGACAGATTTTGGTCTTCTCTTTCCAGGCGTTGAAAATGAATCTGCCTCACCACTTTCAATTCTTTTGGTGCCTTGTATTATATTCCGCACCGACCTTTCCGACACACCTGTTGCTTCAGCCACTTTATTTTGAATTGCGCATATGTTCCCAGCGAGATGTGTTTCGTTTTTCATGAATTTATATACATTATAAACAACTTCCCTAGTTTGACTGTGTAAAGTTTTGGCACTCCCTAATTTAGAGCGAAACGGTGGCATTGCTATGTACACTGAATATTTTACACAATTTTCAAGGCTTTAGGTATTCAACAAACGCTTTTTCAGCTACGTAATATACATAAAATAGTAATAATACACACGTGTGATGCCTTCTGCACTCTACGCTTTACAGCTGTAGACCGCGTCTCGGATCGAGCCGCTTTGTTGAAGAACGGAGTGAGCCCAGTAATATCAGCATTCGGGGGACACACAGGAGCTCCGCAATGAGCATTGAAATACGCCGATTGATATTGGTCTCTGTGCATCGTTGAGTTTCGGCAAGCTCTTCTTGCGTCTGCTCTACTATTGTCATCGCGCCAGGAGATGGAAGTTCAACACACTGTGACGAGGTGCGGGGGTCTTGCAGTACATATGCGCGGCCCGCCTATTCCAAACCTAAATATATCGGCTTCCCGCATGCCAATGGTTATCGCAGCCAGTGAGAAAGGAATGTGCTGAGTGAGTGAAGCAAGTAGTGACCAACTTAATGTTTTTGGAATGCGCGATACTCAGTGAGCGGGAAGACATCTGCAGTTCAAACCCAACTGCCATCTCCTGGCACAATATCAATACATTTCGCCTTGCGGATAGAGTTTGCATGACTGTGCGGGTAGCGGATAAGCTGCGGATAATATTTACAGTAAATTTGTGGATAGATTTTAGAATACAGTAGTTAGTTAGTTATTGTTGTTGTTTTAAGGGGCGAAACTACGAGGTCATCTGCTCCCCTTAACACTGATTAAAGAATACAAATTTGAAATTAATTTAAATTTTGAGGTGGACACCTAAATTTGAAAATACCTAAAATTAATGAAATAAAAAATTAAATAAAAATAATAATTATAAAAATAAACAAATATTACGGAAAAACAAAAAAATATCATTCAAAAACGAACCAAGTTGTTGAGTTAATGTACACTGGAAAATTTAGATTGCATGCCCTAACCCACTCTCACTTATAAGGCGGATAACGCGATCAGCAACCATCACGTCATCGGCTAATATAAGTTTGAGTGTCATCTGCAAATCAAGGTTTCCTCGTAAGTCAGCAAGATCCACACACTGGGTTAAAATGTGGGCCACGGTGAAAACGGCTCCACAGGTACAAATGGGGGGGGGGGGGTCTTCCCTTCTCATTAGGTCCGAGTGGGTGGATCTTGCATGACCTATCCTTAGCCTACACAAAATGACGTACTCTCTCCGTGACTGGAAAGAGCTCCGCCACACGCGAGTACTTCCCTTGATCGCTCTCAGTTTACTGGGCAGTGGGTCAGCTAGCCACTGACTCTCCCAAAATGCCAGAATTAGTAGGCGTAACTGAGAGCTAATATCTCTAGCGGGTACCTCCATTGGTCGAGGTGGTAGTGATACCGCCTCTTTTGCAGCTTGATCTGCTAATACATTTCCCGCAATTCCCATTCGGCTTGGAAGCCACAGAAAGGTGGTTTGAGTGTCAGCGCAGCACAACCCAGCTAGTAGGTCGTGGATTCGCTGCACTAAGGGGTGTTGCGGGAAACATGTAGCAATTGACTGCAACGAACTCAAAGAGTCGGTACACACGAGAAAGTGAATTCGTGCATCCTGTAGTGCAAACTGCAGAGCTTCATAGATGGCAACGAGCTCCGCAGTAAACATACTACAGGCCTCAGGCAAAGAGATCTTGGTATTTGCCCCATCAATAACGTAAGCACAACCCACTTTCTCGTCCACCTTCGAACCATCCTTGTAGAGAATGCCAGTGTCCGGAAATTGGTGAACTATGCTGTGGAACTGCAAAGTTGAACAGGATTTTATTTAAATAATTTTAGTTTTTACTAAGATCTGCATCTTTCACGTTTCTTGTTATTTCCATATTTGCTTTTGGTTGGGTTGTACGAGAATGAGAAGTGAGAGAAGCCAGTCATGGAAATATCTTCACTGAATTTTACTCTCAACTTCAGTGACTTCGGTCCAGTTGACCGGCCTTAAATAATTCCATACTTTTCATTATTTTGAAAGTATATTTTTAAGGAAAGCCTCCGTGGCTTAGGCGGCAGCACGCCGGCCTCTCACCGCTGGGTCCGTGGTTCAAATCCCGGTCACTCCATGTGAGATCTGTGCTGGACAAAACGGAGGCAGACAGGTTTTTTTTCCGGGTACTCCGGTTTTCCCTGTCAAAATTTCTTTCCAGAAACACTCTCCACTATCATTTCATTTCATTTCATTTGTCATTCATTTAATCATTGCCCCAGAGGAGTGCGTCAAGCCTCGGCAGCCGGCACAGTCCATATCCTCGCCACTAGATGGGGGCTTCATTCAATCCATTCCTGACCCGGTCGGAGACTGGAAGCAGGCTGTGGATTTTCATTTTCATTTTTAAGGAAGGATATAATACATAAGATTAGTATTTTATCATCTTAACCTTTATTTAAAATTCACTTAAGTAATCTATAAGCAATAATAAGGAGAAATTATAAATGAGTTATAAAAACGAACATTAGCGAAATATCCAATGATAAACTCTGTTGAAAAGAAAACAATCAATCATGATTGAGATCTAAAGTTTTAAAATTTGCATCAGTACACAATTAAACTTCAAGACAGTCATGGCATACAACATTTGCGTTTTCAAGGCACAAATACTTATGACACTTGGCCTGAATACGCTCTTAGTGACCTCGGTGTGTGAGACCGAAAAGACTTCCACTGACCTGTACGGTTATCGTTCGAACTTGTGCAGTGGTGAGTATACTGTCATCGCGGCAGGAGATGGCAGTTGAACACACTGTGACGGGGTGCGGGGGGTCTTGCAGTACGCATGCGCGGCCCGCATATTCCTAAGTTAAATATATCGGCTTGCCGCATGCCAATGGATGTCATTGCAGCAGGCGACACTCAGCCACTGAAAGAAGGAATGTGCTGAGTGAGTAAAGCAAGTAGTGACCAACTGAATGTTTTTGGAATGCGCGATACGCAGTGAGTGGGAAGACCCCTGCAGTTCAAACCCGACTGCCAACTCCTGACGCGATATCAGTACTCGAGAATGAAATTGATGAAGGTAACCAGATGCACAGCTAGCTCACTCCAAAGGACAAAGAAGGAGGCGCAATCGTTTATGACGTTGGTCTGTGACACCGTGCGTCACTAACTTACATTAATATTATAGCATTCAGTTGGCCAATACAAAAATAATTCCAATTAATGGAATACGGGAAAAATAACCTGGTGAAATTTCACTTGTGACGGGCATTGTGGGCGTGATTTTTAGGATAAATAACATGTTGCCAACCCCACGCATACGGTACCGTGTGGTGTTTGTTTTATGCTATGCTTGCTCCACTCAATCTGTTTGCTTTGTTGTTTCTATGTTAAGAAGGCTTTCTACACAAAAACAAACCTAACCTGGGGAAAACGCCTCAGACCCCCTTGCTTGTAGCACAAACAGTAATTTTCGGCCAGACAGAAGTCAAAAGGTTTTCGCTGAGCTCGTTATGCATGACCTGTATTGTATATAATATGTACCATACATTGGTAACAGATGCCTCTTTCAGTAGCAGTTGAGCAATGACAAGCCATGACAGTTGCCGTCGTTGGATAAATAATAAATAATGATCACAGTCACATATTTACGTAACTTAGCACATATTTCTTGAGCAGTAGTAATACTGTATTGAACAGTAATTTCAATTGTTAATGACTCCCGGAATATCAAATAAGGTATGAAAATCACGAAAATGACATATAATTAGGTAAGTGAAAGTGTGGGATCCTGGTTCATCACTCCCGGAAAATGACCGTTGAGACTAGAGGTGAAGTACTGTAGTCTGTTGCGTATCCCGTGAACATGGTGGTGGCGCTCCAGAGTAGGTGAACCTTTCTATTAAAAAAAATGTAACTACTGAAATTAGCCAAAATACCTGTTTTAATGGTATCTGGAGATGGTATAGTAATAGATGTTTACTCCTCCGCTGTCATAGACGCACCCAGCCATCCCAAATAGGATCACGACTTATATAGTTTGAAATTACAGCACTGAGTCAATAATGCCAACCCCACGCATTTGGTACTATTTCGCCCAGACCAATGGTTACAACCTAATCCGCCCAGACCAATGGTTTTGTGTGAACCGTGCCCCGCTAGCTGCCCGGAATTTCGTATCGGACATGTTGGCAACGTGTCACATATAAGTCTTTTGGGTGTCACATGGGGTAACTTATGATGTACTGTCCAACATGGCGTCCCGAGTGAAATGAACACGATTAAAAATGCTTTATTTACGTAAAGAAAAAACAATTATTTCCTGTGCAGCAGTGGCAATTGAAATTGAAATGAACTTATACCGACTCCCAGAAAGGTATGTAAATTATAAATGATATATTTTCAATAATCTACTTTGTGGAAAGTTACGAAAAGGGAGGATGCACTACTCTGGATCTTTAATAACATGGTTTGGTATAGAACAAAACATGAAAGTTTCCTAGTGAAAACGCATCTTCTCAAGAAGTTGCCTTCCAAAAAATGTGTTCGTACGTTTCAGCGCCATGCGATTGTTGCGTGTGGAGAACCTCAAACAAAAGGTATACAGAAACAATCCGCGAACTCTCGAGAACGAAATAACTGCAGTCATATCGTTGTTTGAGTCTTCAGTCTTTTGACTGGTTTGATGCAGCGCTCCATGCCACCCTGTCCTGAGCTGTCCTTCTGTTTGAATGTCTTGCCATAGTTGTTGTTTAGAAGTATGTATTGAGATTGTTTGCAGTCATATCAGTGAGGATGAATTACAGCAAGTGTACCAAAACTTCCTACGTTGGTGCAATGTGTGTTTAGGAAATGAAGGACAGAATTTCCAGCAACTACTCTGAAATTCATATAATTATGTAATGATGATTATTAAATACGTTAAAAAGTTGAAATGTGTTGAACTAGTTGGGCGCTATGCTGCCAGTGCCTTGCTCAACAGGTGGCTATACGCAGAACCCTTGAGTCACTCAGCGACTTCGAGGCCCTGGTCTACAGTGAAGGCTCTCACTGTAGTTCATGTACAGTACTTTGTAGCAGAAAAAGGTTCGTAGAGGGCTTTCAGATATTGTTGCTATTCTCTGAAATGTTGCATCTGTGACGCACGCGCAGTTGAGTATTCCATAACCCAGGCCTCGCCAACTCAGGTGCTTTGCGAGCACTGGGCGGCACCTGGAAAAGCACCGTGCTCTGCTGTAGGAGAGGAACGTGTAGTGGCAGCGCTCAGCGAGGCGAGAGTCGTACTGTTGTTTGTTTGTGAATTGGGCTGGGCAAATCGGTGCGCGTCAGGCAGCGTACCGGTATGAAAACGAGTAATAATAATGCTAATTTTGTGTAGACAGAAATAATAGTCTTATTGCACTCCTGATTTTGGACTAATTTTCAACATTCTTTCTTTATCTTTGGCATCGCTTTGAAGCCACTAATTTCTCCGATATTTGGAACAATCGTTTTGGCATTTGCAATCCGAAGTATAGCTTCCAAGGAAGCATCAGACAAACTTGACTTTGTTTTGTTAATATTCATAATTGAAAATATTTGTTCACAAACGAACGTTGTTCTGAACATAGCAACAAATTTCAGGGCAAGGGCATGGATCCTCGGGAATTCTTTTTCCACAACGCCTTTTAAAATGAAATGAAATCACCATTATAATGGCAATAGCGGTCTTTCAAAATTGAATCGCACTGTAATATCTGCTCAACTTGGAGACTTGATGGGTCATCCTATGGGCGTACCGAAAGAGGTGTCATAAAAACTTGAGTGCCGGTTTTACTTATTTTATCTCTTCAAACCTATCTTCAAATTCATTATGAAATGACTGTAACGCTTTTGTGTACTCACTGATTGAAGCATTTTAGGGAGGGAGAATTGTCCCAATTTCCTTCTTGAAGCTGAGTTTTAAAAAGCACAAGCTGCAATTTGAAACTTTCAATACGGTCACACATAGTACTGATTAATTTATTTTTGCTTTACAACGAGTTATTTAAGTCATTTAAATACCCCGTGATGTATTTCATGAAAGCGAGGTCAGCGATCCATTGCTCATCATCCAAGTCTGACTGTGGAGAAAGAGGGGTGGGAGGGGAAAAGCACCAGGCGCGCAAGCACAAAGTGCTCGGGTTGGCGTGGCCTGCCATAACCTGTGCACATGCACATTCGAGTATTTTACAGACTTATAATATATTGGTTGTGTGTCGGCTCGGCGAACATTGAGCCCTACAAACTAAGTAGGCCTACTCCGATAGTGACCTGACAACATAATTATACTGTATGATTTGTTTTTATCATTCTCACAAACATTTACACTCCACGCATGAATGAAATGTACAAAGTAGTCAGGCATCCATGTTGATATCACATAATACCATAATTACAAGAACTTCAGCACATAACAGCCAGGGCCAAAATAAATATGAGTAATTGGAATGAATATGAATACACACCGTGGGAGGAATGGAAGGCAAATGAAACAATTTGTATACCTAGTTAAAATGCACCTTAGAGAAAGAAAATACGTTAGTGCCCATTTTATTTTTCATGAGAAACCTAATAGAATTTGTCACCACCCAGCCAAGTACAGCTATTTGTTACCATACTGAGGTAGGGCCTATGTACACCAACAAAAAAAAATGTTTGTAGACCGAAGACATAAAATGCAGTATTTTTTCGTAACGAAGTACTGTAAGTAAGATACATTCACAAATCTGCGACTTCTTATGGAGAATATGAGTATGGGTTTTCCTCCATAGCACATAACACAGAGCATAACCAAATAAATTTAATCATCAATTGAATACTCGTGTGATTATAACTTTCTTC
This sequence comes from Meconema thalassinum, assembly GCA_946902985.2. NCBI lineage: Eukaryota > Metazoa > Arthropoda > Insecta > Orthoptera > Tettigoniidae > Meconema > Meconema thalassinum. The sequence goes on along the minus strand of OX336389.2, from coordinate 687,774,283 downwards.
CTAGGCTTGATTCTACTTTATCAAACTTGATATTCAGTCGTACACACATGTACAGCAACACTTTAACGAAAATCACACTTCCCAGAAAATCTTGTAGGATAAGAACGTATTCAATTGGAGCCATTTTGATTATCGAAGCAACGCAGCAAAGCAAAGTAGCAAAGTAAGACTACGCTGCACGAGGGCTCAGGGTGGAGGTAAATCGCTGGTAACAGCAGAGAGTGCAGCAGGAATAAAAGAATGTGCTGCGTTCGGCACTGCTGAATCGCTGCGCGTTCTGCTTAAAAAAACTGTCTTGTATAGCGTTCTCAGTGTGTACCAGCTACGCGTCTTGGTAGGTGTGCCTTTACCAACTGAAGAGCCCAATTGGCACGCTGGGGCTAAACGCTAGCAATTTGTTGAGTTATGCTGGACATTTTTATCACTTTGTGTGTGAACTTAAGGTTACCATATCTATAGGCCCTAATAATCAGCATCGGTTTTATGTGGCAAGGTAACTTGGATTTAAGAATTGCAAAATGGGACGAGCAAACTCTTGACTACTTTGCCTTCTTGCAAATATTTCCTAATTAACCTACTGATATGCTGCTAATGGAAATGTAGGCCTAACATTTTGTAGTCTCATAGGCTACACCAATAGCCTGTGCATTTCACTAATGATCTCCCCAGGGTGCTCACTTGTGGGGCAGAGTATGAAAAATATGGAGTCTCTTCTGAATTATGCAGTACGGTACATCTACTTACATGTTGCAGGCTCCTCTTCCATCTTCCTGCCGATCTCCCTTGGTCAGTGGGGCAGAAGATAACTTGTATCTTGACTGTCAAGATCGCTTACTAGGCCACTCAGCCGTTGCTCATGGTTCACGAACTAGAAGGCAACTATACCCTGAATTTTCTTTCAATCCAAGATTATTCGAACAATTATTTTGCTCTCATTAAATGAATTTTTACTGAATCTCTAATGGTGCAGGAAACATAAGAAAATAATTTACTGTTGGACATTGTGTAGACCAATTTCTGCCCTTATGGTGGCCGACTAAAACATATAAGCCGATAGTCCGCCGGTCCTTACTTAAAACTTGACTTTTTGGCGCCGTCTAGTGGCGAGGTGAAGAATTACATTAAACCAGCCAATCCTAGGCAGCAGCTTACATCGATAAGGCGATCTGGCGAGGCGTTGTTGCCGCCAGTGTTTGTTTATACTGTATATCCCACGTGGTAAAGCTAACCTGCTCATCGCGCAAAGTGTTCAGTTATGTTGCGCAATTTTGTCTGTCGTTTGCTTCGTTCTTTAGAATATCTCGTAGTTAGTTGAATAATTCCTCTTTAGTAATATAGTGTAGTATGGAAGGCCATGACGTAAAATAATATATAATAGGCTCAATAGTTTAGTGTAGTCGTAGGTTGATTTTAAGTCCATGCGAGTGTTTGTGAACTTACTGTGTGTGGTTCTTTGAGTGAATTTCACAATGTCAGCGGGCAGTTGTACCCCAAGACAGGCGTGTGCTAAGGGAAAGGAAGCAATTAAACAAGGCACTCCACTGAGGAGTCAGGCTCGTGAAATGTTGTGCAATGTGCGCGAGTACCGGTATTTCAAACGAGAGAAAGAAACGGTGATACTATTACCTGGAAGAAAACTGGAGATTACCATAAAGAGATGAACAGTGCAACATTTCAGAAATGGTTTGACAACTCATTAATGTCCAACTTGCCTGAGATGTCTGTTATAATTAACGACAAGGTTCCAACAATGGCAGCAAGGAAGTGCATTCTTATCGAGTGGTTGACAAATCATAACATACCTATGAGGGATGAAATGAGAAAAGGGAAACTTATGAATCTTGTGAAAGAACACAAGCCACAACGTCTGGTGTACCGGTATGTGTTTGATGAAATAGCGAGACGACATGGGCACAAGGTCATCAGGCTTCCTCGAACTGTAATAGGCCTACTGGACTTAAGGCGTGTGAAAACAAGGACATTGTGGAGCAAAATGTGGAGCGGTTTGTCATTTCTTTGGAAAGTGATAGTGACGAAAGTTCGACGGGTGGTACAAGTGACTCTGACATTAGCGGCGTGTTCGCGATGTAGTGCAGTCTATAACAGATGATATAATGGGAGTAGGGGAGTAGTGACAGTTTAAAGCACCCGGCGTTGATCGGGCGGCGTTCATGTTAAATAATTAATAGCTCGCGAACCAATATTCGGATTTTAACAAATGAGGTGTTGTTGGACTCGAGCTGACGGGGGCGTTGCTATAGACCACTTATTATATATATTTTTTTAAATTTTGAAAAATTTTGTTTTTGAAAGTAGGAGAACGTTGTGCTATGGTTCAAACGAATGGTCTCTATGACCTTTATTTTTTATAATAAAACATTTTTATTTTTACATTGTTTCAAGTGTGTAGGACAAAACTAAAATGATAGCCTACTTTCTCGCAAACGTGTGGTCGGATTTTAACGAATGAGGTTTTGTTGCCATTGGGGTGTCACCCCCTTTCCTATGGATGACTTGTTATATTTTTCATTTTTTTTTCTAAAATATTGTTTTTGAAAGTAGGTGATAGTTGGAAAACCAAACATGATAGAACGTTGTGCCATGGTTCAAACGAATGGTCTCTATAGTTTGAAAACCAAACATGATAGAACGTTGTGCCATGGTTCAAACGAATGGTCTCTATGACTTTTTTTTATAATAGAACTTCTTTATTTTTCATGTTTTTTTGAAAACAGTCCAATTTTTAAATTCTTATATTTTGGAAACTAGGAATTCTACAAAAAAGTTTGTTTGACACAAATGAAAGGTACCTTACCCCCTCTACCGACAATATACATTTCATGCCTCTAGGACAACAACTATGCATTTTAAAACGTTTTTACCTGTTTTTTAATATTTTAAAAAATGAAAAGTGGTGGTAGACAGAGAGAGACGGTACCGCTGGGGCGTGTGTTGCAACGAGGCTATGACTAGCCATGGTGGTGGTGCTATCTAAATAGAGCAATTGATATTTCGGTGGGGCGGATTACAGCAGGGCGAGGGATCGCTTTTCCAATATTTTTCCTTTGACGAATGAATGGAGGTAAAGAGGACCTTTAAACATGTTAGTAAACGGATGATCAGTAACATGATAAAATGATAATAATTGTATGAGGGGAATGAAAGCGGGAAGTTTGATAGTTGTCAACAACTTTAAGAACTTGCTTCGTATGTCTTGCTGGGAGCCTGAACGACAAACAGAAAATCTGCTCGGGGCCTGGCTAGGAGCTGGCTAGGAGAATGGAATGTGAAACCTTATTACAGGACGTGACTTGGCAACATCGCTGTCAGGTGATAACAGGTTGGAACAATGTGGCAACTCTGTAACGGAGATAACAGGCCCTGTCTCAGACAGCCGAGGACAGCAGCGTGTATAAGCGGGCAGAAGCAGTGATAGGGGAGAGGGGGGAAACCGAGACACCCAACAGGGAATCATGTGACCACTGCAGAGCGGTGTGGGGCGAGGGGAGGGGCCAGAGGGGGCTGGGAGAGGTGAGGGGAGGAATGGAGGACCCATGACAGCCAATAGCTGAACGAGTTGTATGTCAACATGGAGTCGAAGAGTGAGATACGGTTGAGGAGAGAGAGAAAGAGAAACATGTGTGGACATGCACGAAGCGCTGAGTGCCGTACACAGGGCTCTCGTACAACAGGATTCAATAAATAAATAAATAAAAGTGCACAGGATCACACAACATGTAATTTATTGATCAAAGAATTAAAGGTAGAGTTAAATCCCAACCATTTTACATATAGTTTATTTCCTTTTTTTAACACTTTTTCCACAAGATAATATTTTGGAAACGCTGTCTTTTGAAGTTCATGGAGATAAAACCTGCCTTTTATGGGTTGATGGTTGAGGTCCTCGAGTAAATAGGTGACTGGACTGTCCAAGTTGACTTGACGAATTCGAAATAGTTCGGTCCCCCACTGAGGTGTGTAGCCCTTATTGAAGCCAGACTTAAATTTGCTCACACCAACAAAATCCCCAATTTTCAGTCGGTGACGTTTAGGGTCTGCTGTTTTTATGGGGTTAAACAGTTTATCCAGTCGCTGAATATTTTTGGTCACGAGCCGTGGCTTGGTCCCAATCGTTCTATGTTTGGTGGCATTGTAACGTGACACTAGCTGATGTAACATGTCCAACCAAAGATAAGTGCCCTGAGCGGTAAACGCTTTCCACATATGCGTTTTCAATGTTCGATTAAACCGTTCAACTACGCTAGCTTTGAGATTGCTATACGTAGTGTAATGGTGAATATCCTTAGATTTGAGAAAACTGGAGAAATCCTTGTTGAAAAATACTTTCCCCTGGTTGGTTTGTAGTAACTGAGGTAGACGTTTGGATTGTTGAATAATATGATGAAAGGCCTTGGTGACTAGTTGACCAGACTTGCGATACACAGGTCCAACAAAAGCCATTTTGGAATACACATCAATGACGGCCAACATATAGCGTACACCATTGTTAACGCTAGCATAGGGGATCATTTCAACCAGGTCTGCTTGCCAAAGTTCCTCCACACCTCGTGAAATCACCTTGAGTCGCTGATAGTAACGCCTACCTGGGCGATGCAACTCGTGAGCAATGCCCATTTTAATGGGTGAGGGCTTAAACAATAATTTTGGCATTTCGACTTCTTGTTCAATTTCTTGAATTTCCCAATCGTGACCGGTATGGCCGGCTTGACGTGAAGCATGCAACAACTGTAGCCGCTGGACGAGCTTATTGGGATTGTGCCAGTAGGTAACATCCACAAGGGGTTTTAATGGTTTAAATGTCGCTCCCGAAGCGGACGCTTTACGACGAGGACTTTGACTGGTGGGAAGCATTTTTCAATGATGGTTTTATATTTTTGGGATATATTGGCATTCACTTGTTGAGTGGGATCATACTGTCTTTTGTGGGCATGGGTGTCCAATAAAATGGATTTATATTTGCCAAGGTACTGTGGTGTATAATCATGGGAAGAGTGTGTGCGAGAGAATAGCAGCTTTAACAGTCCTGGCGTTAATTTATAATTGTTGTTTTTAATGACAGCTTTAGTACGAGCAAATTTAATCGATGAATCACCAATTTTAAAACTATCATCCTCATAGCGAACACCCTATGTGGTATCTGGGTTTCCAATAAATAAATCGGTGAAATAGGGTTCCAGTGTTGATCCATAATATTTTATTAAAATGTTTTTCAGTTGAGCTTTATGTTGAGGAGTGGCCAAGAGTTGTGAAAATGGAGACGATCTGGAGGGGCAAGGTGTTTCGACCATGGCCAAGGATTTCTTTTTTCTTAAAAACTCTGCATGGGATGAGGATTCTTTGAGGTGTAACACTTGTTCCTCCTCACCCACAACCTCGCTAACACTAGTCAAATCTTCCTGTTCCTGTTCCTCTTCCTCTTCCACAGGGTCCTCGTGTAGCGTCTGTGTGGCTTGTGAAACAGTGGGTAGGGTTTCACATGGCTTGAAAGAGGGTTTAAACATGGCTTTTAGCGGAGGTGCTAAATGTTGTTGAATAAACACGTGATCGTTTCAATTGACGAAACTTTTGGCGAATAGTATTTATTGCTCTAATAATATACTTTTTCAATTGACTCTCTGCTAACGCCATGGTGTCTTGACAAATGACTTGAGAGAGAATGAGTCAGTGCCTTAAATAGCAAAAAAATGATTAAACCCTAAGCGGTAACGTCCTTGGTTCGGTTCACTTTGTTTGTCAATCACTAAACAGGCATGACGTTGAGTGTTCCAGCACTTGGCACACAATTCAGTAAACATTTGAAAGGTCATATCCGGATTCACATGTTCATTATAAATGTGACGACTATTCCTCGCGTTCTGGTGAAATAAAACAGTGACATTGGCATTGTCAAGAAACAAACAACGACTTCCCACTTTATGTGGAATTGGAATATACATCCATGAAATAACAAGCTGACGTTAGTTGTCACTTAAACTTTCTTGTGAAAGGTTGTTGGTCTTCATCAAGGGGAAACAAAGGTATGTTGTGAAAAAGACTGAAAAAAGGGACCCCTACCTTGGCAAAGCCTGGGCTTGTGGCATTAGTGGGCAGGCCCTTGTAAAAGAAAAAAAAGAAAAAAGAACGTGTTGACCATAAGAAAAGCCCTTCGAGCAGCACAGAGACATGTTATTCCAAAACGTCGGCGACAGGGTTCAAAACAAGGGCGAGTGATTCCCGTCCCCAAACGAGCAGGATTTTTAACTGCTTTATTTGCTGGTCTGGCTGCTCTGGGTTCACTTTTGGGCGGTGCCAGTGCGGTGGCGAAAACCATTAAAGCTGCACAACATGGCAAGCAACAACTAAAAGAAAGTCAGCGACACAAGGAAACCATGGAAGCGATTGCTATGGGGTCTAGAAATGTCAATTTAAAGCCAGCCTTTTATCAACAGGGATTTGGGATTCACCATTTTGAAATAAAAAATTAACCTCAGCCATAGAAAGACATGCCCTGACTCATCGACAAGTGGAAAGCTATGCTAAACAACTAAAGCTTTCTCATTTTCGAGGTGTGTTTATGCGGAACCAATTACCCCCACGACCCTGGAAACAGGAATCTGCTGTTGTAAATATGAATGATCACCGAGGACCAGGAATGCATTATGTAGCTTATGTCAAACAGGGATCCACCGTATGGTACTTTGACAGTTTTGGGAATTTGCCCCCGCCCATGGAACTAGTGACCTATTCTGGAATCAGGATCAAGATATATTATAATGTGAAACGTGATCAAACGTTTAACAGCTAACAGTGTGGACATTTGTGTTTAATTTTTATATATAAGACGCAGCATAAGCAAAAACGTCAACAGTATGTCGGCAGAAAGCAAAACGTTTACACTACATGGACGTGGACCTGAAGTCAGCCTAGACTTTCGCCCGCCTATCGAATTGAGTGAAAGACCTTATGGTTTAGGACTTGTTTCACTAGAAACGTACAATAGAATATATAACATACGTGTAAATGTGAACAACAAGTTTTACTATGATGATTCTGTGCTCATCCTGAACTCTGGAGGATATACGATAGATGATATTTATGAACACATCTATGTGGTGTTGATCAATGAATATGGTTTAAAGTCATTTCTTGATGGAACGCGCAAGTTTGAACTTGTAGGAAATACCAACACTCATCGCTGCAGTATTTTCTCCACGTTTAAGATTGACTTTAAAACACACCCCGATTCCATTAGTCCATTACTAGGATTTAAACCACGCGTGTAGGAGCCAAACAAAACAAAAACAATCAGACCCTGAAGTGAAATTCATTGAGGACCATCAAGTGTCAGTGACGTGTAATATTATTAGCCAAGTGTACACCAATCAAGAACCATCGCATTCGCTCTATGACCTTATTGTGACATCGCCCAATGGCTATATTATTCGTGTAAACCCTCCAGTGGTGCTTTTTCATTCTGTGGCTGTCGATGGTATTAGTAATATAACATTAAGACTGATCAATAGGGACCAACAACTCATTCAACTAGATTCTACCACACCAGTGACTTACAAGTTGGTGCTAAAGCCATTATGAAGTTGGTGTATAAAGCAACAACACCGTCTAGGAATGGTGTTAGTTGTTTGCCACGAGAATACACGTTAACATCTAAGGACAAGCAGATTTTACAGCATTTGGGTTACCACGTCAACCCCCATGATGAATTCTAACCTAGAGGTAGCGAATCACAACGAAGAACAACCAGGGGTGGTAAGAATTGATCTCCATTCCTATCAAGCTCAAACACCTGGACTCAATAACAATGATGAAATTCAATTTGTTATCAACAACCAAGATATTTACACCCTACCGCATGCAAGTGTCATTCAGATTGATGGTCGACTCACTAAAGCCGATGGCTCTACACCCACCACATCCAAGTTAGCCAACCATGGTTTGGCCTTCCTGTTTTCTGAGGTTGCGGTATGTCATTAACGATATCGTGTTGGATAGCTCTCGAAATGTGGGTACTTCCAGTGTCATGAAACTATACCCCTCTTATAGTGAGGAAGAAGGCAAAACACTTTGCATGGCAGGTTGGTGCCCTGACTCGACCAATGACTGGATGGTACCCACCGATGGCCCCTTTCCTGGATATTTACCTCTTAAACTGATTTTAGGCTTTGCCGAAGATCACCAGCGCATTGTAGTCAACGCAAGGCAAGTGCTTTATCTGGTGAGAGACAGGAGTGATAATAATGCACTCAAGGGAGCCGACAATGCCCCCATAGATTCAAAAAATCAACTACAACTCATGCTATGGAAAGTGCCCCATGTGACCCTTGACGATAGCAAAAAACTGGACATACTCAAGATGGTAAAAAGAGATATGCCTCTACCCATGGAATTTAGAAGCTGGGCACTCCATGAGTACCCGCTATTGCCCACCACCAACACACACAGTTGGTCTGTAAAACAGCCCTCTATACAGAGAGACCTCTCTACATGATCGTGGGTTTTCAAACGAATCGCAAGTATCAACAAACCAAAGATGCCACGCAATTTGATCACCTGCAATTGAGAAATGCACGTCTTTTCCTCAACGGGGTTGTGTTTCCCTATGATGGACTGGATTTGGATTTTTCAAAAAATAAGTTTGGCCCCCTGTACCACTTGTTTCCTAAATTTAGATGGTCGTATTATCAAAAAGAGAACAGCCCCATGTTGTCACCCCAAGCGTTTAAGGCAAGGGTGCCACTGATTGTCTTTGACTGTTCTTATCTGGAAGAGTCTGTCAAGCCATCCAATATTGACACTCGACTAGATTTTGAAACGCATGACAATGTACCAGCCAATACGACGGCCTACTGTTTGATTATTCATCACAAACAAGTCAACTATTATCCACAGTCCAACCAAGTGACAAGTGTATAAATAACAGATCAACCCACGTCAAGCCGCTCAGTCATGTCTTGCTGAGATGCAAAATTTCAGAGAATAGCAACAATATCTGAAAGCCCTCTACGAACCTTTTTCTGCTACAAAGTACTGTACATGAACTACAGTGAGAGCCTTCGAGGTGTGAACAAAATGTTTGAAAGAATTTTAAGATGGTGACCATACCTTAACTTGACCTAGCCTAACCTAACTTAACATAAGTTAACGTAACCTAACCTACGAGGTGTGATCAGAAAGTTCCAAGAAGGCGGTTATAAGCTTAACTTACTTCTATTAGCATTAACCCCTCCAGATCGCTTATATTCCCACCGCTCTACCACTACCGACCCACCTTTACCGCCCCCTCGTCCACCACTCTACCTCTTCCAGAATCTTCAATGGCGGCAGTAGCTTAACTTTAGCCTAACCTAACAAGATGGCGGCCGTAGCTTAACTTAACTTTACCTAACGTAACAAGATGGCGACCATAGCTTAACTTAACCTAACTTAACCTTACCTATGAGGTGTGATCAAAAAGTTTCAAAGATTTTTAAGGGGGCCGTCATACCTCAACTTAACCTAGCCTAACCTATCCTAACCTAACTTAACATAAGCTAACCTAACCCCAAGGTCGATGACCTACATGTTACGACACCTAGCTAACACAGGCAGTGTGCTCAAGCGAATTATTTGAAACATTTTACACATATTTTCTATACAAAAGTTTAGAATTGTTTTACCTTACCTGAGACAGATGTATTCCTTGGTCAACTCTTGTTCTTTTTAGACCCGGACGGTATTAGGATAACCCAGGTCTAGGGTATTAATACTATAACGACATTTAGGGATTCCCGACACGCTGTTGTGTGACGGTAGATGTGAGTTAACGAATGGTAACGACTTGAACTCTACACACACGTGACACAGCGCTTGCAAGTTTCCTAAAATGCAATTAAATTTAATAAAATACCTTAAGATGTCTCGAATTTCCAATCACACGCTGTCGATGACTGATATATCCCTAGTCATTTACATATTTAACTTCACAAGTCAGATGACCTCCCTGTTTACAATTTTTTAAACATACAGGACTAATAAACGAACTAATGCAATAGACCAACACGAATTAGACACTCGCAAGAATACTAGGCTGATGACTGAAATGTTCCCAAAACCTTACACACACACACACCAATACACGAGGCTACATGACTACGATGTCCCTTACAAGTCCACAGGGAACTGCACTGGACTGAAGCAGAGGTTGTAGGAATCTCTATTAGTGAAATATAATTCCTCTTTGGTATCACCCAGACTGCATACGGCCTCTGGCGATCTAATCATGTATTTGGACACTCCTGGCACTAATAGCCATACGCTAAATAAATAGTAATAGCGTAAGATAAAGAGTATAGAGACCTTTCGTTTAAGGTAACATACAATTCTACGATTTCTAGTTTAAAAATATAGCCTACTTTCCAAAATAAAATAATATCTCAAAAATCTAAAAGTACAATGTTTTGTTCTAGGAATAATGGACAGAGACACTTTTCGTTTAATCCATCACACAACATTCTATGATTTATAGTTTAAATTTTAACTTAACCAAACCTATGAGGTATAATCAAAAAGTTCCAAGAGAGTGGCCACTTTTCCGCTCTCTCTATTGCTATACGTAAACAAACTATATGGGCATACAGGTAGCGAGTTTGCTATAACGTTTAAACAATAAAAATCTTATTGCATGTCGTTACAGGTAGCTGAGTAGTGCAGGAGAATCAACAACAACAAAAGAATTTCTACAGAAGAGAAATAATTGACAATAAATATGGATTTAGGTACTAGAAATTATTTTAAAAACCATCCGAGCGCAGTGAAACTTGGCACGGTAAATGCTTATACTGCACCCTTCAATAAAGCAGTGTTTTATCAAGATTCTTTCTACGGGGTCGTGCTCAGTCCTGAATGCTTTTCACACAAAGTTCGCAAAAACAACATGCTCTAATGAATAGAAGGTCCATAACAGAGGCTATACTGGAAATAAAATGAATAACAAGTAGAATAAAAGATATTTAATGACTGAAAATTATGTGCATAATAATAATAATAATAATAATAATAATAATAATAATAATAAAAAGAAGTCCTCCCTGACTTTCACTCCCATAAGAAATAAATATCTTTCTGAGCGGTAAGAACTCGCTCCACACAACAAAACAATGTGAATACAGCTTTACTCAAAATGATTAATCATAACATAAAATTTGAGCGGTAAGAACTCGCTCCTCACAACATATGGATGCAAGTCCATTTTATCCTGGTCAAGAAGTTATATAATGCGTGGTGTACTGATTCTTAATAAGAAAATGAGTACTGACGCGAGTCCGTTTACAACTGAAACAGTCATATTGCTCACGGAGTTGCATCTTTTAAATCACACTACGGCTATGGGACCCACCCTTAATTAACACACTATAATTACTACTGACACATGCAAGATCTAGAAATAAAAAAAAAACATGGTGAACCTCCCCGAGATTCTAGCCCGTGCCAAAGCACACAAAACATAAAGAGCATGCCGAAAATAGGCCACAAAGCTCGCATCACAAAAATTGGGAACACAGCCTTCCACACCCTAATGCCACACGGGGTCATTCAACGCGTAAATTAAACACACAAAAAGTCAAGCAACAACAACAAAATACAAGTCTAACGGCTGAAAATTATATTTACATTATATTTACATGAATAAAAGCCAGACAAACAGATGTTTCGGAAGATACATTAAAACCATGGACAACACCCATTTAATCAATCAAATACTCTTTATAACCGATCAGGATTTTGTGAATTTAAACAACATCTTATATTGAAATACCGACAGTAGTGGCTACGCTGGCTAACGCGCAGCATTAGGTCATGGGGCCAAGCTCTCTGCTGACTCGGTAGACGCGTGGGTTCGAGCCCCACCGTCGGCCGTCCTTGAAATGGTTTTCCGTGGTTTCCCATTTTCAACACCAGGCAAATGCTGGGACGGTACCTTCTGACAGGCCACGGCCGCTTCCTTCCACATCCTTGCCCAGTTTCATTCACCATCATTCATTTCATCTCTCATTAACTCCTCTCATGAGGTTGGCGTCAGGAAGAGCATCCGGCCGTAAAAACCATCGCCACAAAGACCTCCATCGCATCGCAAGTAAAATGGATTTATAATTGGTGACATAAGGGGAATTTGTTTTACTCACACTCACTTGTGTGTATGCTACATAGTCATCACTATTTTAACAGTACCGTATATTCTAACTACATTGACGTATACGTACGGTATCGAAATACTGTGGTGTCTATAGTAGTGCATGACATTTAAATGAGGCTAGGATTGGGAAGGAGGCTTTAAGTTACAAGCTTAGTAGCCTGTAAAGGAAATTGATTCTCTGATTTACAAAAGATGAACGGTGAAAGCTGTCATCCGCTTGAAAGGTGAGGTGAGGAGTGAAGACGAGAGGGTTAACGGTCTCCATAGCAACAGCCAGCAATGTTGCAATGTATGCCGACACAGCAGTGAGCACGTGGTTTGACTACTCAGTGTTCTACTGTGTCTTCACTCCTCACGGTCATTAGACCGCCAGGCAGGGGGGCTAACTTCCCCAGTATTTGTGTCTTCCTGCAAGCCTCTTGGAATGTTATGAGTTATGATCTGCCTCAGTGGCAACGCATTATTTCCCCACGTGCTAGCTTTGACAACTGTCAGCGACCATTATTCCTAATTTGGTAATTTTTATAATAAGCATTGATAGCTTTAAGCGAGTGAGTCATGAATACTACCTACTGCATACCACTAGCCAAGTTTCACTGCAGTAGGCTACCAGTACATCAAGCAGCTGGTAATGATTATGTACTGAAATTCAAGAAATGTATCTTTCTTTTTTTTTACACAAGCAGAGAATGAGCGCTGTTCAACACAGCACTTCCCCAGTTTGTCCATAATTTCCTTGCCTTATCTCAACCTGCCTGAGTTTTAACACTTCATTAGAGTGACGTAGCATACATCACTTTAAAATCTGTGTATTATATCACACAAGAGCCTCCGTGTCTAGTAGGCGGCAGCACGCCGGCCTCTCACCGCTGGGTCCATGGATCAAATTCCAGTCACTCCATGTGAGATTTGTGGTGGTCAAAGCGGAGGCAAACAGGTCTTTCTCCGAGTAATCCGGTTTTCCCTGTCACAATTTCATTCCAGCAACACCCTCCACTATCATTTCATTTCATCTGTCATTCATTTATTAATCATTGCCCCAGGGGAATGCGACACTGTGATGCGACAGGCCAAGACCGACTACAATATCTCAGACCGTAACATCAAAACAAAAATGGCGGCAATCGTAGGGGAACAGTTGTTTGACGCCGGCGGGCATGGCGCCATGGAAATAGCGGTAAATTCGAAGACAAACTTTCGCATAATTGATTAAATTCCTCCAGAAATGACAGGATTTTATGTAATAAGGCACAAATTCAATATGAAACCCTGACGTACTTTGCAACAAGCAACGCGAACAGACAGTAGCTAAAAATACAGACATAAATAAAGCAGAGATAAAACAAAATATTTAAAAAATGCAAATACTAAGTTAAATGGAACTACAAGAATGCAAATAGAAATTGTAGTTGCTTATATTAGGGGCTACGAGATCGTGGCCTTGTAGCCCCATTTATTTGTGTGTGGAATTTGTGTGATAACCTGTGTTGTTGTCATGGCTGAACTGAGTTTGTAAATTGGGGATTGTAGTGGGAAAGAGGCGGCCATGGCCTTAAGTTAGGAACCATCCTGGCAATTGCCTGGAGTAGAAGTGGGGAAACCACGGAAAACCACTTCCAGGATGGCTGAGGTGGGAATCGAACCCTCCTCTACTCAGTTGCCTCATGAGGCTGAGTGCACCCTGTTCCTGCCTTCACACGAGAATTAAATTTCTTGGCAGTGCCGGGTATCAAATCCGGACCTCCGGGACGACAGCCAAGAACGCTAGCCACTACACGAGGAGGTCTAAAATAGATTGGTAGCACTGAATGAAAGTAGAACGAGCGATAACATTCCCTATTTTAACACAAATCATTATTAAATTAAGAAGCCTCCGTGGCTTAGGCGGCAGCACGCCGGCCTCTCACCGCTGGGTCCGTGGTTCAAATCCCGGTCACTCCATGTGAGATCTGTGCTGGACAAAACGGAGGCAGACAGGTTTTTCTCCGGGTACTCCGGTTTTCCCTGTCAAAATTTCATTCCAGCAACACTCTCCACTATCATTTCATTTCATCTGTCATTCATTTAATCATTGCCCCAGAGGAGTGCGTCAGGCCTCAGCAGCCGGCACAGTCCATATCCTCGCCGCTAGATGGGGGCTTCATTCATTCCATTCCTGACCCGGTCGGAGACTGGAAGCAGGCTGTGGATTTTCATTTCATTATTAAATGGTCCGGCTAACCTTAGCCTCCACTAATATACAGCCTACTCAATCATGGCGATCTCTGCATCCTCCTAGCAGTGCTCGTATTGACCACTGCAGCGCTGAGTACCCACCTAACATTTACATGTACTGTAATAGCATTGCTATCGCAAGCTAAAATAGCAAAAATATACCTAGGCCTATACACTATATTTACAGTACATGAATACACATTATTGAGTAGATTGAAGTAAAATATAAGAGATGTTCATCTTTTACTACTTGGAGTTCGTTTCAACTGCGGATTTCCATGATTAAATAGCACGCACAACTGTCTGGTATGTAGGCCTACAAGAGTAAGGTACGGTTCTGTCAGTAGATGGTTGCACTGAATATTTTTACCAGAGTACCATAGAGTTTCAGTGAAAAGGAAAGACTTTTCTTAATTTTTGTGATTCTTTATTTCCTTTCATAATTTGTTTTTCTTCTCAAGACGTAGTCTCGTGTCATTGGTGTAGTTAGTGACAGATGGGCGCAGAAACATTTGCAATTTTATCCTGCTCATTTCCTCAGGATGATCACTTACTCCATACTGTAGAATATGATTTTTAGCAACATGTGGCAACAGTATTCTAGTTAATGTTCTTGTTATTCCTGGACTGCTCAGCGTAACCGATATCATTTCGTCCGTTACTTCTTCAGGGAACAAAACCTGGCTTAAGATACCGGAGACCACCTCTCCCTCTGTCTTTGAATTTTAAATTAGTGACATTACTGGAGATGGACTCTTGACAGCAAGGGGCATTTGACCTCGCTGTTCCGTCACTTAAAACAATAACTAACTCGGGATACTACTAATTTTATCAAGCACTCTTGACATGATATAGGGAGGCTATGGTCTTCAGCTCGTTGTTATGGTTGTTTCTTTAGTGACGTTGCAACATCGTGGTCATGTAGCCCCGTGTTTTTGAGTCTGTGTAGAATTTGTCTGATAACCTGAGTCACTGTAATGTCTGTAATAGTGTGTGTATTTGTAATTGAGATAAAATTTGGGTAGGAAGTGGTCGTGGCCTTAAATTGGGTACCGGTACCATCCCGGCATTTGCCTGGCGTAGAAATGGGAAACACTTCCTGAATAGCTGAGGAAGGAATCGAACCCGCCTCTTCTTAGGTTTGCCTAATGAGGCTGAGTGTACCTCGTTCCAGCCCTCAGAACCAGGAATCGAACTCGGGCCTCCGCAGTGACAGCCAATAATGCTAGCCACTACGCAACGAGGCGGACTCGACAGCTCGTACCAAATACCCTCCAATATAGGCCATTGCAGCTCTCGTTATAGAAATTTGGTCATTGAGCGCCGTGTATGCTACCCTCTGTCATTGCGGCGTGTGCATTTGTAATTCCAGTGATGATTTGGAAGGTGACCTTAAGTTAGGAACCATCCCGGCCTTTGCCTGGAGCAGAAGTGAGAAACTACGGAAAACCTGTTCAGGAAGGATGAGATGGGAATCTAACCCACCTCTTCTCAGTTTTACATCATGAAGCTGAGTGTACCCCGTTCCAGCCCTCGGAACAGAATTAAATTTCTTGGCAGAGCCTGGATTCTAACATGGATCTCTGGGGGGCGACAACGACGTGGTCAGGTATCATCATCAGAACTGGAGCAATAATACAAGATCACCTAATTTCCAATTTCAATCGCATGGTCAGCGTAGGCTACATACCTTGTCTTATTGCTTTAATCCATAATTTTCTAGTTGGCTCTGGACTAGGACATTCATGAAAACTAGTTCCAGGAACATTTTTTCTAGAGCCTTGTTTACGAAACGGCACGTAACAGTATACCATCGTAATACAGTAATATAACTTGATTCGTTCATACACAATGTGTATAAATACCGCCAACTGAAATGATAATGAAGGGGGGTTTGCAGCGTCTCTTGCGGCAAACATAGCATCTGCAGGGCGTACTGCTCCCAGAGGCTATTGGGCAGGCTTGTTATTATTGGAGGCTAAGGGCTAATTTAAACAAGTTGCTAGCGTTTCGCCCCAGTGTACCATTGGCCTCGAGTTGGTACGGTACATATCACCAAGACGCGTAGCTAGTGCACACTGAGAAGGCCATTGCAATACGCTCAATACGTATGTAGGCTATCTACGTCATGAGCAATGCCAGTGCACTACGGGAGTCAAGTGGAACGCGGATTATGCACTTGCAGCAGGCATGAATGTGGCTTTTACCTTGTGTCCTCGATTCATGTTCTGGGCGATATTACGTATTGAAATTACGAACCCTGGTCACTACTGAACCTCATATATGTGCTAAAATTCGTAAATACAGGGTCTTTATATTTGCTTGGCAAGGACTTTCTCACACACACGCGCTCCGCCAGTGGCTGCTCAGTTGCCGGCTGCCGCGCGCGCGTATCTACGGCAGAATACGGTGCTTAAAATCAGTATCATGCATTTTTACTCACTTTGTTTACAGTAGATGCTTAAAACGTTCCCCATCCGCTGCCAAACATAATCGGCATCTCCTTAAGAAGTTTCCGGTTAATCTGGTTAATTTAACTTCAGTAAGGAAATAACGAACTTAACGTCTATTTTTATTGTTTACTGAACTTGTACGTTTGAATCTCAAATTAGCCAGTTGTTGTATTGTACGATTTATAGAACTTTTGACTTTTTCTAGCGCACGATTTACTGCACTTTATGTACGTATTGTGCAGATATACACGTTCAAGAAACGAATATTTCACATAAGGCATTACATCACTATACACAATCACAATAAAACAACTGGCTAAGAGATTCAAACGTACAGGTTCAGTAAACGATAAAAATAGACGTAGAGGTCGTTATTTCCTTAGAGAAGCGAAATTAACCGGAATAACCTGAAACTTCATTAGTAGATGCCCATTATGCTTGGTAGCGGATGGGAAACGTTTTCAGCATTTACTGTAATCATGGTGAGTAGAAATGCAAGATACTGATTTTAAGCACGGTATTCTGCCATACATACGCGCACGCGGCAGCCGACAACTGAGGAGTCACTGGCGGAGCGCGTGAGCGAGAATGTCCTTGCCAAGCAAATATAAAGACCCTGTTTGTGTTTTATTTCTTGCTATTCTAAAAACCGGACGCCATTTTCGACAGCGCTTTCATCTCGTTCAACTGTCAACCAGGAGAACTCTACAGGCACGCAGCGAGGCACACACATTGACGCCAACATGTGAGATACAAAATCACTGTTGATAAAAAGAAGTGAGACACTAAATCACTGTTGATCAAAAAAATATTCATCGGGACGTGTTAGGCTGTAACCATTGCCAAAACTCATTGATCTGGGCGCGTTAGGCTGTAACCTTTGTCAAAAACCATTGGATTGGACAAAACGAAGGTTTGAAGGTCGGAGGCAGGTGAGGCCTTTGATCGCGCCCAGCTGGCGGGGCACGGTTGACTCAAAATCATTGATCTGGGCGCGTTCGGCTGTAACCATTATGAAAAACAATTGGATTGGACAAAACGAAGGTTAGAAGGTCGGGGGCAGGTGAGGCCTTTGACCGCGCCCAACTGGCGGGGCACGGTTGACTCAAAACCATTGATCTGGGCGCGTTAGGCTCTAACCATTATGAAAAACCATTGGATTGGACAAACCGAAGGTTAGAAGGTCGGGGGCAGGTGCGGCCTTTCAGAGGCAATTTCATCAATCCATGATCAATAAACAATTCAATTGGGCGCACTATCTATGAATTGAGTGGTGCACACGAATGATGCGCACTAGCGACTGAATTGGGCGCTTCTTTGATTTTCATAGTACCGTAAGCGCGAGGTTGGCAGTACTGTCATGGTACTGTTTTGATAACGATCGATGAGAATAATGGCGCTGACAGCTGTAATTTTCGCTATATAAGTTGTGTACCTATTTGGGATGGCCGGCTGGGTCACAGACCGGAGGAGGGAATATCTACTAAAACATCGCTCCTTGATTTATTTCCCAGCGTTTCATAAGGTATTTTGGCTAATTCATGTATTGTAGAGAATATTATCGCGCGTTCTACCTTCATTCACTGCTATCCATTGAATGATGTTTTAATAGATGCTTTGTCCTCCGCTGTCTGTGACCCACCCAGCCATGTGCCAAATAGGATCACGACTTATATAGGCGAATTTCCAGCTGTGGATACCATTATTCACATCAACCATCATCAAAACAGTACTGCCAACCTCACCAATACGGTGCTATACTGCACGAACACTCAACCATACTAACCTTCGATTTGTCCAATCCAATGGTTTTTGACAATAGTTACAGCCTAACGTGTCCAGAACAATGGTTTTTGACGAAGGTTACAGCCTAACGTGTCCCGATGATTGTCTTTTTTTAACAACAGTGATTTTGTATCCCACTTTTTTCTTATCAACAGTGATTTTGTATCCCAATTTATAACACGACTTAGGCCTAGCTTATAGGCTAGTGAAGTTTCAGTTGTGTGGGCCATTGTAGGCGTGGCTTATTTGACAAATAAGATATTGCCAACCCCACGTATACGATAAACACAGCCGTGTGTTGGTTGTTTTGAGAGGAGAGAGCGATGTTTGTATAGCGAGATCCTCAACTAGCTCCAACTTTATTTCAAATAGCATTTCCCAATAAGTCGCCTCCGTAGCGTAGCAGTCAACATGGTTAGCTGCCGCCCTGGAGGTCCTGGGTTCGATTCCCGGCTCTGCCACGAAATTTGGAAAGTGGTATGAGGACTGGAACGGGGTCTACTCAGCCTCGGGTGTTCCAAATGAGTAGAGGGGGTTCGATTCCCACCTCAGCCATCCTCGAAGTGGTTTTCCGTAGTTTCCCACTTCGTATTCGGGCAAATACCGGGATGGTACTGCCCCCGTAAAATGAATTATAAGGGATGAAAATGGGAATAATACATTTTTTTTCGAAGCCCATGATAAAATTTAACCAAGGAATATGATGGCTGGAACTTGGCAGAAACCAGTCGTGAGGCGACGTTGAGCAGGAGGGAAATTCCGTCACGTGATAGTATTGCGCAATGGAAGTTTCCAGAAGCTTAGAATCGACCTGGCAACAGCGAATATTCCCAGGAATTGTTTAAATACTGTTATAAATTATCCGATTGGATATGAACTTACAGCCAATAGGAAGAAGTTTTAGAGAAGACGGGAGTTCCAGCAACTAAATTTATATGGATATTTAATACATTTAAGCCCCTAGAGAGAGTATTTATTTATTTATTGGAAAAGAGAAGAATATGAAAATAAAATATTGGAAATATTTTATAAGTCAATAGCAGGTCGCTATTGGAAGGAATAAGCGATTTGCTAGAGCCCGCGCGAATTTGAGAGGGAACTCAAAAAGGCGGCCAGAATCGGTAGGCATGGAGGGGAGATGCCAAGCATCGAGGCTCTTTATCATCTGAATGTCCGAGAGGTCAGACGTGTGCTATTGGAAGAGATAGGAGTTCCGAGTGTTTCACCGAGCTTGTAGAAGGTGACTCGTGGAGACGAGGCATAAGCGAGGGTAGAGTTAGGATATTACCGCGCCTTGAAACTAAGTGAAGTTGCGATGAACTTATATGCCGCAATCACTTCGGTCTGATCCACTTCAGATACATTATTTCAACTACAGATTGTAGCTTGTTATCAGATATTGTGTATTACGAACTTTCAGAAGTTTGAGGAAAGTATTTCAGCAATTATAAGCAGTTTTGTGAAGCGCAAGAAAAGTGTTTATTTCCAGCGCGATAAGACACTTTTGTCCGAGCGACTACAGCGCATGCACCAGCCACAAGTGAGTACGGGTGTATGTTAGCATTGCTATTGTGGAACTGTATTACATCACATAGGATGGAGATGTATTCCACAATGAAGAACATTATTCATTCTACTGTCATGAAGATTATTATGGACTAAATTAATATGTGCGCCAGGAGTATAGGCAGATAGAAGCAATATAGTCAACGATGGAGCTTCGTTAGAGGAGACTGTTCATGAATATCTACTTAATGAGCGATCATGAGACTTGGTGTACAACTCTATTCTAGTGCATTCTTGTCAAACATGAGCTCAACATTAACATCAGCGACTACAGAACGATGTTCATATTCCATCTACATGAATGTTCGTTATGCGAGTGAGGTCCAAGACTTTCTTTTCGAATGCCTTTCGAAGTGGAAAGCCGAACTTTCGACGCTACTCGCTGTTATGATGAGACTGTGCTGTGACGGAGAAAGAAGAAACATCAAGATTATCAAGAGGTCCAGGGTTATCCCGGTCACAAAGAAGATGATGATTGGAGGCCCGCAGTTCGATCCCGGTCGGAGCTTGCTGTTTTCCAGTAGGGGAATTCGTTCCTTTCCTGAGGTCACGAGTTCTTGGAGACGAGCTAGGATCCAGCCCAGATTTTTGAAAGATGTAACATCCGAGTATTTTGTAATACTTTATCTTGATCTTCTTGACTTCAAGACCAGGTAGCAGTGTTCACTAACCTTGTAGTTAGAGCTTGTAGTGACATTTTCTAAGCAAATCCTTTATCCATATTTCGACACAATATTTATGTACTCCATGTATGGCCTTTTTATTCTTCGAAATTTATTGTAGTGATCGTCTTGCGACGCTTTTAGCTTCGTTTGTTAGGAATCCAGTTTCTGAACTGAGATTATTTTACTTGTTCGTGGAACAAGCCTTTGTCATTTCCTTTAAGGAACAGTAATTTATTTTCGACGTTTATAAATTCATTCTGAATGCAGGTGATAGACATTTTCGTCTATGTTACCCATTAAATTAATTTTTATTAGTTTAATTTGGGCATTTTATCCGTCGAGAAGAAACGTCAAGAGAAGAAGATCTTGGTAGTGATATATTGTGAAATATCATGACATCTTGTGGAAAAGAAACATTTAACGTGGAAACGATTATTATCGTTAGAACGCATAGACATTCGTTCAGAATGGAGAGTATACGAATATGACCAATTGTATATTTTATTGAGGAAAGCTATGAACTTTCAGTCATTTAAATTTATTTGAAGCTAGAATCTTCTTGGAAGATTTATTATCATCCGACGTTAGGGTAGTTATCGTTTGATAGCCTCGTCGTGGTCGATTCTTGTTGGACACACACATATAATGTTGTGATTAAATACTTACGAGGAGTAATATCATGTCACGTTGTAGACATAATATTCCTTCCTCGATTAAAGTCGAACCCAGATGTGTGAAGTTAAGATGCAGTATTTTTATTAAATGTATGCACGACAGTTTATATTTATCAGAGTAACGTTTCAAGAGTAATAAGTGAGGAGGTTAGTATCGTAAAGTCCAAAGGTCGTTAAGATGTATAAATTAATGATTTAGCAATTGTTGTTATTGTTCATTGGACCAGCGATTGTTGTGACAAAGGAATGCCAGTTTGAAAGAAGTGAAGGTGATAACCCTTTGATAGTGGTTTTATGTGTATAGAATTCCGTATGTAATTGGCATACGAGGGGTTTGCGAAGGTGTTTTCCGCATTTGATAGTACAGTCATTGCGTGGGCATGACAAGGTTTGGCACGGCATAAAGGTGTGAGTAGAGAGTACTCCTTATTTTGTATACACGACTTTGGATTAGAGAGGACATGAAGGGTCACGGTTGAAATTGAAACGGGAAATAGATAATGACATCTGTTATGTTATACTCTTATCGAGATTATTAAACCCAAATATGTAACGACATATGTTTCACCTTGTCTGGTCGAATGTATTTAAACTATTGTGACACCAGATCAGAGAGGAGAGACTGATGGTGGTATTTCTGGAGATGTAGAAGATTTTAAGGATCTCAGTTCACTGTATTTGACATAACTGTTAGATCAGAGCTCAGGATCAAGTGTATATAGACGCTACTTATTTTGAAAGGACTATAGCTGATGCTATAAGCGTCATTGTAAATTCATTAAGTGTTCACTTTCATTATTTACCAATCGAGTGTATAATACGTTAGGCATAGGAAGTTAATGGATTGTTTTAACGTAGAGGTTAGAGTATGAATGAGTATGTGACTGGATGTGGTTTGTTTCTTGTTCATTGTGAATGAAATGAACTCCATTGGGACGTCACAATGCGAGAGTATGAATGGAAGTGTGTATAGAAGTTTTACGTTAATAGCGTGTAGGATGTGCGTACAGTTCACGTATTTGTCTGACGTGAATCTGTTTCATTTTAACACAGCTTTTATTGTTATGGAGAGGTGTATTTGTGGGCCAGGCGGGAATAGCGGGGGCTTCTGTAAAACTCGTTTCCAGCCAAGGCCACGGCTAGGCCGCACAAATGGAGAGAGATGTTGCGGGCCGGCAGACTTGCATTTTTTTAATCCAGCTAGTGCTGGGAATGTAACGGAGAATGTTATGTCATCAGACGCGTGGCGAGGGTCGCGCGGTCTTAGCGCCCAGATGTTCATTGGAACGCGCCAAAGGAATGTAAATACACAGGGGTGTGTAATTGTTGTACAGCTTGATGTATTGACACAAGCTACCCCAAATTTTATTATAGCGTTCATTGAACGCAGTTCTATCAGTGGCGTGAATGTAAAGATGAGAGAATGGGAGTGTGTTTTTATTTTATTGTACGAATGTTTAGCCATAGTTTACATCATTTGTTATTAAATCGTTTAGTTTTATTAGAAGCCGTGTCGTCATGATTTATTTTAGATATAAGGAGATGCAACTGTGAAACCAATTATAGGTCCAGAGGTTGACCACGAGATCCCCGAGAATTAAGGTAGGTGTTCTACTGCGAGCTAAGTGTATTTTTCATGTAATTCACAGTTGTGTCGTAATTTCCGCCACGTATATTCGCGAGGGTCTAGTTGGAAGTAGATCCTTGACTAGTATTTTGCGCCGCAGCAGTCAGGGTCTACGAATCCAGCTGTTGCTTCGGATATCCAACAGACCGCCTCTAGAATATACGGGGACAGTGGAAAGATGACTCCCTAGACTTTGGGGCCACGAAAATAGCTTCGTGAGGCCATTTAGAAGCTATCCAGATGACAGCTTAATTTTTAAGTTTATGGGATTAATTAACCATATCATCTGCGATGAGCTAGAGTGTAATTATATAGGTTATATTTGCTTTGTTTTTAACAAAATTCCACTCAAACGAAAGATCAGATCTAATGGATAGCCTGAGAGAGGAGTAATAGGTTATATTTTTCGGAATGACCTATGATCTGAATCTATTTTCATTTTACCGGCTCATGGTTATTGACAGCCATGCTAATATAAAGCTAACTTGTTTAATGGCAATAAATGTAAATGTTCTTTATGGTAGTATATTTAAAA
This sequence comes from Meconema thalassinum, assembly GCA_946902985.2. NCBI lineage: Eukaryota > Metazoa > Arthropoda > Insecta > Orthoptera > Tettigoniidae > Meconema > Meconema thalassinum. The sequence goes on along the minus strand of OX336389.2, from coordinate 687,750,574 downwards.
TAAATCACACGCGAACGTTTAGGAACTGGTATTTTAGAAATAGAATATATGGTGATTTAGCATTAAGTTAATGTTAAGGCGAGACGATAAGATGCCCAAATACATGGATTGAAAGGATGCTCTAAAGTGTTGCTATATTGCTCTATTTGTTTATATTCCTATAGCACTTTTTATTATTGAGATTGTTGTAAAGGCAACGATGGCGGCAGAGGATGTCCGTAAGATGATGGGAGAGATGGCGAACATGAATAAGAAGTTGGATAGTGTTGAGAATCAGATTAAAGGGAATCTGAAGGTAAATGTTATTGATTTACAGAGGAAATTGTACGAGGCAAAGAAGGACCGAGAGCAGCTAAAGAAAGATCGACAGGCAGATCTTGACACTGTGGTTAGTAAGGTCAGTGGTGTGGAGGAGAGTTTCAAAGGAGATATTCAAGGTATGCAAAATTCTTTACAGGGATAGCAGACCAGCTCCGCTGAATTGAAAGATAACGTTGCCAGTGTACAATCTAAAGTAGAGGGTGTGCATTCTGATGTTGCCCTGGTCAAAGATGATTTCACGTTGGTTAAAGATGATGTTTCTCTTGTGAAGTCCAATGTTGCCCATGTTCAGAACGATGTTGCTCTTGTAAAATCCAATGTCGCAAATGTTCAAACCGATGTTGTGCTTGTGAAATCAGAAGTTGCCAATGTAAGGTCAGATGTGTCCCATGTTCAAACAAAGGTAGATAAGGTTCAGTAGAATGTAAACAATATACAAATAGATGTTAATAATGTCCAGACAGAAATAACGAGTGTACAAAATGATATCGGTAAAGTACAGTCAGAGGTTAATTCTATGTTTGTTGATGTAAATAAGGTCCAAGGGGACATTAATAAGATCAGGAAGGAAGTAGAAGAATCTAAAACACAATGTTCAGAAGGTATAGGTACTTTGAGATCGCAATTTGTTGACGATTCTCTAAAGACCATTGTTTCTTTAGCCGAGTTGAAAACAAATGTTGATACTCTGCGTAGTCAGGTGATAGACCACAATAAAATGTTGAAGGAGGACATTGAACTAGATATAGCCGAAATGTTGAAGGCAAACGTAGTCATTTGGAAAGACGAATGGTATAAGTCGAGCGCAGAACATATTAAGCTAATACAGGGTAACGTAGAGAGCAAGCTTGCCAGTACGCAATTACAGATCAATCGAGATGTAATGTCTGTTAGGTCAGATCTAGGGAAGCGTATTGATCAACTATTACAGAGACAGGTTGACGACAAGAATCAATCGGTCGAGGAAAATCAAGCGTTAAAAGAAACATTAGAAAGTCGTAGCAAACGTTTAGACGAAAGGATAGATACAGTAGTCACCGTCGTAAATGAGATTAAGGAAGGAAAATCCACTAATATTGAGGAATGCATTAATAGGAAATTGAAAAATCTGAGCTTAGGAGACGTGGCAGATCTGGAAGTCTATAAGGAGGATATGAAGAAAGAAATAGAGAAGCAAGTGAAAGAGTTGATTGCGGAGATAGAAGAAAGGGAGAAGATAGAAATTGAGGACTATGGAGATTGTCGTAGAAAACTCAGTATGGAAACAGGAGATAGAGAAGTGAGACCAGAAGAAAGGGTGTTAAGACACCATGAGGGACTCGAAGATAGAAGTAGAGAACCCGAAAGAGAAAGGAGGGAATATCGTCCCAGTTTCCAAGATTCTCAACAGAGAAACGTGACGGTAATCCGCAATTTTGAGGACAAACCTCGTAAATTTAACAACCTCGATTCTTACACCCCAATTGAGTATATCAGGAATATCCGTGACTACTTTGCGGAGGCTCACATTCCTAGAGAACGTGAGATGAAAATAGTGGAACGCTATATGGGAGAAGGCCCCCTTGAATGGTTTCCCGCCTTCAGGTACACATTTGTGGACTTCGAAGAGTTTGCTGAAGCCCTAATGAAGCGTTATTGGTCCATTGAAGCGCAGAACAGTTTACGCGCAGAAGTATACTCCAGGAAGTATTCGGGTACATTACCGACGCGTTACGCCGATTTCTTTACAACGCAACTTGCCCGGCTACGTTTTATGCAACCCCCACTATCTACGGCACAACTGATAGATGCCATTGCCAGAATGTTGCCAGTTGAAGTGAGAAGACTGATAATTTCGTCAGGAATCAGCGATTTGGCCGGCATGGACGAACTTCTTCAGAAATTGGATTATACTAGTCCAACGCCCAATGTCGTAGCGAGAAACCAACGTCAGGACTATAAAGATATAAACACTGTGTACATAGATCAGACACAGCAAACAGAAAGCCCTAAAGAACAGGAGAAGGGAAATGTAGGTCCAGAAAGAAATACCTATTTTAGAGATAGGCGACCTGTACCAAGGTATAGGAGATTCCGTGGTGGCCGTCCCTATCAACAACAACAATGACTTGGAAACTATCAGGAGAATCGAAGAGGCGGTTTCTTCCACAACAATAATATTTATCGGAATAACAATAATTATAATGGTCGAAACAATCGCAATTATCAGAACCAGAACCACTAACTAGGTCATCAACATAAAAATCCCTGCGGAGAACTTGTGCTGCTCTAGGAAACCTTGATTCTTCTACTTCAGCGAGTTTTTGCAGGCATCTCGTGGCGAGAAAAGGTGCAGCAACTGTGCTATATGTTACGGTAATTAGTTCATAGCAACTAGGTGGCTCCTCTGGACATTCTCTCCACATAATCCGTTGTAACTTTCTGTCACCAACATGACTTGTCGATACATCTTGGCAATATCGGCAATGAAGGCGAAAGTATGTGTTCTGAATCTGAGAATAATGGAGTACAGATCCTCTTGAACTGTGGGTCCAACCATTAGTATGTCATTGAGAGATAAACCATTTGATGATTTTGCAGATGCGTCAAAAACAACCCTAGTTTTGGTTGTAGTGCTACACGGCTTAAAAACAGGATGATGTGGCAAGTAATAGCATCCACTGTCATAACCTAAGTTATTTATTTTCACCATGTGCCCTAACATTTCATATTCATGCAGAAAGTTACAGTAGTCTTGCTTTAGTGCGGGCTGTTTGCTAAAGCGCCGCTCTAGCTGAGTTAACCTTGACATAGACTGACTAAATGAGTCCCCTAATACTTCAGGCTTTTAAGAGGCTAGTGAACTACAAATCTACCAGATTCATCCCTCGTAGTGTTATCTGTGAAATGTTTTTCGCAGTCTTTTTCTTCCTGAGTTTTGATTGGGGAAGAGAGATCCTCTATTTCCCAGAACCGTTGTAACTGGGCATCTAAGTTGTCTTCTATCCGCAAAAAAACATGAGGCTACTCCTAAGCGTTCTTCTCCCTGTGGTCGAAATCGTCCTGAAAGAATCCGTCCAAATTCAGTCTCTTGGAGGACTGGATAATTTGGTGATCGTGTACGATGACCAGGCTTCAGTAATAAAAGGAAACGCTCTGCGCCGATTAATAATGCTATGTCTCCTGGCTGAAAAAACTTAGGGTCAGCAAGTGTTACATCAGTGGGCAAGTCCCAATGATCGTGTTGAATAAAGCTGCTAGGCATGCTCCCTGTAATACGTGGAAAGATAGAGCATGACATATTAATTGTGAAGTCACTCACAGTGGATTTCAGCAGCAACTGAACACTGTGCTTGGTTTGTGAAAGAGAGTTATTTATTCCACTAATTGGTATAGGGTTTTTGTATTTTCTTAGGCGTAATCTCTGAACAAGACCTTCCGTACAGAGATTTGTCGGGCTGCCACTATCCAACAATGCTCTACATACATGCAGTTTCCCGTCAGAATCCATGACTCTTACTAAGGCAGTAGACAACATCACCCTAGCCGAGTGTCGATCTCCTACGTTGTAGTATGTGTCTGTTGAGTTAGAAGCCCCTGGGTGTTGACTTAAGCCACCATCTCTACCTGACAGAGTACCTTCATTTTGTTTGTGTAATGATGTGTGGTGCCTTTTGTTGCACATCTTACAACCACGTGATTTGCAATATCTGGATGAATGCTCAGTGCGCATGCAATTATAGCATAGACCTCTTTCCTTAACGATTTGAAACTTTTCCCTTAGGCTGAGAGCTGCAAATGTTTCACACTTGTGAATACTATGATTGTCCTGACAGTAGGTACATTTGATGTGGCTGGTCGTGACATAAGAATAACGTGCTTGAGTGTCTTCCTGTGATTTGTCTTTACGCCGCTCAAATTGCTGTCTGGGCACTAGAGTGGTGTGTTGTGTGCTTGGTAAGTTCTCTAGTGCTTGTCGTTTATGTTCCACAAATGATAATAAGTCATTGAGGTACAGAGAGTTAGTCTCTACATGCGATAATTCCCAGTTTCGCCTAGTACTGATATCAAGTCCTTGAGCATACACTTGAGTCAGTATTACTTCGTGCAGTGGAATGGTAAGTTCCAAGGCTATAAGTGCGTTTAAATGACTGTTGAATGTTTTTGAATACCTTACGAGTTCTTTAGCAGTTTCACTAGCAACTGGTTTTAGGCTTAAGAGCTCCTTAACATGCGTGGCTGCTATAAGCCTCTTATTCTCAAATCTGTCCTGCATCATTTTCCAGGCTATCTTATAGTTCACTTCAGTTATAGGAAGGTTTTGTATTAATTGACTAGCTGGCCCCTTGAGAACTGACACGAGATAATGAAACTTTTGAACAACCAGTACCTGGTCATTGTTATGAACCATAACCTTGAAACTGTCTGAAAATGAGAGCCAGTTTTCATACTTCCCATCAAAATTAGGAATATTGATTGACGGAAGTTTCAACCCTGACATAGTGCCTGCTTGGGTTCTGCCTGAATGATGTGATGCCTCTTCAATATTAGTGATTATGTTACCCATGTCACCCTTAATCTTATAGTATTTTGTTTCAAATTCCAATCTAGCTTGTTCATTTACTTGCTCATTTTCGGTATCTCCTAGTTCTAGTTCAGACTGAACATCGTCAAACTTGGACATTATAGCACCCATATCGTCATATCTCAATTTAATTTCATGCAAATTAGATCGCTGCTGGTCGGCTAGATTTTCTACGAATGTCTGCATGCGTGTAAGCTGAGCTCTTAGCCGTGCCCTCTGCTTGATCAGTTTCTGTTTCGTGGCAGGATCCATTATTAATAGGATGATTGTAAAGAAAAGGAGGCCTGAGCAACTTGTATTTACTCACCGAATTAATTATTTACTTAACCTCTGGTGATGGAACTTCGATACTGGAACTGGCAGATGATGTCATCAATGTGGACTTTTAAGTACGGTATTGTATTTCCATGGACAGTTTTGGTTTTCGTATCCGGCCCGGAGGACCATGTGTTGATGCATATCATACATTTAACATTTAATCATTTAAAACACTCACCCTTCACATCAAATGAAACACACATCAAAATTGTACCGATCGTATTAATCACAGCACCATTATATTAGGGTGACCAGATCCAGTACTGTGAAATAGAGGACAACGAAGGGAAAAAATGAGGACATTAAGGGAAAAAAGAGGACAAATCTAAAAGTAATGAAACCATATAAGATTCGAAAAAAGCTTGTCTATAGTTTGCGAACTGCCGCAACCTTGTACACTGTTTTTGTGTTTAGCCTATTTGAAGAAATGTGGCTATCCAAATCTTGAGAACTTACGAAATTAAATGAAAATTTTATATAAATAAAGCTGTTTTAATATTTGTAATTTATTAACTAAAACAATAAAGTATAGAACTTACCATCATCTGCTACCGAGACGAAAGTTGCAATTGGGCAAATTTTACATTCTGCCTCAAAATCATTACGTCCAAGCTTGAAAGCATGATATTTGGTTTTCAAAGCATCTGTAAACTTGCACTTTCATTTAGGCATCTTGAATGCGACCAAATTTTAAACTGGCCAACACACAACCACGCCACAAGACTGCCATTCAACGGAGCACAAACCCAGAAACACATTCCCAAACCCAGCGTAGACCGGAAACAAAAATAGTAGCGCTGCACATCGGTAAAAAATTAAACTATTGCCATGGCGCCAATATAAACTGTGAAAAACTAATACATAGGCCTACATGCATTCATGCGATAATATATTAAATTACTAAAATGGAGGACATTTAGACAATTTTAAAAATTGTTCGCGGACAGAGGACAGAGACGTAAATTGGAGGACAAGTCCGCGAAAAAGAGGACGTCTGGTCACCCTACGATTATATACATTGTCGAGAGTTTGTATCACAAACCCACAGCCTGCTGCTACACGATACAAAAAGGCCCCAAACGCATCCAAGGTGCCGTGACTCCCGCCTCACGACACAAAGACACCAAGCGCATCCATGATGCCGTGACAGCGAACGGAACAACCACAAAGAAATGAGGTTATGACCAGTGGCGCCCACGCCATATGTCAGGTCAGGCAAATGCCCGACCTGAGTTGGGGTGGGTCCATAAAACGGGGAGGGGTCCCTGCAAATGGAAGAAGAAAAAAGGGAGAAGGAAAAAAGAGGAGGGAAAAGAGAAAAAAAGAGAAGAGGAAAAGAAAGAGGAAGAGAAACTCAATAAAACTACTTACCATGTGGGGTCGTGAGGTGTACCCAAGTTGTACAAGTCCGAACAATTAGCGAAAACACGAAAGTTGTAAGCAAGTTCCTAAACGGAAAGGGAGGAAAATTAGAAAATTAGAGAATAAAACTACGTTTCTTTGACCAGTGGCGTGTACCGTATGCTTAGGCCGGTGCCTGAAATTGGGGTGTGTTCTCTATGAGAATTAAACAGCGGTACTGGAAATAACTCATCTTGATACCGGTATAGACAAGGAAGCTTGCCTGTTAAAAAGAATCGAGTTCTCTACTGACTTTTGACGACAAAGATCCTGCTAGGCTGGCAAAAATAAAGCGTTTTACTCCCGAAATGTTCGATAAAGTTCTAAACGTAGGTGCTTTTCAACCAGCAAAAAAAGAAATGTGCGGCGGAGAGTTTCCTAAGGATTCATAAGGGCGCAAGTTCCATTCAGCATGGTAATCCAGAAAAATGCAAGACGGGTCCTATCTTAACAGAGATGATGATGATGATGATGATGATAATTGTTGTTTTAAGGCGCCTAATATCGAAGTTATCGACCCCTAATGAAATGGAATGGCGTGAAATGAAAGTATGAAGATAAAAACAGCTCACTGCCATGGATGAAACGAAAATGGTTTATATAAAATAGGCAGTGAGCCCCAACAATTATGCCTTATTTGAATACAAATAGTAAAAGGAGGATGGTAAAAAACAAATAAGGCAGAGTGAACAATAAAATAGATGAAAGCAATAAAAAACATAAAACAGACTTAACCTGAATTAAAAGTCTTAACTTACATTAAAACTTAAAAAGTAACCACTCTCCCCCATGAACCGGATGACGAGGTCTGCTGACGGCCTATCATCACAGAGAATAAGGGAGAGGGTATTAGGCAGTTTAAGAGACCTTCGCAGATCGGCCAGATCCACACACTCCAAGAGAATGTGTGCCACGGTTAGGTGGGCGCCGCAAATACACACAGGGGTGTCTTCTCTCTTTAGCAAGTGGGAGTGCGTAGTAATCCCATGGCCGATCCGGAGTCGACAGAGTACCACAGCTTCCTTCCGGAGTGATCGGAAGGAAGATTTCCACACCTTCGTTGTCTCCTTGATGCCTCTCAGTTTGTTGGGTGGAGGTGTGGCACGCCACGCTTCCTCCCAATGCGACATGATCGAATGTCGCAACTGAGAGCGCACATCACTAGCAGGCACCTTATACGGTAGCGAGGGCAGTGTGACTGCCTCCCGCGCCGCTGATCAGCAAGCTCGTTTCCCGCAATACCTATATGGCTAGGAAGCCACACAAAGGTCACCCCGGTTCCAGCGTTACACGCACTGGCGAGCAGGTCGTGCACACGCTGGACCAGCGGGTGCCTCGGGAAACACACATCGATCGCTTGCAGCGCACTAAGAGAGTCAGTACACACAAGAAAGTGCTGGTGATCGTCAGATAACGTGAACCGCAGAACCTCTAAGATGGCATAGAGCTCCGCTGTGTACACGCTACACGCCGTGGGAAGTGGAAAGAGAAAAAGACGATCCTCAAACACAAATGCACGGCCTACTTTCTCGTTTACCCTCGAACCGTCCGTGAATAGAAGCCCTGATCCTGGATACCGGTTCACCATGGACTGGAACAGCCTCCGGTGGACGGAGGAGTCCATGTCCGACTTGGGGCCGGTGTGCAGATCCAGGATTATATCAGGGCGAGAGACCATCCACGGAGGGGCCTTGCTAGGTACTCGGACGATACAGGAGACAGAAGGAAATCGGAACTGCCGGTATGAGTCATCCAAGCGAATACCCGCCGGCCGAGGGGCTCGGGCGAGTGCATCATATACAGCCGGCGATTCAGATTGGTAAACAAACATGGATAGCTAGGATGAAGTGGCATCTGTCGAATAGTCGCAGCATAGGTCAGCAGTACCTGTTGGCGCCGCAGGTGTAAAGGAGGTACACCAGCCTCGGCGAGCAAGCTGACGACTGGGCTCGTCCGAAAGGCTCCCGTCGCCAGCCTCACACCGCCGTGCCGTGGTGGATGCTGTCCAGTTTAACAAGCACCGACCTATGTGCCGAACCATATGCTACACTGCCATAATCTAATCTAGATAGAATAAGAGACTTATAAAAACGTAGGAGCACCACGCGGTGCACGATGTGCTGCTAAGAAACCGCAACATATTGAGCTTCCTAGCACAGGCTGTTTTCAAACACCGCACGTGTGGTTCCCACGTTAACCTCCGGTCGAAAAGGAGGCCAAGGAACCGGTACGTAGCAACAACAGGCAAAGCTACATTTCCCAGATAAAGCTCAGGATCGGGATGGAGAGTACGCTTTCGGCAGAAATGGACAACCGAGGTTTTAGCGGTAGAGAACCGAAAGCCATGCTCTAGTGTCGAGCGTTCCACTCTCCGAATAGCTTGTTGGAGCTGTCGTTCTGCGACTGCCATATTTTGTGCACTATAATGTAGAGCGAAATCGTCTACATATAGCGACGGTACCACCGCTGGACCTGCAGCAGCTACTATACCGTTTATGGCAATCGCAAATAAAGTTACGCTAAGCACCGATCCCTGTGGGACTCCATTTTCCTGTACATGATAGCCTATTGCGAATATGTCCCCCCTATTCGGACACGGAATAGGCGAAGGGACAGAAAATTCGCAATAAAGACCGGCAAGTTATCTCGGAATTTCCATTGATGCAGGGTAGAGAGGATGCCGTAACGCCAAATGGTGTCATAGGCCTTCTCGAGGTCAAAGAAAACAGCGATTAGGTGCTGTCTCGGGAGAAAAGCATCCTGTATGGCGGACTCCAGGCGTACCAAATGGTCATTGGTACTCCGAGACGCCCTGAAACCACACTGGCATTCAGACAGGAGGCCTTGTTTCTCCAGGACCCACACCTGTCGCCGATTGACCATCCTTTCAAAGAGCTCGCACAGACCATTTCTGAGACAAATAGGTCTGTAACTCCCTGTCAAATTGGGATCCTTATCGGGCTTCAGGATAGGGATAATTATACCTTCCTGCCATTGCGCTGGAAACACACCTTCCAACCAGATACGATTAAACACCCTGAGCAAGTAACGGATGCTCTCATCATTAAGGTGTTTAAGCATCTGGTTGTGAACATTATCCAGTCCGCGAGATGTGTCCTTGCAGAGCGCCAGTGCTCCGCGGAGTTCCCACTCCGTAAAGGGCACGTTGTAGTCCTCCGAAGCGCGGGAGGCAAAACAGAGCTGGAAGCGTTCTGCCTCGCGCTTTAAAGCAACGAAATCGGGAGCATAGTAATCCGAACCGGATATATCGGCAAAATACGAGGCGAGATGGTTTGCAACGCGATAAGAATTTGTAACCAATTCATTATCAATGGAAATTCCCGGTAGAGTAGAAGATGTCTGAATTCCCGAAATGCGTCGTAGTTTAGTCCACACTTGAGAGGAGGGGGTATGTGCCGTGATAGACGACACATACAGTTCCCAGGATTGTTTCTTACTCTGGCGGATAAGAAACCATGCCTTGGCACGACATTTCTTAACCGCCATCAAATTGGCCATTATTGGGCGTCGCTGATAATGCTTATGAGCGCGACGACGGTCTCTTATTGCCACTGTAATATCCTCAGTCCTCCAGGGGACGAGTTTGCGACGAGGAGTCCCAGAAAAGGATGGAATGGACTCGTCGGCGGCAGCAAGAAGCACTTCAGTGACGTGCTGTACCTCGTCATCGACGCTTCGGCAGCCAAGATCAACGAACACAGCTCGTTCTTGAAACGAGGGCCAATTTGCCCGCTTAAGTACCCAACGACTGGGGAACTCCACGGGCTTCTGGTTAAGAAGTATAAGAACAATCGGGAAATTGTCACTGTCACAGAGGTCGTCGTGTACATACCAACCAAATAGGGGGCCCAGAGCACGGCTACACACACTCAAGTCAATGTGCGAGTACGTGCCGTGCGCTAAGCTAAATGTGTAGCTTCCCCTGTATTTAATAGAGATAGATCCAACCCTTGAATTAAGCCCTCCACGTCCCTTCCTCTGGGGCAGGAAGATGGTAATCCCCATTGGGGGTGATGCGAGTTGAAATCACCCACGATAAGGAAAGGGACTGGAACTTGATCAACAAGAGCAAAGACGTCATTAATATCAAGCGGCTGGTTCGGTGGAAGGTACACGTTACAAATTAATGTCATAACAGGCAATGACACGCGAACTGCAATAGCTTCAGAGGAGTGATGAGTGAAAACTCCTCACTATAGCAGTCAGAGCAAACGAAGGTACAAACACCCCCCCCCCCCGGAAGCCCGGGCGGCGTCATGTCGCTCTTTAGAGTATAGTCTGAAACCTCTCAGAACAGTCTCGTGATCAGGCCGGAGGTTAGGTTCCTTTAGGTAGACTATACTCGCTGCGTATTGTGCAATGAGCTGACAGAGCTCAGTCAAATGCCTGTCATAACTGTTACAATTCCACTGTAACAGTGCCATAGTGTGAACTTTTAAACTAGGGAATAAGTTGGAGCAGCAAGCTACAACTTAACCTCTGGTGGATCATCACCCACTACGTCGATTATAATCTCCATGTCCTCAGGCGAGGTCATGGAGTGGATCGACTCAGCGGAAGATTTCCTAGACGCAGTTCGGTGGCGGGGGGATCTCCGTGGGGAGCGCGCAGATCTGGGGACCAAAACGTCCCCAGGCGCAGAAGCATCCACAGCTGTTGGAGCGGATGGCTTCCCCTTTTTTTGGAGGAGTAAGGGAACGCGTAGTGCGGGCTCCCTTCTTCCCCGCCTCTTTAAGATATTTAGACGGGTCAGGAGACGATCTCCTGACCCTGGTCGACGATGCCGCCTCCGCCGGCTTCGGCGCGGCTTTCGCCGACAGTTTGAGCGGGGAGTAAGTCTTCAACTTCCTCCCCCTGCTGTGCGGGCGAAGCAGCCTTCACTCGCACAGCCTGCTTTGTGGCCGAAGGTGGGGGTGAAGGCACTTTCGGGCCCTTGTTCCGATTCTGGGGTGTAGATGTAGATGTAGATGGCAGTGGCACATTTGAAGGTTTCACAGCTGAGACAAAAGATGAGGTAGCCGGTACCAAATTTGGGATTATAACGTTATAATCAATCGTTGGAGAAGGAGAAATCGTGGTATGGTACTTCTTGCGGGCCTCCTGGTAGGTGAGATCATCCAGGGTTTTGATCTCCTGGATTTTCTTCTCACTCTGGAAAACAGGGCAGTTCCTGTCCCGAGGAGAATGAAATCCAGGGCAATTAGTGCACTGATATGGTGTTGTGCACTCTTCCGCTTCGTGTGGTACCTTACCGCATGTTCCGCAAATTTCAGGGCTCGAGCATCGGGATAACATGTACCCGAACTTCTGGCATTTATAACACCTCATTGGTGGAGGGATGTAAGGCCGTACGTGACAACGGTAACTTGTTACCTTGACTTTCTCCGGGAGCACTGAAAGCTCAAAGGAAATGATGAAAGCACCAGTGTCCACGACTTGAACCATTGACCTTGCGCGTAACGCGCCGGACATCATTCACGAGACGGTGCTGCATATCCTCCTTGAGCTCATCGTCAGTGTTCAGAATCAGGTCCCGGTGGAAAATAACACCCTGGACCAGATTCAGAGACTTGTGCTTTTCCACTTTGATGGGGATATCGCCAAAGTGGTCACACTGCAAAAGTTGTTGAACCTGCTCACCAGTCCAAGTCTTGAGCAACAAGCTACCGTTCTTCATCTTTTGTACTTTCTCAAGCTCACCATAGACCCCTTCTATGTGGCGAGAAAACAAAATAGACTTTACCATCTTGAAATCACCCCCCATCCGTTCTGGTTGCAACCAGAAACTTGGAAGTGTTAGCACCCAGATTCTCACGAACAGACTGTTCCCTGGGGGTTGATCCCCGTAAGGAATCAAAAGTTAAAGACTTGGGTGGCGGACCACCCTGTTGGGAGATGTTCCTTTTCTTTCCCATGGCCATTTCATCATCCCTGATTGCCACCGACTCCAATCACGGGCTGTCTCTGTAGGCACTACCCAGCCAAAGCAAGGCCCGCCTAGCTTGGAAGGCATTGCCCGGTGGTCCGATGTTTGACATGCCATACAGGCATGTACCCCGTGGCATATACTAGAGAGTTTTCTAGCACAGGCATGCAGCTGTGCGGGGACCTGCGTTGACAGGCGGATACTACTGCAGGGTACATGGCGCACCCACCTGTCGGTGTGGCCAGACCGGACAGGCTCTCGAGCGTAGTCGCACACTTAGGTGGCCCTTCCCCTGACAGCACGCACATATTAATTTTGAGTGCCAGACCTCAAAAACATGTACGAAAAAGCGTGCGATATAACCTAATGGGAGTTATACCGCACAAAGGTTGCGTTTAGAGCTGGCTGTCAAACCCCAAGAGGGGACCTAGACCAATAAACCCTTTTAGTCGCCTTCTACGACTGGCAGGGTATACCTGTGAGTGTATTCCATCCCTCCCACCCACGGAAGGTCCAATTCGCAAGACAAGCCGGAAACCTAAAAGAATAGCCAAGGTCGCCCCTTTTAGCCGCCTCGTACGACAGGCAGGGGATAGCGTGGGTGCATTCTAAGCCCCCCACCCACATGGGGATGTTACCAGAGACTGGTTGTCTTATTCGGTCACTGAAAATAAGATGTACTGTTCAGATTGTATGCTTTTTGGGAAGAATCCTCAAAAGGCTTGGGCATGTAGTGGTTTTAACACGTGGAAATCAGGCACTCTGACCATCATCGCACACGAAATATCGAGTACTCATGTCGATGCAGCTATTGCGCGAAGGTTTCGCGAGTCTTCTGTGCCAGTACAGAAGTGCGGACATTGCTAGAAATGGGTTAATAGTGAAACAGTAGATCGACATTAAATTATTTTTAGGCAGACGTTGTTTGGCTTTTCGCGGCCATCGAGAGTCATGGCTAAACAGACTGCGGGGTAATTTTAAAGATCTTTGCGCTCTTCTTGAGGAATATTCGCCACCGATGGCAGCTTACCTATCAAGTTTGCAGGATCGAGGCAAAAAGAGTTTTTTTCGTTTATATCATATCGGCGACAAAACCAATTGATTGGCGCAATTAGTACGTTCATCACCAAAAAAGTTTCCAAAGAAATAGAGGATGCAAAAATGTTTAGCATGGCTTGCGATGGTACTGTTACGTGCCACCCCCTAGTGGCACTTTTGTTAACTGGATTACGGTGGGGGTACAAAGCACAACACCAATTACTGCTTAAAGAAATAATTAACTTTATTGTGGCCAGAAAATTACACTAATCAGCAAATACAAGCAATTAGGAGCCTTCTCCAGTTTCCTCAAGTCTCTTCCTTATGCGCTCTTGGCCCCTTTCACTTGCAACAGACCACAGAAGTTAATCCGTCCTAATGAGTCCGGTGGCCTTGGCAGAAGCTACCTGCCCCTCTTCCTCAGGTACAACAAATACAGTTACTTACGAGCACTTGATGTACGCTGTTCACAAGCTGGGAGAAACAATGTCACAGGATTTCGTAACTCGCACAGCACTTCGTCACCACACTTCTGTCGCACAAGATAATCGCTCGCACTAGCTCGTAAAACACAACAACAACAACTGCTTCACGGGTCACTCTTATATAGCCGGCCAGTGACTCAATAAATGCTTCTAGATCCATCCAGAGTCCACGGCTTCTCGAGGTTTCCAGCGCTGGTCCAGTCACGAATGTTCTGGACTATCCCTTTGTCCTAGTAGCCCTGTTGCATAAGACGCGCGCAATACAGGAGGCAGGGCACAGCCCAGCCCTGGGGCAGTTGTGACTCACGCGGCGAGTGATGACACAAACTCACAGCCGTAACAGTACGTTTGACAAGTCCAGAAAGGAGCAAGTGTATTTTATTGTAAGGTATGCTGATGATAAAACAGGTCGCATTCATGAAAGGCTAATAGGTCTTGTAGAATCGCCATCTACAACAGGTAAAGCCTTAATGGATACTTTCAAAAACGTGTGCACTCAGCGCGGACTTAACTGGAGATCTCGCATGACGGCGCCGCAAACATACGTGCTGAAAACAAAGGTCTACAAGGTTTGATTCGAGAAGTTCATCATGACTGTATATATCTGCTGCTGGGCACATAGGCTAAATCTGGTTGTTATTAAGGATTTTCGTTGGATGCCGTAGACCTTTTTGGAAATTTTTGAAAAATTGTTTGCTTTTATGAGTACCTCCAAGCTACGCGTTGAAGTGTATAATAAAATGCAAACTAAACACTATGAGAAAAAACTCTTTTGAGATTGAAAAGGGTTACTACCACTAAGTGGATGTCCCATTCGAGGGCTTTAGATACAGTGCTTTTGACTCATGATGCCGTGATTGAAACTCTCGAAGAAATAAGGCGTATTGAAGGACCAGGAAATTATGAAGCTGCAGCCCAAGCCGCTGGACTGATCACTTATGTCACCAAAGAAAAAATTGTCTACAATTAACACCATTTATCAGACAGATTCTACACACAACCAATGTACAACCTCGTTGTCGCAACCCCTAAACTGAGGAACCAACCAACATCTCTGCGGGAGATAAAATTTTGCGTGAAGAAGTAACAGACTGTTAGATAGTTCCAAACCTTGAATAAGGACATTGTGATCACATGTATAAAAATGAACCCTAAATGACAAGAAGGTTACCATCCCCATAAGACAATAAAATGATAAAAATATGCATACCAAAACGAAAAAAAAAGGTTAATTAACCTCAAATTGTAAAATACTTTCTTGTAATAAATGAGGTCTGATCCTCCTACGAAAACCTGCATATTTTGCAAAATTTAGGGTGAAATCTACCTCCGCCTTCCGGCGTGCCGAGAGGATTTTTTTTAAATTGTATCAAGTCGGAAGCTGAGGATTTCATGCAGAAATCTAACACTGAGTTGTGCCTTTACACCAAAGTAGTCGTCTGAGAAAGAAGAAGAAAATGCCAGGTGAGTTAGCAAACGATGAGCCTATTGCTGACCCTCTAGAAATCTTTAGGGTTCACACTTTCCTCGAATCTGTGGACGTTGTCGTGAGTCAAATGAAAGAACGTTTCATGGATGAGACCAATAATGACAAAATTGTTCTTGGACTCCTGAAAGACATGGCTTTGTTGTCTAAAGCCCGCTTAACTCAAGTTCGAGAAAATAGTGAAAGTTTGCTTGTGGATGCCTTTGCTTTTTTCAAAACAGTTTATGGCAAATTCTTTGATGATGAAGAGGCGAGGAATGAATACATAGCATTTTCCCGTTGATTTGAGGGTATTCTAAAATCAATCCCTCTACACGAGAGACTTCACGATGAGCCTGTGTCATCCGAACCCGTGCAATCGGAATCAGATTTGGACGGAGATAGCGAGGATGAAGATCTAGGCGGTTTAGGGGATGAACTGAGACCGATAGTTGCTTTTGATGATGCAACAGACGGCGACATCATAACGGTAATGGGGATAGATCTTCATGAAGATGCAGACGACTCTGTGTGTAACAGTGAGGAAGAGGAGGAAGTGGAAAACGAAGCACAAGCGAATGGGGAAGATGAAAATAGCAAGGAAAAAGATGAACCGCGTAATGTTGGCAGCCTTCTTGAGATTTTCAGAGCATTTTGCTTAGCTAAACTTAAAAGTGTCTTCCCAAATTTGAAGATTGCTGTCACTCTCCCAGTAGCGAGCGTTTCGAATGAAGTCTTCTTTTCCAAGCTTAAACGCGTAAAAACAGACTTGCGCACCACCATGGGTGGTGATCGTCTGGAGGCTTTACTTATCATTGCAAGTGAATTTGATATTGATTTTGAAAAATTCATTTACATATTCGCATCCATATTCGCTTGCAAAAAGCCTTTTGTTTTAGCAGCTGATTGTGTAGCTTGATTTTTGTCTCAACTTGATTTCGAAGCTCATTTATGAATGTGTTTTATAAATTGATTGTATTTCTAGTATTGTAGCTTGATTTTTTTTGTATTCGAAGCTTATTCATTAAGGTTTTGTATTGCAGCTTGAGCTTGATTTTTGCCTGGAATAAAACACCTCGATTTCAAAACTCATGATTTAATTTTTATGTCGAAATCCTACTCAATGCTTACTTCTCAAAAGTGTTACGGTATGTTTTCATGTCGATCGCACAACTGTCTATAGTGCGTCTCTGCCTCAAAAGAGACAGTATGGAATTATATGTAGTATTTTCCTCTCACTCGCACTCCTATGTCCTGCAATTAGCTTCGTCCTCTTCCACGCCGGCGATGTTGCCATTTCCCAATAATTGAAAGTGATAAATCTAAGAAAATGTTTGCGTGGATTTATAGAGAATTGTCCGCTCTTTATGATGATGTAAAATTAAAAGCCATAAATAATTAACACATGGCCCAATTTTCACAATTACGATATTTTAGCGTGAATATATATTTTTCCAGGTATAAAACTTATCACGCCATAGATAATGAACTAATGATCGCAACAGATCAAGAATTTATTTTTAGATTGCCTGATGTTGGTAGAAGATACCCTATTTCTCAGGGCAGTAATTATTTTCATAATAAGACAGTTATGCCTTTTTTCTTAAATGTTATTTAAAAATCTGGGATGGTGTCACACAAAAGTTACGTAGCGAGAAACATTTTTGCTGTTGACTTTACGTTGGTGACTATCCGAGAAGAAATGTTCGTTAATGTCAGAATAGTTTTTAAAACAAACCAGAGCTCGATATCAGATAGCATTCATAAGTTATAGCACTTTGCGTACTCCTCTCGCCCACTGCTGACGCACCGAAAGTTTGTTTACTAATGTGGCCCGTAGGATATCTCCCCGACTGTGTTTGAAGGAGGGTAGGTGATGGTGTGAAATTAAACTGTGAAATGAAGTGGAGCTTGTGTTCTTTATAAATTGTCCGCCTCGCTGCGTAGTGGCTGGCATTCTTGGCTGACACTGTGCTGTCACCGTGGAGGCCCGGGTTTGAATCCCGGCTCTGCCAAGAAATTTAATTCTGGTCTGAGGGCTGGGACGGGGTGTACTCAACTTCATGAGACAAAACTGAGAAGAGGCGGGTTCGATTCCTACCTCAGCCATCCTCGAAGTGGTTTCCGTAGTTTGCCTTTGTTCGTCCCGGGAATTAACAAGGGTTCGTTAATGGTGCAGAGTTAACGTTTCTGTGCCAAAAGAACACTGAAGACACCCACGACGAAATGGCAGGTGAAGCGTATGAAAAGTGGTTCGCCGAGCAATTGTTGCCCAATGTTCCCGAAGGATCTAGCCTAGTAATAGACAATGTAGGCTATCGCAGCAGAGATATATGTTCGTTGCTTGCCACCATACCACAGTGAACTTAATTCCATTTAAATGGTATGGGCGCAAGTAAAGAACTAGCCTATATAAAATTGAACGTCTCATTCAAGAAACAAGAAATGATAATTTAATTTCGGCTGCATACCACCACTTGACCACACAAAATTGGGTAAATTACGTGGACCACAATATAGATTATTATTTTATTATTATTATAATTATTATTATTATTATTATTAAATGTCATATTATAATTTATTATAACCTATGATATTCGAGAAAATTTAATATTATAACATGTTATATTATAATATCATATTCATGAATAATTGAAAACTATTAATTATTATAATGTGTGCATTAAAATCGCGCTCTGAACTTCGGTGTATCATATCTAAATATTGTACCGTCGTTCGCTTCAAGGCATGAGGTACAACAAACAAATATTTTGGAAATTTCCCGAGTTTTGCATAAAAACACGCCTGTGTACGAGTTATGTTACATCATGTGCCCGGCCTTGCAGAACTTGCTATATGCAGCAGATCTGGCATCAGCGCGCTCCATTTAATGCGTACTGTCTTTTAAGGTAGAGACGCTCTATAGACGAAACGTATAATGCGCAAGTCACGATTAATTTTGCGCAGGAGTTGAGGGTTAAAATCATCTTTTCTCCCTTTTTTTGCGTTGAAAATTCACAAACTTGTTTGGTGGCGATTTAAATGATTAAAAAACTTAAAAAACAGTGTTTTTCTTAAGTTGATTTAAACAATTACACTTAAAATGTGTTTTTAAATAGTATCATAAAAACTATAGTGCGGGGGAGGGGTCCAAACAGGGGTGGGTACTTCATGATGGGGGTGGGTCCAAGTGCGACAGAGGCTTGCCTGACCTGTTTCAAGAGACGTGGGCGCCACTGGTTATGACCAAGGAGAATTACGATGAACGCCATCAAGAAGGAAAGTGATTCTTGAAGGAACTAAGAGAAAAGGAAGGCGGAAACGGAAGTAATTCAAGCTTGAGCGTGGATTCTAAACCCGGTACTAGCCAGCAAGGAATTCGTGAGAATGACGCTCAGGGACAAAAAAAAACTCCATTTTCGAAACAGAACTAGAGGAAGAGAGAAATACCACCACACTACACCAGATTTTGATAAATGAAGTATACGAGGATCTATTGTTAGAAGACGAGATCATAAGAGAGGAAAGGCCATATGAATTGCCAATTATTTGTATAAATATCGATGATCAGACATGCAAGTCTTTGATGGACACGGGAGCTATTATGTCTATAATATCTCATGAGTGTTACCAGAGATTATTGGGTAGTGACAAGATGACGGCTTTGCCCGCATCTGCTGTGAATGTGCGTGGCATCTTTCAAGATAAAGCTGTGAAGTGTAAGATTCAAGTTTTGTTGAACTTTGTAATAAATGCACGTGCTTATGAACATATTTTCATAGTGGTGGACAAGATAAATTTTGACATAGCGCTTGGGATTGATTTTATCACGAAGGTGGGAGCCATTATTGATATGAAGAATAGGACCATTAAATTTAGCGAGGGGATTATTAACACAGAAGAGTTAGAAAAACAGGAACTGAATAACAGTCCAGATACGGATTATAGGGAAGATATTCTAACTAATGTTATTGAGGAGGTAGAGAATGCTAGAGAAAAGCCTATCCTCAAAGCCGAAGGATTTGATGAGATTCAAGAGGAATTTGAAGAATTAATTATGGAATTTAAGGATGTTTTTGACGACAAACCTGGTTTAATCAAGGATTACAAGTACAATATTAGATTGACTGATGAAACCCCTTATCAGAAGCGGATATACCCCATTCCAGAGAAATATTATGAAGAAGTAAGAGGGTTAATCAAAAAGATGGAAGCAGATGGCATTATTAGGAAACAGGCGTCTTCATATATCAACCCCATCACTGTAGTGAAAAAGAATAACGGACAGCTACGCCTATGTCTCGATGCACGTTCGATCAACTTGAAAATTCTTCCTGAGGCAGACAGGCCCCCGAAAATTCGTGATCTCTTAAGGAAATTCAAAGGAAAGGCCTGCTTTTCCGTTTTGGACTTAACAGCGTCGTTTTACCAAAATGAGTTGGAGGAGGAGAGTAAACAGTACACCGGTTTTCTCTTCGACCAAACTTCATGGGTATTTCAAAGGCTACCTTTTGGTATAGTAAATAGCGGTCCAGCGCTAATCAAAGCCCTTGATGGTAAGCTCACTGATTATATCAAGAAGAACGTGATATGTTTCATCGATGATTTGACATATCATCTCCTGATGTTAAGGAACTCATGGTGCATTTACGTAAACTTTTCGAGAACTTGAGGGATGCGAATATCAAAGTGAACTTTGGTAAATGCCGCTTTATGCACGAATGGATTAATTTCCTAGGTCACACCATCGATCGGGAAGGTTACCACCCAAACATTGAGAAAGTAGAGGCTATAACTAGATTCCCTAAGCCCACCAAGTTCAAGCAAGTACGCGAGTTTGTGGGAGCTTGCCAGTTTATTAGCAGTCACTGTCCGAAATACTCTGAGATCATGGCACCTCTTTATTAATTACTAAAGAAGAACAATCGTTGGAAGTGGAAGAGTGCCGCCGACGAGGCCTTTGAAACCGCGAAGGAGATGTTGAGGCAAAATGTCAAGTTGGAATACCCGGATTTTAACCGTATATTTTATATCGAATCCGATGCCTCCCGCCTTCCTGAAGGCAAATCAATTGGGTCATGAAGGCTTTACATACAAAAACAAACCTAACCTAGGGCTTACGCCAGACCCCCTTGCATGTGGTACTCGCAGTAATTTTCGGCCAGGCAGTAGCGGACATAAATTCTATCTTATTAATGTTTTACATACAAAAACAAACCTGCTTCCATCAGAGCGCAGTATCAACTTAAATTTCTCCACAGGCACACAAAGATTCTTATAGAATACATTTACACTTAAAGAACTTGACACTTGAAAACACACTAACACTGATAATAATACATTTTATTTCAGCCAATGGCCATAATAATAGGAATACCATACAAGCTAATTCGGTACAAAATTTTGCAAGAGACATCTGACGTTCACTGCATGTTAATACATGATATCTCTCACATGATCTCTTACATAAAATACACACGCAGTTTAAGTTTGGCTGATGATACTTCTTTTCTGTGCAAACTTTATAGTGAAAACCGCGCACTGACAATGATGGTATGTCGTTTAAACTACCATCATCTAGGCTACTTTAACAAACAGGACACAATCATCTTTTATTATCACAGTGAAAGGAGCCACCTGCCTCTTATTAAGCTTACTTCGAATGATATCGTAAGTAGAAATTGTATCCTGTTCACACCACTCAGCGAAATGTCATCTCTTCGTAACACATTTTGCAATCGCTCTTCCGGATTTTTCCTGTCTTTGGGAAGTGCAGTTGTGTGGTAGGGCGATTGATTTGGGAAAATTTTCGGAATGGCATCAGGGGTTAGTTTGGGAATTTTCCTGGGGACACGAATGTGTTCACCATTTTCAACTGGGAATAGATCTTCTCTAACCACAAACTTAGGTTCGAAACGTTTAACACATACAACTCTTTTAACTTCGAAAATTATTCCGGTGAATATTTCTTATTGGAGGCTATAAGCTTGAAATATCACAATGAACAGGCAATACTTCTCACATTACGTATTACCGGAATTTATAATTATCCACAGTGCACTGCACTACGCAAGGTACACTATTACAATAAATAACAGCACGAAATAACTTGAGACATGCGATATTTGAACGAAATTCTGGCAGTAGATACACTTAAACGTTGGTTCACCGAATGTAAACAACCCATATCCCCTCTCCAATTCCCCTACGAATTCCGCCATTTTGTACGCTATAGATAGTGGCATTGCGGTCTGATTTATTGTAGTCGGTCTTGGACAGGCATCGGCAGCCGGCACAGTTCATATCCTCGCCGCTAGATGGGGGCTTCATTCATTCCGTTCCCTGATCCGGTCGGTCGACTGGAAGCAGGCTGTGGATTTTCATTTTTTCTATCACACACATAGCACACAGTAGTATTTGCTGTTTACCACACAAGACCTGATATTCTTGTGTGGTGACTGAATGAACTATGTTTGTTACAAAACTACACCTATTATATAGGTCTGCTGTGTTTTACTTTCACTTGTATTCAATCTGGAAACGGGTCTAGGTGGAAGATATTGCAGTACCGGTAGGTACTTCTTTTAACATTTGATTTGCTAATTCATGGAAGCCTCCGTGGCTTAGGCGGCAGCACGCCGGCCTCTCACCGCTGAGTCCTTGGTTCAAATCCCGGTCACTCCATGTGAGATCTCTGCTGGACAAAACGGAGGCACACAGGTTTTTCTCTGGGTACTCCGGTTTTCCCTGTCAACATTTATTCCAGCAACACTCGCCACTATCATTTCATTTCATCTGTCATTCATTTAATCATTGCCCCAGAGGAGTGCGTCAGGCCTCGGCAGCCGGCACAGTTCATATCCTCGCCGCTAGATGGGGGCTTCATTCATTCCATTCCTGACCCGGTCGGAGACTGGATAGCAGGCTGTGGATTTTTTCATTTGCTAATTCATACACCAGACCAGATCATCTCTCTACCAAGTACATATTGAGCAATGAAGGGAATTGTTAGTAAGTATCGATGACTTCAAGGGAGCGGTGTGTCATGAATTACAGCATGTAATTAGGCGGGCCCACTAGCAAAGTTTCACTGCAGTTCTAGTACATCAGGCAGCTGGTAATGATTATGTAGGCCTACTGAAATTCAAGAATTGTATTCTTTCGCATCGTTTCCTTTATCTCATTTGTTCCTAGGTGCCTTTCCTGCTTTTTATCTCTTTTTTATTTTTACATTTTTTTGCACTATAGTTTCCTCTACCTCTTTCTAGACTTGGCTAGTAATAATTTAAAATGTCTCGTTCTCTTTCTATGTTACTGGACCATTTGATGACATGATCTATTGAAAAAGCAACTGTGAGTTGTTGTTGTTGTTGTTGTTGTAGCGGCTAGCATTCTTGGCTGTCACCCCGGAGGTCCGGGTTCGATTCCCGGCTCTGCCAAGAAATTCAATTCTGGTCTGAGATCTGGAATGGGGTACACTCAGCCTTGTGAGTCATCTTGGAAGTGGTTTTCCACTTCTACTCCAGGAAAATGCCAGGATGGTTCCTTACTTAAGGCCACGGCCGCCTCCTTCCCAACCATCACCTGTATTACAAATACACACACTAATACAGCCATCACAATAACACAGATTATCAGACAACTTCAACACACACACCCAAGAACACGGGGCTATATGACCAAGATGTAGCAACTGTAAAAACATATTTCAGACAACTGTTTTCACCCAAAAACCTGTAGCCTAACATTGTGCAGCTTGGATAGATGAACAGTATAAGGAATATGGTATGGAAACCAGTTGTGTATTGATAAGAGGTGGGGAATGGACTGCTAAGTAAGAGAACCAGTTAGTCCATCAACAGCCTTCTCTTTCTAAGGTACTAACATAGAGGGGGGACAACCAATTGAGGTATAACAAGGATAATAGTCTCATACCATGGTTTCCTTTACTTTAGATAAGGGTCCCAGAATTTATTTTTCTAGGTGCTGGTTATAATTTTAAGGGATGGAACCTTGAGGTCATCTGCCTTATTAGATGGGGGAGGAGTGATGAGACAGAAAAATAACTGTAGTTGACAGGTAGAGACAATATGATTTATATTCTTGTGGCTTTCCAAAATAATTTTATAATCTAACCTGATTTTTTAACATATAAAATGAATTATAATTTGTAGCTCTTGTGTTGGTCAATAGGATTGTGCCCAATGAATGGGCGGGGTACAAGATATTAATATGTAAACACACTCCTGAAAAAAGATGTATTGATTAGATTATCAAAAATAATGGGACAATTTAGGATTACACGTTTCGACCCTCAAGTGGCCATCATCAGATCATGATCACTGTGTAGCGGTTAAAGTTTACACTGATTAATTAATTACATATGAGTCGCTACTACAGTATTGTAGTCGTTTGTCTTGGGTTTATTATTCTGATTCAAAGATGAATCTCGTTATAAGTCACCGGTATGTTTGTTAATTGTCTTAACGGTTTTTATGAATTATGTAAATAAAAGTGTTTAAAAAATGTAACTTATACTCACGTGTGTGCAATTAAAACAATGTTGTAGTAAGTCAATAAACAAACATGAAACTAGCATGCACTAGGCCTATCAAAATACTATATGCAGTTTACTTACTCCGACTTGTGAAATTTCACGGTGTTGAAACTTACCGCTTGGCTGGTCACTCGCCAACTGATGAGATGAGAGTCCAAGCTATGTTAGGTGTGCGTGACGTCATGTGCGACCCCTGTTATCCGAAATTTATGAATGAATTATCTTTGCGACTGAACTGATTAACTGAGTTTGGAATGACTTATCCAAAAAGGTGTATGTTATGGATTCTTGGAAACTTTCAAAACTATCGCAGGCCATTTACATCGTCAGCCACAGCATAAGAAACATCTCAATTAGGCTGCCACCCGGTCTAATAGACGATTATAGGTACCATGCCATACTACCTATATTCAGGTCTCGGTTTGTATGAAAAATAAACACATAGTGCATCCTTCTCCTATAACATACTTCTCATTAGAACACTTCCCGTATGCATTCATTGACTCATTTCCATTCGAGTGGATTTAATTTTTATTTTAGCAGCGTGTAAAGTGGTGATCTTTCTAAAAACGTGTGTTCATTCAGATTATCTGGGTTCTTTTTCTTCGCTACATATATTTCCATGGAGTCGAGAGCTTTTCCCTTTGCTTCGTAGTGTAGAATTTTTAAGTATGTTTCTATGTTACTGAAACGATGATGGATGTCGTACATGTGTTCGCATATGACAGAACGTTTGTTGTTTATAGAACGCATTTTTGTGTTCATTGTATAGTGTCCGATTTGCCTACCATTTGTAGCTCTTCAGTCGGTCAACACGATTATGCCCACTGAATGGGCGGGGTGAAAATCCACAGCCTGCTTCCAGTCCACCAACCGGTTCAGGGAATGGAATGAATGAAGCCCCCATCCAGGGGTGAGGATATAAACTGTGCCGGCTGCCGAAGCCTGTCGCACTCCCCCGGGGCAATGATTAAATGAATGACAGATGAAATGAAATGATAGTGGAGAGTGTTGCTGGAATGAAATTTAGGACAGGGAAAACCGGAGTACCCGGAGAAAAACCTGTCTGCCTCCGCTTTGTCCAGCACAAATCTCACATGGAGTGGTAGAACATCAAGGTTTTCTGCACCTCAATATGTTACCACCTGGGTACCCTGTTCGGTGTTTGTAGATATTATCCCGTTTCTGATGGGTCGGAAATGGGTTTCCATGTGGCAGTAGTTTTTACGGTTCAATGCCCTCCTGACGCCATTCATTTGAGAGATGAAATGCATGACACTGGGCAAGGTTTTGGAAGAAAACGGCCGTGGCCTATACCGTCCTGGCATTTTCGTGGAATTAAACATGGGGCCGTGGAAAACCATGTGTGTTCGAACCCACTTGTGTTCCGAGTCTGAAGTGCTTGGTAATATGGCCCTGCGCCTTAACGCTCGAAGTCGGTATCGTAGGCTATTTTGAGATAAATTATAGATATAATAATTATTGAGATGGGGTTATTTATTTTATAGGCTATAGGCCTACATACAAAATCAAAGCTATCATATTTTTAAATTAAATATTCGGCCTATTTAGACGTAGGCCTAACCTACATAGTGAACCCTTTATACACAGTCTGTATAAATGATTCTAAGTTTTATTCTGCATTGTATGCTATTTCTACCAGCATCATGTATAAACCAGACAGTGATGGTGAAAATTTTAGTATTTGTTGGAGACGTTCAGAATGTACCTGGCAGCACGCAAACAAAGGTTGATCGCTTGAGGAATTTAGAAAGGGGGCCCAACCCTGATGACGAATTGATGGCAGGTGCTAGCTAACTTAGAACGAGGAAGACGCTGTGGATGACGCACACGCTTGGCATGTTCATTGTCCATTTCGTGCCTAGGCGAAATAATGCTGCGATATGAGAGGTCAACTGAACTATTAACCACTCCCACAGGAAGGTGTGCAGAGAAAAAGCCCGCAATATTAGCGTGATAGGAGAGAGATGCTTCTTTCGGTGCCAGGACGGCATCATAGCCCAGGAGGTTCGATTTGAGCGGGAAATTAGCTACGGATAATCCCCACGATCGATTCCTGATAGCTATAGCCTGATCTTGACCTGCGTGTTACGACGAATTCATTGATACCTTTTGCATGCCAGTACGACGATTTTTATGGAAATTTATTTCACTTTTCCCCTTCCAGGTGTACCTCTAGACTGTTTCATTTGTAAGTGGCCTGTGAGGCGATGAACATTATTCTAATTTATGTGTTTGAGGACACAAGTTCTATTCTAGTTGTGCGTGTCGGAAGACACTGATTATTTTCTACGTGCGAGTCAAAGGACACAAGTTATTTCATTTGGCATTTCGATAGACACTTGTACTTTTTTGCGTGTCATGAAGACACTTATTATATTTTGGAGACTGTAAATAATGTATTGTAACTTCAGTGATTTTAGGTAGTCCTAGTACTACGAGAATAGGGAAAGTACTTCGATATTTCGCCAATAGACTGTTTTGGGGAATAAAGTATCTGAATCAGCGAAATTAGTAGGGAGATACAGCGTGTGTATTAATTGACAAACATTTTATTCAGAGCAGAGATGGCATCATTGAACCAGGAAGGAGCTTGAACCCATCAGCACATCAGTGACATGTGTGGCTCGAGGTAAGCCATTAGGAGGGGAATGGCTGGCGACGTTCTCTGACGCTGATTGGCAGAAAGGAATGAGTACTAAATAATGCATTATTATTTTGACAGATCAATTATGGTTTACGGGACAAATTTTTGTAAATATCTTGTTTGTGTCTGTAATGTAGAATCTTGTTTCGTTTCTGACACACAGTAAATTGCATGGAACAGCTAGCGTTATTTTGTAGATATTTTTGTGTTTTATTGTTGTCCAGTGTACGTGGCTATGTGTGCTACCGAGCGCGCATATGATCCCGTAAATACCGTTAAGTAACGTAAAGCGGAGATGAGCAGAATGACAGAAGTGGAACCGAATTAATGTAATATCAAACTAGCATTGGAGGGTAAATTTTGACTTTATGTAGATTTTATGATTGATCAAATTCAGTGTTGATAATTGCCATGTCCGAATTTACTTTTATGCGAGTAGCAATACGCTCACTCGAGTGTTAATCTTGATTTAAAAT
Source organism: Meconema thalassinum (assembly GCA_946902985.2). Taxonomy (NCBI): domain Eukaryota; kingdom Metazoa; phylum Arthropoda; class Insecta; order Orthoptera; family Tettigoniidae; genus Meconema; species Meconema thalassinum. The sequence goes on along the minus strand of OX336389.2, from coordinate 687,723,331 downwards.
TTTGAGTGTCGTGGACACGAACTTAAGAGATCTGATTCAGAGCCGACCTGCATGGTGTGATTATTAGTGTCAGTCCAAGCGTATGGTGTCATGGGTGATTTATACTGGTAATTGCTTGCGGGAATTCAGCATCATGACTAATTCCGTCTGCCGCACGCCAGATTCCTTATCCAGTCCTCGAGAGGCGGATCTGTGGATAATATTGTGTTCTTGCCATTCCAGTGAATGGGTGAAATATTGTTGTGTTGATGCTACGATTTATAGATGATAATAACGAGACCAGTGGGTCGCTTGTTATATTTAGACATTGCTTGGTGGGCTGACAAATAACAGGTGTGTTGGGGAGCTGAAACCACACCATGAGGCGAACTCTCGATCAGATAAGAACGGCCGATGGGTCATTAGCGTGACAGGGCAGCTTCGCCTGTACCTCTTGTAATGTTGTTTGAATTCAGAAAAGAACTGATCAATTGTAAATGTAGTTGTTGATTAAATGGGCGCTGTCCACGTTGTATTGTCATCTCCGAAGCGTTAACTTATCATGCTTTTATTCATGTAATGTAATTTCAGCCGTCGAGGCTTATGTTTGTTGTTGTTGCTTGACTTGTGTTTACGTTTCGTGTCAGTGACCCGTGTGGCCACCTTGCACGCGATGCTGTTCCCATGTTTATATTTGTCTGAGTACTTGGCCTTGGAGGCATGCTCGTTGTTTGCTGTGCTCTAGCACTTGTTGGAATCTCAGGGGAGATTGATGTAATTATAGAATCTTTTAGTTTTTGGGTGTGTCAGTATTTAATTATAGTTTGTTTTTATTAAAGTGCATGTCCTGTAGCCATAATGTTGATTTGCAAGTTGGGTGTTCGTGACCATCGTGGCTGATATCCCGTTGTAAACGATCACTCATCAAAAGTACTCATTTTCTTTTAGTTGGTCAATACGCTCGCATGCACAATTCTTAACCAGTCAGTGGACCAGGTGTCCACATGTTTTAGTGAGAGGAGTGGGTCTGTGTTACCCCTCATTTTGTTGAGTTCATTTTATGTGGAGTCAGATGTCAGGGAGGAGTTTTTCTTTGTTGTTATTGTTTTATGCACCTTTTTCTCAGTTATTAAATCACGTTTATTTTACTTGTTACCCGCTTATTTCTTAATTATTGTTTTTCATGTGGTCCTTCTATCCGTAGAGCATGTTGTTTTTGCGAACTTTATTTAAGCAGTATACAGGACTGAACGCGACCCCGAAAACAGAATCTTGTCATAAACACTGCTTTACAGAAGGGTACAATAGTTCAATTTGAAGGGATTAAAATGAGTCCACTTATCAGAATCCTTGCTATATAACCTCTTAATATACTGTACCTGAAAAGTATTTTTTACCGTAGCCGAACTAACCTACCGCCTAACACAAGAAATGCCGTACTGTATCGGAAAGGCAAGATATTTAGGTATCGCTTGATACATATTCACGGCCTTCGGTGCGTAGTTTCAGAGCAATTTCGTCCTAAGTTACAAATCTAAAAGGTACATAGGTATATTAGGTACTGATCTAATATATCAGCATTCACTCACACAAGGTTATCTGGTGGCACTAGTTTTAGCATCGCCCGCTCGAGAACGGCACATATTCGAACAACGCGCACCGCTACATATGGAGCAATTCCGTTCACGAGCACCGTAAATCTTGGTCCCGTCCTATTTGCTACAGTTTGAAACTGTTTAGTGCGGTGAACGCAACCATTGATATGAGCGAAGGAATCCCAATCAGTATTACCCGATGCAAGACGTAGTGCTTGTGCGTTAAGGAAAACGTGATATTCGAGCCAATGTTCCGGGCAAAGGAAGTTGCGAGCATTGATGTGGCCGATAGGAGCTCTGCTCTGTCGACATTTGATAACGTTGTATAAGGAAAACTCTACATATTACAACGTTATGTCACTTTTGAGATGGTAAATACACTAGTGGATAATGAAAAATGAGAAGTGACGTAGAAACACTATATTTGAGGTCAGGAAAGACAATGATTGAAAGCTCCGTGCTGTGGAGGGAGCAGTAAGAACCACGTGCTGAACTTGAAAACTGTATTTGACGTGCTGAACGACTGGTCTGTTGTTTTGAGCATAGTAGTGTGCGAGTAAACGTTGTAAACATATCAAAACGACGTCAACGAGCACAATTTGTGCAGTTAACAGCGAGGTCGTATTATGGGCCTGCGGGTAGTTGGATGGTCCTTCCGAAGAATTGTCCAACACGTTGGACGTGAGGTGTTAGTGCTGGAGTTCCATGGAAGGTGCACATACTAATCATCCTGCTTCTGGGCGGCACGCCATACAGATTCACACCTGGACCACCGCATCAGACGAGCAGATCGCAGGACCGATGTTGCACCCATAGTGTTAGCTATGACCATCATGATCCGTTTGGTGGAAGCTGGGCTACGATCAAGGCTTCCCCTCACACCTCATCTCCGTGCTCGGCTCAAGGGATGAAGTTGTACTCGGTGAAGAACGCCTTTGGCGTCAGTTATGTTCGTTTGCGAGTGCAGCAAATAACAGAGTGATCCATGGATCTGTTCCGTCTTGTAATAGCGTAATGCAGGCATCTACTGGACAGTCGATTTCATGCTTTGAGGTATACAGTGGCATTTGTAGCTCGGTGTCCTGCGTTTCACTTACCCTTTCGGTGTCTGCGAGCCAGGGCCTTCCTACACACATGTAGATGAATGGCTTGGACTGAGAGCTACACAAGCGGCATGTAAATGGTTAACGAATGTCACTCTCAAACATGATGCGAATAACCAAGAGATCTTTCATATGATCAGGAAAGTGTTGTTTCACATCTAGGAATAACTTAATGCTGTTCGTGTCTTGGTTAATGCATGTGGGTATTGCGAGGTAGGATGACACGCCGGATTCCACGTGGAAAGGAGGTCCCGTTGCTTACAATTGCGAGATCTTCCTCTCTCTTGTTTCCTTTGGGGCATGGTACATCGTGGTCATCAGCTCCTTGTACTCGGATGTGCGTGAAATCTGTGTGAAAACCTGTTATTGAGATATGTTTACTTGTAATCGGGGATAGGATGGTAAAGGAGTGGGGTACAATCATAATATTCGCCTGGGGGTTGAATTAGGGAGAGACAGAAACTCACTTCTAGGTTGGCTGAGAGCCTAGCTCTCTCCTGGAGGTTCTTTGGGTCTTATTCCCTGCTCTTCCAAGAATTTTAATTCTAGTCTGGAACGGGGTGCACTCAATCTCGTGAAGTCAACTGGATAGAGGTGGGTTTGAATTCCGTCGCAACCATTCTAGAATTCATTCCCCAATTTTGCTCCATGCATCATAGCACAAGATTGTACGTGTCGTAAGGCCACTAGTTCCTCATCTCCTCCTCACCCAAATTACGAGTAAAACCCCAGGTTTTCAAACAGATTCCGCACACACCAAGCAAGAAGCTACCGTACATAAGAATTGTAAAAACATATTTTAAGGGGTAATTTATTTAATCTCTGTCGCGTTAGTCTTAAGACCCGGGAAGTATAAAATCATAGCAATTAGCCAATAAGGTCCTCGTTGGTCCATTTACTACGTGAGTGATTGTAATTGTAGCAGTCATCAACCCGCTATTCTTGTTGTTAATTTATTTTAAAGGCTTAGGTCATCTTGGTCATCAGCTCCGTGTATTTGGGTTTGTTGAATTTGTCTTTTAACCTGTGCTTCTGTGGTGACTTATATTATGTGTAATAATAATAATAATATAGTCTCCGCTATATTGTGAGTTGGAGCCATTTAGGCGCTCTACTCTTCAATATCGCCATTCCACTTGCGCTGCCGCCTAGCAGTGAAACCATAACTATATTGAGGTGATATTTATTTAATTTTGTATTATAATCACCAAATGTGATACAAGAGATCTTTTACATGCGAACATTGTACGACTCAGGAATGTCAAGGATTATTCATCGGCCTGGAATGGAACCAGCGATCTTGTGGTCAGGAGTCCCAGTGGGCACTCTGCCACTGCTCCAGCTCGTTGCGTAGTGGCTAGCATTCTTGGCTGTCATCGTGGAGGCCCGGGTTCGATTTGATTCCCGGCTCTGCCAAGAAATTTAATTCTGTTCTGCGGACTGGAACTCACACTTGTGAGGAAAAACTGAGAAGAGGCAGGTTCGATTCCTACCTTAGCCATCCTGGTTGTGGTTTTCCGTGGTTTCCCACTTCTCCTACAGGCAAATACCGGGATGGTGCCTAACTTAAGGCCACGGTCGCTTCCTGCCCAAATCCTACCTCAATTACAAATACTCACACTAGTAAAGACATCACAGTGACAAGATATCAGACAAATTCTACACACACCCAAGTACATGGGGCTACATGACCACGATGTCGCATAGCCGCAGAACGAATCAACAACAACTACTCTGCCACTGAACTGTGACTGACATCAGGGTCTAGGATTCCGTTGGTGCGCCGGGACTTGAAATAATGTGCCACCCGGCAGTTTCCTGAAAGGACAGAGGAAAAAACACACTGGCACAGGGATTCGAACCTTCGATCTCCAGACCCCCAGCTCTCCCTTGCATTCATGGAGCGTACCTTAACGCTGCGGAGCCCGCTGTTCTTCTGGGACCGCGATGTTCTGTCTGGTTTGCGGCCCACTAGTGGCCAGTGCCCGTTTAGATGCCACCAGATCATTTCGTTGGAAGACAGGTGCGTATCTTTCAGACGGATCCTTTATAATATTATCTTGAGATCGATGATTTGGAGAAAGATTTTAGAGACAGCTTGGATTTAAACCGAGAATAATATAGTCTATATATTAGACCAGTGGCGGGGGGTGATTAGGGGGAACAATCCCCCCTCCAGAGCCAAATATTTGAAAAAAAACGTAATTTAATGAAAATTGTTTAAAATACAATGCCAGTTTTCGGATTGATTATGTACGTTTATATTTACTAATTTGGTAATATTTCTCTTTGTGTAAAATATTTAATGGTAGCCTTATCAAAACTGGTTTTTTTTTCGAGCTTTTGCACAATGAGAGGTGCAAATAAAACGTATCAAATGCTATCGAGATCAAACATCAAAACGTGTAGGTTTGCTTTTATTAATTGTCTTATTTTGCCCCTGCACAAAGCAAAAAGCAAAAATAACACATGACCAAAACACAACGCAGAACGCAAAATTTAAATTTTAAAAAAATAATCAGAAAACAAACATAAAACCAAAAACACATAGCAAAAAGAAAAAAAGTAGAAAAAGCAAACACAAAACCGAAAACGCAGTTAGTTCAGATTTGACTCCGCTCAGCCCCCTCCAGAAGCAAATCCTAGTTACGCCACTGAATTAGACTACTGTGAAATTAGCCACGCTGATTTAAGACCAAATGATCTCCCGGAATTGTGGTTACCAATCTTCCGGCTTTTGCGGGACATGCCCTTGTTTTCAACTATTTTATTCACGTCCGGCAGGCATATCTAATTTTTTGAGAATATACATTTTTTCCCTGCAAGACTACAAATTGTCGCAACAGTTGCATTTAAGTTTTAGGCTGAAAGCTTCATTGCCCTGAAGTTCCAATTAAGGTTTTGTATTTATTGTGTAATGTTTTAATAATTAGTAAACCGACATCATGTGAATAGAAATGGCTGATCAGTCAATCGGTTCTTCAACGCCAGGAATTAGTATGTTTAAGTTCACTTTGGATAAAATCACATCACTACATCAATAACGGGCGATTTTTTTTCATGCATGCCAGGATATTGGAACCATTTCTGAACATTCGTCAATCTTTCTTTGCCATTCCACGCAACAGTACCGCTACTGAACGAAATGCCCCCTCCTCTTCTGTTGACAAATACCGTGCTGCACAGAGAAACGAACTTCATCAAGAACTGAATGTAAATTTGTTGTCGTACATCAGTATCATTTGAGAGGCCATTTAGGCCATGTACTTGGGTGTGTGTCTGATAACCTGTGTCACTGTGATGTCTGTACTAGTGTGTATATTTGTAATCCAGGTAGGATTTGGGTTGGAGGCGGCCTTGGCCTTAAGCAGGAGCGGATCCAGGGGGGGGGGGGGTCACGGGGGTCATGACCCCCCCCCCCAAACGGAGACCAATTTTTTTTGCAAACTCAAAGAAAGAAAACACAATAACCAGACAAATAAAACTTAACGAATTTTAACTGAAAAACAGTTTTTTTTTTCATTTTATTCAATACTGAAAATATCTTTATTGCAATTATTACATTCTGGTATAACTGTACATACAGTATTTACAACTTCATACTTTTAATATAAAAACGATTATTTATATAACAAAATCAACTCGTCTATTCTGTTTAGCAAATCTAGTGATTACCGAATCGATGTTTATAGTGATATCACGATGAATGTGCAGCAAAGCAAGTCCGGTGAGCCTGTCTTCTGCCATAGTTGCTCTTAGCCAAGTTTTGAGGCGACGGAGAGTTGAAAAACTTCTTTCTGCAGAGGCTACACTCACAGGAAGTGTGATGAGAATACGTAACAGTTTATTGATGGATGGATAAATATCCTCGTCACACTCATCACAAATGACAACAATCGAATCGGGGATCTTGCCGCCGTTTTCAACAATGCGCTCCCATTTTGCGACCCACAATTCGTACTCGGCAACAACTGTTGAAGTGGGAGAATCCAAAAGCTTCTGGTAAGTTTTCGCCACTTGACTTACATCTTCGATGTCCTCCGCTGTATATGAAATACGAGGCAGAACTACTCCCAACCGGAAGAGGTTCAAAACGTCTGGAGAGAGCCTTTCATTGAGGTCGGTAACAATGTTGTCCAATAAAGGAATAAAAATTCCTCTCCTGAAATATTCTTCTGGAGTTTGGTTTTGTTGATGATTATCACGATGTATTTGCCGAGAAACAACGCGTGGTACTTTGAACTCCACATCCAATTGTTCAGCGAGGTCTTGAGCTTCAGAAAATATCCGTTTGAAAACAGCATCAGCCTCACGTCGTTTTTTTCTCCAGAACGGCCAGAGTATTTCCGATCATTTCCGTCGCTTTTTTTCAAATCTAATGAAGGCATTTGAAGTACTCGGCTCAAAGGTAAAGTTGTACCTGTAACATAACAGAAGTAAAATTTATTTAGTGCGTGGTTTTAACCTTTAAAATAACGTACAAAAATTTTAACATCAAATACGGAGAACATCAAACACATTATATTAGTATACTTGCCTAATACGTCATTTAAGCAAGCAGATGAAATCAGAAAATCAGGACTGGCTAGTGATCGTCGAAGACTTGCAGCATCAGATGCAGATTTTGCGTCCTGCCACGTTGAAATTTCATCAAGGGCGTCACATATTTTAATCAATTGATGACCCTGAAACTGCATGTGCCCATCGTGTTTTTCCACCCAGCGTGTCTCACAAAGACCTTGAAGTGATTTGCCACCAAGCTTCTTTTTAAAAACATCGTTCCTCTTTGCAGAACTGTTAGCAAAAGACACAACAGTTCTCATTGTTGATGAACAATTGCGGCAATTCGTGACTTTGGAAGACCTAGATAAAGAATTCTTTAGCACATGGTTATGGCAAGGACAACGTTTAGCGTGAATTGCTACTTTCATCAACTCTTCAACTGCTCCTTTCTCTTCAGACACCATTACCGCACAACTATCTGTTCCAATCCCAACACAATAGTCTAGGTTCAAATCTAATTTCACACATAGATCAATAACAATATGTGCCGTTGCAACTCCAGTTAAACGACGCTCATTATTGTTTACATCTTCAGAACGAATTACTTTGTATGCATCACAAAATGTAATGAAATCTTCTCTGATTTCTCCGTTGTAGTAGTAGCGAAAAGACAAACTAAGTTGTTCTATTGTGGCATTGTCGGTCGTCTCGTCGAATAAAACTGCGAAAAACTTCGCCGCTATAACTCTATCCAGAATGGCTTGCTGAATTTCTTATTTGCAGGCCTCTCTCTATAAGTTGATTTTTAGTGGTCTTGCTGATGTATGTCGCATTTGAACCCGCGGTTTCCAAATGATGTTTAAGAGTAGAATCACCAGATTCAACTCTGAAGTGAAGAAGTGCTTTGAAGTTCCCATAATTTGCTACTGGACTGTCTATTTTCACGTCAATGTTACGTTTGTAGAGAGGTCCATCATCCCTGTGTCCACGTAAAGGAATATTCTGTTGACCGCACAGAATAATGGTGCTGATTATTGGCCTCAACCGTTCACGATTTTCTTTTACTTGTGCATCTCGCTGTACGCAGAGTTGGTTGACTACCTCAAATGCTGGATTATGAAAAGTCTTAAGAAAACTTTTTCCACATTCTACAGCCCGCTGATGATATTGGTTCTGCTGGTGAACTAGAAGCGCTCCTTTTTCTCCGAGTAAATCATCGAATGCTTTCAGTGGTTCTCGAACTAATCGCTTGAGGGAAGTATTCTTTTGATAACCTCCCCCTGAGCTTGGGGCAAATAGTACGCAGTACACGCAGTAAAGGCCTTGGTCTTTATGGGACAGCACTAGCCAATGAAATTTGTCCAAGTGCGATCTTTGAGCGTACTTTTTCCTTTCTTTTCCATTCTTCTTGACAACATTATAAGGTAAAACATAATTAGCAGGAGGTTCCCAATGGTGTTCTAATAGTTTAGCCTTCGTAAAATCGTCGACGTTGTTTTGACCTACATAAGACCCAATATCCGTTGCAAAGTGAGATTCGGGGCATGATTTCCTTGTATCTGTAGAAACGGAAGTAGATGGCAAATGCTCAACCTCAGCGATGTTTATATTTCCAGACAACGGTGCAGCTGGTTCCAATGATGACGAAACAGAACTACTTTTAGATTCCGGTTTTTGTTTTTTGGAAAAGAAAGTGTCGATCCTCCTGGTAAAATTTGGCCGTTTCGTTGCTTTTTTTTAGAATCAGCCTGGTTAAAGGAAATTGCATACTGTGAAAAACATATAATTAGACGTGTATTTTTTGTTATTTTACATTCATCTTTTTAATATGTGTTTTTTATTATTATTTCCAAGTTAAACAGAGATTAAACGCATTTATTCATACGTAATCAAAACTTGACAAACAATAAAAAATAAATGAAATTGTATAAATATTTACCATATTGTGTATTTCACATTGAATCTCCTATTTTCTCTCCTTGCTTTTCACATGCAGCAGAGTCCGATAAGAACGAAACTAAATACACTGCACCACCTTCAAGGTCCACTACAGATTGACTACAGATCACTCTCTTTGAAGTTACTTATTTATGTAACCCTCTGATCTAGAAGCCTGTGGTTTTCACTTATCTGTTCCAGAATTATGTGTGAAGAAGTTACCAGCACTGTCATAACAAACACTGCAATTAATTTAGATTGACTGGCGTTATATTTTGCGATTTTTTTGTGGTGAACATTTGTTTATCAGTGTATGTTCATCATCTATTGAAAATATAGCTGCTATATTTCAATTTCCACCATGACTAAGCCAAAAGGCGTGTTTAAAAAGCGTAAGTTTCACAGGAATAGGTACACACGACACAAGATGCTGCTTCATGTGGTGATGTATTGAACTGTGTAAATATTGAACTTAGCAATGTACCTGTAGTGAAAAATGTCGCTGCCACGCCCACCAGTGCATTTAAGAGAAAACTTGAACATTCTGAGGTAGAATTTATTGAGAAAGAATCTAGTGTAAATAATTTAGGTTATGTTTTGGTGGACTTGGACATGTTATCTACAGCAATAATAATAGTACGCAACAATCAACTATTGGCAACTCAAACTAACACTAGGGGCGCTGCGGTCGGTCTGGATAAGTAGGGTAAAAATACTCAATAACTCGCGTTTAATATGGAATACTTTTTATTTGTCGGTTATAATCAGTAAATGTGGTCCCTAAATAATGACAGTGTTATTTTTAATTACCTATATATGTATAACTGTGCGATACACGTGATCTAATTTATGTGTTCCACTGGATTTTATGTGTCAATTGCATATTATCAAGCATCGGTTGTCTGCTGGTATTTGTTTTTGAGCTGTTCGAGTCATGGCGCTGTTACGTTTAAAAGCTATATTTGAGTTTGCTCACTGTACCATAGACTCTAGAAATTATTTGCTGCTTGGTAGGGCGAAGGGATGAGTTTAACTTGTATTGAAACTCGGGGGATACAGGAATTGCATGATTTGGATGGTTAGCAGGTGGGTTTGGTGTTCAATATCGGACTGGTAGCAGGTTCTCGCAGAGTAGATATTTACTCTGCGAAGTCAATTTAGGCCTATATGACTCGTAGACTACGAGTCGTAGTGGAATGGCTCGGATATCACAGAGCGAGGTGATTGCGGTTGGAAGGATTCAAGGATACCTGACTGATGAAGCTTGGCTGTCCTCGGCTGGTGTAGGCTTGGCTGTCTTGGTACTGCTTGGCTTGGCGAGAATGTGCTTGGCTTTCTAGGTGCGGCTCGGCTCGGCGTAACAGTGAACAACCCGTCCTGTCGTCAGTGAGTGGTCCGACCCACTCCTGTTGCCCGTATTTTTTTGGTATCGTCACCTTTCGGCTATTGCTATTTGCATCTTTTGGAAAGTGATGAAAACTTATATCCGCAGCCCTCTTATATATTGACTTACAGCCGTAAACTGAGCAATATACTTTGCTTTTACTCATTTTGCACTCTATCAACGATTAAAACTTATTACTTATGTATAAAGACACGATCTGCTTACCAATACAAGAAACCATATACAGTCACCAGGTGACAAATGTACCCTACTTGGTAAGTTGACCTCGTAGTTCCGCCCTTTAAAACAACAATAACTAACTAACTAACTAACTTGGTAAGTTTCTCATTTTTACCGCTATATGTCATATCGGATAGCTGGAGTTGCCAATAAATTTACTAAACGAAATAGAAGGGTTTTCTTACACAACTAATTCTTTTTATATACTTGGCACAACATTGCATTTTAACGGTCAAGTGGCCCGCTAATTGTTGTGCGGAGTATATATTGGCTTATAAAAAATACATTTTTTTGTTTGTCATATATATACGGATAGGAATTCGGGGCTTTTTTCGCACCAAAAAATTTTGCCGACGTCCAAACTGCGAGCTTGGTTGGCAATTTAAGCTGTGACTTTCGTTCTTTGTCGGTACCAACTCGTACCTAGATACTTTTCTCGAAGCTCGATGTAAAAGTAGCAAAACACGCCGTTGCAATTTGTACGAATATTTTTGGTGCGCTAAACGCATCAAATTTCTATCCATGTAGGTTGCAAAAAATATTGGTCTGGTTTTGTACGTTTGGTTATTTTGTGATTGCGTTTTTAGTGATAGCATTTTTCTTAACAATTTCGATTCTCAGACCCCCTCCAAAGCCAAACTCTAGATCCGCGCCTGGCCTTAAGTTAGGAGCCATCCTGGCATTTGTCTGGAGTAGAGTTTGGAAACCACAGAAAACCACTTTCAGGATGACTGAGGTAAGAATCGAACCCACCTCTTCTCAGTTTGCCTCACGAGGCAGAGTGTACCCCGTTCCACCCCTCAGACCAGAGTTAAATTTCTTGGCAGAGCCGGAAATCGAATCCGGACGTCCGGAGCGACAGCCAGGAATGCTAGCCGCTACACCACGTGTTGGTTGAATGAAAATAGTAACAATGTGCTGTGTACATGTAGTATAACATGCTCTCTGATATTTCTTTCATTCGAAGTTGATTGGGATGTCTTTAAAGAAGTACGTTTTTGTGTAGCAATGACGTGCATTTGAAAATACTGTAGGATACAGCCACAGTGGCTCTATTAGCCAACTTACTAGCGCTTAGAGACGGCCCAGCGGGGCTAACGAAGCGACCCGAATACTCACGACCGCGATCGATCATCCATGCGCCTTCACGATCTTTCGACACTCACCGAGACAAACCAGCGCAGCGGGGCAAACCGAACGTACCCGAAACTTCACAACCTAGACCGATCATTAGGGCTAGGATTTTTATATAAATACATATCCCTTTCCTTTGATTATACATAACTAAAAATGATAAATGTCCATGAATTAGAACCTTATCTATCATCTAATTACATGTTATTGTTACATATTTTACATATTTGATCATAATGCCATTTGTTTTAGATATTTTTACTTTAAAATAATATTCTTTGTCTTTATTTTACATATTTGATCAAAATGACATTTTTAAACATAACTTTACTTGATTTATTTAAAATTACATATTCTGTCTCTTACTGCTAAAGAAAAAATATATTTTTATAGTACGTGGAAGAGGTTGGCTGATCGGTTATACTGTATTTGTGAGCATTCGGGTCACTTCGTTAGCCACCGGGTGAGTTAGCCGTGGTGGTTACGGCATGACTGATGGCAGTCGCTCACATCCGGGAGGCGAGGAGGTTCGAATCCCCCCGCCGGCAACCTTGAAGATGGTCTTCTGTGGTTTCCCATCTTCCTTCCAGGCAAATGCCGGGGTTGGTCCCTAACTATAGGCCACAGCCGCTACCTTCCAACTCCTCGTCCTTACATTCCAACTTCCCCCCTTCCCTCCCCAACGGTACTTGTAGCTCACCCATTGGGTGTCCGTCTCGAAGCAGCTACAAAACTGGCGAGCCGAACATGTCCTCGGACACTCCCGGCACTAAAAGCCATACGCTAAAAAAAAAAAAAAAACTTCGTTAGCCCCGCTGGTAGCGTGATGCACATGTTGCTTCAGTAGGGCAGGGTAAGTCTGAGCACGTGATGGGTTATGCAACCACAACAAGACAAGTTTTGCTTGTGGTTCTCCTTCGACATCGGGAGAGGCCGCGTGTCACTGTGTTCGTCATTGAATGCAATCAGGATTCAGTTACGATAGTTCCTGATGAGGGAACCGTCTATAAATATTTCATGTTGCGATCATTTTATCGTGACATGGTTCAGTGTGTACAGGTGTGTAGACTCCGGAATGTGGGATTTGAACTTTATACTTTTCATTCCCTGGCTCGGGGATACCGGTACAATATCTTCATCATCACGACGCGCAATCTGCCACTCCCGGGAGAGGGGGCGACACTCCATTATTCATCGTGACACCATTTACATTCGATCAGTCTGCCTCGTTGCGTAGTGGCAATCATTTTTGACTGTCACCGTGGGCGCCCGGATTCGATTCCCGGCTCTGTCAAGGAATTTAACTCTAGTCTGAGGGCTGGAACGGGGTACACTGAGCTTAGTGAGGTAAAACTCAGAAGAGCCGGGTTCGTCTCCTACCTCAGCCATCCTGAAAGTGGTTTTCCGTGGTTTCCCTCTTGTACTCCAGGCAAATGCCAGGATAGTACATAACTTAAGGCCACGGCCGCTTCCTACCCAAATCCTAACGTAATTACAAATACTCACACTAGTACAGACGCCACAGTGACACAGGATATCAGACAAATTCTACTCACACCCACGCACACGGGGGCTACATGACCACGATGTCGCAAAGACCCTAAAAGAATCTACATCTACACATTCGATCAACGCATTATTTTGTATTCGTCAGGCCCTTTTGATTAGTTGTTTGTAGCCTACTTACTGTACATTTTCACTATAGACTTCAGTACGAAGAGTCGGGGGATGGGTTTCTACTAGTACAGTCGTGACGGCTAATGCATCCCCAGTCGGCGTCCTCATCCCCAAAGTCCTACCACCGCCGTCTCGCCCAAGTGATTACGAAGGTTTCGTGTCGGTCTCCTGTCTCTCGACACCAGATGTCTTGACCGTTCGCTCGTGGTTTAAAGGTACTGTGGCTACAGCCAATAGCATTGCCACTTCTTCTATCGACTATTTAGACATGTTAGCGACATTGCTGTAAACATGTAATTGCTGTTGGCTTGGAGAGTAGAAACCATGGAGGAAAGAATCAAGATGAGTTGCCCAGAGCTCGTTTAAGTGAAGCCAAGCTCCAAGCCTTAAGTGGGCGTATCCTGGTGTACCATGGTTTTGTTTATAACCCTTGTAAACTCTCAGGCTGACAATAATTGGTGTAGTGGTGGGCATCGACAAACTTCTGTTATTTTATTTCATGTTATTTTTGAAAACATTTACTAGGCATTCAGCTATTCTTCAAAAGTAAATGTACGGATCGTTATAAAATGTTTTTTAATGAATGGCATCTCTCTGCGCTCAGGCTTATGTGTTGGTTAACATCTAGGGGCTAATTTCTTCTTCCCACCGATCATCTGGAATATTTTAACCATTCTAGAATATGTCGGTCAATAATTATTACGGTACGTAATTAAGCAGTACGAGGCTGAGCGTATCGTACGGTACCGGAAAATGTAGGCTATTTCGTATTTTTGTGCAAAAATGCACGTCTTTCCCAAGTGATTAATTTTAAGGTACCGTATTCTTGAATTTTCAAATGTGTACTAACGATGAATGAAAATGTATTATGAAGTCGATTGTTCTCGAAATTAGGCCTAAAATCTGGAGAATGCCCAAACAGCAACAAAAAGTAGAAACTAACAATTTGATGTAGGCTTACAGTAATTGTAAATGATCAGTTCACTATCGTTATGATATTTTGAAGTTCCCAAGATGTTCCTCATTAGATAAAACTCGCACCTTCCGACGCCTGTATTCTATTTCATCAGTGTTCAGCGTAGTATTACGTCTTTTTTACGGAGCTAACCTTGAGTATGTGCTTGCATATATATATATATATATATATATATATATATATATATATATATATATATATATATATATACTCTCGTATTGGCTTTTGACGCGATAACACAGCTTATTGTGCCAAGTAACGAGATATACGGAGTGTATTTTGCCATTGCAAGAAAAAATATTGAGTTGTCATTGCAGGTTTATGCCAATAACATCCAAGACAAGTTTACGGCTTTAAGCATAGGAACAACCATTTTCTTGCAGCTCAAATGGGGCGTAGCGTTTGACTTCAACAGCTTGCACTAGCCAGCGCTGCGAAGGTAACTCCCTCCGATTCTTTCCTCCATGGTAGACATTCAAGAGCCAACTCCCGTTTAAAGCCCTCTACTCTCATAAAACTGCTCCCTCCCCTGGTAGGTAGCCATCCACAGCTCCCTAGTTCCTATCCTACATCATATTTCCCTTGTCATAGACTCTTCAGCCAGTGTCACATTTGGTCTACTTTATCCTAATGCGTAAGGTTATATGATACACATTGATAATGGACAACACTACCGCTGACTGAGTTCAATATATCTATCAGGGAATTGGGCATAGGTGATCAGACAGACCACTGATCTGCAGTGAATTATATCGTTAGGCCTAAAATGCAGAAGGTGAGTCTGTCTGCAGATGTATTAAGATTGAAAAACTCCAGGCCGAGCAGATTAGGCACAAATACAATGAAATGCTTGGTAAAATGTTGAAAGTAAACCCCAGTTCGCATGAGTGTAGTGGATACTTGTAAATAGCCCACCCACTCTACAATATTAATCGACTGTGCACACGTGCAAGGAATTGGACTGTGGGATTAGGCTATATTTAATGAATTAACATTTACATAGGCCTACGCATTACCTGTATGTTATGGCAGTTAAATTCACTAGACATCAGGATTCTAGGCACGGAGAAATTAAAACTAGGGACTAAAGTGAAAAAACATTCTTGAGATGTCTTTTTATTTTGCTTTTCTTTTTACTAAATGAACATCGCCATTCATGATATTGCTTTATATAGACTAGCAGTACAGATATTACTAAAATGTGTACCGTTAGAATTTACCTTTTGTCTGTTATTATCTGGTTAAATGTTGAAAATGACCCTTACTTTCTAGGCTAAGTTTCATTTCTAATTTTTTTTTTTCAGTCTATATCCACTTCTTTGGGAGTTACATGTCCTGCCTTCACCTAAACCTTCACCACACATCCCTTCATGGCAAATCCAGGATGTGTATTTTTTTCCTTTTCTTTCTTTCTTTTTTTCTTTCACACCTGAGTCACGTTCTGCTCGTTACAACTTGCAGCTTAAGGATTTGCTTTGAACAGCTTTTGCTCTATTCGTGCGAAAATACGATTATTAACATAATGTCGCAACATTTGTGGCTTGGAAAAAACAATGCTTTAGTGCACGAGCAATATAGTAAACACAGCTGCAGGCAATTTCTGTCAGAAAATGAGTTCCAATTGTCCTTGCTGCAAAAGAAAATATCTATGAATATCGTATTAAACCGGCTGAGAAGAGGTGCGTTTAATTAACATTTCATCCATCCTAGCAGTGGTTTTCCGTGGTTTCCCCACTTCAACTCCAGGCAAATGCAAGGATGGTACGTAAATTAAGGCCACGGCCGCCTCATTCCCCAATCCTAGTCTAAATTATAAATACTCTAACGCAGCCATCGCATTAACAAAGGTTAGTAGACAAAATTCCACACACACCCAAGTACTCGGGGCTTCTTTACCTCAATGTCGCAAAGTCCCTAAATGAATCAACAACAATAACTTAAATGACTTAAAACGTGTTACATTTCCTACTGCATAAAATAGATTGACAACAATTATTTCAGTCTTGATGTATTCTCATTAGACCTCTGGTTTTAAGTCAAATTTGCCTGATTCAAATGGATGTTTGCTATTATTTAAGGTACAGGCAGTCACATACTTGTAAATCTCTCTTTATACTCTCAAAGACTTCGCGTTTAGAATTTATTTTGTATACACAGTAACTCTGAACTGCATAAGCATACTTTCTGTCTATGAAAATGTCAAAAGATGCGCTGTCTTCTTAGGACATTATAGACACTGTAAAATAGAGCTGGTAATAATCGATTTTTAATTAATCGATTACTTATAGATTAGATAAGCCTCCGTGGCTTAGGCGGCAGCACGCCGGCCTCTCACCGCTGGGTCCGTGGTTCAAATCCCGGTCACTCCATGTGAGATCTGTGCTGGACAAAACGGAGGCAGACAGGTTTTTCTCCGGGTACTCCGGTTTTCCCTGTCAAAATTTCATTCCAGCAACACTCTCCACTATCATTTCATTTCATCTGTCATTCATTTAATCATTGCCCCAGAGGAGTGCGTCAGGCCTCGGCAGCCGGCACAGTTCATATCCTCGCCGCTAGATGGGGGCTTCAATCATTCCATTCCTGACCCGGTCGGAGACTGGAAGCAGGCTGTGGATTTTTTCACTTATAGATTAATCGATTAATTTGAAATTAATCGGAAACGATTAATCGAACATTGTTAAAATCGATTAATAGATTAACCTAATAATCGATTAACAGATTAACAGAATAATAGATTAATCGATTAACCGAATAATAGATTAACCGAAAATCGATTAATTGATAAGTAGACACGAGATAAGAAAATACGTTTTGAAAATGGTTTAAATGAGAAGTCATCGCTGAAGTTGAGTTAGGCTTATTTACGGAATGTTGTATAGAAATCTATAAAAGTTAAATTTTGCGTAAAGATACGTGTCCTTCCTTGTTTATGTTAACAATAACCAAATAACAGTCAGTGACCGTGGAAGGCAGGGGCGGATTTACGTATAAGCTGTATAGGCGGCAGATTTTAGGGGGCGGCAAATTTTGACTGAATGTTTTTTAATTAAAAAGAAAAATATATTTTATTTAAAAAATACAAATTTAAAATCTGAATATGTTCATGCATCTACATGAGTAATGAGCGCCCCTTAGAGACAATCCAATACCACCCATGTGACATATTATAAGATTGAGAAATAGTGGGTCTTCTGTTTCCGTCTCTGTGTACTGCGCGTTGGTGGTCGAAGCCTCGTTTAGATGGAGACTAGTCTGATTATCTTGGGGGGCTCTCTGGTTGCTTTGCGTGGCTGGTACCTCTACCATGTTTTGTGTGGCTGGTGACTTTATCGTGTTAGCTTTGCTAATTTCTTTTGTTGCGTCTGCATGGAGGGCTCCTGTTTTCTATGGTCGTCCGGCTTATTGTGGCTGCTGTTTTTGGTTCTTGCCGGGGGGAGAGAGGTTTTCCCCATCTCCCTGGCTACCGGTACCGCATCTTGTACTCTTTCTATGAGGGTGGATTCCATGTTCTGTTTCATTTGCTCTATGGATGATTGCATGGATTCTATAGAGCTCAATAGGCTGCTTTCCACAGCATTGGTTTGCATTCTTTGCACATCGACGTGAGTCTGCAGTTAGCCCTCGTAAGCGTGTCTATAGTGCCGCCATCGTTACTTCCGACTTGACAGTTCACCGGCTGGCGATACGGTGCTGCCAGTCCACTAACGCGAATCAGCTGACGTACATGATTATAGCCGTAAAGTTAACAAAACTCGCGTAATGTGAACAGACATGTTTACACACAACATCATACTCGTGAATAAGTGTATAGTAGTAGAAATTACACACATACTGCGGTTAATAGAATATTTCTGATAATGAAGCAGAAAAAAAAGTAACAAATAAATTACTCACCATTACCTCCTCACGTCCGGGGTCGATGAAAATCCGACTTAGAGAAAATGTATTATAAAACCTATAAAGGGAACACACCACTCATTTCGGAGTCATGTCGTCACGTAAAGAAATGCTGTGGCTCGTCAGCCACTCAATGAGCACATTCTTTCTTGCTGCCATTGTTGGAGCTTTGTCGTGAATGACACTATGATACGGGGCATTGTCCATAACAATATTTTGCTCTTCTCAGGCAAGTTGTTCAGCAATATTTCTTCAAACCATTTCCTCTCTTGGCGCTTGTCTTCCTCGTGCTAGACCCTGGCGTGACACTATCACACACACGCTCGACAGAAATAACACAAACACTCACTGACCTAAAGCTAACCTACAACTACACGTAATTTTACTACACTATGTCAAACGACAAACAAATACTAAGCTATTAAATAACAACAGACTAGAATAATATCAAAAAGAAAAATATACGAGAAATACGAGAATACACAAAGACCGCCAATGAAACTAACCGAGCACAATGCAAACAGCTGACGACAACAACATGTGTGACCGCAAGATTTTAGCTGGCAACATCGTCAGCGAAACTCGATTTATCTCGATATATCAATTTGAATGGCTGCCTGTAATTGGCTGGTTAGAGTGTAGCTGTGACGTAGCACTGAAACTTCAAGTCGGAAGTAAGGATGGCTCTAGTATAGTTCGCCTTGCGTCAGACCCGCACATTTCTTATGTTCCCTTCTTTCGCATGCCTCCCATGTAGCTGAGTCCCCATCTTCTTCTGTTATGCGTTTGCATTTTATGCAGAGCTCTGTAGGGTCCTTTCCTGCATTCTCGGTGACAGAGGAGGGGCAGAATTTTTGATGAAACAGGTGATTGGTCTCGGTCCAGTGTGGATTTACTTCGTGTGAGGCTTAGAAAAGCCTTGTTACGTTTGTAACAGAAGACTGGGTTCGGTCCGGTACGGTTATGTTTCATACAGAGCTAGACTGCTATGTATGCATCTTTTGTGCGATGGCGTTCACAGAAATTGTTTTCCGGTATGGTTATGTTTCATACGAAGCTGGACTGCTATGTGTGCGTCTTGTGTGCGAGGGCATCTATCTAACCTCACCAAATTCTTTGTGTAGACTGGTCTTTGTTTCCTGCTTATAAACTATTATTCACCTTCTTTGTTGCGAGTCTCGTGACGTCTTTCTGATGTTGATCTCTTTTGTCAATTTATCTAATAGATTGCACATCATTGAACTACAGTTAACTGTCTATAATTCGAATTATAAGAGAGCTAAAATTTGGTGCGTCACAACACATTCATTTTTCGTATAAAAATTGAAAATGGATGGGCGTAAAAGATTAAGTGGTGCTCAATGTAGAAAGCAAGCAACTGAAAAGGCGCAAAAACAAGAAAAAGTCTTGGCTATAACGCCAAAAATTGATATTTCTCTTAACCTTCGACAAGTAAGTTGCTCAAAATAATAATTGAATAATGAAAGAAATCAGCTTTCCAAATGCAAGGAACTGACGTTTTTATGTGCATAAGAATAAGAAACAACAATCCTCTCGCAGAGTACACACCATGCACTGCACATTCGTAGAATTTGGTTGGTGCACATGCTGCAGAAAGTTGTACATAAGCGAGTAAGTTTTTTTGAATTGGTCCAGGAGTTGTATAATTTCTTTTCAGATTAGACAGAAAGATGGTCTGTTTTGCAGCATTTTGCTGATTCATAATCAAACTAAAATCATTGTCTACAACTCGTTGTTCTGCACGTGCTGATGCGGTTTCTGTTCTGGTTGAATTTTGGAACGAAATAATAAATGCTTTATCAGCTTTTGAAGAAAAATCCAACGAAAAAGCAATAGTTCGGAATAAAACTACAAGCCTTCGGAATAATATGGAACGACTAGAATGTGCATTTTTGCTAAGTACTTGGTCTGTTTTACTTGAACGATCCGATGCTACAAGTCAGAAATTGCAAGCCATGGATACCAGCATTTCAGATCTTTTGGATTTGTACAAATCGTTGGTTGGTTTTGTAGAAGATGCTCGGAAAAATATTGAACTTAATGAAGAAATAGCACGGAAAATTTCTACCACCCAGGTGTTTGAAAAAGACGTTCGTAGGAAGAAACGAAGAAAATTAATGTCTGATGTATTGTATGAAGATGATGTTGAGCTAGGTGGAAGAGAGAATTTCAGAGTAAATACTTTAAATATAATTTTGGATATACTGTATACAGATTTGAAGGACAAATGCGCCGATTATGGAATAATTTTTCAAAAATATACCGCACTTATCGAATTTGGTACGTTGAATGAACCTGAATCAAGGAAACATGCGGCAACATTACACGAATATTTTCCAAATGATATAGAACAAATATTTATAAACGAGTTGTGCCACTTTCAAAAATATTGCCAAGTAAAAGAAAATTTAAAATAACCGCCTTTAGAAATATTAAAATTTATTCGACAGTATGATCTACAAGGAGTATTTCAAAATGTTGAAATAGCCTACCGCTTGTTGAACTGCACAGCAGTTACCAACTGTTTTCATGTTTAAAGCGCATAAAAGACTATTTGAGCTCAACCACAAGCCAGAATCGTTTGGTTTGTCAAATGATTTTGACAATTGAAGCAGAATTAATGTCAGATATGGAATTTCACGATATTATCAAAACTTTTGCTGAAAGAAAAGAACGGAGAAAGATTTTTGTTAGCACACCTAGATCTTAAGTTATACCTACATATAAAATGTAATTATACGTGTAAAAAAATAATCTAGAATTTTAATAGGTTGCCTTACTAACTACCACTCAATTTACACACAAACCTAAAAAATAGGGGGGGGGGAGGGGGGCGGCAATTTTAATTTTGCCTAGGGGCGCCAAAAAGTTTAATCCGCCCCTGGTGGAAGGACAAACATCAATCAAATTGGGAAGAGTTTCAGGAAAAGAAAACGAGTAGTTTTCAGCAAAGCTTTTTGTTGGGAAGGCTGTTTACAATTTAGGACAGGAACATTTTTGTTTTACTCGGGTTTAGCCTAATTTTCACAAAGACCTGTAGGTTGTAACTCTTCAGGCGGTCAACTTAAATTTGCCCAAAGACTGGGCGGAATCCAATGTATATAATAGATGAATTATAAGTAAATAACACTCCTGGGAACATTACATGTATTAGTTATGATCACTATTACAATCACTATCACTATTACGTCGCCACACTCGAATGCTCCGATTGGGTAAGAGATTACATGAGCCCTTCATCCAGGAAAGCCACCAACAGCAAGGAGGTTCAGTCATGTTTTAGGGTGGACGTACGCCTTTAATTTCTATCCACGGTAACATGACTGGTCTGGTGTATAGAGACAACATCCTTGAACCTGTCGTTACAGGATTTGCTGCCACAATGGGTGAGGGCTTTACACTAGTGGACGATAATGCTCGTGCCCATCGAGCTAGGGTGGTCAATCAGTTCCTTCAGATGCATGTCATACAGAGAATGGAGTGGCCTGCCTATTCTGCGGGCATGAACTGTATTGAACATGCATGGAAAGAGCCCAAGAGGGCAATTTCTCACCGTCCCAATCCTCCAACAAACAAAGAGCAACTGATTGAAGCTGCTGTCCAAGAGTGGGGTAATCTGCCCAAACTACGTTGGATTCGTTGGTGCTCAGTATGCCTCGTCGTCTGCAAGCATGGATTAGAGTTCGTGGTGGCCATACATGGTATTGATATGTCCCAATATGAAAAGGATGTTTGTGTGCTAAGTCCCACATTATCACTTTTGTTATTCGTTGTGTGTTTCTGTCTCTTTTGCAAAGCAGATTGTGTGTGATTTTTCTTTGTATGTACCCTATATTGTGTATAATATGATAACATACACATAGCAAAATAAACAAGTTACTAAATCACAATATGCGAAACCTTCTTTGAGCACTGTATAAGTTTACTTTGTTTAATAAGGGTTTGTGAATTACTTATGAGTATTATGATCGTGTATACAAATAAGAATAACACAATATATAAAATAAAATAAAATTAGAGCATGCACTTGAATTCTATTATGCATAAGGTTACATATCTCAGCGGAGCCTTGGTCGTACAGTTGTTACGCTTTTGCCTGCCTACTCCTGCCGGGGTCATTGTGATCAACTAATACGTGTAATTTTCAAGGAGTTTATTTACTTATTACTCATATTATATATACATTGCACCCCGCACAGTCATTGGACAAATTCATGTTGACCGACTGAAGAGTTACAACTGACAGTTTGTGTAGGCAACACTGAAAGAATGGCTTCAACAGCTCACAAACAAGATGCATTATTTAAAAGTAAATGTGACAATATATTTCAATTGACGGTCTGTTTTGGTGCAAAAATACTAGCAAGTACGCATTTTCTGGGGCGAGGCAGCTCCGCTTTGCAGTCACAATGTTTCCAGCAATTGAAAATACTCTTTCAGCGCTGTAGGTGGTCGCGGGGAATATCAAGTATTTTGTCGCAAGTTTAGAGGGCCTTGGATATATTGTTTACTAGCAGTAGTACCCGGCTTCGCCCGTTGGAATGATGATAATGTTTTAAGGTCTCCTTAGAAATATAATGGACTTAAAATCTAAGTCATTTGCCCCCAAAGACAATGAGGGAGTAATATCTAGGTCATTTGCCCTTTTGATAAGGATGATAATAAAAACTACTGTTGAATTGACACGTCAAACTTACAAACTACCGTAATTGAAATACATATTTCAAAATTCACAGGCGAGGAAGACTTATTGTGTGTGGTGATTACTGGTGTAATGGGCGTAACATCTACTGTAGGTCATTTGCTCTTATGATGAGGATGATAAGGGAAACTACTACCGGTATTGAATTGACACTTCAACGTATAATGTACACAATATACTGTAATAAAAATAACTATATGGCGGCTTCGGTGGCGTATTTGGTAGCATGCTGAGCTTCTATGCCCAAGATAGCGGGTTCAAACCCGGCCGAAACCGTCGGATATTTTAAGAGCGTTAAAAATCCGTCAGTATGCCTTTCTTCGGAGGGGAAGTAAAGCCGGCGGTCCCATGTCAGATTTATGGCATGTTAAAGAACCTTCCACTAATTACACCCGTGTGAAGTTAAATTGGATAGGTAAACAACGCTCATAGATGTCTACGTCCGTTGCCAAGAGCCGACTGCAGTGGCGTCTAGTAGCTAAGTTCCGAACTTGGCCTAGTTGTCGTTGACGGTGGCGCTTGGCGGCAAAAGTACGAACTATTTGAAGAATTCTAAGTTGCAGTTTGTACTTAAATTAAAAAACAGATAACACACACTAATACAGTCATCACAATTAACACCGGTTATCAGACAGATTCTACACACACCCAAAGTACACGGGGCTACATGACCGCGTTGTCGCAGCCCCTAAACTTAAGAACCAACCAAAAATAAATATTTTAAAAATCACAGTCGAGAAAGACTTTATGCGGCGGTGATTATTGGTATGATGCGCGTAACATCTAGGTCATTTGCACTTATGATGATAATAATAAGGTAATGAAAAAATGACTACTAAACGAACATGGTGTTATTTTAAAACTGATATAGGTAATTCAGGTGTCTAGCTTCGATGTCTTCCAAAGTCTCAACCTTATTTTCTGGCTTAGGCCTGTACTGGATGCGTCTAGTGAAAGAGCGTACTGCTCGGCAAAGACAAAGAATATAGGTCCAAGCTGCACGAACCTGAGATGATTGCAGATGATGACGAAATATGATGACACACGTTCGGGGTTCCCCGTCCTATACAGATTGACCGGGAATCACTCACTGTTTCGCAACGGCCCTGTGCTGGCATCAGCATAGACAGCAGGAGATAACACGGCGGGCTCTGGAAAGTATTCTCAAGTCACCTCGCGATGAATCAGCAAGCTATTCTCACAACTGACCCCCCCCCCAGGGTCTCACAACTTGTGGGACGTGGGTTGGCGACCACGGAACCCCAGCTGAGTCTGGCATCGCTTCTACTTCCTGGTGCCGGGCTCATTTCAGTTCTCTTTCCTGTCGGCCTCCCTTGGTCAACTCTTGTTCTCTTCCGACCCAGACTGTATTAGGGTATCCGAGGGCTAGGGAGTATTTCAATTTCCCGCCTTTATTGGCTTTGTCTCATCTTTCCTGATACCCTCATTCTTCGAGGGGTCTGCCTTCTTTACCTTTTCATAATATCTCCTGTCTTCTGCTCAAGGCCCTCAAAGAGGCAGGGTGTGTGTAGACCCACCACTTCTGGTACACCCTCAAGGGCTCATGACTGGTGAGTTAGGAAGCTGGCAAACCCGAGGAATTCCTGAGCTACATGCAGGGAATGGAGTGGTATGTCAGAAATTTCAAGTGGACAGTGTTACGCATCGGGTTCCAAAGGGTAAGTATACACACTTTGTTTTCGATCGGTGAACGATGTAGATTTGTACCAAAGGGCCTTAATACGGGAAATGGAGTGGTCTGTCCGAAATTTCGAGTGGACAGTGTTACTCGTCGAGTTCCAAACGGTAATTATGTAAAATCTGGTTGAGATCGGTGAAACGGTGTAGTTTTGTGCCAAGGGCCAAAATGCAGGGAATGGAGTGGCCTGTCCAAATTTTAAAGTGGACGGTGTTACTCATTGGGTTCCAAAGGGTAAGTATACACATTTTGTTTTCGATCGGTGAACGATGTAGATTTGTGCCAAAGGGCCTAAATGCGTGGAATGGAGTGGTCTGTCCGAAATTTCGAGTGGGCAGTGTTACTCGTCGAGTTCCAAAGGGTAATTATGTAAAATCTGGTTGAGATCGGTGAAACGGTGTAGTTTTCTGCCAAAGGGCCAAAAAGCAGGGAATAGTGTGGTCTGTCCGAAATTTAAAGTGAACAGTGTTACTTGTCGGGTTCTACGGGTAAGTATATAAAATTGGGTTCAGATCGGTGAAACGGTGTAGATTTGTGCCAAACAGCCTAAATGCAAGGGGTGGAGTGGCCTCGCCGCAATTTCAAGCAGACAGTGTTAGTCGCAGTGTTCCAAAGGGTAAATATACAAATTTTGGTTCAGATCGGTGAACCGGTGTAGATTTGTGCAAAAAGGGCCTAAATGCAGGGAATGGCGTGGTCTGTCCGAAATTTCAAGCAGACAGTGTTACTCGCAGTGTTCCGTAGGGTAAATATACAAATTTTGGTTGAGATCGGTGAAACTGTGTAGATTTGGGCCAAAGGGCCTAAATGCAGGGAATGGAGTGGTCTGTCCGCAATTTCAAGCAGACAGTGTTACTCGCATGGCACCAAAGGGTAAGAATACGAATTTCGGTTCTGATCGGTGAAACGGTGTAGATTTGGACCAAAGGGCCTAAATGCAGGGAATGGGGTGGTCTGTCCGAAATTTTAAGTGGTCAGTGTTACTCGCAGGGTTCGAAAGGGTAAATATACAAATTTTGGTTGAGATCGGTGAAACGGAGTGGATTTGGACCAAAGGGCCTAAATGCAGGGAATGGGGTGGTCTGTCCGAAAATTTCAAGTGGACAGTGTTACTCGCAGGGTTCCAAAGGTTAAATATACAACTTTTGGTTCAGATCGGTGAAACGGTGTAGATTTGTGCAAAAGGTCCTAAATGCAGGGCATGGGGTGGTCTGTCCGAAATTTAATGTTGACAGGGTTACCCGCAGGGTTCCAAAGGGTAAGTATACAAATTTTGGTTCAGATCGGTGAAACGGTGTGGATTTGTATACATAACAGACAGACAGACAGACAGACAGACAGACAAACATTGAGCTTTATATATATAGATTCATTTTCTACCTGTGAAAAAGGGTGAGTATGCAAGTCAGGCGGTGAATTCCCAAGATAGAAGTCCAGCTCGTCTTTTGCAATGATTGCTATATTTACGCTACATCTACAAGATTCCCTATTTTTACCGCGCTTTTTATAACTGCCCTACCATGAGAACATTGAGTTTTTATCGAACATACCTAGGTGTTGACTTGAGACATACCTTCGTTCGTAAGAGTCACATTTGTATCTTTGGAGTCGAAATTTAATGTTTTTCGGACGGTCAATATCCAATTGTCTAATGGGTGATTCCCTAATCCTGAAAAAGGCTTTTTATATGAGATTAATAAATACAATTGGATGACCAGTTTTGATCGTCAAGCGATCATCAGATCTGAAACACTTCGGCTATTAATCTGTGTCTACAAGTATGGGTTATGATATTTACAATACATACACTTATTTAGTTGCAGTAGTAATTAATCTAGCATAAATAGTAAAGATATGTTATTAGCCTACTTTTAACATTTTGCAAAAATGAGGACAAATTAGGCTTATGAGATCGATTCAGGCAAATGTCTGTCTGTCTGGCTGTGTGTGTATGTGTCCTCCCCTATCACCTACTAAACGGCCGCAGCAATCGAAACCAAATTTGGTACGAGTAAAGATCAATACCTGAATATCTCAAGCCCATATCTGAAAATGATGTCAGTTCTACCAACTGCTGAAAACACGTAATTGAAATTTGAGCTCCATGTTGGATATCTTGGAAGGTATTCATGGGAGCTATTCAAAAATTGGCACACATATAGATAATAAAATTTCAGTTTTTTTTTCAGGAGGCCATACACAGCAGTGTTGCCAAAATGATTCTAAGCCTGACGATAGGCCCAGTGTTTAAATGCATATAACTTCTACACTATCAATTGGATATCAACCAAATTTCGTATGTACTATGTGTACATAAACACACATGACTGAGCGTATTCTTAAGAGCCGCCAGGGCTGCCAACTGTTAATAAATACTCTCCCTATTTTCTTATCCAAATACCAATATATCAGAAAATATGCAAGCCGCCAGCTTTAAACTATGCACACGTATAGTGCATGCCATTCTAGATTAATTTGGAGTAACTAATATACGTCAGTGCTACCAACATGATTCTAAGCCTGCTGATAGGACCAATTTTTAAATACATGTAACTTCTATACTATCAATTGGATATCAACCAAATTTCGTATGTGCTATGTGTACCATAACAGATATGACTATGGGTATTCTTAAGAGCAACCAGGGCTACCAACTGTTAATAAATGCTGTCTCTATTTTTTTACCCTAATATCAATATATCAGAAAGTATCCAAGCCAACAGCTCTAAACTTTGCACACGTATAGTACCTGACATTCTAGATTAATTTGAAGTCACTAATCTACGTCAGTGCTGCAAACATGATTCTAAGCCTGCTGATAGGTCCAATTTTAAAATACATATAACTTCTATACTAACAGATGGATTTCATCCAAAATTGGCACAACAAGAGATCATGATATCTCAGATTATTTCTGACCTACATATGCATCACATTGTTGCCAACATGATTTTACGCGCGCTGATAGATCCAATGTCTAACTGCATGTAATGTCCATGCTATCCATTGGACTTCAACCAAATTTTGTATGTGCATTCTGTACCTTAAGAGATGGAACTATAAATATATTCAGTCACCAGGCCGTAGTGCTCTATTGGGCTACATTAATTAGAAATTTCGATATTACCAACTTAATTTCGCCATTATTCTAGATAGGTCCATATAGTTTAATCATTGGCATGAATCTTAAATTTTAAGAAAAGTAGGCTCTTTAGTTCGTCACGGAACTTCTTGTTTTTTGTTGAGATACTGATAGTGGTGATTGATCTTCAAGTTTGCTTGCTTAGTGCCATTATGTGATAGTTATTAAATGGTCAGGTTATTGTTTCAGCAAAAACGTCCACACGCTGTGCACAAAAACGGACCACACATCGCTCAAACTGCTAAGTGCACCATTTAATAACTATCAGTACGGTATCCCATCAAAGAGCACATATCTTGACTAGTTTGCTAGTTTAATTGCTACTGCAAATAAATAAGTGTACATATTGTAATTATCATTCCATACTTCTCCACATACAGTAGATATAATAGCATACGTGTAAATGATCTGATGATGATCACTTGACGATTGAAACTAGTCATCTAAGTGTATTTATTAACATCATGTAGTATTTTTTCAGGATTCGCGAACAAATTTCAATTTCCAAGGCAAGTCTGAAAAAGGGCTTCCAACACGGTAATCCTTGGAGTGAAGTTAAATGAAACCTCAAAACGGGCGTTGAGCAGTGGCTAGCATTCTTGGCTGTCACCACAGAGGTCTGGGTTTGATTCCCGGCTCTTCCAAGAAATTTAATTCTGGTGTGGGGGCTGGAACGTGGTACACTCAGCCTCGTGAGGCAAAACTGATAAGAGGCGGGTTTGTTTCATACCTCAGTCATCCTGGAAGTAATTTTCCATGGTTTCTCATTTCTACTCCAGGTAAATGCCGGGATGGTACCTAATTTAAGGCCACGGTCGGTTCCTACCCGAATTCTACCTGAATTACAAATACACACACTGGTACAGACATCACAGTGACACATGTTATCAGACAAGTCTTAAACACACCCCAGTACACGGGGATACGTGACCACAATGTTGCATGACCTCTAGAAGAATCAAAAACATCATCTATCATGGGACTGCCCCGGCTAACCATGTCGAGTGATTGCATTAAGAATCCAAGTTGTGTCATAGTTTGTTGATTCTGTGAGAACGCAGTTAAAAGTGCGAAATACATTGATTAATCGACAAAACAAGTAAAAACAGATTAATCGATTAATCGATTATTCGAATAACCGATTAATCGATTAATCAATTTTTCTGAAAACCGATTAATCTATTAATCCATTAATCGTTTTTGTGATAATTAATCGATTATTCGGTTTCGATTAATCGAAATCTTAAATTAATCGATTAAAAGTAACAGCCCCTACTGTAAAATTTCTCTCAATTGTCCTGATTTTCTATAAATCGTAAATATTTAGTATGCGCCCAGGAGCTAAATGAGCATTTTTACCTCACGATGCTGAGTGTAATCTGTTCCAGCCCTCAGACCAGAATTACATTTCTTTGCAGAGCCGAGAATCGAACTCGGACCAGAGGTGTGGCAGCCAATAACGCTAGCCGCTGCGCCATGAGGTGGTCCATTAAGTCACTTGAGGGTGTTGCTGGGGTAGTATACTCACCCGGAGACCCCGGCTTTGACTCCCAGCTCTTTCAGGGATTTTAGAACTGACGTAATGGCAGGAACGGGGTTCACTCAGCCCCGCGAGGACAATTGAGTAGCTGTCTGATAGTGAGGCAGCACCCCAGTCACGGATACCAAGATTAACAGCCAAGGGGACCCGACGCGCTTACCTCGCATCACCCCGCAATCTGGAGGCCGAATGGCTGGGTAGCGGTCACTTGGTAGGTCAAGGCCCTTCATGGGCTGTAGTGCCACTGGGTTTGGTTTGGGTCAGATAATATAATTGGCTTGGTGATTATAAGTACGCTTGCTGTAGAGAGAAAGAGCATCGCTTCAGTCAGTTTAAATCACTTTTGTGGTATAGTAAGGGAAGCTTCACATTATGTACATTATAGCCTAACATTTTAGTAGCAGGATAAATTAAGAACTGGGGGGGGGGGGTTGAAGTGAAATAATACAGGAATGTTGCTTGATGAATTCAATAGTTTGATCCTAAAGAGTACCAAAATTAGTGTATTTTTTGTGATTAAATCTATAATGTTTTTCTCATACCATGGTATTCCATATTTGTCCATATTAAGACAATATTATTGCATACAGCTCCTTGCCAGACAGGAACAAGGGGAGTTGCTTGTGATGAAATGTCCACCCCAATCACCCGATTTAAACCC
Organism: Meconema thalassinum; assembly: GCA_946902985.2. NCBI lineage: Eukaryota > Metazoa > Arthropoda > Insecta > Orthoptera > Tettigoniidae > Meconema > Meconema thalassinum. The sequence goes on along the minus strand of OX336389.2, from coordinate 687,693,137 downwards.
CATTGAACTGTTATGGGAACAGCTGGATCGACGAGTACGGAAGGAATGTCCCACTTCTGAAAATAGACTTTGGGAGGTCCTTCTTGAGTCCTGGGCCAAGATCGAAGCAAGTGATTGTGAGAAACTTGTGCAGAGAATGCCTAGAATAGTAAAGAAAGTGATAGCAGCAAAGGGAGGATATTTCGATGAGAAGAAAGTATAAGGCAGAAAGGAAGTTCTGCCAACTATGTGTGCAAATATTTATTCTATTTTATATGTAATCGAATAAGGATCACAAAACTTACAATTATTTAGGTTTGTCAACGATTTGTACATGGTTTTCTTAAGATTTTCCAATAAATTAATTGTGGTCAAAAACTGGCTGTGTAAACATGCACACACTTTGACTATTTTTCAAATTTAACGTACATATTTTGAAACGAAACAAATAAATGCTGTTCCGAGGTACGTCTACTGCGAGTTGCAAGAAGCGTTGCATTTGAGAACATACTTCTGTATTGGCGCAGAAGGAAGCAAATTGCTGTGCTGTGCGAGTCCTGTTGGCACACCGTATACTTAGAACCTGTGCATGTATTGATCTCTAACTTGGGAGAGTGGCAAGTGCGACCCTGGCCTTAAGGTTCTCGGATCGATTTCCGGTTTCACCAAGAAATTCATATGGTCTGAGGTCTGGAACGGAGAACATTCGGCCCCGTGAGGTGGGTTCGATTCCCACTTCCATCCTAGAAGTGGTACGGTATTCCATGGTTTTCATCTTCTACTCCAGAAGAAGGCTGGAATTATATTTTTTAATTGAGTACGACCACCGTCTTAATTTGCCTTACTATCTCAACTGATTAGGTTGACATCACGAAGGATACCACCACGAACAGGCACGCCTTCCACATCACCTCTTAGAAACGGGAAAAATAAGGGGTAGAAAGGCATGAGATGATTTTTTACAACCAAGTACATTGGGGTGAGTGACTACAATATTCCAAGACCCTAAACGAAACTATTACAAATATGAATTATCTTTAAAGACTTGCTTTCTTTTAGGGAGTTACGGAAGATTATATTGCGAAGAGTGGTGTTTTTAAAACCAAGCATCTTTTTTTTTATAATAAACATACCAAGATTTATGCCAGTGGTATTCAAGGATCCCAAATGTAGAATTTATAGCAGCTCTGCTTTTATGATTTAATATGCGTACCAAATTGGTGAAAATAATAATTTCGTGCAAAATGATGTAACCATTGAGATTGAAATACGGTATTAAAACCTAATCACATATCATTTACAAAATACTACGTAAAATGAAGGCACAATGAAGTAACACACTTACCAGGACAACGCACACACATATACAGCGTGTTTCGAAATTCAGGTAGGCCTATGTCCTATGCGAACATATCCGTGTAGGCCTAAGTGTGAAATCATAACCACTGTAGGCACTTGGTTACGAGTTACAAGGCCTCAAACGTTATGTCAGGTCGGAACTGAATTCTGAAACTCCCGGTAGACAAGAAATACAGGTAGCTAGAGTGATACAGGGTGATTTTTTTTTTTTTTTTTTTGCTGGAGCGGGGCCAGATGCCATCTACCAGGCGCGCGCACGCTTTCCGCCAGCCAACCGAACTCGGTCCACAGATTGCGTGGAGGTAGAAACTGTAAGTGAGTACATTAATTAATGGTAAATACACCAGCAAATCTTGATTAAAGAACTTACCTTTTCACAGAAGTTGCTGAAAATGTTCACCTTCAGCTGACATACAGGCGTTGTACCGTGTGGGTCTAAATAAATTAGCGTTTACACGTTGTAATTCTCCTTCCGTAATGAGGGATATCTGCTTCCGTGTATTGTTTCAGCATTTTCAGCATCTTCTGTGAAAAGGTAAGTTCTTTAATCATGATTTGCTGGTGAATTTACCATTAATTAATGCACTATGTTACGGTTTTCTACCTCCGCGCAATCTGTGGTCCGAGTTCCGTTGGCTGGCGGAAGGCGTGCGCGTGCCTAGTAGCTGGCCACTGGCCCCGCTCCAGCGACAAAATCACCCTGTATATGCGGGTGAGTCTCAGGACAACTGAAGCTTATGGACTAATTCTGTGGAAGGTTTCCCCCGTGAGAAGTGATAGAATATTGACTGGAGTGGTCCTAATGGCAAAGCAAATCACTGTAGGAACTACCATAATAACAACAAACAGACGTAGGGCTATTCATTTCGTGGGTCGAGTTAGACTTAAGTCGCCAAGTATCCATTGCTACTGTCCTCTGTCAGGCTAGAGTATGCATAAATGTTACACGAATAGTATGTCTAAGTTTGGATATGTATATCACTTGAACTAAAAAGAACTATTCCAGTGCTGCAAAAGACAGTCCCATTTTAAGTCACATCGCTACAATGTTTCTAAAAGTCAGGTGTAATACGATTATCAGAACGGTGCTATAAAATATTGCAATTGTCTCCACAACAAAGCAGCGCCAAATCTCTAGAGTTCAGATTTAGACAGATATTACTTCACATGACATGGCCTGAAAAGGAGATACAACTTTTTCAAACATCCTGTATATGCAATAATACATAGACTGCCAAAAGTCATGGGATACCCGTCTAATAACGCATTGGGAAGGAGGCGGTCGTAGCCTTAATTTAGGAATTAACTCGATATTTGCCTAGGGGAGAAGAGGGAAACCACAGAAAACCACTTCTAGGATGGACCACCTCTTCTCAATTTTGCCTCACGAGGCTGTGTTCCCCGTTCCAAACCTCAGATTGAATTTCTTGACAGAGTCGGGAGTCAAGCCACTGAAGGTAGTTGATCTCATAAGCCTATTTTTTTTTTTTTAAGCGTATGACTTTTAGTGCCGGGAGTGTCCGAGGACATGTTCGGCTCGCCAGTTTTGTAGCTGCTTCGAGACGGACACCCAATGGGTGAGCTACAAGTACCGTTGGGGAGGGAAGGAGGGAAGTTGGAATGTAAGGACGAGGAATTGGAAGGTAGCGGCTGTGGCCTATAGTTAGGGACCAACCCCGGCATTTGCCTGGAAGGAAGATGGGAAACCACAGAAGACCATCTTCAAGGTTGCCGGCAGGGGGATTCGAACCTCCTCGCCTCCCGGATGTGAGCGACTGCCATCAGTCATGCCGTAACCACCACGGCTAACTCACCCGGTTCATAAGCCTATATTTCATATGATTAACATAGGCTGAAAAGGATCACAAGGTTAAGTGCCATGTAAAACTACAAGCTTGCTTGAACTCGCATTGTGATTGCCACTCATGGTTTTGTGACGAATACAACGCCGATGTTAGTGACAACAGCACAAACGTGTTGCACTACTGTTTTTATACGGCACTGTAGAAATGATTACTTTCATTGAAACAACGGGTGGCAAGATATCTGTGGGCAGACTATCGCTCTATATATACACTGGACGGAAACGGATGGCCATAGATAAGGTTAAAGAGTGGAAAGCATCGTCCTGTGTCAACATCTGTGCTTTGTCACAGGTTCTAGTCAAGCGATCAAAGCGAAATTTTGTGGAATAAACCACTGCCATAACATGTATCTATTGGTACATAACCCTATGACATTCATATAAAACAATCCGACATGGCAGCCTCATGAAATATATCACCTGTTCTCAATATCTCCGAAACTATTACAATAATCAAACTCAAATTTTGTACGGTGACGGAGGACGATCAGGTAAATACGAGGGTGGATCGAAAAGCCTATGTCCCTATTTTTTTACCAAAAAATATACATACCGGTAATTACAAATATACGTACTGTTCTACGTGCCTTACACTATTTTTAGCCTATTTTCATTTATAAAAAATAGGCTTATCAGATCACCTTTTTCCGTGTGTGTTTGTGTGTGTGTGTGTGTGTGTGCGTCCTTGTGTGCGTCCCCCCCCCCCCCCCCCAATAACCTTTAAGCAGCTGAAGCGATATCAATGAAACTCGGTATGGTCATAGTAATATATTGGCTAACCCCGACCGTACCCTTCAAATTTTATTACGTCTCAACAATCCATCATGGCGGCTGTGTGAAATTCACCAGCATTCTATATCTCCGAAACTATTACCCATATCACCCTAAAATTTTGTATGGTGCTAAAGGGTACTACTAGAAGTTCACCTATGTGACTTTCAAAAACCCGTTTACTATAAAACGAATATGGCGGCCAAGCGAAGTTGAAACATTTAAATGGGCTTTTCTCGCGACTTAACCATCCGAATGCAGTGAAACTTGGTACAGCAAATGACTATACAAAATGCAATGCACTGACATCTAATTTAGTTCAATTGTTTACATAACCTCAAGATGGTGGCTGTGCGAAATTTTAAAATTAAGTTTTTATTTCTTGTGTCCTAATCATGCGATTGAAGTCAACATTTGAATAATGAACCTAAGCAATAATGGTCATCTAATAGTACATAACTGTATGGACTAGCCTACATATATAAAAATCCAACATGGCGATCATCCGAAATATTTAGATGGTTCTCAATATCTACTAATCTATGACAGCAATTAAACTGAAATTCTTTATGTTGATAAAGGCAAGTAACTTAAACTCACCTTGGGGACTTTCAGTAACCTGGTGAGCATAAATCCTACGTGGCAGCGACGCAATATTTAAGTATTCAAATGGACGTTTTTTGCGATTTAACCATCCGAGCGTAGTGAAATTTGGTACGGTATATGCTTATATAAGTTTTTATCCACTGGCATCTAATTAATTTCAATTATTTTCATAACCACAAGATGGCGGCTGTGCGAAATTTCAAAATCTCGCTTTTATTTCTTGTGAGCTAATCATGCGATTAAGATGTTAAAAACACCTACACACATACTTCATGTAATAGTCCATAACTCTAAGGCCTATATATAGAAATCCAACATGGTGACCATCCAAAATATTTAGACGGTTCTCAATATCTACGAATCTGTTACAGCAATCAAACTGAAAAATTGTATATTGATAGAGGCAATTAACTTAAGTAGGATATATGAAAATGGGCTATATAGTTCTTCATGGAACTACTTGTTCCACATAGTTTCCAGATTTGTTCAGACATTTGTCCCATCGCAGCACTAAATTTGAGATGCCCCTGTCGTTGAAATCACTATTTTTCCACATAGTCTCCACATTTCTTCAGACATGCGAGAACACATGTGGCAACCAGAACCGCCAACAAGCTCCGGTCATTTCACTGGGAGAGTCTGGACCTCCCACCATCAGTCTGGACCTCGCCCCTAGTGATTTCCACGTTTTTGGTCCGCTGAAGAAGTTCCTGGCAGGTCAGCGATTCAAGTGCAACGATGACGCCAAGTCAGCAGTCTGACGATGGTTCCCCAGTCAGCCGGTTGAATTCCTCCACAGGGGCATCTCAAATTTAGTGCTGAGATGGGACAAATGTCTGAAGAAATGTGGAGACTATGTGGAAAAATAGTGTAAGGTACGTAGAACAGTAGGTATATTTCTAATTACCTGTATGTATTTTTTATTTTTGGCTAAAAAAAATAGGGACAAAGATTTTCCTATCCGCCCTCGTGCATATACAGGGTGTTTCTAAATTCTCATTACAGACTTTGAGGGCTTGTACTGGGGACCAAGACGGTTAAGTTTAGCATAGGAACTTGTGTCCGGAAACGTACTGTCTTCCCGCTATCGGCAAAAATACACCACAGCACACGTTCACAGCTCACACATTTTCGGCGCTCTGTCCGACTCCTGCTGCTTGTCGTGTGGGTCCAATTACAGGTGAGGCTCGATGTGACGACCACCGACGTCAACACAGACACGGTACCTCCGTAACATGTTCTGGTACACACGATCACCAACATCCTACCCCGCGCCAGTAGGTCTTCCTCGGATTCCACAGGGCTCTCGTAAATCAAGGTTTTCATGTGACATCACGGGTAGTAGTCTTGCGGTGTCAAATCGGGTGAACTTGCAGGACAGTCAATCGGGCCACCACGACCTATCCACTGTTGCCCAAATCTGTGGTGCAGATGATCTCGGACCGCAATTGAAAAATGAGGTGGTGCGCCATCGTGCTGAAACCTCATGTTTTAACGCACATACAGTGGCACATCGTCCAAGAACTCATGCAGTAGACCTACGTCTTCAAGGAATACCAAGTACGCGGCACCCGTGAGATTTCGTGGAAGCCATAAAGGAACCCTGCCCAAATGTTAACACCGTATCGTTGCTGAAACCCATGGGGCCACGCAGCATGCGAGTTTTCATCAGCCCACACATAACTGTTGCGGGTATTGAAAACACACACTCAACTGAATGGCATGGAATGTCAACAAACCTGAAGGGGATATGGGATATCAGGTGACCGTTCAATGACGAACGTCGTCTGTGGCGCTGATTCCGGACACAAGTTCCTATGCCAAACTTAAACATCTTGGTCCCTACTACAAGCCCTCAAAGTCTGTAGTGGGAATTTAGAAACACCCTGTATGTGACTTTCATACAGATGATAAACACAAAAGCAACATGGCGGCCATTGGAAGTTCATAAAATATTTAAAATAACTTTTATGGCGACCTAATCACTCGAGTGAAATGAAATTTGACACCGCAAATCTTCTCTTAGAGCTATATACAGTATATTGGCATCTAATGTCATTCAATTGTTTTCGAAATTCAAGACAGCGGCAGTTTGAACATTTTAAAAACTTTATAATATGTCTCGTGTCCCACTGAAGCGATTGAATTGACATTGTGCATAATGAACCACCATACTAATATTTATTTACTGGTAGTCTACATTACTCTGTGGCTTACATTTTAACCAATCCAGCATCCTGAGTGTGCGAAATATTTCATCATTTATCAATACCTCGAAAACTATTTCAGCAATCAAAGTGAATTTTTTTATGATGATGGATGACTATTAGATAAGAACACGTATGTTACTTTCCGAAACCTGATAACCACAACAACATGGCAACCCCGCGAATTTCAAATATATAAAATGACCATTTTGGCTGTCTAATTATCCGAGCGAAATGAAACATGGCACATCTAAATTTTTAGAGGAGGGGGGATGCAACCCGTTTACACGGTCTTTTCCAAAAAAATCACTGTGAGGTCATTTTTTATGTTAGAGCTTTTATATTTTAAACATACAATAACAAGTTGTTCCGTGAAGAACTATATAGCCTATTTTTATATATCCAACACGTCGTGTTGACCGACTGAAAAGCACCAAACTTTTGTTTACTAAGGCAGCACTGAAAAATGGCTTCAAACCCCATAATATCCAACTTATGTTAATTGCCTCTATCAACATACAAAATTTCAGTTTGATTGCTGTAATAGATCCGTAGATATTGAGAACCGTCTAAATATTTCGGTTGGTCGCCATGTTGGATTTTTATATATGTAGGCCATATAGTAATGTACTATTAGATGACGATTTTTGCGTAGGTTCATTATTCAAACGTTCACTTGGATCACATGATTTATACACAAGAAATAAAAACATAATTTTAAAATTGCGCACAGCCGCCATCTTGAGGTTATGTGAACAATTGAACAAAATTAGATGCCAGTGCATTACAATGTGTATTAACATTTACTGTACCAAATTTTACTGCGCTCAGATAGTTAAATCGCGAGAAAAGTCTATTAATATGTTTCACCTTCGCTTGGCCGACATGTTCGTTTTGTATTTTACAGGATTTAGTAAGTCTCAAAGGTGAACTTCTAGTAGGGCCCTTTATCACCGTACAAAATTTCAGGGTGATATCAGTAATAGTTTCGGAGATATAGAATGCCAGTGGAATATTTCGCACAGTCGCCATCTTGAGGTTATGTAAACAATTGAACTAAATTAGATGCCAGTGCATTACAATGTGCATAACCATTTGCTGTACAAAGTTTCATTGCATTTGTATAGTTAAATCTTCATTAGTTACTGAGAAGAACACACCTTTACCTTTAAAATTTGTATTTTGAGAAAGAAGCTTTTAAAGTTTTGATATGTAGTTAAGTAGAAATACTTACTGCAGAGATCAGAAATTCAGTGTCCGCCATAGGAATAGTGCTGTTCCTCATCCTCTTGCTTCCTTTCCAGTGATCTCCTCACTTGCCTCGCAGTCTGATGCAGAGTTTGGAGAGTTTTCTCAGCTTTCGGAATTCTCTTCTATGTCACCGAAGGTCTTGGCAGTATGTGCTCCTGGTTCTAAACCTGCTTGTCTTAAAAGCTTTATTCTCTCTTCATTCCTTCATTGAGAACTAACACAGCATCGTACTCAGCTATAGACAGCATTTTAGTCTCACAAAATCGTTGAAGCTCTCGATGGCATTCTGGATTTCCCATGGACATTTTTTTCGTAATCCTGGGCCAGCCAGAGCCCTGAATATAAGTTTTATGGCATTCATTACAGCTTCTGGGAGGGAATGCTTGTGTTTATATCGAGTACTGTCTGTGTTATTTTGACACCATCTGTGTTTCGGACACAGGATATGAATGGGTGCTGTCTGTTGAGAGCTAATGTAAATAGATAGCCCATACGACTTTATTCATTTCGTCAACACTATTGTTATGCTGTCGTATTGCCTTTCCATAATGCACATGTAGGAAATCGATTTCTTTGTTGGTGAGCCTATCTTTCTCTCTTAGAGGTTTGCCGTCTTCTAATCGAACGCCTTATTTTTCTTCACTAGTCGACGAAGCCTTCCTCCAACTCGCTTCTGAATATGTTCAATAAAAACACCATAACATTCAAGTTTTTAATTCAAACATTGATAGGGTCTGGAATCAGCCACACACTTGAAAGCGGAGGAATCACCGTCACCGAGATGTTTTGTGTACCTTACACTATACTGTTCCTCGTAACGCCGGAACATATCAATAGCTCCTGCTGACTCCATCCCCCCCACTTGGTCCTTCATCATGATTTTTGAAGCAGACAGGAAGATGTCCTTGAACCCACTCTTTTTCTGCTGCTCGATCAGGCAGAGTCTTCCTTATGACACAGATATGGCAATATTTTGATTTTATTGCTACCGTACATCTAAAACCTTTCCACTATCAACACTGATGACAGATAACATACCGTACCATAGAGTGATGAATGTCCTCGTTTCATCCAAGTGCCATCTACTGCATTACATGTACCGTATCTGTTGCTCTATCTTCTGCTTCGTCACAGGCATTAATTTCAGTAGATCTTTCTTCTACCACTCTTCTAGCATCCTCATTCATACAACTTATGACATTCGAAATATAGCTGTTTATCTTGTCAAATCTGAGGTTAGGTGGAGGTATATTCATCATGCCGCACAGTAATTAGGTTCCTTCTCTACTCTTATCAAATCATCTCATTCCATAAACTAGCTGCGGTGTAACTACGTTTACCTGAAGTGCTAAATGAATATACAAAACTGCAGGAACTGCGAAAGATTTCCATGATACTAGCAACACCAATCCTCTTTTATTCAACAATAGTCATTCAACCACTGTTCTTACAGCTTGAACAAGAAAAAGACAACTTCATGGCATCACACAGAATTCCTAAATCTATTATTCTGAACCCAGAAAGTTCTACATTTTCAAAATCTTTTGGCTTCGAGTAGCGATTACCACAAAACGTTCTCTTCCCGTAAACTCTCCTCAAACGCCCCATAATACTGTACATATAGCAAGAGAATACTGATGCTTCTATACGAAATCACAATTCCAGAAAACTGAATCTGTACACAAAGCACAGGCGTTACAACCATAACATACAAGGAAATCAAGATCAAGAAACACGAACCTTAGCATTGAGAAAGGTTGGGTGGAGCAAACTCATCCATGGAAGCTTGATGAACAAATTACATAGAATAAACTGAAAGGGCACATCCAAATGCAAACATTGACATTTCATTTTTATCCTACCCTTCCAATGACATGAAATTTCGGTGAGATAAAATAACCATCAAAATACACTAGTTATGAAAAATATAGTTTTTTACCCCTATCCGGTTACATCTCCTCTTAAGTGTATATGGTTGTAATTTGTTTATTTGATTTAAAAAAGATGGTGGTGGTTGGAAATTTTAAAAAATAATGTTTTTTTTTATCTTTCTCGTATCCCATCAAGCGATCGAAGTGGAAATCCTTGTATTTAATCACCATAATAATCTTTATCTACTGGCACTGAATTCTCTAGCTTACTTTTTATAAATTATAGTCATAAATACTCGCTACTGAAATCTGTATATTGTCTCGCGTATTTTTTTATTCTAGTGGTGGTGGCGATCGTTGCTTTAAGGGATGGAACATCGTCATTTGTACCAATTTGTTTTAGGTCAGGTATCGTATAGTTTGTTCGCATATTATTTTCTGAAAAGGGAAATCTCTGACTGATGTTCCATTGATTCGATCTTTCGGAAATTTGATAAACCAGTGCCATTAAATAAATACGGTATCCTGATACACTATTGTTTAGTGTTGTATTCATGTATCGTGTGACTTTGAATCCACATTTTTCAGTGCTGGAAGTGTGTTAATTTGAGTTACCTTGGGCAACGATGAAAGCTTTAATTTTAGACAGGGAAAGCACATTCCCACAGTAAAATCATGTTGGCTATTTTACAATATTCTTTTATGTTTATTGTATAAAATGAGTACAATATTCGGATATTGAATTTTTAGTTTGAAATTATTGCCCTATACTTGATCATAATGGTAGGTCATATGCCAAAAGCTATTTGTTCATCACATGGAATACCTATTTAATTGACGGGAGAAATTTGGGATGGATGCGACCAGTGGAATATATGGAAATAAGCTATTTATTTCTTCACGTAACTACTAGTTCTCTTTTGAGCTGGTTATTGCTTTTACGTCCCATTTAACTACTCTGACTTTTAGAGACTCTTTTGAGCTGATCACGAGTTATGCGTGTTCTTTTTCTTTCATGAACGTATAGGGGATACGGGGATAATTAGAACATACAGTAATTATAATAAATTACTAATTAGAAATGATGTCAGGCATAACTAAAATAAATGCTTGTAAATAGGAAAAATGCGTGTTGTATAAACTGAGTAAAATTCCATAATGCCAGTGCAGAAGTACCATTAGTTACAGTACTTTTTGGTCAAAATCTGGGGCATATGAATGTTAAAATGGGAATAACCATAATATCCATATCACTAAACATTGTCCAATGAAACGTCACATTCAGATTCCGATCAATCTTAAGACATAATTCCAAACCAATTTTGTTTCTTATTTCCATACGTATAGTAGCATAATTATTGTGTAATTTTCTAATTATCCCGGTTTCCCCTAAAGATAGTTGCACCCTCGTCTAAGGGTAGGGTAAGTTATGAACAAAAACACGTGTTTCAGTCTTAGTATTAATTTAGTAACTTATTAGGGGGCGTGGTGGTGCGTGGTCAAGCTGCTTATATATCACGAAGGCGGACTGGGTTCGATTCCCGGTGAGATTTTCGAAGTGAAATATCACGTGCTGAGGTTCAGATGCCACGTAAAATGGAGGTCCCGTGGCTCATGATTTGCGAAATTAACGGTCACGTTAAACTACAAGCTTCCTTAGTAACTTATGAAATTGAAAGGAAAAGGGACCCTGTCGTATGATAGTAAGTATACTCTTTGAATAGGACATAGCTAGAGCCATGCGCGGATAAACAAAACGTTATCCACAGCCGGTCCGCATCCGCACAACTGTTATCCGCCCCGCATCCGCACGTTTGTTAATTGAATCTACTGGCATTACAATAATATTTTAATTAGATAAAGCATTGAAGCAACACATTTAGACATTTGAGGAGAAAGCCGTTCCTCTAGGGCTAGGCTATATAGGCTATGTCATATGCTATGTTTAAAATTAATAATATACAGCCAGAATTGCAACCCTTTTCAGTTCGGAGTATTAATTATGCCTAATGACTTAATTTGAATGAGATTAGCTTAAGTCATCATCTTACATTCGTCATGAAAAAAGACATAACGGAAAAATATGATACTGTATGTCATAAACATCCGGGTCCTAATAATGATATTCAACAAGTTCGGATTGTATTCTTAAAACTATCCGCAAATTTACTCCAAACATTATCTGCAGCTTATCCACTATCCGCACAGCCATGCAAACTATATCCGCATCCGCGCAGGGCTTTACACATAGCCCGGCACGTTCATCATGTGAGGCCCTCTCTTGGCCAGCCTTGTCCCTAGATCTTTGTATAACCATACATGTGTGTGATCTTCTCGGTCGTCCAATCCTATCCAGTGTATGAGCGCCAGTTTCAGCAGCTATGGGTCGACTTGTTACAGTAGTGGATATAGGGTAGAATCCATGCTGTATGTGACCTTTTCAGGCCGGGTACATCGGGCGCGTCCGACCTACTGCATGCAGAGCTCTGATCCAGGCTGTCCCTTGTAGTATTTAGCCTCAAGAGTCACTTACTCCCATGGGCAATGAGTATGCCTATTACAGTATTGCGCAGCAAGTATTTCTATTTATCGCTTCTAAATAGTGTAAGCGTTTTAAGCACTTCACTGATTGAAGTTGGGGCTTTAAAATAAAAGTGATCATTTTATTTTTTCGTAAAGAAACATGGTACATTCTGAACCAGATAATTTATTTTAAATAGACATGGTTTAATATAATTATTATGATGAGTTGTTTCTGCAGAGTAATTGCACATTGCGCGCATCTCTACATTGCAAATTTTCAATAACTCGCCAGGTCCTCGTATGTCTCTCTCGTCAGCAATCCCGGCTGTGCCGCGAACAATCCAGCAGTCTATACTGTATTATGTGGTGGTACAGAGCGTAGAGAAACTGGAAAGTTATCGTATCATCGCATCACTGCCCAACCGCGGTCCTGCTTGCAGTCCCACCCCTTCATGGTGTTGTAATTTCCATTTGAAATAATTCTATTGTTGTTAATTCATTTTAGAGGCTGGCGTCATCAGTCCCGTGTACTCGGGTTTGACTCACAACTTGTGTTTCTGTGTGACTGTCCTACTAGCGTCTACGATAGGTTAAGGTGCCCCAAGACCTGAAATATGATAACATCCCGGCATTTGACTGGAGGGAGTGTGGAATGAAAGACGAAGGAGAGCACAGTCAAGATAGTCGCCGAGATTTGAACCTTCAATTTCCCGACTTCTAGCTAGTCTTTCAGTGATTCATTTGGTACTGTAGTAGAAACAATGGCATGGGTGTAATTTCATCTTAACTTTTGGAGGGACGGCGCCAACTGACGAAATCGGTGGTGAGTGGTGGTAACAGTTGTTTTGTGGGGAGGAACAGTGAGGTCAGTTGTCCCTATTTGGCCGAAAATAGTCCAATAATATGTGTGCATTTCATAATAATAATAATACATTTGTAATCATCATTATAATCCATCAGCATTGGCGTCTAAGCACAGTCCATGTATCGTATGTATGTTTTATGTAAGTTATGTATTACCACATTTTATGTCATGGTTGTACGGCAATATATAAAATGATTGGCAATTCCAGTGCACTGTATCAGCTTTTAGAAGTTATTTTAGAATGTATTTAGAATAGACCAATAACGTAAAACCTCCTGAGTCAAGTTTTGATCACTCATTCTGTTTTGTGAAATTCATGTAACATGTCCTAGTGGACGTGATCAAATCGCTTTCGTGAAGATCCGAATCTTTTATTGCTGACTGCTGTTAGGTGGCACGAACTAGCGAGAGGAACCCCGCGGCCATGCGCGTTAAATCGCGCACCACGGCTGCGATGCTAGCTGCAGCAATTCCGGAGATTGGAGGTTTGAGTCCCGGCGCTGAGAGTTATTCTAAGTGTGGTTTTCTTCACTCTCTCCAGACAAATGTCGGGATAGTACAGTACCTTATTTCAAGTCCCGGGGCACCTGCCTGATCCCTGTATCTAATACTACTACAGTCACTCATGTTATCAGAGAAGTCCAACATACCCAAGTACACGGGGCTACAGCAAAGTCCCTAAATGAATCAACAACGATTTGAGGCCGTTCCCTTGGCAGTGGCATCAAGCTGACGGTGGATCGTGTGAAGACCAACACTGTGTTGTGGTCTACACTCTCTAGCTTCCTATATGATACTGTTTCTAGATGTTGATGAAATGCTGCTAAAATATCTACATGATATAAGACTGAAATACAAGTGGACATAAGTAGGCCTTCTTGGGCAGATGTGATGGATACTGCTGACATTATCGAGAAGCCAAATTGGTCGAATTTGCTCTGAGACATAACATGCATGTCTTGTGCGCCAGCAAGCTAAGAAGTTGGTTTGTATTCAACGCAATGTTATTTAATAAGTTTCGGTACATCAATCTCCACGCTATGAGTACTCAGTATTTATTTTTATTTTTAGGGGAAAATATACTGTATTTGTCTGTAGATACAGCTGACCACAAGAGTCCAGAAAGGCAGCGAGTTTGTAACGGTTCTTTAAAATAATGGAATCATATTACTGTACTTCAATTAATTCTAACTTGCGACACGTTATTCTTACTAGGACACCCAGGAATAGCAAACTTAGTTATGGAAGGAAGGGTCGAGGATAACAATTGTAGGGGTAGACCAAGGTTAGAATATGTTAAACAGATTGCCTTGGATATAGGGTGTGGTACCTATGTAGATATGAAACGATTAGCTCAGGACAGGGAGGCGTGGAGAATTGCTTCAAAGCAGTCAAAAGACTGAAGAAACATTCAGAAATTATGTATGTAAATATTCGTCGGTTTGTGAATTGATACTGTAGTCTACTATTGTAATTTTAATCAATGCTAGCAGTGACACTGCATTACAGTGAAGAAATTATAGTGATTGATTGGTCATTGCCTGAGGTAAGGTTAATGGTTAATGGTAAGGTTAGCATGCTCATCCAATCTAGTATTGCCAGCGAGTAACCTATACTCATGGAATGTTATATCAATGGCCGCCCAGGCGGTAACTCGTGCTCACAACCTCCCCCTACCAATTAAATGTACATGATTTTATAAAATTGGAGAGGATCTAGTTCGTATTTTTAATGACAATTACGCTATTCAACGTCACACATCTTGTCGGGCAGCAGAAAGAAGTGTCAAATATATATTTTTGTATTGTACTAAGACCGTTTAGTTGATGTCAACAACCACGATGACTCAACTAACGACACATAAATCGAATAAAAAGTACCGTGAGGATCAGGTGACCTTCCAAAAAGGCTAAAGCGGCACGAGAGTCCGTAGTCCACAGGGATCGTGGTACATGGTGACGATGGTCATAGACCGCCTGAGGAAAGGTTCACCTTAAAGCTAGACTGAGAAAATAAACATCCAGACTCATGTAAAACACCGTGAAAATTTATTAAAATTCACAAGCCCCTAGCCTAGTTCGGAGGGTTATAATCGGCTAGTCCGCAAATTAATAAATAAACTAAGATAAAGAACAGGTCCCCTACCTGAGAAGTTACTGAAAACCCTCGCGAAAGATCTAACTCACAATGATAAAGCAACAACAGCAACGCTAGGAATATGGCACGACGCAAGTCCCTAGTTCAAGTTACAAGATCAAGCTAATATCTGAATTTACATTTAACATAGCAAAACAAATCTAGGTTAGGATGGTACCATTTCGACATTTAAATTTAACATTAATTCAACTAGCTAAGTCCTATCAATTAACAAAATTTACGGCGATGACGTCCGTAAAAGAAAACAATTACATCCAAAAGCTAAGTGTACAGCCATGAAAAACAAACAATTTAATTATGCTTAATAACTATGTGCTAACAGCACACAATAAAGTAACATGTAGGGTTTAATACACTTGACATCATAAATTAATAACGAAATAGACACAGTAGTTTTATTAAAAATTCCTGCCTACACCTTGGTTTACTCTTTGTAAACCATAGTCATCTAATGTGTATAGTTACGGTGACGAATGCGCAGTTGAGACCACGTCTGACATCGCATGGCCTGAGCTCCACAAGCTACGAACTCTAGGTTCGCACATGCTTCAGGTCGCTACAAAAATGTCAACTGTCCTAGTCATTTCCTCACAAGGAAATTATCTTCAACTGCACGGCTATGTCAACAGTTCCAGAATGCAAAGAACAAAGTTAGATAGAAAGAATCGTTAGTTAGGCTTGTTTTACAACAATTATGCATTTTATTATTAGATCGTCGGTTTATAGGTTTATCGTAGGTTTATGGCGAATAACATTGACAATAGCCTGGGCACGGAGTGTCTCCAACTGAGATCATTCTCCACCAAAAAGCTTCGACTCAACAGTCGGAATATAATCAACGAGTATAACAACTCGGACACACAATAACACGGGTTACCAGCGGCGCTAAGCTCGCGTTCAATAACTCTGGGATAGGCCTGTACAACAGTTACCTTCCAGTAACATCTGGTCAACGGGATCATCCCCGGACAAAGCATACAATAACATCCTGCTATAACAGGGTAGACTTCACCATCCTATAGAAAACCTTACATAACTGTACCTGTCATACGACAATACACGCAACAGAGCGTTAAACTAACAAAAACCGATCCATAAAACAAGTGATCAAATACAAGAGTGGAAACTGATTTCCATAAGCAAAATAGCAATGAAAGGAAAAGCGAATGCAAATTGTACTCTGTCCTCGTCTATAGTAGTTTTGTCTCACAATGAAGCAGGCGTGCTCTAGGTCACTGGGTTACATAACCAGTTTATTCAAGGCCGGCGATTTAATCAATACAAAACCTGCACTTGGCCGGTTCATAAAAAACTTTACCATATGTTATGGATCTCTACAGAGTCCGTGTATCAAACGCACGCTATAAATCTGAGTATAGTAATACACTTCCGTCTTTCTACCAAAGACGTCTAAATGAAAGTAAACTTACCATAACTGAAGCTCTTTGCTTTAAAAATGCAACTCAGTAGTTGCTAGAACATCAAATAAAAACGTGTCTCACACGACACAAGAAAAATATGATAAATGTGGCACAGATTCACACACTAGATCTGCTTAATGATACGTTGGGAACCGCGTTCGATGCTAGGCAACGAAACATTCCTTCTAGTTGTTAGGTTCAAACATGACCAAGAATAGCTTCTGAGCTTATTCAAAATGAAATATAATGCATTTACAAACTGGTAGTTACTGTCGACTACCTAAATGATACGACCGTTCTAACGACAGTCAGGGGTGTAACAAAGGATGGCTGCGAAGAATGCAGTCAATTAATAACCAAGGCATCTGATTGCCATAACTACAGTCAGCAAAGACTTGAAAATTACCCCAAGTAGGGTTGAACAAAATAGCCTCAAAATGACTACGATCAGGTTCAGCAAAAAAGTAGGCATTGACGTTCCACGACGTTCACCAAGCTGCACCAGGGCTGACCAAAATGTCTGACCCCAAGGGTGTCTCACTCTAAACTGAAATAAATGACATCTAACTAATCTAGTTACATCCCTACCTAGAAAAATGGCTGACACTGAGTGTGGTTGATTCACAAACTACATTAAAACTACTATACCACCAGAAACTAGAACAAAGAAGGGGTGTGACAAAAACTCACGAAATGGAGGAGCTCTCACTCAGCTCTCTATTCCACAACAAGGGTTGTACATAAACCTCTCTGGCTCTCTGGATCGGTATCCTCCTCATCAGGATTCCCATCTGGATTCCCCCAAAGACCAGGGTTCGATTTGTCCCTGTCGACATCTTCGTGGATATGCCTGGAAATGGCATTTTGGCTCCTTCCCTCTCGTTCATCGTTCTGGAAGTTCCACCATCATGCTGGTTCCTGTAGAAACGTCACCCCCCCCCCCATACTGGGATGGTATTAGCCCATGGTGACTGCTTCAACCATGGTGAATAAAAGTCCAATCACGTGGGTAGCGAAATAAGTTGCGTGATTATTCATCCTCTCACTTCCAAAATTATAATGTCCGTCGTGACTATTATAGGCTTCAATTATAAAATACGACACAGCCTTAATCTTGCAGATGTGGATTAGCATGTGAGCTAATACTATTTTATAATGCTGCACGTGCTAGTGACGCTACTTTTGTATCACGCAGCATCCGTGAATTATACGACGTTTCAAAGATGAAATTTCCACTTTGGCAATTTAAATATCTCATACTATTATAATCACACTTATTCAGGATAATTGTAACACTATTACCTGTATATTTCCACTAGGCATCTGCCCTCCACATACGCGTGGGTAATATGTGATGTCACAGCAATGTTGTGCAATACACTATACTTGCCAATAATTATTTCCCAAGCTTCTTATTTAATTCACTGGACTTCATCGACAGAGAATATTAGTATTTGCTTGCTCGATGGCACCTTATAATCACTTTTAACGCTAAACAGCGGATATTCTTCTACGTCTCGTAGGACAAATGTAATTCCACGCCTACACAAGGCGGATTCTCAAGACGCAGTGCTCCGGTACTGGGTGTCTCTAGAAAGTAGGTCGTCAAAACGAAAACGTTGAGCGACTACTTACGTTCCTTTTTGCGTATCTGCAAGGGTATTACCTTACCTAAAGTAAAAATAAACATTCTCCAAAATGTTTCAATAATGCAGCATGACGAAATGGAATATTCTGAGTCTCGTAGGAAAGATAAAAATAATTAATAAGACCTCAGATAATAATTAGCAGTTTACACCAAAGTCAAAAGTGCGATCCACCGCTACTTCAAAGTATCGCGTGATCTCTCAGCTTCACGTGGCTTCCTGGGTGTGTTCAAAAGTACAACATCCCATCATAAATGCTCTGTCATAAAAAAAATATCACATGAACCATAGCTCAGCGGGTTCAGTACAGCCCCCCAGGGTTCTGCATCCCCTGGAGGACATCCCCCCATCATCTATTTAAATCACCCTTAACTGGCAAACCTGGTAAGCCCAGAACATATCTATTAACACCGCAATGGCAGCTAGCCAGTATGGAAAGCCTGACCAATAATTGAATCACTACCACAAACAGCGACACACAAACTAACTAGGTCATCGAGGCAGCAGTATGCTGACAGAACAACGCCAAAAGCTATAAAAGGGAGCCTTATGTAGGACAAAGCTCTCTCCATTACCAGTCTTACAGTGCATCGGCCGCAGGCTATCGACGTTATCATCAGAGGTGAGTCAGACGTGTTCAGATCTCCTATAATTTGTAACCTTTACCCACAGATTGTACTTTTACATTGTGACCATTATTACATTCCCTAAAGGGACTCATAATTCAACATCACAGACCATTAAACACTTGGTCTATACATTACACTCGTCTTACTATTAATACGCCTCTTTACGTCCCAACGCCCTTCCTTATTCCCGTCACGGCTAGACGTGACATACGGTAGCCCAACAGTGCCAACTCAGGTATCATTGTATTCCTCGCGGCGGCCCGACTGCTAAGAGCAGCGTGTGCCACATAGCTGACACAAGCACGTTCAGTTATATAACAAGCAGCAGCTGGACGACCAGCACGTTGACCTATACGCCAAACTCCATCCCCTAAGATACATCTACATCCTTTATAGGAGCGCCTCCTAGTTCCTAACACTAAACAACACTCTACACTGGTCAGCTTACCCTGTTACGGGAAGCTACCCCCTTTTAGGCACTGCTTTATAAATTAACACAATAACTCTTCCTTTTAGATCCAACCACCCCCCAATAAAGGGATCTAAAACACTGGTGGAGGCGCCGCTACTACGCACAGTAAAATAGGACTCAACCAACGAGCCCTCGTAGTAGAAACGACCCCTTCCATACCGCATACAGCCAAGCGAGACTGAAAATTTTTTTTGACCTCATATTGCGTCACACATTTTTTTTATTATATTATATAGGAGCTGGTATTATTACACCAACCCCCATCCACCCCATAGTGTAAACTCGGTGGAAATTAGATGTCCACATTTAAAACTACACTAAGAGACTTTGCGCACCATTTGTCGGCTAGTACGACTCCACTCTTGCCGAAGCTAAAAATTAGGAACAGTGACTTAATAACTGACCAGACTGCAGTACAACTTCTCAGGGACCTTGAATTCAAAACATCACAGATCCGTGCTCAACACCCTACCGCCGCAGCACAAGTTATACATTTTACACGGTCCCAGGCCAGTGAACACACACAAGAGTCACCAGTATCCAGCGCTAGTGAAGTAGATTGCCTGCCAACACTCCATCCCCTATTGTTGCAGCAACTGCAAATCACAGAGCAGAAAGCCAGTAATCTGCTCGAGCGCATTACAGAATTACTAGAGACAGACACTATCAAGTCAAACAATCATACGACAGAAGTAGTTCTTGACATCCACACTATTTTGGAAGCAGTAAAACAGGATTTAGGCAGGACCGTACACATAGTCAAATCCACACAGTACGACAACACACCATCCATCAGCACAGACATATCAGGTGACGAGCCACCTGGTAACATAACACAGGTGTCGTACACGGGAAGCAAGGCTCCTGTGCGTTGGAGTGAAATATAACTGCGGCCAACAATGGCGAAGAAAATACTACTGCGGCCGACAACGGCGGGTAGAAATATTACTGCGAAAAGCAGACTACGATTGCCTATAAAGGCGAAAATAATATTATGCCATTGGACGACAATGTCCAATGCCCACATAAATGGCGACGCATCGGGCAGCCAATGGGCATTAAGAGAGGGGCATTGCGGGCACCTCATAGGAGCCAAAGTGGGCGGCTCAACTACGACAACTATGAACGATAACGGCAATGAGCAGGAAGGTACAGCGGGCGAAGCGGTTTGCTTAGTGGCACCGTAAGCCGCCTGCGACTAGGTTAATACTAGTTGATAAACGTCGACATCTAGAATTAAGGGAACGGAATCCGGCGACCCTAGAGACAACCGGTGTTTCTAGGACTCGTACGGGTGGTGTCCTGAGGAAGTAAATTGCCTCAGGCGATCGTTCTGGTCCAAATTTTAGCTGTAAGATAGTTGCACTTCGGTACGCAACTTAGGATTAAGCAAATTCACTAACCGCTGTTGCTCATAATAGCACAGCATATTTCGGCAATAGAATAAGGCCACCCTTTCGGTTTAGCAATAGCAGCCATTTTTTTTTTATTAATAAGTAAGATAAGTAGTGATAAGATAACGCCATTCGGCTCCTGATGACCCACAAACCCGGCATCAGGGTAAGTCCGACAACTCATGATAACTCATGACAACTCAGGACAACTCATGATAATTCGTTGTAATATAGCATAAGCCTACATTTAAGGCATTTTTTTTAATTATATATATAGATTACAGTAGAATATCTCGGCACTTGGTGACTAAAAATCCGTTACCAAGGTAAGCCCGACAACACTAGGCTAAGATAGGTTAACATAGGCTAACCTAGAAGTAAGTTAGACTTCAGTGGCGCCACACTTAATTTTATAAATTAAGCGCTGCCACGAAAATGTCATATATAATATATTGTAATGTATTGTCATGTATTGCTAACAACTAATCCGCTTTCCCAAACACAGGAAACCCAGGGAGCAACGCGTCCACAGATATACACAACAGAAAAAGAGTTGCCATTAATACATTTTTTTACATATAACAAGGAGCATGAGCATGTCTATTGTAAATATATTTCCCACACCAAATTACACATACCCTTATCTCTGTCACACAAACACACTACTCCTCATCATTTTTCAGTCGCGCCAATAAGGTGACGGCGCCGCGATCAGCGACGTAAGGGGACGTGGGGCACCGAGCGACGCTGACGCAAACACACGTATGGATACGCTTCAATAATAAGCAATATACGGTAGCCAGGGGCAGTGCAGAGATTGTGAGCACCTACCCTCGCTGCCAAGGTGAATTTTTCCACCCACGGGGAAAATTTGCGACAGGTAAGGTTAACGGCATGACCACTAACCCACAGCCATAGGTGAGAGGTACCTACAGCTCAGCGAATAGCAAAGTGAAGGGAGAATGAGTCGACAGAGGAGAGCGCTACAGAAGGCCTAGAGAATGGGACGAGGTACCAGGCTCATGAGCAAACCGGTCTAGTAATAAGGTTATTATTTTATGTTATATCATGCTTGTAAAATAAAATGTAAACCCAAAGCGTACACAAATATATATTAATGCTCAAGTGTACGCCTACGCACATAAACTTACAATATGTCACGCCATTCAACACTGCCATAATGGCAACACTGAATACACGGTTTTGTTTTTTCCTTTCTACTCTACTAACGCCCAAATTTGTGAGGGTGTTCCGTTTTATCCCAAACCAATAAATGCACTTTGAATATTTCCCTTAAATTATACCCTGGAACACCCATTTTTTCTATTCTCTTCTATCTTTCTTACTGCAGGGAGCACTTTTTCCCCAAAATAAAGCCAGACGGCACAATTCCTCGACTAGCTGGTTTTTTTCTCCCTGCACAACAATGTAACGGATAAGTATCAAAACCATGTTTTTTTTTCCTTCTTTTTGAAACTTGCAATATGCCAACAATGGCAATGTCAATTTTTTTAAAATGTCAGTTTCCATTTTTACAATGCCAATGTCACTGTTATATATATATGTACATCCCATAACCCTCCCCTCTGAACACGGGCTGATCTCACACCTACACTTCAACACGACATCACCCATTCTATACGACACGACGACGACGACGAAGAAGACATCTACAGAAGATACGAGGGGACTTCAAGAACAACTGTATTGTACATCAACATCCCAACCTCAAGTTCCGTTCCCGTTCGCGAGGACGCGAACTAAATGGGGGAAGACGCTTGTACAGCCCCCCAGGGTTCTGCATCCCCTGGAGGACATCCCCCCATCATCTATTTAAATCACCCTTAAGTGGCAAACCTGGTAAGCCCAGAACATATCTATTAACACCGCAATGGCAGCTAGCCAGTATGGAAAGCCTGACCAATAATTGCATCACTACCACAAACAGCGACACACAAACTAACTAGGTCATCGAGGCAGCAGTATGCTGACAGAACAACGCCAAAAGCTATAAAAGGGAGCCTTATGTAGGACAAAGCTCTCTCCATTACCAGTCTTACAGTGCATCGGCCGCAGGCTATCGACGTTATCATCAGAGGTGAGTCAGACGTGTTCAGATCTCCTATAATTTGTAACCTTTACCCACAGATTGTACTTTTACATTGTGACCATTATTACATTCCCTAAAGGGACTCATAATTCAACATCACAGACCATTAAACACTTGGTCTATACATTACACTCGTCTTACTATTAATACGCCTCTTTACGTCCCAACGCCCTTCCTTATTCCCGTCACGGCTAGACGTGACATACGGTAGCCCAACAGTGCCAACTCAGGTATCATTGTATTCCTCGCGGCGGCCCGACTGCTAAGAGCAGCGTGTGCCACATAGCTGACACAAGCACGTTCAGTTATATAACAAGCAGCAGCTGGACGACCAGCACGTTGACCTATACGCCAAACTCCATCCCCTAAGATACATCTACATCCTTTATAGGAGCGCCCCCTAGTTCCTAACACTAAACAACACTCTACACTGGTCAGCTTACCCTGTTACGGGAAGCTACCCCCTTTTAGGCACTGCTTTATAAATTAACACAATAACTCTTCCTTTTAGATCCAACCACCCCCAATAAAGGGATCTAAAACAGTATCTTGATTATTATTTTTTGCCTCTTGATATCCCCCCCTCCCTCTCCACCACTGCTAGTGATGTACTACCACGTATTTTTAAATAATTCTCGGTGTGATGATTTGTTATTGGTGATGACAGAACAATCAATAATAATAATAATCTCGTGCGTTCTTCAGTTCATAATTCTATATACTCACAACTTTATCAAAATGGAAAATTACATTCGGGCACAACCATGTGATCGAAAATAAATGAGAAATATCACCGGCTACTTTATGCACTGCACTTGAAGGCTTCTCAAGCTGCTCAATCTGGGTAAAGAAAGGTTAAACCATATCTCTTTTATACATACACAACTCTGAGGGGAATTAATAGACTAGCAGACAAAATTCCACGAAGTCCAACGCCCTCAGGTTAAACAATAATAATACAATTGCCTGACAGAAGCAACTACTTAGGATTCAACGACGTTGCCATAAGTAAAATAAATTGGCCAAGGTTTCTTAGTGCTATGCACTGGTGGTGCACAACCAATATGCTTTGTCCGTGCATTAGCATTGTAAACATCAGTCTTAGTGAACCTATAGTTCCATTTGGACAACGCCAATCTACCGTCAACTTCCTTCCCTAATCGAAGGTACAAATGAAAGTAGAAACACCTAAACAACGAGAATTATCGACTTCATATACGCAGCAATGTACGAAATTTATGACCCCGATGTTCCAAGTTCCTGTGAAGCAAATAATACCGCATCGTAAGTACGTACGAACCTTTACGAATATAAGTGAAAACAATCGTCTGACTGTCTATTAAGAGGCAGTGGTGTTTTAAAATAATAATAATAAATTAGCTGTTGAAGAAACGAGCACGATTTCATTATGTGGCACCTACTGTATACATAAAACAGCAAATATACTAGCACTTAAGAAGAAACAAGGCGCGAGGTAGTCTGCTAATAGTAGCCACTGGCCATTACAATGGAACCAGTATAATTAACTACTCCACACCTTCTCTAATATCGATTGAGAACTGCTAATGTAATGACAATGTTCCGTGAAATGCTAACAATTTTGAATTAATACTTATCCTGCTCTATGTCTACCATTAGTTGTTGTTTGAGTCTTCACACTTTTGACTGGTTTGATGCAGCGCTCCATGCCTCCCTGTCCTGAGCTAATCGTTTCATCTCTACATAGCTACCACACCCTACATCTGAGGCAATCTGTTTAACATATTCTAACATTGGTCTACCCCTACAGTTCTTGTCCTCGACTCTTCCTTCCATAACTAAGCTTGCTATTCCTGGGTGTCTTAGTATGTGTCCTACCAACCTATCTCTTCTCTTCATTAGCAGTCGCCAGAAACATCTCTCCTCTCCCACTCGTCTTAATACCTCTTTGTTTGTAACCCTGTCTACCCATCTGATCTTCATCATTCTCCTGTAACACCACATTTCAAATGCTTCAATTCTCCTCTTTTCTGCTGCACCAATAGTCCAAGTTTCACTTCCATAGAGCGCCACGCTCCCGACAAAGGCTTTCAAAAATGACTTCCTAATACCTAAATCTATATTCGATGTCAGCAGATTCCTTTTTTGTAGAAATGCTTTCTTTGCCTGAGCCAACCTACTTTTTATATCCTCTTTGCTTCGTCCATCACTGGTTATTCTGCTTCCTAAGTAACAGAAGTCTGCTACTTCCTTCAGCTTTTCACCTGTCAATTTGATCTCCATAGAGGTTTCTGATTTATTTCGGCTGCATTCCAGTATTTTTGTTTTACATTTATTAATTCTCATCATGAATTCTTTCCGTAAGACGGAGTCCATACCATTCAAAAACTCATTCAAATCCTCAGGCTTGTAGGCCAAGATGACGATGTCATCAGCAAATCTCAGAGTTGAAATTATTTCTCCTTGAATCTTCACTCCCACTTTAAATTTTTCTCTAATTTCCTTCATTGCTTGTTCAGTGTAAAGATTGAAAAGTATGGGTGATAAGTTGCAGCCTTGCCTTACACCTTTCTGAATACCAGCTTCTCTCTCATGTCCTTCAACTCGAATGACTGCTGTCTGGTTTCTGTATAGATTGTATATCACCCTCCTATCCCTGTACTTTATTCCAATCGATTTCAAAATGTCAAACAATTTAGTCCAATCAACGTTATCAAAAGCCTTTTCTAAGTCTACAAAAGCCATGAACGTTCTCTTATTTTTCCTTATTCTACCTTCCAAAATCAGCCTAAGACTTAGTACAGCTTCCCTTGTTCCTACATTTCTCCTGAAACCAAATTGGTCTTCACCCAACTCCCTTTCTAAGTGGCTTTCAATCCTCTTGTAAATTATTCTAGACAGGATCTTTGAAGCATGAGTAATCAAGCTGATTGTACGGTAATCTTCACATCTGTCAGCTCCCACTTTCTTTGGTATAGGGATGATTACATTCTTCTTGAAATCAGGGGGTACCTCACCTGTCTCATAAATCCTACACACCAAGTGAAATAACCTGATCAGACCTTCATCTCCTATGCAGCGTAGCAACTCAATCGGTATATCATCTATGCCTGGTGCTTTGTTCCTGCTTAAGTCTTCCAAAGCTCTATCAAATTCTGATCTCAATATTAAATCTCCTTTCGCAACCTCATCAATTTCCTCCTCCCTTTCCATTACATGATTCTCAATCTCCTTTCCCTTATACACACTCTCTATGTAAGCTTTCCATCTCTCAACCTTTTCTTCCCTATCTGTTAGAGGCTTTCCATTTGTGTCCTTAATATTACAGCACTTAGTCTTCTTTTCCCCAAAAGTATTCTTAATCCTTCGATAAGCTGTGTCTACTTTTCCTAATTTCAGACAATTTTCTATACGTGCACATTTCTCTTTCAACCATTCTTCTTTCGCTTCCTTGCACTTCTTGTTAACCTCATTTCTCAGACGTCTGTATTCTGCTTTCCCCTTTTCATCTCTTACATTCTTGTGTTTCCGCCTTTCATCCATCAATTCTAGTATATCCTGAGTGATCCACGGTGTTCTACCTATTCTTTCTTTCCTACCAATGTTTTCTTCTGCGGATTTTGTTATTTCATTCTTCAAAAGGGCCCATTCGTCTGCAATTGACGTTTGTTTAGGGTTTTTCATTAGTCCTTCCTTTATACTCTTCTTGAATCTTTCGTTTACATCCTTCTCTTTCAGTCTGTCTATTGCCCACCTTTTTGGCTTTTGACTTTTCTTCAGTTTCTTCAACTTTAATCTGCATTTCATTACAACCAGATTGTGGTCAGAGTTTATGTCAGCACCAGGATATGTTTTTCAATCCAAAATCTGGTTTCGAAACCTCTGCTTGACCATAATGAAGTCGATTTGGTAACGCCCTGTATCTCCTGGTCTCATCCATGTGTATATTCTTCTATTGTGGTTATTGAATAAGGTGTTAGCTATGACCAACTCATGCTCGGTGCAGAATTCTACCAGCCTGCTTCCTCGATCATTCCTTTCACCTAATCCGAAATCTCCTACTATCTTCCCTTCTCTCCCTTTTCCTACCACAGCATTCCAATCTCCCATTACTATAACATTTTCATCACCCTTGATATACCTCAGAATTTCGTCTATTTCTTCGTAGACCTTTTCAACATCCTCATCATCAGCTTGACTGGTAGGCATATAGACTTGTACCACTGTGGTGCAGGTAGGTTTAGTATTGATTTTTGCTACAATAATCCGTTCACTATATTGTTCATAATATTCCACCCGCTGTCCAAGTTTCCTACTCAATATGAGGCCAACCCCTGCTTGGCCATTGTTTGATTTAGTGCTAATGACCCTATAGTCTCCTGACCAAAAGTCCTGTTCTTCCTGCCAGCGCATTTCACTAATCCCAACCAAATCCAACCTCAACCTATCCATTTCCCTTTCTAAGTTTTCTAACCTTCCACTTCCTAGCAGACTTCTAACATTCCACGCTCCGATCCGTAGAATGTCAGATTTTCTCTTTGTCACTTCTGTAATGTTAACCCCCTCTCGAGTAGTCCCCACCCGGAGATCCGAACGGGGGACTAGTTTACCTCCGGATTGAAATTTTACAAGTGAGGAGGCCATCATCACATGTAATTATGCATAGAGAGGTGCATATCCTCGGGATTAGCATACGGCTGTAGTTTCCCGTTGCTTTCAGCCGTGCAGCAGGACGCAGTGTAGCCATTATTTGGCTTATATTATCAATATCTTAACCGTCTATAAGACTAGTAAAGAATTGATTTATTCTGAAAGGCTGCTACTCCCTTTCAGAATAAGTAAAGAGCAATTCTACTAACAAAAATACTAACCTTCTACCGTACTAACAATTAAATACCAAAATTCTACTAACGAAAAAAATACTAAAGTTCCACCAACAACAAATACTACCACTAAAACAGTCTGTCACCAGACACACTCACATGCACCCTCACACATCACAGTCTACTGAAACAATGAACTATAACTAATAAACAATGCAACTGCTACCAGACACACTCACACACCACAGTCTAATAGAACAATGACATATATCTAATAGGCAAACTAACTACCTACTTACAACTAAAACTAACTACATACGTACTGTACTGTTATTTGAATTGACAATATTTACAAAATGCAATTTGGATAGAAAATACTTACAAAATGTAATTTAGATTCAAAATAGTCACAAAATACAATTGAGAATAAAAATACTTACAATATACCCACCCTACACAATATGTCTACCCCTTATTATTCCCGTTTTAACGGGGTCCGTGACGAGATGCGATGCGAGCCTATTTGGCGGGTGGTTTTTACTGCCGGATGCCCTTCCTAACGCCAACCTCACAAGAGGAGTTAATGACAGATGAAAACAAAACATAATTGCTATGATGATAATCATCATCATCATGATGATTCTAAAGCACTTGGTGCAATAATGTCTAAAAAAACATTAACGAGGAGAAAGACTACGCTGCTCATATACAGTAGATTCCAGTGAGAGACTAGACAACTTTGACTCTGGCGTGTATGCTTGACATGAGCTTGAGAAAGCTCGAAATGATGTGTTGGAGCTGGTGTGTATGCTTGGCTTGAGCAAGCTCGAACTGCTCAGTGTTGGTGCTGGTGTGTATGCTTGACTTGAGCAAGCTCGAACTGCTCAGTGTTCGTGCTCGTGTGTATGCTTGACTTGGGCTTGAGGAAGCTCGAACTGCTCAGTGTTCATGCTGGTGCGTATGCTTGACTTAGGCTAGAGAAAGCTCGAACTGCTCAGTGTCCGTGCTGGTGTGTATGCTTGGCCTGAGCAAGCTCGAACTGCTCAGTGTTCGTGCTCGTGTGTATGCTTGACTTGGGCTTGAGGAAGCTCGAACTGCTCAGTGTTGGTGCTGGTGTGTATGCTTGGCTTGAGCAAGCTCGAACTGCTCAGTGTTCATGCTGGTGCGTATGCTTGACTTAGGCTTGAGGAAGCTCGAACTGCTCAGTGTCCGTGCTAGTGTGTATGCTTGGCTTGAGCAAGCTCGAACTGCTCAGTGTTCATGCTTATGTGTATGCTTGGCTTGAGCAGGATCGAACTGCTCAGTGTCCGTGCTAGTGTGTATGCTATACTTGGGCTTGAGCAAGCTCGAACTGCTCAGTGTCCGTGCTGGTGTGTATGCTGGACTTGGGCTTGAACGAGCTCGAACAGCTCAGTGTCCGGGCTGGTGTGTATGCTTGACTTGGGCTTGAGCAAGCTCGAACTGCTCAGTGTTCATGCTTATGTGTATGCTTGGCTTGAGCAAGATCGAACTGCTCAGTGTCCATGCTGGTGTGTATGCTGGACTTGGGCTTCAGCAAGCTCGATCACCTCAGTGTCCGCTGGTGTGTATGCTTAACTTGGGCTTGAGCAAGCTCGAACTGCTCAGTGACCGTGCTAGTGTGTATGCTAGAATTGGGCTTGAGCGAGCTCGAACAGCTCAGTGTCCGTGTTGGTGTGTATGCTTGACTTGGGCTTGAGCATGATCAAACTGCTCAGTGTCCATGTGGTGTGGTGTGTATGCTGGACTTGGGCTTGAGCGAGCTCGAGCAGCTCAGTGCCCGTGCTAGTTTGTATGCTGGAATTGGGCTTCTCGAACTGCTCAGTGTCCGTGCTGGTGTGTATGCTTGGCTTTAGCTAGCTCGAACTGCTCAGAGTCCGTGTGGTGTGGTGTGTATGCTGGATTTGGGCTTGAGCGAGGTCGAACAGATCAGTGCCCGTGCTAGTTTGTATGCTGGAATTGGGCTTCAGCTAGCTCGAACTGCTCAGTGTCCGTGCTGGTGAGTATGCTCGGCTTGAGCAAGCTCGAACAGCTCCGTGTCCGTGCTAGTGTGTATGCTAGACTTGGGTTTGAGCGAGCTCGAACTATTCAATGTCCGTGCTAGTGTGTATAGTTGACATGGGTTTGAGCAAGCTCGAACAGCTCAGTATCCGTGCTGGTGTGTATGCTAGACGTGGGCTTGAGCGAGCTTGAACTGTTCAGTGTACGTGCTAGTGTGTATAGTTGACATGGAATTGAGCGAGGTCGAACTGCTCAGTGTCCGTGCTAGTGTGTATAGTTGAGATGGATCTGAGCGAGCTCGAACTGCTCAGTGTCCGTGCTGGTGTGTATGCTGGACTTGGGCTTGAGCGAGCTCGAACAACTCAGTGTCCATGCAGGTGTGTATTCTGGACTTGGGCTTGAGCGAGCTCGAGCAGCTCAGTGCCCGTGCTAGTTTGTATGCTGGAATTGGGCTTCTCGAACTGCTCAGTGCCCGTGCTGGTGTGTATGCTTGGCTTTAACTAGCTCGAACTACTCAGTGTCCGTGTGGTGTGGTGTGTATGCTGGACTTGGGCTTGAGCGAGCTCGAACTGCTCAGTGTCCGTGCTGGTGTGTATGCGTGACTTGGGCTTCAGCTAGCTCGAACTGCTCAGTGTCCGTGCTAGTGTGTATACTTGATTTGGGCTTGAGCTAGCTCGAACTGCTCAGTGTTCCTGCTGGTGTGTACGCTTGGTGTGAGCTAGCTCGAACTGCTCAGTGTTCCTGCTGGTGTGTACGCTTGGCTTGGACTAGCTCGAACTGTTCAGTGTTCGTTCTAGTGTGTATAGTTGACTTGGGCTTGAGAGAGCTCGAACTGTTCAGTGTCCATGTTGGTGTGTAAGCTGGACTTGGGCTTGAGCGAGCTCGAACAGCTCAGTGTCCGTGCTACTGTGTATGCTAGACTTGGGCTTGAGCTAGCTCGAACTGCTCAGTGTCCATGCTGGTGTGTGTAGTTGACTTGGGCTTGAGCAAACTCGAACTGTTGAGTGTTCGTGCTGGTGTGTATGCTTGACTTGGGCTTGAACGAGCCCGAAATGCTGAGTGTTCGTGCTGGTGTGTATGCTTGTCTTGGGCTTGAGCAAGCTCGAACTACTCAATGTTCGTGCTGATGTGTATAGTTGGCTTAGCTTAGAGCTAGCTTGAACTATTCAGTGTTTGGGCTATGTTTGACCAGACCACTCGGTAATGGACTGCGCTGTTCCTTTCCTTTGGCCAGCTCAGCAGGGCCGAGCAGCGAGCTTAGTTGGACAATGGACCGAATAACTGCTCTGATAGTGATATATTATTATTATTATTATTATTATTATTAGGAAAAATCATCTTTAAAAACGGTAGTTCTAAGCAAAATTGTCCCCCGCTTTTTAGTTATCACTTGTAACCCTTGGCTTCCAAGCACCTTTTTGATAAAACATATAACATACTTCTCATAATAGAAATATCCACAATAATCTTTCGGAATCATCACCTCATTTTCTTGAAACTTCTACACGTTTATTCCAGTTGGTGGGCTCATTGACTAAGAATGAAGGCAATCTCTGCTGTTATATTGTTGCACATTAGTTAATTTATTTTCGATTTTTCAGAAGTACTTGTTAATTAGTGACCGGTTAATTCATTTATTTACAATTTGATGTCCAGGCCAACGTGACTTCTCACTTAGTGCGGCCTGCGTAATAGGGAGTTGACCGACAACCAATTTCCAATTTTGTTTGAAATGCTTCCTAACTACATCCCACACATCCTCCCCCTATTGTGTGGTGGGGCTTCCGCTGTAGTGGATCTTCCCTGCCCAGCGTGCAAGGCAGGGTTGAAGATATACTGCGAAACGCAGGGACGTTCCCAGAAAATAACTTCTGTGAGGGATTGTGGATGTAAGTATAGACTGACTTCAGGCCACCCAAATGGGTAGGGAGTGGTGACAAATCAGACATCCCCTGAATTCGCGCCTAGTGAAATGTACTACCAACTGAACCCTTTATACTCTGATAGTATAAATGATTCTATGTTTTATTTATGCAATATTTAATATTTCTACCAGCATCATGAAATAGCCAGACGAAGATGATGCAACCTTAAGCATTTGTTGGAGACAGTGAGAATGTACCTGGAAGCAGGTTGACAAAGGCTGAGCACTCGAGGAATTTGTGAAGGGACCAAGCCCAGCGATGAATCAGGAGGCAGGTGCTAGATGTCTCAAGAATATGAAAGACGCGTGATGACACATGCTTGTGGCATGTTCCTTGTCTTTTTCGCGCCTAGCCAAAAATTAATGCAGTAATATGAGAGACTGATGGAACAATTGGACACTCCTAAAGGGCGGAGTGCAGCAAGAAAAACCGCGAGGTTTACGTGAATTGGAACCAATAGGAGAAGAATGCTACTTTACGCGCCAGGACTAGCGTGATGCTCAAGAGCTCGGATTAAGGCGGGAGATTGGCTACAGATCATCCCTACGATCGATTCGTGATTTAATAGGCATAATCGTGACCTGCACATTTCTACGAGTGTTATGATGTTTGTTACATGCCAGTAAGACAATTATTATGGAAAATATTTTTATATTTCCCTCTCTATCGGTCCCACGGGCCCATTTCATTTATAAGTGACGTGTGGAGCCATGAACAATGTACTTTTATTTGTGCGTCTGAGGACGTAACGTTTACTTTATTTTGTGCGTCTGAGGACGTAGGCTGACTTTATTTTGTGTGTCAGAGGACACAGGTTGATAACTTGTAATTTTGCGCGTCTGAGGACGTAGGCACTTGTACTTTGCGTGTCATGGGGACGCAGATTTATATTAAGACAAATGTGTTGTAAATTCAGTGTGATAGATAGTCACAGTACTATTTTTGTAGGGCCAGTATCATCGACAATTCGCCAACAGACTGTTTTGGGGAAATAAGTACCTGAGCGGTGAATTTAGTAGTCAGAAATCGAGTGTGTAATAACCTATAACTTTTTGCATCAGCACGAGAGATGACATCGCTTATCCTGGAAGAAGCTTGGAACTGTCAACACTCCGTTGAGATGTTTGAGACGAACTAAGCAGCATTAAGTATGGAGATGGCTGCAGATGTCCGCTGACGTGATTGGCTGAAGGATGAGTACGAAATAATGCTTTATTATTTGTCAAATCAATTTATGGTGTGTGGGACAGATTTGTGTAAATATCTTGTTTGTTGTTTTTTTAACGTAGAGTTTGTATTTTTGTCTGACACACAGTAGTTTGCATGAAAACAGCTAGCGCAATTTTTGTAGATATTTGTATTTTGTTTCATTGTTGTAATGAACGTGGCTATGTGGACGACCGTGTTCGCATATGTTAACGTAACGCCGCTAAGTAACGTAGATCGGAGATCTGTAGTGCATCAGAAGTAGAACTGAATTAGTATAAAATAAGTGGACTGGAGGGTAACTTTGATCTTATTGTTGTGTTTACGATTGATTAGGTTCATTGTTATTTTATTGCCTTTGTTGCAATGTAATTTTTTTGCGAGTACCAATCAGCTCACTCGAGGGTTTAATTTTGTTATTGTAAAGTTTTGGAGCGTCTCGAACGCGAAATTGGGAGTCTGAATCAAGCCGACCTGCATGATTTTTTTTATGTCAGTCCCAGTGGAGGTGTCTTGTGTGTTCTATACTGGTCTATGTTTGCGGGAATTTCAGCGTGGTCTGATTCTGACATGCCGCATGCCAGGTTCCGTATTTGCGACCTCGAGAGGCGCATATGTGAATATATTGTTTTCTTGCCATTTGAGTAAATGAGTGAGAGTTGTTGTTGTTGATTCTACGATGTTAACGAGACCAGTAGGTCAGTCGTTATTTTTAGACACACTTGGGAACTGACAGGTGACAGATGTGGTAGGGTGCAGGAAGTTATTTCATGAGGCGAGCTTGATCAGATAAGACGGACGATGGTCATTAGTGAGGAGCACATGCTAGCCTCCCTGGTAATATTTTGAATGCAGAAAAAGAACTGATCAATGGTAAATAATATTTGTGAGTAAATGGGGAGCTGTCTACGATGTACTATAATCTCCGAAGCGTTAACTTATCGTGTATTTTATTCATAAAAATAATCTCAGCCGTGGAGGCATTTGTTGTTGTTGATTCTTGGTTTGTTTATGTCTTGTGTCAGTGACCCGTGTAGTCACGCGCGACGCTGTTTTTTTCTTGTTTGTTTCGTTTGAGCATTGGCCTTGTAGGCAAGCTCGTTGTCAGCTGCGCCATCGCACTGGGGAGATTCCTGTAAATAATAGATATTAAGATGAGTGTGTCAGAATTAATTAAAGGGTTTTTATTAGTGTAGTGTCCTATACCCATAAACGTTGGTTTGCGAGATGGATGTTCGTGAGCACCGTGGCTGTTACCCGCTGTAAACGAACAATCATCCAAGTACTCATTCCTTGTAGTTAGTCAGTACACACACATACAATTTCTTATACGAGTCGGTGGACCAGGTATCCACAGTTTCATTGTGAGGAGCGGGTCTGAGTAACCCCTCATCTTTTAGTGTGTTGTATTTGTTGTGGAGAGATGTCAGGGAGGAGTTTGTTATGTTTTATAATTTTTATGCATTAACAGTCATTAAATCATGTTTATTTTACGTGTTATTCACTTCTTTCTTAGTTATAGTTTTGTCTTATGACCCTTCACCCAGTAGAGCATGTTGTTTTGGCGAACGTAATATAGCACACACTGAACTGAGCGCGACCCCTAGAGAAAGATTCTTGCATTAAAACACTGCGATACTGAAGGGCTTACAACAGAAAATATCGCCACTAATCGTGGAAGAATGCCACGAAATGTACTACCTCCAGGAAATGGGCCAGTACACGTGTTCGACGTAGGGTTATTTACAGTATATTTACTGAACCTTGGCTAATTCTTAGTAATTATTAGTAATCAATGACAGTTATCAGGACGACCATGCGGTTTTGCAGAGCCCATGGGGTGCGTGAAAAATAAGGCATTCGGCCAAAATAAGTTACCTGATGAAAATTACACATACATTTACGTTAAAAATTATGTTGTCCTGGCGATATGCTCTACAACAAATTTGCATCGTTCGATTTACTATTAATGATGTTGAAATGAAGTCCGTTAAATTTGCATTTTGTGAGTATTTTTGAAATGTTGTAACGTTTCAATGATAACGCGCTACACTATTTGCATCATTCATTGAAAAGAAGACGCCTGATATTGAAAATGTAATTGCTAGTCACTGCCACTATTTATTTAACTTCGTAAAGGACTTCTTTGGCCCAAAAAATTTCTCCCGATTTCCGTAAAGCAGATTATTTTAGCCAGTACGGCTTACTCAGCCTGTCATACAGCAACTAACTGCAGAACAATGTTTACAGATAACACATAATCAGCACCAAACTCTATCCTGAATGACTACAGCATAATAGTTTAGTTTTTGGGTTAACTGGGTCATCAGTCCTATTTAATTGTGTGTGTGAACCTGTATAATAGCCTTTGTTGTTGTTGTTGATTCAAATAGGAGATTCAGTTGTTCTCACTAGGCTAAGTGGACCAGGATTTAAATCCTCAATGGAAGAATATGGACTCAAACCCAAGATATCTGGACGGAGAACGACTTTGATTCTCCCCTAGATTACGCACAGTGTCTAGAAAATAATGGCTGCACTTTATTAATAAGACAGTTGCAGTACGTGCGGTAGGAACGAAGCTCGCATGTTTTAGAACATGACTTGCCCACCCCGAGATGACTTGGCAGTTATAATTTAGTTCCTAGCTTTGTCATTTCGCAAGAGTAGTTGCTACCCTCTGGCTGACCACCTCTTGGTTCAGTAACTAGCATTCTTAGCAGTCGCCCCTGAGGTCCGGGTTAGATTCCCGGCTCTGCAAATTTCTGGTTGGAACAGGGTGCTCTCATCCTCGAGAGGAAAAACTTAGAAGTGGGTTAGATTCCCATCTCAGCAATCATAGAAATGGTTTTCCGTGGTTTTCCACTTCTACTCCAGGCAAATTTCAAGATGGTTCCCAACTTAAGCCCATGACTACACTGACTGAGCAAATAATGTCATGGGATAGTGGAGTACTATTGCGTGGGTGTGTTGTCTGCGCACCACACGCCCCCTGGGTTCAGTGCCATTTCGTCCAGGTGCCATTTCGTCCAGCAACAAATTTCCATGAAAAACGTGCCATTTTGTCCAGCTCGGTTTTACAAATTATTACACAATTTAATGAGTGCCATCTCGTCCAGACGACATGTTGACAAGGGTTGAGGCAGTGCAGGTAGTCGGAGGTCAATGACCCCTGTGCTTACGTGCACAACCGCAGGTTGTGGGATATTCCCTTATGGCTCCCTCCCCAAAGCCCTTCAAAGTCCCCAGGTAATTTTAATGAATAAACAAATATTCCTGCTTGATATATGATAAGATATTTATTTAAACAGATATTTTAGTAATGCAAATTTGGATATATTTTAATTATCACCTTTCCCCAGGGGCTCACATCTAGTGGGACGTGGGTTGGCGACCACGGGACCCCAGCTGAATTGCAATTGCATTTTGTAAGTATTTTCAAACTAACCGCTTTTTGCAAGTATTTTCAATCTATATTGCATTTTGTATGGTGGGCATTTTGCAAGTATTTTGATTCTCAATTGCATTTTGTGGGTATTTTGAATCTAAATGACATTTTGTAAGTATTTTCAATCTTAATTGCATTTTGTAAGTATTGTCCATCCAAATGAGTAGTTTGAATCTACCGTGCATTTTGTAAGCATTTTCAATTTCAATTGCATTTTGTAAGTATTTTGAATTTCAATTGCACTTTGTGAGTATTTGGAATCTGAAATGCGCGTTTTTCATCTACATTGCATTGTGTATTTTCAATTTCAATTGCATTTTGTAAGTATTTTGAACCTCAATTGCATTTTGTACGTATTTTCAATCACATTTGCATTTTGTAAGTATTTTGAATTTCAATTGTATTGTGTAAGTATTTCGACTCTACATTGCATTGTGTACGTATTTTGAACCTGACGTACATTTTGTGCGTATTATTCAATCTAT
This sequence comes from Meconema thalassinum, assembly GCA_946902985.2. Classification (NCBI taxonomy): domain Eukaryota; kingdom Metazoa; phylum Arthropoda; class Insecta; order Orthoptera; family Tettigoniidae; genus Meconema; species Meconema thalassinum. The sequence continues at coordinate 687,656,127 of OX336389.2, read as the reverse complement.
TCCTTTTGTGAGTATTTTCGTTCTAAATTCCGTTTTGTAAGTATTACCGCTCTCCATTTTGTGAGTAGTTTCAATCTGAGTTCCTTTTTTGTAAGTATTTTCCTTCTCACTTAATTGTCGTTGTGGTTTACACTTCATTGTCATTTTCGCTATCACCCAGACCGTTAGGGGCCGATAACCTAGATGTTAGGCCCCTTAAACAACAATTATCATCATCATCATAATTATCACCTGATTTGTGAAAATACTGTATTTGTTTCTATTCTCACTATGTTGTGTACATTATAAGCATTTCATTGTAAAATATAGTTGACTGGTGGCAAGCGAGCGGAGCGAGTAACGTCCATTATTACAAACATCAAAAAATTACTTATTTCTAACAAGAAACGCAATGAAATGAAACCCTTATTGTAGACCTGTCAATCATAGGTGTTTGGACGAAATAGCACTAGTGGGCCGGTAGAGAGTCAACCCACCTGCCTCTGTTCGTGGAATTTGGACGAAATGGCACCTGAACGAAATGGCACGACACCGCCCCCTGTGCCAGCGGCAGTTAGGTTATATAGGAGACCTTGTGAAAAGTGGCTGTGCACGTGACAGGTGTAACATGCAACGTCGTCGTGAGCTGACACTGTTCGAACGGGGCATGGTGGTCGGTGCCCGACGGATGCGAAGTGCGAGTTCGGCAGTGGTGCGGGAATTCGGCTTCACACGGTCAACCGTGTCCAGAGTGTATCGTGAATGGTTGAATGTGGGTGTCACCGGCCGTCCAGCAACACTCGGATGACCGTGACCGGTGACATCTGAGACGGGTTGTCAATAGTGACAGAAGGGCAACAGTCCAACAAATCACGGCTCAATTCAACACAGGCCGTGCTAGACACGTCTCACTGTGGACAATCCGTAGGAACATGGGTTCCATGGGGTATGGGAGCCAGTGTCACAGTTAACCCAATATCATCGGACATAGCGGCGCGCATTTGTCGCCAATCACCAGGGATGGACACTGGATCAATGGCGTAACGTGATATGGTCGGGCGAATCACGATTTCAAATGCACCATGCTGAATGGAGGCACCGTGTGCGGCGCAGACTACATGAATCGATTGATCACGCCTCTCTCGAAGGTGTGGTCCACGGAAGTGGTGTCTCTGTTATGGTCTGGAGTGCATGTTCCTGGATTGGAACGGGCCCCCTAGTTGTTCTGGAAGAGACTTTGAATATTCTGCGACATGTGGAGCTGCCAGAATCCCCACATGCTATTAGGTGACTATCCCATAGATTTGACACAGCCACCCTCAGAATGAAAGGTAGGTGCTCATCACTGATCCGGAAACGTAATTTGGATTTTATAAACTTCATTTTTGAAAATGTTTGTTCAGAAACGTAAGTAGTCGGAAACGCGCACAAGTATTTTCTCGCAAATTTTAAGAAAGCCGGATTTTTTTTATTACTAAGCGCCCTGTAAAACTTAATAAGATTTCCTTCCGCGAACTTGTCCCTTAATTGGGAACAACACTGAAGTTCAATTAATTCGATCTGTAGATGCACATGTGCATCACCGACATCAACTGCACGCCTTTCCCTTGTAATCCCTTATTCAAAATATTTAAATGTTGCCTTAAATCTGGGAGTATTGCTAAATCCCACATCCAGTTTACGTCCCCAAATTCTGTCACTTTTTTCTGTTTCATGTTCATAAATGTGCTTATTTCTTCACAAAGATGAAAGAAGCGTTTCAATGTATTACCACGACTAAACCAGCGTACTGCCTCCGTAAATTGAATTATTTTGGGACAAAATGAGAGTATTTTCAGTCTCCATGATAAAATTTAACCAGCAAATATAATTTCTGGAAGTGTGGCACAGGAGGGTAGTGTTACAAGCTTGAGGCTGTCGGAGAGCCCGATCACGTGATTTATTGCACAATAGACGCTTCTAGAAGGCTATAATTGGCATAGCAACAGCGAGTTTGGAAATTAATATTATAAATATTGTTATAAATTATGCTATTGGATCCCAGCCCAGAGCCAATGAGAAGAGGTTTTATTGAAGACGGGATCAACTTCAACTACTGTGCCCAATCAGTTACGGCAGTCTGGCATCGAACTCAGGTCTCATCAGAGAATACCAGGCACATGGTTATGCCTAGAGTCGAACCATTGATCTCTGAGGGGGAGCAATTACAGGGAACCCAAAGAGCAATGAGAGGTATACTGACATATAATAATGTAGCGTGATTTCACGATCTATAGGTGAACATCATAGCAATTTAAAGGGAAGAATTGTAGCCAAATGCAAGGAAATATACATTTTCAGAGCATACGAGAATGAGAGGAGGCCAGTTTGAAGTTTTACAAATTACCCTTAGCAAGTGGGCGGAGAACTTAGGCGCCGAGCGCACTATTTACGTCTGGAGCGGAGAGACAGCTCAAAATTAATGACCCGGGTATTCACCGCTTGACAACGGTGAAACTTAGAATAGGGATGATGGCCCACGGAAATTAATTAATTACAGCCAAGTGGAGTATTGAAATGCATTGAAATATACACCCAGGTGAATATATTCATGGAGAGGTAATTTAGGAGTGGGTTTTCACCTAAATTAAAGCTTTTATCTCCAAATGAACGAATTACAACCTAGCTTACGCTCAAGAGCAGTGGTTTTGTGACCAGCCAACGGGGAACCACCACAGTAGCGTCCTGACGCGCTGAACTAAGGCAATTAATTGTAATTAATTGGCCGAAGCGATCGCCGACACGCGAATGGTTTTGAAACCTCCACACCTAAATAAACAAGATGTAGATGTCATTTCGGCTGAAGAGGTATTATTTCAAGAAAGGAGTCGCTCTCATGTGTCCAGTGGACTATTTTGTACGAGAAACCTTTATAAGGGAGAGCAGCTCACACCAAGCCAGTTCGCCTAGAGTTATTCTACAGTATACACGTAACTAAGACGCTGCCAGTAAGCACGCCAAATGTTAAAGTATCAACGCTCCGCCGTTGAAGAACAATAGAAGCAAGTTATAAGCTTCATAAGTAATCATGAAGCGCATCGAAAGTAAATTAATACAGATATTTATCTATTATCTGACGCAAATATAAATTCGCCACAGCGAAAAAGGAACTTATAATGTTTTTGAACAGTTCTTATACCGGGAGGTATTGTCAGAATTGTATGACATTATCATCAGGATCACTACAATGATGGGAGCTTAGAAATCATTGCCACCTAATCTGGATAGTGAGCTGAACAAGATTGCAGGGAACGAGGATCGAACGTCCCTAAAACGCTGTTAGATTTTCACGTAGACCAGCGGTTGTCATAATTGCATCGCATCTCTGAGATCAGGCGTAGGAGAAGTCCGATTTAAGGATCAACATGTGAAGTAGTGGATAAGTGTACATAAATTGTGTGATAGTGATTTAAAAGTGTTCATGTGTATAGTGATTAATATGCAGTGTGTAGCAGTGATAGAGGCCACTGATAAAAGTATGTGTATCAGGTGGAAAATGTGTGAATCTAAGTGTTGTGTAAAGGATAACATGATGGCTTAAATCAAGCGCCATGGTAGCGCTAAAGCTGAAGCGCTGGCACTATCCAGCAAAAAGGAAAAAAGTGAGTACCCATTTTATAATGTCATTATAACTAAATAGTTCACCATGTAACGATTTATCACTTGGAGAATAAGATGTAATAGTCACTTACTGAACGAGTTTTCACCACTCGTCTTGAATAAAATATGGCTTGGAAGGTGATTTGTTTAGGGCCATTTAGGTCGAAAATAGTGATGGATCTAACGGTAACGTTAAATGAGTAATAATAATAATAATAATAACCTGGGGTCGGCAACAGTAAAGTAATAGGCATTTTTGGCCTAAATAATGTTCAAATAGTGTCATGTCTAATATAAAGATACTGTATTTTTGGTAAACAGTAAAGATGTAACGTGGAATATAGCGAAATACGAGAGCTTTTTCAGTGTCAGTGAAATTTGAATGAATATTTGATATGGTCAATCCTTAGGATTATGTTTGAGGACCATTAAAGTAAAGTAAGCCAGTAAATGTATTACATTTGTGTTAGGAGCTATTTAAAGCTTTGGCTTAAGTGGTATGACAGAGAGAACGCGGGTGCCTTAATAATGGAGTCATCTATGTGAAGTATTGTTTGAGCCGCATATAGCGTGCAGAATTAACGTAGAATCCAGTGATTTACGTAAATAAATATTGCGGGGACCAACTAGTATAGCTTGCGCGTTAGGTGAGAAGTTGGCTGAATCTACGAGTAGTATCGCCCTTGAGCATACTGTATTATTTGCAGCGAATTGGACAGAGCCTGTCTGTATCCAACGCTTGCATGAATTATGGCCACTATTGACGTCCGTCGAGACGCAGTGAGCATGTGTATCAACGACCTACCCTGAGAGGTAAGGATCATATTCGTCGTTTAGGAACGCAGATTTCCTTATATTTTATTGACAGCTGCTGGTGAAAATCGTGGATTTTCACTATGATGCGCGACCAAAGCCACTAATAGTCACCATAGAACGGCAAGGCTATCACTAGAATTCCACCCCAGCCATGAATGTTAATTAAGGAGCCAGTTGAGCCCAAAACACTATAAAGATAGGTGTTAAATAATTAAATGACTCAATTATTTAGGAGCCACACTTAGCGTAACTCCAGTACTGCGATTGTAAACAAACTTGACCTTGACACCAGAGAGAGAGGTGGGGTTATGGACCACTTCTGTGGCAGCCATCATGACTAGCCAGCTGGAAGAATTTTATTGCCTGCTGAGGGGGAGGAAGGTCGGTCGACCGGTCCCTTGTAAGTTAGAGTCACAATAGGACACTGAGGAATCTCGGTATTTCAATATGCAATTAAGATATGAGTATTATGATGATGCCAATTGAATTGAACGGTGTGTTGCAACTCACATACGTTGTTGGATCATAGAAATCAGATAATATTTGGCTCAGTTATTCTCTGAGGAGGAAAGCTGAACCAAAATAATGTAGGCATCTTCTTTAGAATGCATTTTGCCAGTTCCTGCTAATTTATGCAGACGGGTATGTGTTTTCCCAGAACATGACACATTTGTAACGATGATAAGCCCGACAAGACCCAGAAAATCGTTATATGGTGAAACTATAAAATATTCTATCCATGTTTATTTTGGAAGGGATAAGTACCACTTTTCTTAAAGCGTTCATATGGATGGAAAGAAGGAAGATGATTCACACGACACAACAAATATTTGTTAATGATTGCAGAAAATAATGAATTTATGCTAATTAAAGTAAATGCCGTAAGAAACGGAATAATGTTTTATTAATATCATTTTGATGTGATATGTGATTTTTGTGTTATGATACTCCCATTAACTAAGATTGTGTCACATGATGAACACTATGGAAACCCATTGAAGTCTGAAAGTATCATTGACAGGATGCTAGAATTAGATTTGAGTGCAGTGTAGCACTATTTTAAGAAGAAAGCTCACAGAATAACCCTATTTTTATTTGTGGGAATTAAATATAATTTGTCCTTTATTTGTATTTGTTGTATAGCCATGATTTTAGACCAGTAAATAGTTCATTTTAGGAAAATGTTGTGTATTTCCTGTAGAGTAGTTACCTGGTAGACTCAAATCTTGAGCATGTGGTCGTATAGTGGGCAGGAACGTCCCATACCTCGAAAGACCGTGAGTTAGTTGGGATACGAACACATGGTCCACATGATGACAGTTGGGTACATGGAGGAGATGCCTCTGTACTAGGATTGAGTCACAGGTGCTGCTAAAAGTCGGCCAAGATATTAATGGTAGAAGCAAATACAGCATAGAAATTAGGATATAATAGGAAAGGCCGCGTCCCATTCGTTAATAAACCATCACGTAAAATAAATGTTGATAATCCTCCATAAAACATGCTTAAATGTAAATGTAACTTACACACAACCCCCTTTAATTATCATGGCCCAAGCAATGTGGGACGGTATTAATTCATTATGGAACCGCCTGCGTCAGTGCAATATGAGCGATCTTGGTATTGTACAAACCGGCCAAAGTATGATAACACTACATTATCTGTCGCCCAGGTGTGTGGGGCAAAAGCATGGGATACCCTCTTCATTATCATGGCGAGACCCAAGTGGGGCATTCGACAGTACAACCGAGACCTTGGATGGTTACTGCGATGTCATAACGAAGACCACCTCCCATGATAACACATCATTATCATGGCGCCCAGTACGTGGATGGCTTATGGGATTCAGAAAACCCCATAATAATAGCATGGTTTTCATGGGGAAAACCATAAAAATAATATTTTTCCTCAAACTTTGTTTGAGCGATTGTGAGTCTTTCTAGATGATATTCAGACGTCAGACACTGTAGTCAGACGGGTACGAGGGTCTATACCCATTCCATAGTTAGTTTTGACATTTTGTAATATGTTGTTGTTGTGGTCGCGGGATCGGAATCCTTTTCTTTCCAATAGAACGCGCCAGCATATTCAGCTGCGGCCTACCTGAATCTCAAATTAAGAAGTACAGGATGGCTGGAACTGAAGACGTACTCAGGTGTATTGCTGAGTTAAGGGAACATTTTGATAATTCTAATGCTAAGAGAAAGGAAGAAATTAGAGAACTTAAAGATGAAATAGCGGGTAGATTGGATGCCAATCAAACCGAAATAAATACTAGATTGAATGCCAATCAAACCGAAATAAATACTAGATTAGAGGCTAATCAAGCTGAAATAAATACTAGACTAGAGGCTAGTCAAGCTAATGTAAACACGCAGTTAGAATCAAACCTAATAGAGGTTAATAAGAAATTGGACGACGTTAAAGAGTCTGTCCAGCGTGAGGTAACTAAGAATATTGTTAGCGTGGTCTCAGAAATGCAAGATGATAACGATAAACGCTTTGAGTCTATATAATTAAAATTAGAGAATAATCTGCAAGCGTGCAGAGAGTCACAGCGTGAAATTAACGATAGTTTAAGCAGTAAGTCCATGGAGCTTAAAGACATTCAAAGTCAGAATGAAGCTAATACTAAACGTCAACTAGAGCAATTTAATACGTTCACTCAGACCGTGGATCTAAGGTTCGAGGATAGCGATGTAAAATGGAATACGCGAATGGCAGGTTACGCCAAGGCGGTAGACGAAGCCTTAAGAAAACAGGATCAGAATATCCTTGACCAATGCAAGGAAATTCAGGAAATAAAAACTCTGATCAAGAGAATAAGGAGATAATGTCAAATATGAAGAGGCAAGTCGGGAAAGTGCAGAAAGAGTTGGAACAAACTCAGAGCGACTTAGCAGTTATCCATAAAAGACAGGATGAGGACCAGGGAGAAATCACGAAAATAAGGACTGAAATCTCTCATATACAAGGTCACATTCAAAAGGAAGTTACAGGCTTACGAGAAGAATTAGAACTTCGAGAAGGCTTAAAGACTGAAGCCAGCGATAAGACGCTTGCCGAAGTAAGAGAAAGTCTAGCAGGGGAAATTATCCACCTGAAGGAAAACCTTAAGGATGATAAGGAAAAGGTATTTTCTATGACAGAAAGAAACCGAGATCGCCTAGAGAAAATAGAACGAGAGGTATTAGCTCGTTTGGAAAGGGCAGAAAATAGACACAGCCAAATCGAGACTAGAATGATCGCGCAGGAGGAATCTATGTTGCGGAATCCTAGGTCTAGCGAAGGAAGTATAGACGAGAATAGGAGAAATAAATGGGCAGAGATAGAAATACAGCCCACTCCAAAGAATGCAGCCATGCCAAGTGACAGTCCGTATACCACACCTGGTATGCCAATTGCCATGTCAACACCGCATGAAAATGCTGTACAAAATCAAATAGTCACAGTTATAAGGGCTAGTGATGAGAAACCAAAGAAATACTCTGGGAGTAATTCTAACATGACACCCAAGTACTGGCTTAAAGAAGTTTCCGAGTACTTGAATGATGCGAAAGTACCGCCAGAGCGCAGGTTGAGAGCGATTGAAAAACTAACCGAAGGGGAGTGTGCCCTATGGTTTAGGAGTTTTCGGTACACGTTCGACACCGTTGACGAATTTCGCCAAGCATTTTTAAGCAGATACTGGAACGCGAGTGTACAACAGAACCTCAGATTGGACTTGTATTCCAGGCGTTACAGTACTAGTAATCCGACTAAGTACGGAGAATTCTTTGTGAATCAATTGTGCCGTTTTCGCGAGCTTGATGAAGGACTTAGAGAGTCAGACTTGTGCATAGCGATAGCCAAGCAGCTATCGTATGAAGTACAACGTCTGCTAATCTCAGCAAACGCCAAAACTGCAATCGATATGGAGGAAGTGCTGAGACAACTCGATCTAACCACAGTGCAGCACACAAGACAAAGTCGAAATGTGGAACAAGTTAATATGACGACTACACCGATTGAGCCAACTAAGGTGCAGACAAAAAGCAAATCTACAAGCACCGAAACAGAAAAATCCGACTGGCAACGCGAAGGACGCGAAAACCAAAATTGGAGGCCAGCATATCGAGGAGGATCGAACCGTGGAAACCGAGGAAGGAAAAACTGGAATCAGCGTGGTACCAGAGACCAGCAGCTTGATAACAGAAGGAATTACGGCCGAAATGGGAACAACCAAGGATGGAGATCCCAAGAGCAGAGTCGCGGGTTCGATGAAGAGGCGGAAGAACGTTATCACGCATCTGTAAGATACATGGAAGAGCGCGGAGATGATCCGAGACAATCGCGAGTTCATTGGGATGAAGCGATTAGGAATAGAAGGTCACCCGACATATATAAAAATGATGACGGTGCCAAGAGTCTGGAACTTCAACAGCATGAAGACAGGCAGAAGAACTCCACAAAGAATGGAGCAATTGAAAAAAAAAAACAAATTTAAATGACCAAAGAGAGATAAGTTCAGGATGGAATACAGTGAATGTTGTTAACTGGATTGCCAAACCTGAGGAGCTTATCGAAGACCTAGATGAAAGGACGGTCAATGTAAGAAGGGAACTACCCATTATTATTGTAAACATTGCGGGCATGAAGATAAGAAGTCTCATTGATACAGGGTCAACAGTGTGTTTGATAACCCAGGCATTATATAGTGAAATCCAGAGTAAAATTCACGTATTGAAAATACCTATTTCAAGCGTGAAAATAAAAGGTGTCATACCAGATAAAGTTATGATATGCAAATACCAAGTATTTTTAGATTTGCAGATAGGGAACTCTACATTCTCACAGAGCTTCCTACTTGTGAATAAGCTGCCGTATAACCTCATTGTTGGGATGGATTTCATAAGAGAGTATAAAGTTATTATAGATCTCTCGCAAGACATTGTGATGTTTCGCGCAAGTGAGGGAAAGGAAGAGTTAGAACTCTCATTAAAGCATAATGAAACGAGACCAGAAGAATACGTATGGCATACATACGGAGATATGACTGGGGATGCAGGGTCGACAACAGAAGACATCGAGGAAGAGTTGGCAACACTGGCCGCAGACATTGAAAAGGACCTCGAACCAAAATTTGAAGAATGCCTGGAAGAGAAGATTGAGGAAGCTAAATTTGGTCCAGAATATAAGCAAATGCTAAGGGAACTGCTATTTGAGTATAAAGGAGTCTTCGATTCGAGACCTGGCCGGATCAAGAATTTTCAGTATGCGTTCCAAGTCAGCGATTGGACACCATTCAAACAGAAGCCGTATCCCGTAGCTGAGAAACATTATTTAAAGGTCAAAGAAGCAATACAGGAAATGCTAGAAGCAGGCGTCATTGTAAAGACAGCCACACCCTATGTCAGCCCGCTGGTAGTTGTACCTAAACAGGACGGAAGTGTGAGGATATGCCTGGACCTACGAAATTTGAATTCCAAGGTCATACCGGAATTTGATAAAGTGCCGCCCATTAAGGAGGTACTCAGGAGGTTCAAAGGAAAGACTGTGTTCTCAAATCTTGACCTGACGGCAAGTTTTCACCATCTTGCTCTGGAAGAGAAAACAAGTTTGTTAACTGGATTTTTATTTGACCAGCACACGTATTCATACGCGCGTCTTCCATTTGGATTAAAAACAGCAGGTTCAGCGTTGATACGAGCGCTAGATCGGAACCTGTCTGAAGAAGTAAAAGCTACAACCATATGCTACGTAGATGATATACTAGTGACCTCTGAAACAGTCGAAGAACATGTCAGAGATCTACGCAAGTTGTTATATGACCTAAGTCAGGCTAACTTTAAGGTCAATATAAAGAAGTCTAACTTTGCTCAGAGAGAAGTTAAATTTCTAGGCCACGTGATAGATGCACAAGGAGTCAGGCCTAATCCGGGGAAATTGGAAGTCATTAAACATTTCCCGAGACCAACGAAGGTAAAGAACGTCAGGCAATATCTAGGCGTTATTGGATTCTTTTCAAACCATTGTCCAAAGTATACCGAGACCGTAGCACCACTCCAAGACTTACTTAAGAAGGGAGGAAGATGGCGCTGGACGGAACAATGCGAGGAAGCCTTCGTGAAATCTAAACAGATGCTGTTAGATTATGTAAAATTGGGATATCCTGACTACACTCAGAAATTTATTATCCAGACTGACGCATCATTCATAGGTATTGGAGCTATGTTATATCAGGAAAACGTGGACAGACCAGAGGAGAAAACTTATATTGCATTTATCAGTAGAAGGTTGAAGCCTAATGAAAAGAATTATACGGTCACGGAGATCGAATTACTCGCGATACTGTATGCCCTACAGTATTGGCGAAAGCTAGTTTATGGTTTTAGAATTATATTGAGAACAGACCATAAAGCCCTAACGTTCCTGCTGAAAACTGACTTGTCGAGTCAAAGACTGACAAGATGGTCCCTGTACATACAGCAATTTCAAGTGGAAATAGAGTATTGCCCGGGGAAGGACAATATCATACCTGACTTGCTGAGCAGATACCCTACAGCTGATGAAGAAGAAGCTCTAGCTATCGAGATAGAAGATAGAGATCAGAAGACCTTAGATGATCTGAGGAACATCACCGTTTTCCAACGTGAAGATCCCTGGATACGGTTGATGATTAATTACTTCGAGGGAAAGCTGATCAGAGGAACTCCGATGTATGTGGAAGCTGAAGCACTATCAACGGAATATCTATGGTTTAACCAGATGTTACATAAATGGAGCGACTCAGACCACAACAAACCCAGGATAGTCGTACCACCAGCATTGCAGAGAAGGCTAGTATGGTTAGCACACCGAGCTTTTGGACACTCCGGTGTAGATAAGTCTGTTGCCCTGCTTAAAGAGGCATTTATTTGGCCAAAACTTAGAGAGACGGTCAGAAATACTATCAGGACATGTGATATGTGCCAACGAGTAAAGCCTAACTCGTACTTAATGAGGCAGAAACCTATACCACTCTTACCAGAGAAGCCATGTCAGCTTCTGGCACTGGACAACTTTGGGCCGCTTCCTAGAGCTAGAAGAGGAAATAGACACATCCTAGTTGCACTAGACGTGTTTTCCAAAATGGTAGTCCTGTGTCCAATTCAGAAAACCAGTACAAAACAGGTACTTAAGAGGCTGAAGGAAAGAATCATTCCTATATTAGGACAGCCAGAGAACATCTTATCTGATCATGGGAGCTGTTTTACCAGCGTAGAATTTCGCAGGGAGTTGGAAAATCTGGGCATAAGACAGATTTTGTCCACAGTTCGACACCCGGAGTCGAATTCCACTGAGAGAGTTATGAGGGAACTGCAAAAGTACATGAAGATATATTGCTCTACTGAGAACTGGAAATGGATTGACGTACTTGAGATTATTGAATATTGTATCAACAATACCGTGCACGAAGCGACAGGAGAGGTGCCAGTGAGCCTACATCTCGATAGAAGACCGGAGAGGCCATGGAATAATGTCATTCGGACACCCATCGATGCACAACCTGGACGTGAGTTGAGGATCCAGAGAACGTTCGAGTATCTCAAGAAACAAGCAGACAGACGGCAGCGGAGAAACAGGAGGAAACGCTATCACAGACCGTTACTCGTGGGGGAATACGTCTTATTGAAGAAACCCGCCAGTTCAGATCCAGAGAGCAGGAAATATAAAAAATTTCAGCATGCCTATCACGGACCCTACCTGATTATAAGGGATCTGCAAAATAATGCATATCGGATCAAAGACGAAGCAACAGGTAGAGAAGTTGTTGTAAATGCAGCTAATTTGAAGTTATATAGTCCACCAGAAGACTATGATACGAGAGAGGAGCAAGCAATGCACACCCAAGTGGACGGGGAATCATTACGTATGCACGGAAGGAATCTTCAGAAAAGCTTGCAGTCTCAGGAAGGAACGGAGCGAAGCGACCAGCTCGCAGACCCAACGGATACGAAGGGAGAATGCAGCTGTCAACTGCAGGAACTTTATGACCAGTTGAGGGAGGCCGCTACGGAGCTAGAGGGGATGAATGAACAATTGAGAAGGCAGAACGAGAGTAGACGAGACAGCAGACAGAGTGGAATGGGGAACGAGAGATCCCACTGCCGAGAGCACTGACCGCTTAAAGTAAATACTGCATGGAGACGATGCCATCTGAAGGGCCCGAAAAATGCACTTATGAAATGAATTTTCCGAGCTTAGCAGGGGAAAGATGTGCCCAATCAGTCACGGCAGTCTGGCATCGAACTCAGGTCTCATCAGAGAAGACCAGGCACATGGTTATGCCTAGAGTCGAACCATTGATCTCTGAGGGGGGGCAATTACAGGGAACCCAAAGAGCAATGAGAGGTATACTGACTTATAATAATGTAGCGTGATTTCACGATCTATAGGTGAACATCATAGCAATTTAAAGGGAAGAATTGTAGCCAAATGCAAGGAAATATACATTTTCAGAGCATACGAGAATGAGTGGAGGCCAGTTTGAAGTTTTACAAATTACCCTTAGCAAGTGGGCGGAGAACTTAGGCGCCGAGCGCACTATTTACGTCTGGAGCGGAGAGACAGCTCAAAATTAATGACCCGGGTATTCACCGCTTGACAACGGTGAAACTTAGAGTAGGGATGATGGCCCACGGAAATTAATTAATTACAGCCAAGTGGAGTATTGAAATGCATTGAAATATACACCCAGGTGAATATATTCATGGAGAGGTAATTTAGGAGTGGGTTTTCACCTAAATTAAAGCTTTTATCTCCAAATGAACGAATTACAACCTAGCTTACGCTCAAGAGCAGTGGTTTTGTGACCAGCCAACGGGGAACCACCACAGTAGCGTCCTGACGCGCTGAACTAAGGCAATTAATTGTAATTAATTGGCCGAAGCGATCGCCGACACGCGAATGGTTTTGAAACCTCCACACCTAAATAAACAAGATGTAGATGTCATTTCGGCTGAAGAGGTATTATTTCAAGAAAGGAGTCGCTCTCATGTATCCAGTGGACTATTTTGTACGAGAAACCTTTATAAGGGAGAGCAGCTCACACCAAGCCAGTTCGCCTAGAGTTATTCTACAGTATACACGTAACTAAGACGCTGCCAGTAAGCACGCCAAATGTTAAAGTATCAACGCTCCGCCGTTGTAGAACAATAGAAGCAAGTTATAAGCTTCATAAGTAATCATGAAGCGCGTCGAAAGTAAATTAATACAGATATTTATCTATTATCTGACGCAAATATAAATTCGCCACAGCGAAAAAGGAACTTATAATGTTTTTGAACAGTTCTTATACCGGGAGGTATTGTCAGAATTGTATGACATTATCATCAGGATCACTACAATGATGGGAGCTTGGAAGTCATTGCCATCTAATCTGGATAGTGAGCTGAACAAGATTGCAGGGAACGAGGATCGAACGTCCGTAAAACGCTGTTAGATTTTCACGTAGACCAGCGGTTGTCATAATTGCATCGCATCTCTGAGATCAGGCGTAGGAGAAGTCCGATTTAAGGATCAACATGTGAAGTAGTGGATAAGTGTACATAAATTGTGTGATAGTGATTTAAAAGTGTTCATGTGTATAGTGATTAATATGCAGTGTGTAGCAGTGATAGAGGCCACTGATAAAAGTATGTGTATCAGGTGGAAAATGTGTGAATCTAAGTGTTGTGTAAAGGATAACATGATGGCTTAAATCAAGCGTCATGGTAGCGCTAAAGCTGAAGCGCTGGCACTATCCAGCAAAAAGGAAAAAAGTGAGTACCCATTTTATAATGTCATTATAACTAAATAGTTCACCATGTAACGATTTATCACTTGGAGAATAAGATGTAATAGTCACTTACTGAACGAGTTTTCACCACTCGTCTTGAATAAAATATGGCTTGGAAGGTGATTTGTTTAGGGCCATTTAGGTCGAAAATAGTGATGGATCTAACGGTAACGTTAAATGAGTAATAATAATAATAATAATAATAACCTGGGGTCGGCAACAGTAAAGTAATAGGCATTTTTGGCCTAAATAATGTTCAAATAGTGTCATGTCTAATATAAAGATACTGTATTTTTGGTAAACAGTAAAAATGTAACGTGGAATATAGCGAAATACGAGAGCTTTTTCAGTGTCAGTGAAATTTGAATGAATATTTGATATGGTCAATCCTTAGGATTATGTTTGAGGACCATTAAAGTAAAGTAAGCCAGTAAATTTATTACATTTGTGTTAGGAGCTATTTAAAGCTTTGGCTTAAGTGGTATGACAGAGAGAACGCGGGTGCCTAAATAATGGAGTCATCTATGTGAAGTATTGTTTGAGCCACATATAGCGTGCAGAATTAACGTAGAATCCAGTGATTTACGTAAATAAATATTGCGGGGACCAACTAGTATAGCTTGCGCGTTAGGTGAGAAGTTGGCTGAATCTACGAGTAGTATCGCCCTTGAGCATACTGTATTATTTGCAGCGAATTGGACAGAGCCTGTCTGTATCCAACGCTTGCGTGAATTATGGCCACTATTGACGTCCGTCGAGACGCAGTGAGCATGTGTATCAATGACCTACCCTGAGAGGTAAGGATCATATTCGTCGTTTAGGAACGCAGATTTCCTTATATTTTATTGACAGCTGCTGATGAAAATCGTGGATTTTCACTATGATGCGCGACCAAAGCCACTAATAGTCACCATAGAACGGCAAGGCTATCACTAGAATTCCACCCCAGCCATGAATGTTAATTAAGGAGCCAGTTGAGCCCAAAACACTATAAAGATAGGTGTTAAATAAATAAATGACTGAATTATTTAGGAACCACACTTAGCGTAACTCCAGTACTGCGATTGTAAACAAACTTGACCTTGACACCAGAGAGAGAGGTGGGGTTATGGACCACTTCTGTGGCAGCCATCTTGACTAGCCAGCTGGAACGAATTTTATTGCCTGCTGAGGGGGAGGAAGGTCGGTCGACCGGTCCCTTGTAAGTTAGAGTCACAATAGGACACTGAGGAATCTCGGTATTTCAATATGCAATTAAGATATGAGTATTATGATGATGCCAATTGAATTGAACGGTGTGTTGCAACTCACATACGTTGTTGGATCATAGAAATCAGATAATATTTGGCTCAGTTATTCTCTGAGGAGGAAAGCTGAACCAAAATAATGTAGGCATCTTCTTTAGAATGCATTTTGCCAGTTCCTGCTAATTTATGCAGACGGGTATGTGTTTTCCCAGAACATGACACATTTGTAACGATGATAAGCCCGACAAGACCCAGAAAATCGTTATATGGTGAAACTATAAAATATTCTATCCATGTTTATTTTGGAAGGGATAAGTACCACTTTTCTTAAAGCGTTCATATGGATGGAAAGAAGGAAGATGATTCACACGACACAACAAATATTTGTTAATGATTGCAGAAAATAATGAATTTATGCTAATTAAAGTAAATGCCGTAAGAAACGGAATAATGTTTTATTAATATCATTTTGATGTGATATGTGATTTTTGTGTTATGATACTCCCATTAACTAAGATTGTGTCACATGATGAACACTATGGAAACCCATTGAAGTCTGAAAGTATCATTGACAGGATGCTAGAATTAGATTTGAGTGCAGTGTAGCACTATTTTAAGAAGAAAGCTCACAGAATAACCCTATTTTTATTTGTGGGAATTAAATATAATTTGTCCTTTATTTGTATTTGTTGTATAGCCATGATTTTAGACCAGTAAATAGTTCATTTTAGGAAAATGTTGTGTATTTCCTGTAGAGTAGTTACCTGGTAGACTCAAATCTTGAGCATGTGGTCGTATAGTGGGCAGGAACGTCCCATACCTCGAAAGACCGTGAGTTAGTTGGGATACGAACACATGGTCCACATGATGACAGTTGGGTACACTACATAATATGATGAAATTATGCAATTATGCCCTTAGAAGAAGATTTCCTTATATGGTAATGAAGAGAAAATTAAAAGAAATTATGTCTGATACTTTAAAAACCGCAGATCGGTTAATCTACGCAGTAGTAAGCATTAGTAATTTACGCGCTAAAATTATGGTGCGAGATTGATATGGCCGCTAAAATTTCGACTTGGAGGGGGAGATCCAAGGATCGAGGTTCCTATTCCAGCAGTCTTTGAAGAGTGAGGAAGTGTTTTTACTGGGTTAACGGAGATCCCAATGCTTTGTCCGAGTGCGACGACTGTCGACTTGTGGAGACGCGAGGATAGCTAGGTGGAACGTAGGAGATTACCGCGCTTCCATTCTATGTGAAGTTGTGAGGAACATTGAATTAATTATATCTCTTATATAATTGAGATCTGAATTTAACTAAGCGAATATATATAAAGAACAGGTTGAATACTACATTCTGTGAAAAGTCGAGCGTTTTAAAACTTACCGTTTCGACAATATAAGCCTGTTAAGACAGATTTTCAAATGTGTTGGAAATAATGCTGAATATCATTTTAAATTGCAACGTGAAGTTGGCGAACGCAGTTCAAGTGAACAGTAGCGGAGAACTTGTAACATTGGCGGAGTATATAAACAGTATCAGAATGACTATCATTATTCTTCAAGTGTCTTCATTCAACATAATTAACATTGTTGATATGATGAACTAAATAGTCATGCGCCAGAGACATATTCGATAACAGGAGTTAAGATACAACGATGGAGCTTCGTTAGACAACGTATTCTTGAATACAGACGTAGTGTACGGTCCATCTTGAATATTTTCGTCAGTCTACGAACACTAATGTAACATCAATTAGCAATAGAAATATTTCATTCACCATTTATATGAATATTTCTATAAATTATATTCCAATGATGAGGCTGATACATATTTACGACGGAGAATGAAGATTCTACAGAAGAGGTGTGTCAAGATGCTAGGGGTAGCCCAGCAACACAGAAGAATTCGCCAGAAGGATGTCGTTCGAGCCCAGGCGAATGTTGGTGAATTCCAGAGAGGGACGTTTCCTATCTCTGAGGTCGCAGATCCAAGGTTCGAATGCAGATCCATCTCAGTATCTTGAACTGAGGAAACATCTAAAGTATTGTGTGAATTCTTACATAGATCTTCAAGTTTTCGTCCAAATAAGGTAGCAGTGTCTCTTATTTATAGTATAGAGCTTGATTAGTGACATCATGAGCCAACGATCTTACTCAATATTTCCATATTTTTATATTTCATGTATTTCTGTGTTTTCATGTATTTTACACTTCTGATGTGTGCTAGATTTTTATGCTTCAAGATTATTCAGGAGATGATTGCCTTTCATCTATTTTTCAATTTTATTCTACGGATCAGTTGTGGAACTGACATTAAAAATTTTGTTTGAGGAATCATATTGCCTCATAGAAGACTAGTCGTTTCGCCTCTCGAATTTTAATAATTTATTTAAACCAAGTATTCTGACTTTGTGTCATAGCTTCAAATTAAATTCTTATTAAATTTAATTTGAGCGCTTTAATGTAACAACATCTAACTTCAAGAACAGAAGAAACATCGAATGATATTGCTATATCATTATTGTACATAAACTGTCGACGATCTAAGAAATACTAGTCGTTTGATAAGACCGAAGTGTTAATCCCTATAAACATTCTTTGTGAAGAGTGCAAAAACATTACGACATTGACAAACCTTTTTATTATTTGTAAGGCTGAGAGCTTTGTTCATTTAATATGTTAGAGGAAATACCTTTTGATAGATGATTATTCAAATCTTTGGCTAGGAATTCAAAGCTAGTTTATCCCGATCAAGATTGAATTCTTGTTGACACTATAAATAACATGTGTGTTATTTTACTCTATTTGTGTAACATCACGTCATTTTGTCGACCTGATATTACATCGATAAACAATTTAAAGCTTGACAAGTGAGGTGAGACAGGAGTGTTATTTTTATTACATGTATTTGCGACAGACGAGTTAACAGTTAATTATCTTGTTGTGGAGTAAACTTTAGGAGGTTAATCACGACTGTCTAATATCGTTCATTACAATTGGAAGTTTCGTTTGAAGAACTTAAGCATGTATAATTGTAGTTCAGTAGTCATGTGGAATGATACTGAGGGTCATGCCATTATTTGAGAGAAGTTCCTACAGAAGATATGTTAATAACAATTAATCCGTTTTTGGTTATTGTTTAACATAGTGGATGATAATTGTTTATGCCATATATACTGTTATATGAGGATTTGTAGAGCTATGAAGAATGCTCGTGCGAGGGGAGTCCCGCATTTTAAAGGAAGTCAAAGTATTATTGTTCTTTGATAAGAAGGCATAGATCATGATAAGAGTTGTTGTATACAAGTAGTCCAGTTCATGTGAGGTAACGATTTAGCTGTGTTGACAGGAGGGTTTTAGCGGAAATACAACTAGAGAAAGAATGTCTACTCATGTCAATAATACAATTATTAAATTTTATTAAACCCGAAGTTATGTAATTACGTACAGTTAACCTTAATTAGTAGCCTGTATTATACCGACAATGTAATGAAACCTATTTAAGACGATATGTAAGCAGTATATCAAAACTACGGAATGTTAGAATGATTATGTGGAAAACCAGTGTATATAATTAGTTGAGAAATGTATTGTAACCGAGAAGCCAGAATCTCGAAAGTAACGTGTTAGCAACACTAAATAATGTATATTATTATGAACATATTACAAGTAAATAATTCTTTGGAAATGATTTAATTAGTTAAATAATTTAGTAGGATTTATTAATCAATTGTTTCGGAATAACGTGTGTTTTATGAGCGGATGTTTTGGTATGAATGATTGTTCACTGTTAAGAGTAATTGTGGAACCGAATTGGTCATGAACAATTACGTGGTGCGAATGAAAGTGTGTATACAAATTTTCAGGATGATTGTTTAAGAAACATAGAAGTTATGTGCACTTTTGTAAGATCTAAATGTTAATTTTACGTGTTTCATAAACGCACTCAAAAGCAGTCTCGATGTGGGCTGGCTAGAATGATTCACCGTTAGAGTTGGAGAGCGATGCCATAATATGAACAGGTGAAACCTCACCGCCTTGTATAAATTGTAACCAGTTCCGAGTGCAGCGTGGTGCTGGTGTTTCATTGATGAAACAAGCTAGCGCATGTGCGTTCTCCAAACGCAGGCTAGTGAATGAAATCAGGTGTCTGGAATGCCAGCCTTCATTAAACGTTTTCTTTTTACGCTGTGTAGGCCTAAAACAAGCCAAGAATCTTATGCTCATATTTTTTTTTGCACAGCATTGTAGGAAGATGTGAGTTGAAAGGAAGTGTGAATGATTTCGTGTTTTTATTTTAATTTGATTGTTAAATTAGTTTTTTGTTATGTTGTTTATACTAGGTTAGTTTACACCATTGTTAATACTTTTTATTCAGTTCGTTATTTGTTGCTGTTGGCGTGTGATTCATTTTAAATATAAGAACTAGAGTATTGTGGATGTATTGTAGGCGAAGCTGAATTCCCAGTCCCCGAGAAGGTAAGTAAAGGTAGGTGTGCCCCGTGAAGTTGGTTGTTGATCCACAATATTCTTGTAACTGCTGTATGTAAATCCCTAAAGGCCATGTTGGGAGCGATGTCTAATGTAGTAATTTGCCGGTGCTGTTAGAAATAGGCAATCCAGCTGGGGCAATGAATATTCCAACAGTCTCCATTCCGGATTTTCGGGTACAGTACCTCGCTATGATAAATTATATCGCCGTAATCACAATCAATTTCTGCCAGAAATGACTAGAACTGCCGATGATTGAGTCCATGCGATCGAATATAATTAATTGTAGATGTCACTGTGTGCATCACATGTTGTAAATTTAATACTTTTCCACATAGCACTTCTTGATGAATAATGCAGTGTAATTCACAAGGCATATCAGTATTTCTGTTAGTAAATTAGTTTCTTATTCTTCCAATCAATCCAGTTTTTGTACCACTCATATTCCTTGCTCCATCTGTTGTTATAGCTGCCAATCCATCTCATCCTAAATCGAGATCCTTCAATGTTTCACTCAGTTGGAAAACAAATCCTCGCCTGTTGTAGTTCCATGGATGCTTCTTGAAGATGCCAGCACCTCAGTTATATTACACGCTTTATCAATCCCACGAATAAAAATTAAAAGTTGGGCTGTATCACGGACGTCGTTACTTTCAACCAAAGCCAACGAAAAACAATCAAATGATTTAGATTTTTCGCGTAGTTGTGAGCACAAATTAGCCCCGAGTTTTTTTTTGTTATTCTCTTTATTGTGCTCCGCGACAAGCTTACCGAATTTATCAGTTGTTTCTTTTCAGGACACACTTCTTCTATTACAGAAAGTATATAGTTCTTCACAAACTCCCCATCAGAAAATGGTTTCCCTTTCGCATCTAATAAATGTGCAACTGTATAACTAGTGCGGACAGCAGCTGTATTTTTTTTCGATCTGTTTCGTGAACATCTGTTTTTGAGTGGCTTGACCTTTCATTAAATTTGAAATCTTTTCCTTCCGTAATACCTCATCGTATTTATTATAGTACAGATTTGTGCTTCGAATTATAATGCCGCCTGATATTGTATTCTTTAACAACTGACTTATTTTCCTTTCATATCAGACACATCACTTCCCCAGTATTCTCAATACAAAAATATTCATCAGTCCATTTTTCTTTAAAAACACGGCACTCACTATCCACTTTTCTACGTTTGGAAAGGGTCGTTGACAAATAAATTATTAAAACTACTTTGAATAACAGCAGTTCGAAAGAACGCTAGTTCACAGTAAAGTATGCTCTGTATTTCGAAACAAAGAACGTGAAGGAAATGGCGGGAGCTTGGAACAGCTGAGCTGTGTTGCCAAGTTTTAATTGTTGATGTAGATCAGCTGGCTCGAATAATACACAGAGCTACACTTCGGTCATTATTTCGGTACTATTATGCGCAATATAATATAAATGTCGACCCTGAGTAAACGCCGAGGATATTCAAATAAAGAAATACGGTACATAAATAAATAACACACCGAAGCTATGCTACCCTTATCGCCGTTATTCAATAAATACGAGAAAGAGGCCAAATACTCGACAGCTATACAAATTATAATGCAAAATGCCAAGTAATTTGATGATGATTATAAATCACCACTCACCATGCAATAATTATCCTTCAAGATGAAACGAGAGTCTGGGTGGAGGTCGTTCACAGTTTACAGCAGTTAACACAGAACACAGAAACATCATGATAACACCAAGCAAACTCACTGTATCGCGACTCTGTACGGTTAATAATAGCTTTTGTGATTCCACAAATGTAATGTTAAGATAAAGAAGTATTTAGCACCGAGCACACCATAAAACAACCTGCTCTGTGGCGATATTATTCCCGTGTTTTTACGTTTTCGAGTCGCAGGCTATTGAATGACAGGCGTTAATTTGAACACTACGGTATGACGGGAAACAATAACTTGTGATGTACTCGTATTAGCGACTGCCGCGAACTGACACCAATAATCCTAGAATAATGCGCATATTTTCTTAACAATGTTCGTTGGCATACAGCTGTAATTCCAAGAAAAGAATGGATGAAGTTTAACATTTACCTGCGTTTAAGACTGGAATAATTATGCATCTTAGAAATTTTCTACAGCCCAGTAAAAGAAACATCATGTCAAGAAAAAACTACGAATAATTCAGAGATTTTTCTTATGGTTTTATCCCCTTTCTCCGTAAATTACAATAAAGTTTTTATTATCTAGTTTTTTCTTTATCTACAAAAAACATAAACCTCAAACTTAAGCACATTATAAAAACTCGGCCAGGGTCACATTGAGCAGCCCTGGCCCTAGCCTGTTAGTGAACTGTGGCCTACCACCATTATCGAGTGCAACATGAAATACTGAAAGCTGGTCACTTATGCCAGGGGCCAGGCTAGATGCTACAACCCGGACGGAAGTCAGATCGCTTGAATCTTTCATATAGTGCTTGAAAAAAGGTATCCAGCTCAATAGACGGGTCCAGTACGTGTCATGGTGTTGGTATTGACCACGGACCTTTTATCCATAATGGATAGTAGTGTGCTCCTTGAGCGAGTATCAGGCTTTGGTGACACTGTGAAAATGATTGTTTAGTGGGTAGCTGAAAATGTTATGTTGGATGATTCTCTTCCCTTGAAGATTTATTTATTCGTTTGTGTTCCCTACTGCAATTAAGAAAGACAAGGTCTAGCTGCTTGCCTGTCACCAAAGTGGAACCGGGTTAGATTGCTGGTTAATGTGTGTGAGATTTTTAAAATGGAAAGTCAGGTCCAGTAGTCGGATTGTACTTACAAAGGAAGTCCTGTAACTTGTGATCACTTGCTTGCTCGTCTCCCAAATGGCCACCAACGGCTTCTGGTAGACTATTTGCTATATAAAATCTTCATGATGGCCACATCCTCGAAGTAACCAGCCAGTTTTGTGGTTTTGCGACCTGTCTCCAATGTTGAGAGATCAAATTCTGGCTCGGCCTGTTGGCATCTAGAGCCATTTAAATGGGAGAGACTCATACCAGTATATTTACTGTCATGTAAACAATGTTCTTATTAAAGACCTGGCATCTCTTAAACAGCAGTTAAAAGGAACGTTAAATAATAATAATAATAATAATAATAATAATAATAATAATAACTATGACTGGTTATGGCGAGCAGAAGAAGCTCGGTGTTCTTAGGTAGTGTGTAACATGCTTGAGCAAATGTTGCAGTTTCAACATTTGTTGATATTCTTCAGTCACTGCAAAGACATGAAGGTACACTGTATAATAACAACAACAAAAAACGACGCACCAGGAAGGAATTGTCCGATGGCGACATACAACAACAACAACAACAACAACAACAACAAAACGATCAAAAGTGCAGGACAATCGAATGATTTATTGCAGAGTTAAGCGTTGCAAAGTGAGGACGTCAATAAGGTGTTGGTCCACTCCTGGCCTTGTTGCAAGCTGTCACTCGACGTGGCATGGACTGATAAAGTTCCCGGATGGCGTCGTGCGGAATTTCGTGCCAAATGGTCTCCAGCTGTTGGACTAAATCGGCGACATTCCGGGATGTTCGCAATCGCCTTCCCATGACGTCCCAAATGTGCTCTATGGGAGAGGGATCAGACGACCGAGCTGGCCAAGGAAGGATAGGGCAAACTTTGGGTAGGTTATTAGCTAAGGAATATCTTTCCCTAAGGGAAGATGATGAAAAAAAAGGAAAGGGAAGAAATGGGTTTCGGAATGGAGAAAAAGTATGGTTAGATAGGACGAGAGTCCAAATACTGAGGTAACAGAATAAATTTCAATGAGTATTTAGTGACGAGTGTCACCGCAAAGCCCGTGAAGCACCTAAAGTGAGTATGGACTTGGACGCAGCTAACGGGAAATGTGGCTGGAGGTTGGGCTATTTGTAAGCAAGCAGCGATCGTAGCTTCCCTTCCAAGCCTACATTTGGCTATTATAGGGAAGGGTGGTAGTCTGGCAAGACAAAGAATGACAGATTTACTGTATATCCTTTCAAAGGAGTTAAGTTTGAACGAATGTTTTGAAAGGCGCAAATAATTTGAATTTGCCGTGATAATTTTTGCTCTTGGAACTGTAGGATCTCCGACGACTGACCGAGTACCCCCAGGAAAGGTAGTGGTGAAACAGTTATGGTGATTTTGGGAACAATTGTGTTGATTTCTTTGAACATTTTGGTAAGAAAGATAATAGTTGCATTTAAAAATAGCTAAGCTTTTACCCTGCAAAGTGCCGACTAACAGTTTAGACCGGAAGAAAAACTTAAAATTTGAAAACGAACCACAAGTTTTAGAGAAAATCTCAACAAGCAGGAAGCTTGCGGAGCTAGCTTTACTTGCCTTACTGGCTCATTAGAATTAGCTATAGCAGCTAAAAGATGCTTTGGAAAAGATGATACTAGAAGTTTCCTTTCAAATGCGACAAGAAGCAAAACTTTTATTAGTTGGGTGGTTGATTTTATTAAAGAGGGTATAAACCGATGGGAAGAGTCAGGGAAACCAGGGTCCTACCTAATCGTTATTCTGTTGTAATGTATAAAGCGAAAAGTTGAAATTTTGTTTATTTAACAATAAAAAAAAGAGTTGACGTAGCAAACAATATAAAGTTGATTTAGATTCAAACTAATAACAATAAACAATTTTAACATACAAAGGTCTGAGACTTAATGCTAACAAATTGTAAATTTTTTGACAATATTAAATAGGACGCAAGTTTAAAACTTGCTTCGAGCACAAAATCTGAATAAGATTTTAAAAATTGTGCTAAAAAATTGAAAACTTTAAGGTTTATAACGAGAATTACAAATAATTAAAGCTTTAACAAAGAATCAGGTACAGTGTAGGCACTTTAAGAATTCCTATTAGAGATCTTAAAGGCTATGAAAAAGCATTTAATATGAGATTATGACAAAAAAGGAGAGGAAAATTAAGAAGTTTCTATAACTTCTTATATTTAAACAGGGATCACGAGAAAAAAAATGGGGCCAGTTGCCCTTTCGTGAAACCTGGGAAAGAAAAGTTAGAAAACTCACTTGTGAGTAGAAATGATTGAATTCCCTAATAAACGAGGAAAACAATAGTTTAAAGAGTGTGCTAGGCACAGATTATACAGAAATTACGAGGTTAGACGGCACAAAGATGGGAGGGCACTGCCATTGAGTGACACCTCATTGAAGGAAATTTTATAATTTAATTATAATATGTTAGTAAGGTATTTGAGAGGAGGAAGATAGGAGGTTTAGGAAAGTGTCTTGGCCATGTGTATTGCTCTGTTTCGAACGCGACACGGTTGGTAGTTTAACGGGCACTGTTTCACTATAGTTTATTGGTGTGTTTGGAAAGTTCACTATTGCAGCACAGAATGTTCACAAGAAGAAAAGTTATTGCAATTATGTAAATCATTAGTTGAATTGCAACTTAAGAAGGTTTATTGCGTTGTAGCTTTTATAGGTTGTAGTTGAATGCAGCGGGAAGTTTCCCACGAAGGAAGACAAACTAGACTTAAAATAACGAATGCTGTTGAGAAAAGTCTTTAGCTAAGAACAGTATTCCCATATTTAGGTGGAAAATACTTGACTGCTTTACTTGCAGAAAGATAACTTGATGTAGAAAGTTCTAGAGCATTGATATCTGTTGAATTGGGCAAAACAAGTCCCCCGGCGGCAAGCTGAATTCTATAGACAGTGGGTACTTTAAATTATCCCTCGGTGTGAGATAGTGTCTCAGATAATCAGTACAAGAAGTACTTTTTTCATTTTGAAAGTTAGCTTAAGTAGCCACAACTAGATCAGGAAGATCTTTTGAAGGCAGATATTGCATCACATTAATCAATTTCACACTGTCTATAACATTAGATAAAATGCTATAAGCAATTTAAAACATTTAAAACTTGGTGAAAACCATTGAAGATGTACTTAGCTCATTTTGAAGAAAGACGATGGTCTGAATGACGGTTAAGGTTAAAACTCACAACATGGCGCAGATATTTAAGAAATGTCTCAAGTAGACAGGAGACAAGCCTGAGGTAGGCTCCAACTGTACGTGTTGAGGACTGACGAAGAAGTGAGAGCCGCCCGACGAAGCACAGAGGTACCAAGGAAAAAGAGGTGGGGGGAGGGGGAGGACAAAGGAACATACATAAAAATTACCAACCTAACAATGATACATTGCTTTCTTAGATATTAATTTTCCTGATGGAGTGATCTTCAAGGAGAAGCTAGAGGCGATGATGACGACGTCTGGAGGATTGGAATGATGAAGAAGTCCTCTTGAGCATGGAGATGTTAGCTGGAGATAGCGACGACATCTTGTGGCTGGATTGGGAAGGAAGTCCTCTTGAGAGTTGAGATATTGAGAAACTTCAGTAGGTAGCTGCTAGATGCCGCTAGGTTGATCATGGAAGATATATATCTATAACAGACTTACAAAAGAAGTAAGCAAGTTGCACAAATAAAAGAAAAAGTAAGAAATCAGTGTTGGTGTTTGCGAAAAAGGAAGGAATGAATTAAGCAAAGAGCAGCAAAAGCTAACTCTGTCTTACCGTGTATTCCAAAGAATACACCAAGCTTAAGGACAGTCCATAGCAACACGTGCCGTGTGCGGCATGGCATTTTCCTTTTGGAAAGTAAGGCCTGGATGTCGCTGAAGGAACGGTAACACAACCGGCCGTAGAATGTCATCAACATACCGCTGTGCTGTCAGTGTGCTAGGAATGACTACCAGAGGGGTCCGGCTATCAAAGGAGATGGCACCCCAGACCATCACTCCCTGTTGTGGGGCTGTGTGGCGTGCGATAGTCAAGGCAGGATCCCCACGCTGGCCTGGACGTCTCCAAACACGTCTGCAGTTGTCGTCAGGGCACCGTTGGAAACGGGACTCATCACTTAAGACTATACGTCCCCAGTCAGCGCAGTTCCACGTTGCTCGAGCGCGGCACCACTGTAATCTGACTTGACGGTGAACAGGCGTGAGTGGTAAGCGGCGTAACGGGTGGCGCGAGCGCAATTCCTGTCGCTCGGGTGTCTGTTAATGGTCATGGTGGACACATGTGTGCGGGTCACACGCTGCATCGTTGATAACGACGACTCCGGTGCTGTGACAGCTGTTCTGATAATCGCTCTATCTTCCCGTGCTGTTGTGGCCCTCGGTCGACCACTGCCGTCCTGACGCTGATGCCTGCCACCACAGGGGCACGCAAAACTAAATGATTACGGTATAGCACGGAAGTGCTTCCTGTGGAACTGCCTAGGTCTCAAGACAAGTGAAGGAGAGACTCCACACCCAAAAAGTTGTCTCCTGAAGGGGCATGTGCTAGCTGCCATACCGTCTGCTGTCACGATTGAAATCTTTTGAACTTCAGCACACGAAGAATAAAATAATTGAAATAAATGTGTGTATTGGGTAGTTTCGAAAATCTTATACTGTATGTGTGAACATGTCTTCTCATTGCTGCGAACTACAGTGTGTAAACCTGTCGTCCCGGAGATCTGGACTTGATTTTCACTTCTGCCACGAAATTTAATTCTGGTCTGAGGTCTGGAACGGGGTTTACTCAGCCTCTTGAGGCAAAACTGAGAAGAGCTAGGCTCGATTCCCACCTCAGCCATTTTAGAAGTGGTTTTCCGTGGTTTCCCACTTCTACTCTAGGAAAATGCCGGGATGGTTCCTAACTTAAGGCCACGACCGTCTCCTTCCCAATCGTCACTTGACTTACAAATACACACACTAATGTAGCCATTACAATGAGACATGCTATCAGACAAATTCCACACAACCTAAGTACACGGTGCTACATGACTGCGATGTCGCAAAGCCCCTAAATAAATCAACAACATTATTGACCAGTTAAATAAACTTTTTTCAAATTAAGTGCAATGACTAAAGAGAAGAAATAAGAGAAAATAGAGCGCTAGGTAGGATATACCAGTGGCGGCTGGTGATTTTTCACTTGGTGGTGCCAGCATATTCAAAATTTGCAATAAAATCAAAGTTGCAGGTACGGATAGTGCATATTTTATGCAATAAGTTATATGTTTAACATTATTTAACTGTGCTATTGTAGAAGACGTTTTTAATTGAAGTGTCAGCTGAAGTGAATTGAGAAATTGCGTAACTACTACAAATATTTTAGTCTGGATTTTTCGCCAAAACAAAAGTTCCTCCTTTCTCTACTAGAAAGCGCTAAAGTGTCAAGGAGCTCAGATATCTAACCTCCTTGACTTTCATGGCCCTCCAAGGAACAACAAAAATTCGACAAGCAAGCTGCCCTTTGGGTGTCAAACAACAAAGCTTGCACCTGGCACCGAGGCCATAAGATATTATATCATACACATATTTTGATCCATATGCATTTTAAATAAAAACCACTTTTAAGAATTATAATTGAACAAACCTCTCAGAAAAATAATTTGAAGAAAACAACATATGCTAGGCCTACTCATCAAAAATATTTGTTCCAAAACCTCGATCGACACCTTCATTTGAATTAATAAGAGCGGTCCTATCGCTAAATGGAGATTGTAACAACTCACTTATTTTATTCATTGTTACACTTCCGAAAGGTGACACAGAGCTCATTGAGATTCCTACGGCTTCGTACGTTGCGCTCGAGCTATGCGATCTTCAAACATGAAACAAATCAAATTTTATTAAGGAACCTAGCTTGCATGTATCGATTCAAAAAGCACACTTATTAGATTAAAACGGTGTTTATATGGTCAATGCCGCATGATGCTATGCAAGTTTATGTAACATGTCTATATAGGAAAAAATAAGCATGGCTATTGCTAACACACACGTGACCACAGCCTCTTTGTCGCAATTTCAGTTGCTGTCTCAAAATAAATAGGTGAGATGAAATGAACACGATGACCTACCTCTAAGACAACCTTACTTATCGTACATACGGATTGATTGGATAGGATATCCCCTGCATCTAATATAAATGAACACAAAAGCTATTTAACGACGGACACTATTCATACACATTTGCAGTCAAACTTGAGAATTTGTGTTTACGCTTGGGACGTGAAACTGTGCCGCCAAATTAAATTAACGAAACAAAGTAAAACTCCTTGAAAATTCCGAATTTTTACATTACAAAGAGAGAACAAATAATCCCCGTCGTCAATATGAGCCTAAAAAGTTGCTAAATGTCAAACAATAAAGAACTAAAACTATTTTGTGGTTTGAATTTATTTAATAGTCAAGACACAGTGATATATCGTCAAGCTGGTACCACTGGAGGTGTGCTGCCATATGCTGTACTCTAGTGGTTGAAAGATAAAGCAGTTCAGCAGTTCTAACGTGTATGTAATGTGTGCTTGTACCTGTGACGTGCTGCTATCTCGTGGATAGAATTGAAGCTCCGCGTCACGAGGCCGTTGGCTCTACCCACAGATTACCTACTACTACAGATAGCCGACAGCCATGCTAATTCTTGGCACCTAAGACTTCAGCGCTGTCTGGTGTATGACCGCGGTACTAGTTGAGCACGGCCGTGCGGGTAGCCTACCCCACCCCTTCCCCTCGTTCCGCTAAATATTCTCGTCCTAACTGCTCTGCCCACTTCAATGTTCCGAAAATCACAATCTTCCCAATACTTATAGCACACGTTTTTAAGTGTGGAGATAATAATATGATCTACACGAGATAAATCACATTCAAAATAGCAATAACAGTTTTTTTTAATAATACCAAAGTGGGAAATTGTGAATTCCGGAACTCTGAAATGAGCAATCACAGCATTTAGGACATGACCTCATCAATAATTTACATGTTTACATTTCTTTCAGTTGCAATTGGAGCATATTGCATTGACAAGAATTAGGCTACTATAAGGTCTGCAGCATATTATTACTCAATTTAAAAAAATGGTCCCTTCCAATTAACCACTGTAGGCCCAATTATAACCGATTAGTTCCGAGATTAAACTAGAAAGTAAAAGTACTGGGAAGGGAGAATATTCATATCTTAAAATGCTTGATGCTGTTCGCAATAACAGGAAAATTTTAAGAGAGAATACTAAGGAAATAGGTGGTGTAACCTGATCCTCATCACACTAAAATTGTTAGTGTAATTAATGCCAAATTCATTAGTTTCAGAAAAATAATTGGATATCACAAAATGTGTATACAGTAGTTCATTTGATATTCCCTTTAAAATATATCCAGTCCACCAATTTTGAAGGGTGAAATACAGTAAGTACATGTACATAAACAAATTTCATGGCACACTAATACAGTAAATTCTATGACATGCTGTGATGGGGAAAGGAGAAATAGGACTTTCAATGAAAAACAAGAAACACACTCAATACTGCTAGAAATCATCGTTTTATTTAAAAAGTTTGTCAACGAAGAAAAAATAACAGAGAGAGAAAATCAAACTTAGCAAAAATACAGTAATCAAATCTGGTCCTTTTAAAAGTATGTGTTGAGGCATGTTCTTCTTTCTTGCCAAGGTATAACGGTAGGCTACAGCACATGATAATGGACCTATTACCTCCTTGACGCCATGGCTGACACCGATGAACCGCAAATTCCTACAACACATGCAAGTTTGTATGTTGAAACAGTTAACTTAATAAATGTGTAATGCTTGAAATGGAGAACTTGAATTTGCTGTTATGTGTATGTTTGCACCTACTATAACTATATTTTAAAAGAATCTCTTATTGTAGAATCATTGTGTTTTTGATATTAATTTTAGGGCTTTTGATAACATATTCATTTAGCCCCATATATTTGGAAGTGTATAGGATTTATATGATAATCTCTGTTATTGTGGTATCTGTAGTAGTGTGTAGGCTATACTTTCTGTAATTCAGATGAGGACTGGAAAGGTGGCAGCCATAGTTAGGGACATTTATTTTTAAGAATTTTTAATAATATGTACTAAAATGAAATTGAAATACCAACAGGAACAGTTACAAATTCCCTGTCTACTCAGCCAAGATATTCTGCAGATCTCTCCTGTGGGCCTCAACATTATTTTATTTTATTCCTTTCCTGATGGAAATCCGGTAGTACCTTATTTCAACTCCTGGGGCACCTCCCCAAGCCTGTCCCTTATAAAGCTACACACACTACTACAGTCATCGCATTATCGGAGCAATTCTACCCACACCCAACTGCATGGGGCTGATGACCAAGATGTCCCAAGCCCATAAAATGAATTAACAGCAGACAAAATCAAGTCATTATGTTATTTTGTGTTGTGTTGGATTCTGACACATGTATGCGTTTGACGAGTGCCATTTAAGCTCATGAATAGGAATGAATGAATACGACTACCCTACTTGTTTCACGACAGCCTAGAATAAATACACACGAGACACGACAATAGAGCACTTTAGAACAGTAACGAGAGCGAACTTTCAGTGGAGATGTTGGCAACCATGTGAATACAAACAATTTATGACCAGAACGTAAAACTATGCCAGCGCTCAGAGCATGTTAAAACAATTGGGATCAGTTCAGTCGTTTGCAAACGACTTGTTTATGTTACGGTGAGTAGTCGTTGAATTCATTCGACTGTTTTCTAAAAGCAGTCAAACAAGTCGATGGTTTTAACTTTTGTCAGTCGACTGCTGATGCCCATCTCTACAAACCAATTGACAACCAGAATCAATTTGAGCGTACACACCCTCCGACTTGCTAAAATGCTATTAATATTGGATCCCAATATAAAATATTTTCTGATTTAATTTTCCTGGAAAATCTATTCTATGTTTGCATCGATCATTACCATCACGCTATGGGGAGAATTTCATAATAATTTTCTTGTAATTCATTTATCACGCGGTAGAATAAATGAATGAAATTCAATCATAAAATAAATAGAACTCTAAGCCATAATTGGTAAGCCCATGTTCAAGTTGTGTAATAATTCAAGAATGCACCCAATTCTCATTAAAAGTGTATAGACTGTGTTAAGGAGTTCCAATGAAATGACATACATATATATTTGGACAACTGGACGTAGGCTATTTCATTGAAAGAATCTACGAACAAGAAACTGTATAAAACTATAGGCACCTACAGCCGTCAAGCTGTCCTCACAGTACCCGCTGGAGATTTACATCACCACTCTATCTGTACGGTACCTCGAGATAAGCCTAAGTGCGCCAACTGTGAGGAAACACATAAACTCTTCCATCCCTGCCCTCATGTCTTTGCCACTAAACCCCCCTCCCACACAGCACGCCACTGCTCTGACACAGTTGTTAGGCCTGCTACAACAACTCTCAGCCATAACCCTGTAAACTACAGCTAAACCAAACCCAGAACCCCCTAATACACTTCATTTGCAGAGCAATAAAATCCATAAAACAACTCCGCAACGAGCTTCACAAAACCTAAATTATAAACGAAAAGACTACTCCACAAACACCAAAATCAGTAAACCTCCCTCATTTCAGCCACACTACACCTTAAACAGACATAGAAAGCATAGTCATGACCCTTTCATGGAGTAGGCTATTGTCTAAACACGATCATGTCTCCTTCAACTTTACTGAAGACTTCATTAAATTCTATTAAAAATTCATAAACTCATTCCACAAATCTTAAAATCAGTATACATCCCCCATTTCAGTTACTCTATTCAATAAACAAACATAGAAGGCGTAGCCATGACCCCTTCATGGAGTAGGCTATTGTCTAAATCTGACCACGCATACTACAACCTTACTCTAATTCAAAATTACAGTCAAATGATCCATCTGACTGGGAGGCTTGCCTGGGATGATGGGCCAGAAAACCGGGAGTTCAAGCATAACCTAAATATTGAATGCTTAACATTTCCAATAACTTGGACAACTGGATTTAGGCTATTTCATTGAAAGAATCAACGAACTGTATAAAACTATAGGCACCTACAGGTATACTTAACTTATTAATTAAAGCTCTACAATAAACATACAGCACAATGAATTGTAGCATGAAGTTATCCTGAAGAAGTCGTTTGATTAGAACGACTACTTAAATTCGAATGATTCCATTCGCTTGGAATTAGTCGTTTGCCAACGACTTGTTTCATTCCAATGATTTCCAACGATTGCTTTGGGATCAGTTGTTTACAACGACTACTTCAATTCGACTGATTCCATTCGCTTGGAATTAGTCGTTTGCCAACGACTTGTTTCATTCCAATGATTTCCAACGATTGCTTTGGGATCAGTCGTTTACAACGACTACTTCAATTCGAATGATTCCATTCGCTTGGAATTAGTCGTTTGCCAACGACTTGTTTCATTCCAATGATTTCCAACTATTGTTTTGAGATCAGTCGTTTGCAAACGACTTGTTTATGATACGGTGAGTAGTCGTTGAATTCATTCGACTGTTTTTTAAAAGCAGTTGTTTTAACTATCGACTAATTCGACTGTTTTCAGTCGACTGCTGCCCATCTCTACACACAACTAATTTTCTACACCAGCCGCTACTGAGCACGAGCTGTGACTGGCTTAGACATTAGCATCCTACGTGTTGAAAAATATTGTAAGTAACGTGTAGGAATAAAATACTACCTATAGGTATGTCAACCATTACATTGGCATATAATAAATGAATTATATTTATCTTGTATCTATCTATCCCACGATATAACATAATACAAGGTGAAGAGTCCTTTAGAACAAATTGTTTACTGTGATACTGGAAGAAACAATACAACACAGTGGTAATAGTTCTAGCCTGCACCTATTTGTTAATAAAATTTCATGTGATTTCACTCAGATCTCTGTTGTAGTGGCTTATTATATGTGCACCTTGTAACTTAATAGTACATTATGCAACGAGCCTATAATGACAATAATTAAGACACAAGTTTTATAATTTCCATACGAGTGTCTTAATTACAATTATAGATGAGTTGCATACGACTGTTTATGTTCGACGATAATTATAACTATTTTATGTTCGAACATAAATATTCATAAATATCTGTAGAGATTTCACCAGTTTTATATACTGAACAGAGCGCATGAGATGCAGAGAATACCTTGTATTTGACCATGGCCTCCTGGAATACCTCACTATGACACTCGCCACGCAGTGAAATTTAAAATAGGGGGCCATGGAAGTGAGCGCAGGTACGATGCTATCCTCACCTAATTGGTCACACAACTGTTTCTTGAGCTCTGATTGGTGGGAGAAACTGTATCATAATGAAAACTTGTACTATAATGAGCCTCATTATACAGTTTTCTGACATAATATTTACATTTCGCCAGTGTCGAACATAAACATATTAACCAATCTTCTTTACACTGTTTTATGAGTTAACACCACATCAAAACTGATGAGGATTTATTTTAGTTGGACACAGAAGCTTATTTATTAATGTAATAGACATCTATGATTGATGAAGATTGCCTCTCTCACCTTTCAGAAAATAACTAAAATTTTAATTCTGCGATTAATGTAACTAATCCACGTGTGTTTCTATTACACAACAATTAAGGGTAACTCCAGCATATCTTCTAGATTTTTGATGTGTCTGGTGAGTGGTTTTGTTACTGCTTCTGCAGGTATCACCCTTCTGAAAGATGTCTCATCGTTTCTAATTCTATTCTTAATCCTCTGCCAGAGGAGAAATAGTTTTGCAACGCATGAATACAGTGCTGTAGCTGCTGAATTTTCTAAAAATAATTATGGAATGATGGGAAGAAAAATAAACATAGCCTATTCTAAAATAACATACGCATAAAATGAAACCATTCTGATGAACTTAATATGCTTCAAATTCAGAGTACAAATGCGTTCACCATTTGGTGCTTAGTTCATTTGTATATTTGGACCAAAATGTAGACCTCTGAAATAAATTTTAATGTTGGACTTTGCTCCACAGAACAAGAGCACACAGCCACCCATAGGACCAGTGTGTGTTAAGATTTTAGAACCTGTAATTACAGTTCTACATCAGTAATGGCATTACTACACATTCGACCAACTGAATACTTGCCACTTCACCAGTAACTAACATGTGCAAGAACTGATCTCCTCAAGAACTTGAGTACACATATGCAATAGGCTCATGATACTGTATGTATCTCTGCAAGATGTATCAAGTTGAAAACATTACGGTAACATAGACTCTTACCTGGTCTTTCTCAGGAGAGTAGGCCAAATTGCCACATTCATCTGCTATTTCGAGAACAGCAATTTACGATTTGTTTGTTCACAGAATTTGGTAGGCCTACCTGTGGAATAAATAATAGTGAAAGTTAATTAATATGTCAAGTAGAATATCACCTGAACACTGCGTCTAATATCAATTCAAAACTAGGCTACCGGTACGATATATTTTTCACAGGCACTACAGAAACAAGTTTTCACTTAAACTCTTAAAATAAGCGTACTTACTTGGCGTAGCAGAAGAAGAACTGTTCACTTCTCATTACCAAGAAGACGATTTGATGAAAGGAAGATGAGAAAGAACACAACATTAGCTTATTATAAAATATTAATATACGGGCAATATTGTTTACACCAAACACGACATAAACAGAGCGTCCATGTTGGTCAATGCCGCCAACCCAGTAGAAATAATGTTTATTTAATGATAAGTGACGTAATTATCGTCGGTGAGCAAGATAATTGCAAGGAAATGCCAATTAGGAATTATGTGTATATTTATTGACTAAATATAGGGATATATTTGCAATTCAATTAAAACGTGTATCATGCATATGTTGGCAAGACGATATACAGCGCTTAATCCGCTCCTTACGTCTGGCCGCGCTACTACACCGATGGTACCAAATAATCCCTATCTGGTTGACACCCCCTGGCTCTACCTCAGGGTAATATGCGTCTCAACACAACACAAACAAACTCAAGCCAAACTAGTCCTTATTGCAGTACAGTGTCTGATGCGGTCTGATGTTCGTAGGCGTAGGTAGTGCCGGTTGGCTCTGGCTC
This sequence comes from Meconema thalassinum, assembly GCA_946902985.2. Taxonomy (NCBI): domain Eukaryota; kingdom Metazoa; phylum Arthropoda; class Insecta; order Orthoptera; family Tettigoniidae; genus Meconema; species Meconema thalassinum. The sequence goes on along the minus strand of OX336389.2, from coordinate 687,620,205 downwards.
AGTAATTCAATAAAGCGCCACCAGAACGTATGTCAGTTTGCGCGCTCGTTCAAATAAATGCAGAATATGTATACAATTTCCTCAAAATGTAAATGTAATATAAACTGTTCTTGAGAGGGAAAAGTCACATATTCTCTCTTCATTACACTGGTGGTGCCATGGCACACGGGCACCACCTCAGGAGCCGCCCCTGGGATATACTAAGTTAGAGCAGTCGGGCTGTGTGTATTCTCCCAGAATGGCAGTTTAATGAAATAATAGTCAAGGTGTAGAAAAGGAGAGGGGCTCGTAAAGAAGAGGGAAAGGGTAAGTTAAAAATAAATATATTACATAAGGCTGTTCGTATAAGCCATCTCAGATGGTGGGGTCATGTAATGTGCATGAAGGAGGGGAGATTATTACCTAGGAGGCTAATGAACTGGCCTATAGAGAGTAAGAGAAACAGAAGTAAACCGATGCGACTAAGACTCCGTGTTTAACGTTTTCAAGGTTTCAATGCTAACTGCTAAGGAGGCTTGCAGACTCGACTGGACCCGCAAGGCATAATAGTATGTTATGAATTTACGGTATGACTGCATATACAGTACTGTGCCTGTCTGTCCAACAGTGCTGGGTAGCGAACCACCGCACACTACCAGACCGGCAACCACATGCGCGGAACCATGAGAACAGTGTAAGAACGGGGTCCTGGGTTTTGACGACTAATAAATTGCACACTGTCCTCATGTCCCACGAAAAAGATAAGAGAGAAACATGATCACAACTACAAGAAAACAGAATTCATAATTAAAGAATATTCTTTCAAATTTTTATTGAATAAAAATAGCCAAAATAAACAAACGCACTCCTGCGATCCCAAGGTTCAAAACTGGTCTTGCCTGCTTAAAGGCATCCGATACATGACTTATATGAAGGATCTTCTTACACTATTTTGAGCAATGCATCTCCATAAAAAAAAAACTTAGTCTTTTGAGTGCATATAAAAGTATTTTATTTATTTGACTATGTCGTATAGCACACACATGATGTAATGAACTCAATAGTGTACAACTCGGATGCATTGGTTATCTAGCTCAAATAATAAAAAAAATAAAAAATCTTGCATTACGATTGGATGAATTCTTTTCGTGGATTAAATTATTTACACATTGGTTTATTTCACACAATTATCATCATTGTCGTCAGATCCTTGTCCATATACTAGGTTCACTTCATTGAATATTACTTTAAATATTTCAAAATGACTTTTCCTGAAAGGCTTTTCATAATATTGTATTTTCGCAAAGCATTAGCAAATGGAGCACATGCCTCTGGTATTATTCACCGAATAAAGATTTTATTTTAAACACTGTGTCTTGACAAAAGTCATTTAAATATCACGCTATCTCATTTGACGTAGCGTCAACCACCTTTTATTATTTTTATAGTTGTTTCAGAAAAAAAAACTTAACGTGGTAGTCTATTAGTTCGAGGTGAAATATAAATTTTCATATATTTTGAAGCTTTTACAACATTAATTACAGAATTGCATCTACCGCATTCTGCCCATATAACTACTTTACCCTCTAGGTTTTTACTAATCAGGCATAAATCTTAAAATTGCGAGATAGAGTCTACACTTGATCTCTATTCCTAACATATATTTTGAGCCTATTTTCATATATGAAAAGATAGGCTTATGAGATCACCTTTTGTCCGTGTATGTGTGTGTATGCCCCCCCCCCCCCCCCCCCGTAATAAAACCTAAACGGATGGAGTGATTTCAATGCAACTCGGTAAGATCATAGTACTATTTTGTTTGACCCCGACCATGCCGTTCAAATTGTTTAAGTCTCACTAATCCAACATGGCGGCTGTACGAAATATTTCACCGGCATTCTATATCTCCGACACTATTACCGATATGACTCTGACATTTTGTACGGTGATAAAGCACACTACTAAAAGCTCACGTATGCGACTTTCAAAAGCATGTTAAGTAAAAAACGAACATGGCGGCCAAGCGAAGGTGAAACATTTAAGTAGCTAAGCTCGCTAAAGCACAGCGCTAGGCCTTGGGGCCAAGCCTTCTGCGGACTCGGAAATCGTGGGTTCGAGCCCCACCGTCGGCCGTCCTTGAAATGGTGTTCCGTCGTTTCCCATTTTCAACTCCAGGCAAATGCTGGGACGGTACCCTCTGACAGGCCATGGTCGCTTCCTTCAACAACCTTGCCCAGTTTCATTCATCATCATTCATTTCATCTCTCATTAACTCCTCTGAGGTTGACGTCAAGAAGAGCATCCGGCCGTAGAAACCTTCCGCCACATTAGAATTTAATTGCAACACATCCCCGACCCCGTTGGAAACGGGAATAATAAGGTGTAGACATACATCTTGCATGAAGAACAAAATATATAACATTTTATAATGTGATTTTAAAATGTCTGAAAATTATTCTGCCTCATAAAATGGGTCAGTACTCGTATTATATTAATTCTCTCATGCAAGGAAATGGTGAATGATGAAGATCCTGCTCATCTTCTCGCTCAATAGAAATTCACGTATAATGCGAAGACGATGATGGCGAATCAATCAAATATTCAACGAAGTTCGAAAGTAAGTGAAAATACGGAATTGGAAATTCAGGACGGAATTGGAAATTCATAGCTACTAAGATCAAACTACATAATGAAATGCTTATAAGGCTCTACCTTCTAGTCGGTTGGTCTTCCTGATGTCCATTTATGTCAATTCCTGCAAGGCACCACGATTCCTCTCGGTACTCCATCCTTGACTGGGTCCTCCCGCAGCATTCCCTTGGCTCAGTTGCCACAGGCATGGCGGCAAGCCTAGGGTGGTGTCGTTCCCATGATTCAGTTGACATCTGGTATCAAGTCCGTCTCACCTCCTTCTAATTAAGCCATCATCTTCTTAAAGTTGATCGTTGTAAACGTCATATGGTCCAATTTTACGGTTCCCATTATCGTCAGAATTGTAGTGTCAATTTGGTAACGATATTTTTCCGTAGGAGAATTGATCATAAGAAATAGTCTTCCAGGTCCACAAATGCTAATGGTTAACAAATATTAGTCCAAGTATTTGCTAGTAACAGCAAGTGTTTATACAGCGCACTGGCTTTTAGTCAAGTCCACATCCAGTCAGATCTAATATGACTGACTTCACGTCCAAGTCCAGAATATTCACACGCTGGATTAAATCAGCACAAACATAATTTTCTGAGTCCTAAATGATGTCACCAAGGTGGTTTATAACATAACTTTAACTTTGAAGACTTCGTAACTTTTTGTAAAGTCGGGTTACCATCCGCAACTAGGTTTTGCGTTCTCTCACTCGGAGTAGCAGCGTAACGATGACTGTCACAGATATCAGCTTATTATCGTAGCACTTTGTTCGTCGATGAACTTCACACGTAGCACAGCTCAAGCAAGCTCAGTGAAGTTCAGTTAAGTTGAAGTAAGCTCAGTGAAAGTAAAGGCTAGGCCTAAGTATGTTTTCCGACCCTCGCCTTATATAGTCCCTCGGGGGCGGCTCTTTGCATTACGTAATGGTATAACGCAATGCCATCTTCAACATGCTATTGGCTTAGAGATGAAAAATTCAATATCTATCTTTCTGCATTATACATTTTCTTGAGATTTGTCATAGAGGTCCCTGATAATGTCTATTTCGTCGAACATGTCTGACGCCACGCTTTCTGGCACTGAATTTAAATTTACTCGCGGTCACAGTGTTGCCAGATCTCATAAAGGCACAATACGGCAATTGCAATTTGTGTTCCAAACGTGTAAAATTAGTTCTGTCTCTGTAGGATTTTGTAAGATATTATAAACTTATTTGAATAATGAAAATTACTCCATGGTGTAATACAGGGCCTCTCACATGCGTGAAATTTCGCTTGTGTAAACCGAGGCGCAGAGGTTCTGTGCTCCGTGCATCCATCGCCGTCTGCTATGCTCCGTTAAGGTTTCTGATGCTGCATAGCAGACGGCGATGGTGCATCTGACCATCATCTCGGCTAAGCTCGGTTCAACTCGGGTCGGACGGTGTAGTGCGCTGCAAAGAGACGAAGCGTGCGTTGATAGAGATAGATAAGCGCAAGATAACTTCATAATAATGAAGCAGCTTTGAAGAAAGTGAAGACTCTCGGTAGTTCATTAAAATCGAACATTCTTTTTTCTTTTTTTCTTCTGTCAGTCGTGACGATAAAACCACATGCCTAATCCGTGGTACAATAATTACGAGCGTAAGAAAATCGTCTGCTGAAAGACTCTGCAACAGATTGCATTCAGAAAAACATGGTGAAATCATAGGCGACGCCAAAGAGGATGAATTAAGGAAGTTGAGAAATATTGAAGAAGAGCATTCTGGGTCTACAAAAGACCACCTCGAGGTAGAGCGGCTAGCGTTCTTGGCTGTTGCCCCGGAGGTTCGGGTTCGATTCCCGGCTCTGCCCAGAAATTTTAAGAGAAATATTCTTGATCGACTTGGGGCTATGGAAACGAAATGTCATGGAGGCAGACATGAAAGGCAAAGTATGGGGTCCACATCTTAAGTCACTGGAAGTAGGAATTCCGCGGTGTTACTAATTCCTGAGCAAAACAATCATAAGCCTCTGCAGGACGCACCGCGAGGACGTTTACAAGGACATTGCCTTTATTGGTAACAGGGCATGCCGTGGGTGTGTTTAAAACCTTAACCACACACAGGTATTGACTCCTCGAAAAACGAAGGTTCCAGGCTAGAAAAGGGAATCGCGATGTGTTGGTTTAATTTTAACTTGAGTGTACATATCTTTTAATGGGCTGTATATTTAATGCTACGTAAATATCACATATTTTTCCGAAAATGATTGCAAAACTTTTCCCGCATTACTCACCCCTACAGTAGGTGGTTTGTGGAAATGTGTACTAGACTAAACAGGTATGGAGCTTTCTTAATTCCTTATCGCAGTTAGGCGCCTGTTTATCGCGGAAGTGATGGGAAGATCTGATACAACGTCCTTGTTGGATGTCAATGCTCTCAGGCTCTCTGTACTCGCGTAACGCGCCACATCACGCCTACTTCCCGTTCCCATTCACACAACAATGAGCCAGTCATTTGACGTATCACCTGGACATTTACCTAGGTTTCAAATTGGAGACCACGGAAGACTACTTTCTATATGGTTGAGGGAAGAATTTAACCACCTCTCCTCAGTTATCCTCTCCTCGTTTCGGCCATGAGACAGGGCAGGGCTGGGAATTGAACATAAGTTAGTAACTTTTGGGCTGAGTACACGGTGTAATGATGGTCTTCAAAATCCCACGATTGCAGTTTCGATCACCACTCTGTAGATACAGTTTGCTGGTATAATATAGAACCCAACCGGGGCAAGATTCAAGCACCCCGGCGCACAGTGGTCCTTTTGCACGATCTGGGCGCTCAAAATGTAAAAAATAAATGTCTTGTATTTTCATGTTATATGACATTTTTAGTATCAGCAATGTCAGAGGACCTCAGAACTGTACTTATAAGTCTTATTTGATCACCCCCTGGAATGTGAAAGACCGCTGCAGTAGGACGTTTCTTATCGCATCCACAGCTGAAAGCAAAGCTGATTATTTGTGATTGAATCTTGTCCTTGTAAAGATTTGTTAGTTCAGCTATCTTCATCGTTTGCCAGTGGATATGATAGACTATGGTATGATCTTTCTTTATGAAATTTGCAAAATCTTATAAAAAAAAAAACGCTGTGTGTATGTGATAAATGTTTGAAAATAATGAATTTTTGTTATAAAATAATTCTTCTTTTATGGGTTTTCATACCAGGAAATTCACAATTGTCAACCATTGGTGAATTTCTTTCCATTAGCCTATAGCCTACACCCTACTATGTTTTCTGTGTAAAAAGAGTTTGCAACTTTTTGCAACTTTGGCTTTTGCTCTCCTTTTAGTGTTGTCGGAAGGATTTTCACGGAACGATCTTTATGATGCTTAGCGCCATGCAGGTGGGAAAGCGAAAGGATTTGAACCTATCTAATAGAAAACAGTGATCTGAAATCCCTTGGACAGTCTGTTAAAGATATTGTTAGAATAAAATCTTATTCATTTTTCCGTGCAGTTAAGAAAAACGTGGGTTGCCAATCGCAGGATCTTAAGAAAGTTTGTCACAAAATGAGAATAGCCTGGAAGGGAACATGGAGAGGGAATACATGTAATGTGGGCTCAATCATTCGTGGAGTGTAGTGAATTTTCGAAACGAAGGAAATTGCGACCTTTAATACAAATACTCAGCAGCTGACGTTAGCCAGTCAAGTGAGTATACGCTTAGAATGAAGGAGTCACCACTGAACTTATTGGAAAAAATGCAGAATTTTCTCCCCGTTTAGCGGTGTTAAGGAAAATCTTATTCCAGTTGAAAAATATTATTATTATTATTAGGCTATTAAGACAAGTTTAACCTCAATTCTTGTTGTTGTTGTTGCTTATGTTAGTGGCTGCGACATCGTGGCCGTATAGTCCCATGTATTTTGGGTGTGTCTGTGTAATTTGTGTGATAACCTTTGTAATTGTGATTTCTGTGCTACTATTTGTACATTTGGGATAGGACTGGGAAGAGAGCGGCCGTGTCCTTAAGTTAGGAACCATCTCAGCATTTGCCTGGAGCAGAAGTGGGGAAACCACAGAAAACCACTTCCAGGATGGTTGGGGTGGGAATCGAACCCTCCTCTTCTGAGTTTTGCCTCAGGAAGCTTAGTGTACCCCGTACTAGCCCTCACACCAAGAGTAAAATTTCTTGGCAGAGCCGGGAATCGAACCCGGACCTCCGGGACCACTTCCAGGATGGTTAAGGTGGGAATCGAACCCTCCTCTTCTCAGTTTTGCCTCGGAATGCTTAGTTCGCCCCGTACCAGCCCTCACACCAGAATTAAAATTTCTTGGCAGAGCCGGGAATCGAACCTGGACCTCCGGGGCGACTGTCAAACTTAAATTCTTATAATTGAGAATAAGGAAATTGTTTAACATCATTTTGAACAGTTATTTTAAGGTTTATAGACCATTTCTATATGCAAAGGTATTTTGCACGGCCAGATACCCTAAAAGGACCACTGTGCGGCGCGGCGTCTCTATAGCCACACCAGTTCAAAGCACGCAAATCCAAATAATAATAATAATAATAATAATAATGCAAATATCGACAAATTCTTTACAAGTGGCGTTTAATTATTATTATTATTATTATTATTATTATTCTCCGTGGCTTAGGCGGCAGCACGCCGGCCTCTCACCGCTGGGTCCGTGGTTCAAATCCCGGTCACTCCATGTGAGATCTGTGCTGGACAAAACGGAGGCAGACAGGTTTTTCTCCGGGTACTCCGGTTTTCCCTGTCAACATTTCATTCCAGCAACACTCTCCACTATCATTTCATTTCATCTGTCATTCATTTAATCATTGCCCCAGAGGAGTGCGTCAGGCCTCGGCAGCCGGCACAGTTCATATCCTCGCCGCTAGATGGAGGCTTCATGCATCCCATTCCTGACCCGGTCGGAGACTGGAAGCAGGCTGTGGATTATTATTATTATTATTATTGTCATCATCATATATAGTACATACTGTATAAAGACGATAAGTGTATGTTTCACAAAACTCAAGCTCTTAAACCACAGAGAGTTCGAAGGTGCGGTTTGTACCAAAATCATCCAAATTGTCTCAATAGCATACAGGAAAAATTTTGCACTTATTGAAAAGTTAATGGAAACACATTATTTTATTTGTTTATAAAGTGCGTTTAATCAAATAAACAACACGATAGCCCCTGTCAAAAATGTGTCAAGTCGAGTCCGCATAACAGTAAAGCCAAGCGGGTGGTAGGCTAAATACACATGGGGCGCTCAAAATTAACCGATCGTTAAAAATGAACATTCAAACGTGATTGACTTAAAATATCTGTAGGTTTCGGGTCTTCATTAATCTAAATGTATATTAAAAATCCTACGTTTATATACATTTTTATTTTGAGAGGAATCAAAACTTAAAATGTTTATGCCCATGCTTGCATCATCTCCGTACCAGGTAAAGGGTCGAAAAATGAAATTATTTCCTTAAATAAGTAGGCAACTAATGCCAATTGCTCCTCACTAGTACAAACATTGATATTCTTTGTTTCGAAATCGCAACGCGGCGTGAAGAATTTACCTGTTATTCAGCCATGCTTTTTACATCTCAGATGAACTCCAGCCACACTCAGGATAGCCGCTGTCAGTGCCGGGATTCGAACCTGTGATCTCCGGACTTGCTGCAGCAGCCCTCGTGGCCGTGGTGCACGATTTAACGAGCATGGCTACGTCGCGGGACTGGCAGCAAAACCAGAGCTCTATCGGATGACCTGCGGCTTAGGTTCAAATAATTTTGTTTTGCAATCACCAAATATGATACGAGAAGTCTTTTACAAACCGACATCGTACGACCCTTGAGTGCCGTAGATTTTTCCATAATCCTTCTTCGGCAGAGAATTGAACCTGCGGTCTTTGGACTATGAGGCGGAAATTCTACCTCTATTCCTACGAGGATTATCTACCACAATAATAATAATAATAATAAAATTAATAATAATAATAATAAAACTAGCAGACCCATGCGCGAACTCTCGCCCGTAGTATACACTCCAACACTTCCATTGAATTGCTGTTTAACTTATAGCCTAATTATACAGTACATTTTGGCATCCACAAAAATGTACGCAACCTACCTACCTGCTATGTAACTTTATATATCATTAAAAACAAAGTAAACTCTCTGTCTGAACATATTTTCGGTTAAAACTTAGTATTCATCCCAGACGAGGTGTAAGCAGAGTGATTTTTTCCACCGTGTACAAACTCTAGGGATTCATCGAGGAGAGGATATGGAACAGAAAAGGTCTAATGAACGTATGTCCGGTAATGCATGGTTTGTTTATTAGGGACTATTTATTTGATCATCCTTTGTTACTGAGACGGCGGTCTAATACGCGCTGTACCATGCAGCCACTGTTATAGTTTACAGTACGTGTTGAAAATGGTTTCCATGTGCCTCCACGCATGCCTTAGTATGTTCTGTCTCACACGTTCACATCGGCCAGGCTGCATCCGAACAGTGTCAAAGGCAACATGAATACGCTGATCCAGTGTCTCCACATCTGGATTGGGCTCTGCATACACGATACTTTTGAGATAGCCCCATACCCAGAAATCGCATGGGTTGAGATTTGGTGAACGAGCAGGCCATGCAACTGGACTTCCTCATCCGATCCATCGACCAGGGAAGACACGATTGAGATGCTTCCGGACGTTAACGGCGAAGTGGGCTGAAGCACCATCATGTTAGTAGCTATAGTTGTTTTAGGGACGGAACTACGAGGTCATCTGCCCCTGAGCACCATCATTTAGCAGCCACATAACCCTGCGAATCATCAATGATACGTCTTCCAGCAGGGGAGACAAAGTCACCCGCAAGAACCATTGTGTACAATGCTGTAACACATCCACTACCAGGTGAGTCAGCACGAGAAGTGACTCGGACACAACGGTACCAATGACTAATGACTATGGTAGGAGAGGGTGCTAGGGCATGACGTATGAGGAACAGTACCACCCTCTCGGTGGAAGGCACGCATACCGTAACTGTGGCTGCATGGTACAGCGCGTATTAGACCGCCGTCTCTGTAACAAAGGATGATCGAATAAATAGTGCCTAACAAACAAACTATGCATTTCCGGACACACGTTCATTCGACCATTTTTGTTCCAAATCCTCTCCTCGATCAATCCCTGGAGTTTGTACACGGTGGAAGAAATCACCCTGTATATAATGACCAAATCTACCGACAGTTTAATTGTTGTCTGTTTGTTTTTTGTTGGCATCAACACTACTCACGTGAATGGCATGAACGTTCCTACTTAAGTAAAATGTGTCTCTACAATTAAACTAGGCTACACATTATTTATATAGTCCTAAGGGATGAGGGGGTTAAGAAGAAGAGAAAGAGCATCAATGCCCATACAAGGAGGCACTTGTGTGAAGCGGTAATCAGTGCATTCCAACGACGTGTAAAACAGCTGGTATAATAGTGTGTGATCATAATTCTTAATGTATAAGCGTAGGATTCATTTGTTTCATCACATGCGAGTGGAATCCTCTTTAGCCAGATACGCGTGTAGTTGAGCTGAGGAGAATTACTTACTAAGTGAACCGAGTCGTGGTAATGTGCTCCCCAAATTGTAGAAATTTAAAATACCTCTACCTTACCAGGTGAAGAATGCATTCAACACGGATGTAAAAAATGTATATTATCAACAAAAGCCAATCAACGATATAAGATAACGCACCATTTTACAAGCAACAAGTAGTTCCGGGAATCACTCAATACCCTATTTTCATATATCCTACTTATATTAATTGCCTCTAACAACATACAAAATTTCAGTTTGATTGCTGTAATAGATTCGTAGATATTGAGATCCGTCTAAATATTTCGGATGGTCACCATGTTGGATTTTTATATGTGTAGGCCATGCACTATTAGATGAAGACTAATGCATAGGTTTATTACACAAACTTCAATCTTATGATTAGAACATACGAAATAAAAACCAGATTTTAAAATTTCGCACAGCCACCATCCTGGGGTTATGAATACAATAGAAATAAATTAGATATCAGTGGATTAAAACTTGTATAAGCATTTGCCGTACCAAGTTTCACTGCCCTTGAATGGTTAAATCGCGGGAAACGTCCATTTAAATATTTAAATTTCGCGTCGCCATGATGGATCTGTGCCCACCAGGTTATTGAAAGTTCCATAGGTGAACTTATGTTAATAGCCTTTATCAGCATACAAAATTTCTGATTGATTGCTGTCATAGATTAGTAGATATTGAGATCCGTCTAAATATTTCGGATGGTCGCCATGTTGGATTCTTATATACGTAGGTCATAGAGTTATGTACTATTAGATGACGATTTTCATATAGGTTCATTATTCAAACGTTGACTTCGATCGCATAGTTAGGACAAAAGAAATAAAATACTTAAATTTGAAATTTCGCCCAGCCGCCATCTTAAGGTTATGTAAACAATGAAAATCCACAGCCTGCTTCCAATCTCTGACCGGGTCAGGAATGGAATGAATGAAGCCTCCATCTAGCGGCGAGGATATGAACTGTGCCGGCTGCCGAGGCCTGACGCACTCCTCTGGGGCAATGATTAAATGAATGACAGATGAAATGAAATGATAGTGGAGAGTGTTGCTGGAATGAAATTTTGACAGGGAAAACCGGAGTACCCGGAGAAAAACCTGACTGCCTCCGTTCTGTCCAGCACAGATCTCACATGGAGTGACCGGGATTTGAACCACGGACCCAGCGGTGAGAGACCGGCGTGCTGCCGCCTAAGCCACGGAGGCTCTTGAGGTTATGTAAACAATTGAATTAAATTAGATGTCAGTGCATTACAACGTATATAAACATTTTTTTTTGTACCATGTTTCACTGCGGTCGCATGGTTAAATCGCGGCAAACGTCTATTTAAATGTTTTAAATTCGCTTGGACGCCATATTCGCTTTGTACTTAACAGGTTTATGAAAGTCACATATGTGAACTTCTAGTAGTTCCCTTTATCACCGTAGGGAATTTGAGGATGATGTCAGTAATACTTTCGGAGATATAGAATGCTGGTGAAATATTTCGCACAGCTGCCATGTTGGATTGGTGATACGTAATTAAATTTGAAGGGCTATGTGCTATGTCCTCACCGAGTTTCATTGAAATCGCTTCAGTCGTTTAGATTTTATTGGGGGGGAGGGGCACACACACACGCATACACACACACGGACAAATGGTGATCCCATAAGATTATTTATTCATAAATGAAAATTGGCTAACAAACAGGTCAGTGCGAATTCACGTCCTACGTCGAAATATCCTATTACAACTTGCTTACGTGAAAGTAGGAGTAAATATTTTAAACTTTTCAGCCAAAGGTGTTTGACTTTTAAATTGCAAATACTTACTATATTTCTAGCAAGAAAAATAATAGTTTCTTAATTTTAACATCTAAAATCCATTCCCAGTAATTAATGTATAGGCTACCTACAACACTTTTTTTTTTAGCGTATGGCTTTTTAGTGCCGGGAGTGTCCGAGGGCATGTTCGGCTCGCCAGTTTTGTAGCTGCTTCGAGACGAACACCCAATGGGTGAGTTACAAGTACCGTTGGGGAGGAAAGTTGGAATGGAAGGTCGAGGAGTTGGAAGGTAGCGGCTGTGGCCTATAGTTAGGGACCAACCCAGGCATTTGCCTGGAAGGAAGATGGGAAACCACAGAAGACCATCTTCAAGGTTGCCGGCGGGGGGATTCGAACCTCCTCGCCTCCCGGATGTGAGCGACTGCCAGCAGTCATGCCGTAACGACCACGGCTAACTCACACCTACAACACTGAAATGTATCAAATTCATCCCGGCAGTGTTTCTAACGTAACTAATGAAGCCACGAAGCTAGTTCAAAATTTTGGCAGTGGGAAAGTTCACTAGGGGTGTTATTTTAAATTCCCTTGGGTAACCTTTCGGCAGTGGTGATCACAGGGGGGGCCTGCAGGAAGACCTCGGGTAACCTTCCGGCAGTGGTGATGACAGAGGGGCACACAGGATGACCTTGGGTAATCTTCCGGCAGTGGTGATCACAGGGGGACATGCAGGAAGACCTCGGGTAATCTTCCGGCAGTGGTGATGACAGGGGCGCTCGCAGGAAGAGCTTGGGTAACCTTCCGACAGTGATTTTCACAGAGGGGCACGCAGGAAGAACTTGGGTAATCTTCCGGCAGTTGTGTTCAGAGGCAGTCAATAACAACTTGGGTAACCTTCCGGCAGTGGTGATCATACAGGGACACGCAAGATGACCTTGAGTAACCTTTCGGCAGTGGTTAGCACAGAGGGGCACTCAGGAAGACCTTGGGTAACCTTCGGGCAGTGGTGTTCACAGAGGGACATGCAGGAAGAACTTGGGTAAACTTCCGACAGTGGTGATTACAGAGGGGTACTCAGGAAGACCTTGGGTAACCTTCGGGCAGTGGTGTTCACAGAGGGACATGCAGGAAGAACTTGGGTAAACTTCCGACAGTGGTGATTACAGAGGGGCACGCAGGAAGAACTTGCGTAACCTTTGGGTAGTGGTATTCAAAGAGGGGCGCGCAGGAAGACCTTGGGTAACATTCCGACAGTGGTGTTAGTAGGAAATAAAGAGCGGTTCTGGCACAGGAGCTAATGGGCAAGATGGCCGCCGCGCGCAACCAGCCCTATGTTATTCTTATGGAGGGGACAGTCAGAGCTCGCACAGGGGCTAATGGGCAAAATGGCTGTCACAGGGGGAGGTCGGCCGTGTAGTTACTAAATGGAATATTTATTATTATTATTAATAATAATAATAATTTTATTAGGTAATTATTGATTAATGGCTTGCCACGGTGAGTGAGTGGTTATCGTGTCGGACTACCAACCACAAGCTTGCAGGTTCGCTCTTGGTCGTGGTAAGTGATTTTTGAAAAGTGGCAAAAATTAAGACACGCATGTCATACGATGTTGACATGTAAAAGAACCCAGGGAGAGGTCGGCTATGTAGTTGCTAAATGGAATATTTATTATTATTATTATTATTATTATTATTTATTATTATTATTATTAATATTATTATTAGGTAATTATTGATTGATTATGTACAATCAAGACCAGCCTTATATTGCCCCACTTTATGGTGTAGTGGCTAGCATTCTTAGCTGTTACTGTAGAGGCCCGGGTTCGAGTCCTGGCTCTGTCAAAAAATTTAATTCTCGGCTGAGGGTTGAGACGAGGTACACTCAGTCTTGTGAGGCAAAAAACTCAGAGCAGCTGGGTTTAATTCATACCTCAGCCATTCTACCTAACCTAACCTAACTTAAAAATAAAAAGCAAAAAAAAAGTGAGAGCAAAAAGTGTGATCAAAAAGTGAGAGCAAATGTAAGAGCACAAATAAAACTTAGTTATAACCTAACCAAACTTTACCTAACCTAAACTAACCTAACCTAACCTAACTTCACCTAACCTAACTTAACCTAACCTAACCTAACTTCAAAGTGCAAAAAAAAGTGAGAGCAAAAAGTGTAATAAAAAAGTAAGAGCAAATGTAAGAGCACAAATACAAATAATAAACTTAGTTACAACCTACCCTAACCTACCCTAACCTAACCTAACCAAGCATTTCCTCAACTAATTTCACCTAACCTAACTTCAAAATGAGTGCAAATATAAGAGCAAAAAGTGACAGAAAAAGTGAGAGCAAAAAGGTAGCGAGCAAAAAAAAAAAAAGAGTCAGCAAAACAAAAGTGAGAGCAAATGAGAGAACACAAATAATTAACTTAGTTATAACCTAACCTAACCTAACCCACAGAAACCACATTTTAAGATTTTAGATTTTACGTTTTAACATTTTACATTTTAACATTTTAGATTTTAGATTTTTTCATTTTACTATTTTTACATTTTACATTTTTGATTTTTTGTATTTTAGATGTTAGGTTTTTTTAGATTTTACATTTTAAATTTAAGATTTTTTGATTTTAGATTTTACTTTTTACATATTCCGAAAAGAGTAAACTACAAGGCTACATACCTAACCTCACCAAACCTAACTTTACCAAACCTAACTTAAGCTAATCCAAAGGCTAATGCACATACACAAAGTATATAAGGGTACAAGCAACTATCCTTATGCTAGTTTTATAGGTTACTGTACAACATGATAACTACCCCAACCGGTTTTTTTTTCATTTTGTTGTTTACACATATGACAATTTTCCAATTTCCCATTTTCAGTTTTTTTTTAATGTTAGTTTTAAGGTTTTCAATTTCATAACATGGAAACATGGATTTTGCATTATGTTGTTTACACATTTATCAATTTTACAATTTCCCATTTACAGTTTCTTTAAAATGTCAGTTTAAAGTTTTTCAATTTCATGATATAGAAACATGGATTTTCCAATTTTTTGTTTACACATTTGTCAATTTACCAAATTCCCATTTACAGTTTTTAAAATTTCAGTTGAATGTTTTTTTATTTTGTCAATATGGAAACATGGATTTTCCAATTTGTGTTTTACATGTTCATTTTGCATTAGGAGTGGAGAGAGGTGGGTAGTAATTAAAAATGTACAAGCAGTTTCCATACCGTACAATATTTTTTTTATTTTAAATACATGTACACTATTTACACATAATACATTTTTATATATATTCCTTATTGTTATAAATTGTACACTTGTTTTTATTTTGTTTTCTATTTTATTTATTTTTGATTATGAATGCCATTTTTTATTTTGGTTTTTTTATTTTTGTAGTGCTATTGTTTTATTTCCTAAATTGTTTTGTTTTATGTATTTGCTAGTTGCAGGCAAAAGATGTTGATATTCATAACTTAACTCTTTAAGCATGGTTAATGATTGAGTAATGACCATAGGCATGTGTACCTATATCATCAGCATCAATCACTCTTTTATCATCACCAGGACACAAAGCAATTTTGTTTAGTCTTATAGATGATATGTCATGTTGTTTAGAAGCGATAATGTTCATTGGTATTCTTTTTACATTGTTTTTCATGACACAATCCTTATAATCTTGAAAGCTTATACAATTTTTGACAACACCTCTGTTAATACCTTTAATCTTTTTGATTTCTTTACCATTTATGTCTAAAGCGTACATTTTAGCTCTAAGTCCAACAAATGCTTTTATAATTTGTCCACAAGCCTCGTCTTTAAATTTCCCCAACGTTTTCTTGTTTGATGTAGAGTAACATATGTGATTAGTAGGATAATCTGATGTGTCC
This sequence comes from Meconema thalassinum, assembly GCA_946902985.2. Classification (NCBI taxonomy): domain Eukaryota; kingdom Metazoa; phylum Arthropoda; class Insecta; order Orthoptera; family Tettigoniidae; genus Meconema; species Meconema thalassinum. The sequence continues at coordinate 687,604,328 of OX336389.2, read as the reverse complement.
AGGTGTTCTAGGAAATCCAACTTGTCTTGATATACATCTGGGGTGTTAACCAAATAAATGAACGAGTCGGTATCCATATACATGAGTTTAAGATTGTTCATTCCATAATAGGGTAGCAGGACATCATAGTGGTGGAAATACATTAGAGTTTTTGAAATATCCCGTATACACATTCCAATATATATATAGGCTTATTGAATACAATGTTACATTTAGCCATGTGGAAAGCAGCTAGGTTAGGACCATAAATTGTTCTGTCGATGAATGTTGGTTTAGCTATTAGCTTTTCTGCCTTTTTGCTGTCAGTCACTAGACGTATGTCTATTCTTTTACAGATATTTTCCATTGTTTTCCCAAAAATGGCATTGTTGAATAATGTGTACAGATTTTTCTCAAAATCATTTTTGGCTTGTTTTCGAAGGTTGTTATTAAAATCAACGTATGCCTTTAACCAAGGTCTTTGTTTAAACTTTAACACACGATGAATTTTTATCAATTTTATTCCATGATCTAAAGCCTGTTTTAATGCCATGTAGTGAACAACATATCGCCTTCGATTTCCAAGATGAAGAATTAGTTTTTTCAGAGACGAATCCTTAGGTTGTGTACACTCTGGTAGGAAAGGTAAATCGTTGTGTAGATCATGAAGGTCAAATGGGTAATCAACATCAACGTCTAGAATGTATCCCACAGGATCGTCTTTCTTTAGTTTTTCTAGATCAACAGTATCTGGAGAAACCCACTGAAATCCACCATAAGGAAGGGAGTGGCACATAGCCCACCCGTATTGGTTGTTGGCATCATCATAGGTAATAAACTGCGATGGTTTCTCAGATTCATAGGTTTCCATGTATTTATTGTTAGCTTCAACATACCGATGAGACACCTGGCATATGCCTCCACGTATTCCAGACTCGATTAAAAGAATCTGATCGTAATCCTGTAGCAATTCCAGTTCAAAGCCTGTGTAAAAGAGCATTGCCTCGAAACTTAAACCAGGCGAAGTAAAAAAATGTGCAGCATCCACTCGGTGTGTTTCTAGTGTTTTGTTTCTAAACGTTTCAATGCTGTCTGCAAGAAGGAGTACATCTGATGTTAGGTAGAGGTCACTATATTCCCCTAGAGTTTTAATGTTGAACTGATTCCAGACATTTTTGGCATGTTCATAGTCTCCTTGACTAACATCTTCTTGACTTAATTTGTTAAAGAATGCCTCTTTTGGAGGTAAACACGTTTCACTTAACTTTTCCAATGAGTCAATGTAGTCATAACAAAATACCCCTTTACGAGTCATGAGCATTGCATTTTCTTTTCCAAAGTACTTGTCTGTTTCAGGGTATGATGTTAAGTTGGAAACCAAGTTTTCCAAACTACTCGGCATTAACCGAAACGTGTCCACAAATCGAAGCTTAACATTTCCTACATATTTGGTAAAGGAAATGTACTTTTCATTGGAGTTAGCGATAACATCCACTCTCTCAGTAGTACATCCCAATTGCTTTACAATGAAATTTGCGTCGTAGCCACTCATATTATGTAGAAACACAGGAACGGGGTTACGTGTTTTACACCTCAAATTACAGTTATTGTGAGCACTTCCACAGTACTCCCCTGTAATGTGGCAGTGGTCTCGAACTTTCCAGTCCTCTTTGGTAAATGGTTTTTGACACAAATAACAGGTTTCAGAACATTGGAACTCTGATTCTTGATCCAGAGTTAAGGCCTTTGGAACATTTAAGCTGTAAAGTCGATCAATTTCATTAGCTATTGAGATCAAACAGTCCATAAACTTTCCTGCAGCGTCAGGTCCACGATAAATAACAGGATGGCTTGGAAGGTTTGTCTTTATGTGTTCCACAGCAGGTGAGGGTTTAACGTATATACCAAAGCTCATAGGAACATGACTCTGGTATGGCACTGTATAACTTGCTTTAGGATTGGGTAAACATGTTTCATAGGGTAAGAGTATACTTTCAAAATCTGCATAGATAACGTAAGGTATTCTCAGCATTTTTTCAACATTTAAGAATTTGACAATGGGGTTTTTAATAGGCATTTCAACCCTAGCAATGTCATGCTGGACACACAAAGCTCTATGTTCTTTCAATTTTTCCATTCCTTGTTGACCATATCGATTATCAAAGTGTGTAAAACACCGTTTACACGTATATATTTTATGTTCATAGCGGGTAATCTGATGTCTTACTAGTTTATCAAAATCTTTGATAAAGACGTAGTGGTTCTGGCCGGATGATGAACTTAGCAGAAGGAGGTCACGATGGTCTTGCAGCTCTTGATCCACAACCTTTCGAGGGAACAGTTTATTGTTTTGTTCCAATCCAAATACATTAATGGATATATCGTTGGCTTTTTCAAATTTGGGAATGTCAGCTAGCGATGTAGGAAACGATATTACAGACAAATCATACTTGTTGTCCAGGTCCTTGTATTTACTAATGCGATGAGCATTCTTTTTAACCAGTTTTGCTAAAATGGCATACATAAAACACTTTTCATTTTTCAAGTTTTCAGGATTAATGCAGGCTTTTCTTGCTTGTATAGCTGCTGGTAATGGAATATATGTGCTTCCACGCAAGGGATTGTACTTATTTATTTTCAATCGTACTCCTTCCACTGCTAACAAAGCCCAATTACTGCCTTTTAGCTCAGATTCCTCCATTTCCGTAGTTAACTTTGTAAATTGTGTTTCCAAGAAACTACTTAAGTCCGTTTCCAAAAATAGGGCCTGATTTCGTGTTTTAAAAGCACGATCTGTAATTCCATTGGTAGATGTATGAATGAATCTACATTCAGCCACAAGATTAACTTTTATCGACTTGTGCATTGCTAGTTCTTTCTGCATAGCTTGTATTATTTGCTGTTTGGACTCTTTAAGGTATGAATTGAAATCCTTGCACGTATCGCAACGAATGAAATAGGATTTAAGACGACCTTCGAAAGATGTCTCATATTCAATAAGTCCATTTTTGTCAGGGACCAATGACAGTAGGTAATGTTTTGTAGGCTCTGCTTTTTGTCTTTTAGCTGCCGACACAACATTACAACATTCTTCATGACGACGTCCACTGTACACATTGTTGAATGTACTACCACAGGTCTTGCACTCATGAAATTCACCACACGATACTTCATGTCGCTTTCTATGATAGTCTCGAAGAAAAGTCTTTCCACACTCTTTACACGTATAGCTAGGAATGGGTTCTTCCATTATGGATGTTGATTTCTGCAAACAGCTGCTTACTGCGTATCACAGGGCTAGAAGTTGGTCGGTGAGACGGTCTTTCACGATGTGAACACCATGAGAGGTAGTAGTCAACTGGTGATATTCTTGTTAAGGGTCCTCTAATATACCCCTAGTCTAGACCAACAGCTCTTTACAGCGTATGACAAGGCTGTAGACTGGACAGTGAGACGGTCTTTCACGATGTGAACACTGTAACAAGTAGTAGTCAACTGATTATATACTTGCTAAGGGTTCTCTAATATACAAAAGTCAAGACCAACAGCTACTTACTGTGTAGTACAAGGCTGTACAATAGTTGTTTTGTCAATCTTTCACGATGTGGTCACTGTGAGTGGTGGTAGTCAACTGATGATATTCTTGCTAAGGGTCCTCTAATATACCCCTAGTTAAGGGTAACAGCTGCTCACTGCTTATGACAAAGCTAAAGACTGGTTGTTTCAACGGTCTTTCACAATGTAGACACTGCGACAGGTAGTAGTCAACTGAACATATTCTTACACCGTACTGAAGGTTATCAGGTGCTTACTGCATAACAAAAGGCTGTATACTCATGTGTTAGACAGTCTTTTTTTTTTTTTGCTAAAGGCCCTCTATATTCCCTACACAAGGCTATACATGTTAGTTCTAAACACGTAGTGGTTAATTGTATAATAAATTTAAATACACAGCATATACGAGCATGTTTTCACTCGGTAAAACTTTACTAAATAGTCAAATGCAACACGCAAAGTATATTGCCGCTATCTAGCGGTGACTATGAGAACTACTTGAACGACCAGCATGCTACCTAGCGCTCCATTTCAACACTCGCTCACTGAACGACCAGCATGCTATCTAGCGGTCGATTTCAATACTCACTCAACTACCAGCCTGCTACCTATCGGTCAATATAATAACTCACTCAACTACCAGCATGCTACATGGCTTTTTTGTCAGTTTTCTTTTGTTGGCTTTTTTGTTGGCCTTTGTTGGCTTTTGTTGGCTTTTGTTGGCTTGTGTATTAGCTCTTTCATATTTGCTCTTGCTTGTGGGGGCTTATTTGGCCTTGGAAAGTATGTCAGTCCTTTTTTATGGCTGCAAAATGCTTACAGCCATGTTTGTAAGCAGCAACAACAACAACACCACACAAAATTCAAAAAAAAATCCAAAGTACTCTAAGGTTTATCAATGACTCTCAACTCTTACACTTACCTCTATCCCATGCATAGTCAAAAAATTAGTGTATTTTTCAAATTTTTCAAAAAATATTAGGAAAGTAGGCTATGTCATTAATCTAAAAATCCTGAAAAGACATATGTTAACTCCAACACCTACCTCTATACCACTCTCAGTCCAAAAATAGTGTATTCTTCAAATTTTCCAAAACATATTTCCGAAATGGGTTATATTTCCAAAATTAAAAAGTTTACAAAAACGTTTGTTTGACATAAACGAATGGCATTTGTCCCCTCTACCGTCGTACCAAGTCCCAGGTCTCTAGGACAACAAACATAAAAATTTGAAAATGGGCTTATATTTCCAAAATTAGGAATTTTACAAAAACGTTTGTCTGACGTAAATCAGTGGTCTTTACACCTTCTACCTGTAAACCAAGTCTCAGGTCTCTAGAACAACAAAAATAAAATTTTAATAATAGACTATATTTCCAAAATAAGAAATTTTACAAAAACGTTTGTCTGACGTAAATCAATGGTCTTTACCCCCTCTATACCCATACCAAGTCTCAGGTCTCCAAGTCAACAAAAATAAAATTTTAAAAATGGGCAATATTTCCAAAATTAGGATTTCTAAAAAAAGGTTTGTTTCACATAAATCAATGGTCTTTACCCCCTCTATCCCCGTACCAAGTCTCAGGTCTCTAGGACAAAAGAAAATGAATTTTGAAAAATGGTCACTATTTTGGAAACTAGAAAGTTTACAAAAAAGTTTGTTTGACATAAATGAAAGGTCCTTATGCCCTATACCTGCAAACCAAGTCCCAGGTCTGTATGACGAAAATGAAAAAAGTTCAATTTGGAAAGTAGGCGATTTTTCATAAAACCAAACATTATAAAAAGTGTTCTATGGGCATAAAAGAATGGTCTCTATGTCCTTTATTTTTTATAATAAAACTTTTTTATTTTTCGAGTTTTTTTGACAACACTCGAATTTTGAAATTTTTATATTTTTATCATCAACAAAATTTACTGTAACGGCTCCCTCACATTTGCGCACCCCTTAAGTGCCAATTGACTGCACCAGGATTCGATCCTGCAACCTTGGTGGGTAAAAGTAATCAAATAATGTCTCTTAGGTAGTCAGCCCGAAGGCTGGTTGGATCCTCAAAAAGTACCGCCGTTAGGTTATGTGGGTAGAGTACCCGATCCTGTCGGAGAATGCTTGATCATAACCTGGCTTTGCTACTGCGGTTTTGAGGCGTGTACCGTTCAACCCACAATATGACCTCACATTCAGATATGAAAGCACTGATGGATCAACAAGACTACACAAATAACTAACATATTATAATTAATATGTATTTATTCTCTTAAAGAATACCCAGGGAAAATACAAATATAATTACAAATACAAATTGTTTGGAATCAGTCCAAAACAAAAATCAATAAAATCATAATGAAATCACTAAAAATCAATATACTAGAATTATCTTGCTTAAATTCCTTGATCTAATATCAACACAAATATTATTTCTTACAGTTTTGTTTATATTTATTTAGACACGAAGTGTGTCTATCACTTTGTAAAAATCATCTAAGGCTTGCAGACATTTATCTTATATCATTATCATCCCTTCAGGGCTTTTGCTTTGTCTATACTTTTATTTCTATGCATTACATTTAGTTATTTAAACAACACAAATTTCTTCCGCTTTAAGCCTTAAGTGTTTACATTTGAACACAACACTTCAACATTTTATATATTTGCAAGTCACGGCTCGAACCCACACCCTTCAACTTATCTCTCATGCTCTAAGGTGGTTCATAAATGATGTATCATGAGCTATTATCACTATTCTTTATTTGGATCACTTCCAAAACTCGATTATTCATTTGCCCATCTAATATATTTAATCTTTTGAGATAGAAACCGATTATTTCTCAACATCTTTATCCTTGACTATTACTGTCAAATATTATGGAATTACTTCAAACTTGGGATGGGGACATTTGTCTAAAACCCATCAATACAAATATTCACTTTATTATTCTATTAGCACCTTTATTAAACAAATTTGCACATTCTCGGTTAATGGCCACTACCTGTTCAGATCCTCAAAACCTCTGCTTACAATGCTTCTATTGTTAACGCTCCTTGTAGTCTCGTAAGAGCTGGCAAGGCCGTTCCGTTCCCCTCTCGAAAAGCTATTAGTTAAGATATATGACCTCCGTCTAGACTCTATTCATTCAACCTTCGCGACTTTCAACTGTTTACCTTCTTCTCGTTATACAAGCGTATGAATGTCCAAGCTTCCTCACATTATTTTAACATATTTCCTCACTTTACTGTATCATTTATTTCATGCTCCTCATAACCAATGCATTTATTCTGAGATCACGACGATTCAATACTTTTAATGCGGACATTTTGAGATTCCGTCTTACATTTATTATTTTACACACTTACTGGTCGGATAAACAATACTGGCCAATTTAGGGCAGGTTATATGACATTAGGCTCGGAGACAAACATTAGCCTCCCCAGTTATATCATATCAGTAGTGTATTTGTAACAGTTCACGGCCCTCCACCTCCACATTCCTCCAAACAAGATGGCGTCGGCACGATATCTCTCGAACGAATGGTCGGATTTTAACAAATGAGGTGTTGTTGAACTAGAGCTGACACCCCCTTTCCATTGGATAACATATTTCAACCCCAAAATAAAACCTACCCCTACTAGGGGTGAAATTGTATTTTTTTAGAGAATCTCGCTTTCCAAGTGCAACATGTGAGAGTTTGAATGCCAATATGAAATTAAACGTTGTTCTACACAATAGACAATGTGTACGGTGGATAGCCAATATGAATTAACATGTTTGTTTTTTGTTTTGTTTTTTACGCATGCCCACTCATGGCTTTTGTAAGAGGGTGGGGGAGCGGATTCCTGTGGACGGGTCCTTGTTGACGAGTCCTTGTTGACGGGTCATTGTTGACAGGTCATTGTTGACAGGTTATTGTTGACAGGTCCTTGTGGACGAGTCCTTGTGGATGAGTCCCTTTTGACTGGTCCCTACGGACTAGCCCATGAATTTATTTAAATTATGTCAAAGGGCCTAACTACATTTGCGTGTGAAAAGCAGTGTGTTGAATTACTTTGTTCACTAGTCCCCACTACAATAATGTGATAACGATATGAAAGGAAAGTGACGAAATACATGTGAACATGTGCGAGATGACATTATTACCGTCCTCTTTGTGAAAACCACATGTAAGCTAACAAGTCACATTCTGTTTTGGTTCGTGTAAGTGTAAAACGTGATAGATAGAGGACATGTCAAGGGGTAAGTGCAAAACTTGGTGGATGAATATGTTCTAGTGCTAGGGTTAATGAACACACCCTAGTACACGGGCCACATGTAATTTGTGGACAGGCCAAGAGACCTAACTTGGTGGATGGATGTGTCATTTGTAGTTGAAAGAGAATAATGCACATTCTTAAGATGTTAAAACTGAGGAGATGGTACGTGCAGTAAACCGACTTGTTATTTCCTGTGTCATATTACAGACATGACAGAGAGCGCACAGTTCTGTTGCTATGACTAACGCTGCAGTAATTTGAAACCCCAGGTGTTCATCCAGACAATGGGTGATGATCATGCAAAGTTAGCAGTCATTGGATATGACACAGGTGTTCCTTCCGGTGTCATGTTGCTGACATGGCAGAGAGCGCACAGTTCTATTGCTATGACTAACGCTGCAGTAATTTGAAACCCCAGGTGTTGATCAAGACAATGGGTGATGATCATGCAAAGTCAGCAGTAATTGGATACCACACAGGTGTTCCTAGTGTACTTTGGACTCTCAGCTGTATTGGGAAAGGAATTGCAATGATCTGCAAAATACTGCTGACCCGAGCGATGAGAGTTTATATAAGAGAGGTGTCATATATGTCCCTACTGTCAGTCTTTATTACTCGCTTTGAGTGAACAGTGCTCTATTACTGCTCAAGAATTGTAAAAAGCCTTTCGGTAGAAAATCATTAAATTATTTTGCAAGGTAAGTACTTATTATTAATGGATTGTAGTCTTTTATTACTAATTGATGTTGAAGTAATTGATTGGAATGTATTGATTGATTGATTGATTGATTTGATTACAGATAATTGGGTACCTGTAGGTTACCAGATTCCTATAATCTGTTCATTCAGTGGCAGCAGTTGATAAATTATAAAAAGGTAAGTGCCCCTCTAATAACCTTTGAACAGCTAGAGTGATATTTTCCAATGTTCACCACTACATGTCAGTGAAAATGGTATATTTGGCAGTCAAAAGTTGGAACTACTTAACCATGATGTGTAAAGCTAAATTTGTAGGTTAGATTCTGATTACCGCTCTATTAAGTCCGAATGTTCATTGCTAGGTGTCAGTGACAGAGGGAATATTTAAAGACTTAACCTCAGTTCACCTAACATAACCTAACTTTACCTAACTTAACCTTGTCACGTGTCATGTTTTACAAGTTTAGACTTGCTTTATGACTGACTATGACGTCACACTTAGCTCACTTAACTGGTGGCTGCTGGTTTCTATCACGTGACATGTTCTACAAGTTTAGACTTGTTTTAAGATTGGTTATGACGTCACACTTAGCTCACTTAACTGGTGGTTGCTGGTTTCTATCACGTGACATGTTCTACAAGTTTAGACTTGCTTCAAGACTGGCTATGACGTCACACCTAACTCAATTAACTGGCGACCGCTGGTTTCTACCACTCTATTAAGTTCCAATGTTCACCGCTAGGTGTCAGTGACAGTGGTATATAGTAACCCTCAGTTAGAACTACATGAAGTTAGACTTGCTAGGAGTTCACAGATGATCGATTTAAATACCCTGCTATAAACATTGACTGGAATGTAATTGAACTATTTATATTTTACTTTGTTTTATCTTTTTATTAACATTTATGATTTCTCTCTTTTATAGGTAATTTCGAAAGAGATTATAATGTTCAAGTGTGGTGATTGTAAGAAACAGTTCTCACGACCTGACAACCTTCAACGACACGCAAATGCTAAACATGACATTAAAATGTTTGTGTGCAGTCATTGTGCTACGACATTTAACAGGATAGTCTTGGACGGCATGTAAATTTAAAGCATGTCAGTTCAGCACCTTTTTCGTGCTCAGTTTGTGATCTTGGTTTTTCTGCTGTAAAGCGATATCAATCCCACATGGTTGAAGTGCATGGGGAACAACAAGAATTGAAATCTGTAAAACCATCAACTAGCACGGAACCTTTAAACAAATGTGATGCTCAAAAGAGTAAACGTTCTCAAGATTGTGAAAATAGTTGTGCAACAAAAAGAAAGAAGAATGGTGAACCTTCGATAACACATTGTGATGTATGTAATATTGATATACCTTCTTCAATCATTCATGGACATTTACGCAGTATTCATCATAAAAATAACGCTTGCCATGAAAGAAATTCTGGAAATATTCAACAAATTGGTAGTGCGTTTAAAAGTCGAATTGCTAGTTACAGACTTCATAGTGAAGAAAAAACTCAAAGTATTGAATCATTTTTAAGAAATGTTCAACCTAGTGTGTTTGGCTTGGTAGAAAATGTTTTAGTGGAGCATAAACCATTCAAAATGAATGTTGAACTCTTTGGACTATATGTAAAAACTGGGAGCGAAGGTGAAATTACAGATATCAAATCTTTCAATACAAAAATGTAATTGTTAGTGAATCAACTAATATCAGTGATATATACCAAAATATTTCAAGTGCTATCATTGTGAAGAGTGAAGAGTTCCAGGAAAGGGAGTCAGGCTGAGCGTTGGTTGAAGTACTTTATTTAGAAACCAACATGAATAAATATGATCCCCTACGAGCATCATCATACATTGATTTACCAGCAAGGATCAAACGGAAGAAAGCTGTTGTGAACGTTATGAATAGTGACCATGCATGTTTTGCATGGGCTGCAACCTCCGCTCTCTATCCAGCAGTAGAGCATGTGTATAGAAGATCATCATATCATCACTATTCCACCGTGTTAGATATAAAAGAAGTGGAATTTCCTATGGCGATAAAAGACATTCACGTTCTGAAAAGCTGAACAATGTAAGTATTAATGTTTATGAAATTGAAAATAAGAGAATAGTAGGTCCTCTATATTATACTCAGGAAAAAAAGTATGTTCATGTAAATTTACTATACATAACCGAAGGTGAAAATGCTCACTATTGCTGGATAAAACATTTCAGTAGACTTGTTAGTAGTTAGCTATCAAAATGCGATGGTAAAAAGTGGTTGTGTGATGGCTATTTGCTATATTTCAGAAAAGATGATCAACTATCTCAACATCAAAAATGGGGATGTAATCATGTGTGTACGGTATTACCGACTCCTAAAAATAACATTCTAAAATTTAAGGATTATGAGAAACAGCTTCGAGTACCAATTGTTATATATGCTGACTTCAAGGCTTTGCTAAAACCATTTAATACATGTTCATCGAATCCAGCCCAACCTTTTACCAACACAACTCACATTCATGAACATTTTAGCCTTGCATATTATATTAAATGTAGTTATGATGGCTCTTTAAATAAGTTTGAGCTCTATAGAGGACCTGATGCACCTAAAGGTTTTATGGAAAGGATTGAAAAAGATGCAATCCGTATATCCTCTATTTTAAATACGATCATTCCAATGGAGTCACTAACATCATCGCAGCAAACGCGTTTTGAAACTGAAACTAATTGTTTTATATGTGGTGAATGTTTATATACAGATAGGGTTCGCGATCATGATCATTTAACAGGAAAATATAGTGGTGCTGCTCACCAAGAATGTAATTTAAAGTATAGAGTAAGTAAATTCATTCCAGTCATTCTACATAACGTTAGCAAATACGATAACCACTTTATCGTTAAAGAATTTGGAGCTTCAGATGTGAAAATTGATGTGATTGCAAATAATAAGGAACAATACATATCGTTCACAAAATACATCAAAACTGACAATAAGAAAACTATAAAACAGATTTTTAGATTCATTCCGCTTTATGTCAAGTAGTCTTGATAAGCTGGCTAGTAATTTAAAATCAGATCAGTTTCATGAAATTCAACGTGTCTTTCCTAAAGAAGATGATTTTAATTTGATTCGTCAAGAGGGTATATTCTCTTATGGATATATTAACTGTGTGGAACGTCTTGAGGAGTGTTCTTTACCACCAAAAGATGCATTTTACAGTTCCTTAAACACAAGTCATATTAGTGATCAGGGATATTTACATGCACAACGTGTATGGACACAGTTTGACATTCAAACTTTAGGTGAATTTTCAGACATATATTTGAAGACAGATGTGTTATTATTAGCAGATGTTTTTGAAAATTTTCGGAATGTTTGTATGAAAACTTATGACCTTGATCCTTGTCAGTATTTCACTGCTCCTGGGTTAAATTTCAGTTCAATGTTGAAAAAAACAAAAGTAAATTTAGAATTAATGACTGATATAGACATGATCAATTTTATAAAATCATCAATTCATGTCTGCTTTTGTATTGGCTTATGTATTGGCTTTTGTGTTGGCTTATATCGGTTTTTGTGTTGGCTTATTTGACAAGTTATTTTTCTACAAATGCATGTACTAAAAAGTATGTTGATATATACCGCTTACGACGTATCAAAGGAGATTATGACATGCAAAATAAACAATGGCTGGTGTGTGTTGGCTTTTATGTTGGCTTATGTATTGGCTTTAGTGTTGTTTTTGCGTTGGCTTTTGTATTGGCTTATGTATTAGTTTTTGTGTTGGTTTATATTGGTTTTGTGTGTGTTGGCTTATTTGACAAGTTATTTTTGTCAATGTATTTAGTGTTTTTTTTTTCTTGGTCTTGGAAATTATTTCAAAGAAAGGAAATATTTAAAGACTTAACCTCAGCTCACCTAACATAACCTAACTTAGTCTAACTTAACCTTGTCACGTAACATGTTCTACAAGTTTAGACTTGCTTTAGGACTGGCTATGACGTCATACTTAGGTCACCTAGCTGGCGGCTGCTGGTTTTTATCACTTGACATGTTCTACAAGTTTAGTAGTAAAGTTAACTCGATAATAAAAATGATAGTTTGTAGTATGTGTAGTTAAAAGTAAAAGCAAAAGTGAGAGTCAAATGGTAGAAAAGTGTTAGTAAAGTGGTGGAGGAGTGGTAGCAGTTTATAGTAGTCATGATTTTTTACCAGAATGTGATTTGAGTAAATGTAATTTCTAAACCTTAGCAGTGAGTAGTCAGTTAGTCTTGGTTCAGACAAACGTAAACAGTTCTCCAATGAATCAGAGCTCAAGATTTTCATTATGAAAGAGTTGTGTAACCAATCAGGTATCAGTACTTAATAGTTTTACATATAAACAAAACAATCCAACATATCTGACATGAATTATATGATTTGAAAGTTGACAAAAAAGGATTGAGGAATTGGTATTTCTTTGTATTCTATTTTGTAAAGCTCTATTTGTTGTGAAATAAAACAAGGTTTACAAGATCACAATGTCTTTTAATTCTAAAAATGGTGATAGCCATTTCTTCATTTTCATTTTTTTCACACATGAATATTTACAATTTCCATTTTACATTTGTTTTACATTCCCCTTGTTTAGTTCACACATTCTGTACATTTTTTGTTATGAAATAAAAATAAGGTTTACCAGATCACTATGTCTTTTAATTTTAAAATGGTGATAGCCATTTCATTTTTTTCACACATGGATATTTACAATTTCCATTTGACATTTTTTACATTCCCCTTGTTTAGTTCACACATTCTGTACATTGTTTAAAATCTTTTTTGTAATATACAAACGCAAACATTTTACACTAAAATGTATTACTTATCTTATTTTTACTTAACTACAGTAGCCTAACATTATACATTCTACTTACAGTTTTTACAAAAAAAATACAATATAAAACACACTACAAATATTACAATACAGGGATCATTAGACTTAAGTAAAGTAATAGTCGTCAATTCGACAGTTCCCCTAAGCAAGAGTATCAAATGTGTTGGGTATAATGAATCGTTTGTTGTCTTCATTACTTAAAGCAACTTTGTTCAGCAAATTGGTATGTAGCTGATGATTTTTACTTCTAAATACACACATTTACTTATATAATACAGGTGGGTTACTAACTATACAGTTTTTATAATCACTTATATCTAACTCTTTACTAACAACATTCTTTTTCACTCCTTTTAATTTTTTTACTACTACATCATCAATTGTCATATAGCTGTATGATTTAGATTTTGTGCCTACAAAGGTGTCTATAATAACACCAGCACATTCATCCTTAAATTTCCCAAGAACCTTTTTGTTTACTAGAGGTAAATGGTAAATATTATCGACGGGATAGTCACTTGTATCAAACTTATTTAGCTCAGTTTTGATATCCTCATAACAATCATCAGTTTTAAACTCATAAATAAAAGAATCTGTGTCTGTGTAGAGTAATTTAGCATTATCAAGATAGTTTTTCTTTACATAATCATAGTGAAATTCATACATAAGTGTTTTTGACAATTCCAGAATGGTGTAACCCACATATATGGGTTTGTTGTAAGTTACTTTATGACGATTCATTTGTATTACAACTAAATCCTCATGAATAATTGAACAGCTATGAAAGTTAGGCTTGCTTATTAAGTTGCTCGCACCATACCTTTTACCATCATTCTCCCACTTTGTTATCAGCTTTACATCAACTCGTTTATCAACATTCTCCATAGTCTTTTCAAAAACGCTATTATTCATGAGTTTATAAAAATCTTTTTCAAACGCGTTTGTTGACTGTGATCTTAAATTATTGTTTAGAGCAATATACGGTTTGAGCCATGCTGACTGATGAAATTGTAATACGCGATGAATTTTAGTTAATTTCAATCCATGCTGTAGACACTGTTTCAAGTTTTGATAATGTATTACATATTTACATTTATCATTTACATTAGCAATTAACATTTTTGTTCGTGATGTGATGTATGGAGATTTCATATTCTCAGGACAAAATGGTAAATCATTGTGATCATCATGTAACTCTTTAGGGTACTCAAGATTCACCTCTAAAATATATCCTTTATCATCGTTATCATTAAGAGTGTTAACATGTAAGACATCAATTTCAGGTTGTGTCAGCCAGCGAAAATCTTTCAGTGGCAGATATTGGCTCATAGCCCAACCATATTGGTTATTTGCATCGAGATAGACAATATACTTTGACTCTTCACAAGGGTTGTAGCTAGGCATGTATTTATTATTCGCTTTAGAATATCGCCCACTACATTGGCTTAATCCACCTCGAATTGATGATTTTATAAAATTGAACATGTCTATATCAGTCATTAATTCTAAATTTACTTTTTTTTTCAACATTGAACTGAAACTTAACCCAGGAGCAGTGAAATACTGACAAGGATCAAGGTCATAAGTTTTCATACAAACATTCCGAAAATTTTCAAAAACATCTGCTAATAATAACACATCTGTCTTCAAATATATGTCTGAAAATTCACCTAATGTTTGAATGTCAAACTGTGTCCACACACGTTGTGCATGTAAATATTCCTGATCACTAATTTGACTTGTGTTTAAGGAACTGTAAAATGCATCTTTTGGTGGTAAAGAACACTCCTCAAGACGTTCCACACAGTTAATAAATTCATAAGGGAATATACCCTTTTGACGAATTAAATTAAAATCATCTTCTTTAGGAAAGACACGTTGAATTTTATGAAACTGATCTGATTTTAAATTACTAGCCAGCTTATCAAGACTACTTGACATAAAGCGGAATGAATCTAAAAATCTCAGTTTTATAGTTTTCTAATTGTCAGTTTTGATGTATTTTGTGAACGATATGTATTGTTCCTTATTATTTGCAATCACATCAATTTTCACATCTGAAGCTCCAAATTCTTTAACGATAAAGTGGTTATCGTATTTGCCACCGTTATGTAGAATGACTGGAATGAATTTACTTGCTCTATACTTTAAATTACATTCTTGGTGAGCAGCACCACGATATTTTCCTGTTAAATGGTCATGATCGCGAACCCTATCTGTATATAAACATTCACCACATATAAAACAATTAGTTTCAGTTTCAAAACGCGTTTGCTGTGATGATGTTAGTGACTCCATTGGAATGATCGTATTTAAAATAGAGTATATACGGATTGCATCTTTTTCAAGCCTTTCCATAAAAACTTTAGGTGCAACAGGTCCTCTATAGAGCTCAAACTTATTTAAAGAGTCATCATAACTACATTTAATATAATATGCAAAGCTAAAATGTTCATGAATGTGAGTGGTGTTGGTAAAAGGTTGGGCTGTATTCGATGAACATGTATTAAATGGTTCTAGCAAAGCCTCGAAGTCAGCATATATGACAAATGGTACTCGAAGCTGTTTCTTATAATCCTTAAATTTTAGAATGTTATTTTTCGGAGTCGGTAATACCGTACCCACATGAATATATCCCCATTTTTGATGTTGAGTTAGTTGATCCTCTTTTCTGAAATATAGCAAACAGCCATCACACAACCACTTTTTACCATCGCATTTTGATAGCTGACTACTAACAAGTCTACTGAAATGTTTTATCCAGCAGTAGTGAGCATTTTCACCTTCGGTTATGTATAGTAAATTTACATGAACATACTTTTTTCCTGAGTATAATATAGAGGACCTACTATTCTCTTATTTTCAATTTCATAAACATTAATACTTACATTGTTCAGCTTTTCAAAACGTTGAATGTCTTTTATCGCCATAGGAAATTCCATTTCTTTAAATCTAACACTGTGGAATAGTGAGGATATGATGATCTTCTATACCCATGCTCTACTGCTGGATAGAGAGCTGAGGTTACAGCCCATGCAATACATGCATGGTCACTATTCATAACGTTCACAACAGCTTTCTTCCGTTTGATCCATGCTGGTAAATCAATGTATGATGATGCTCGTAGGGGATTATATTTATTCATGTTGGTTTCTAAATAAAGTACTTCAACCAACGCTCAGCCTGACTCCCTTTCCTGGAACTCTTCACTCTTCACAATGAAAGCACTTGAAATATTTTGGTATATATCACTGATATTAGTTGATTCACTAACAATTACATTTTTTGTATTGAAAGATTTGATATCTGTAATTTCACCTTCGCTCCCAGTTTTTACATATAGTCCAAAGAGTTCAAAATTCATTTTAAATGGTTTATGCTCCACTAAAACATTTTCTACCAAGCCAAACACACTAGGTTGAACATTTCTTAAAAATGATTCAATACTTTGAGTTTTTTCTTCACTATGAAGTCTGTAACTAGCAATTCGACTTTTAAACGCACTACCAATTTGTTGAATATTTCCAGAATTTCTTTCATGGCAAGCGTTATTTTTATGATGAATACTGCGTAAATGTCCATGAATGATTGAAGAAGGTATATCAATATTACATACATCACAATGTGTTATCGAAGGGCCACCATTCTTCTTTCTTTTTGTTGCACAACTATTTTCACAATCTTGAGAACGTTTACGCTTTTGAGCATCACATTTGTTTAAAGGTTCCGTGGTAGTTGATGGTTTTACAGATTTCAATTCTTGTTGTTCCCCATGCACTTCAACCATGTGGGATTGATATCGCTTTACAGCAGAAAAACCAAGATCACAAACTGAACACGAAAAAGGTGCTGAACTGACATGCTTTAAATTTACATGCCGTCCAAGACTATCCTGTCTGTTAAATGTCATAGCACAATGACTGCACACAAACATTTTAATGTCATGTTTAGCATTTGCGTGTCGTTGAAGGTTGTCAGGTCTTGAGAACTGTTTCTTACAGTCACCACACTTGAACATTATGATCACTTTCGAAATTACCTATAAAAGAAAGAAATCATAAATGTTAATAAAAAGATAAAACAAAGTAAAATATAAATAGTTTAATTACATTCCAGTCAATGTTTATAGCAGGGTATTTAAATCGATCATCTGTGAACTCCTAGCAAGTCTAACTTCATGTAGTTCTAACTGAGGGTTACTATATACCACTGTCACTGACACCTAGCGGTGAACATTGGAACTTAATAGAGTGGTAGAAACCAGCGGTCGCCAGTTAATTGAGTTAGGTGTGACGTCATAGCCAGTCTTAAAGCATGTCTAAACTTGTAGAACATGTCACGTGATAGAAACCAGCAGCCAACAGTTAAGTGAGCTAAGTGTGACGTCATAACCAGTCTTAAAACAAGTCTAAACTTGTAGAACATGTCACGTGATAGAAACCAGCAGCCACCAGTTAAGTGAGCTAAGTGTGACGTCATAGTCAGTCATAAAGCAAGTCTAAACTTGTAAAACATGACACGTGACAAGGTTAAGTTAGGTAAAGTTAGGTTATGTTAGGTGAACTGAGGTTAAGTCTTTAAATATTCCCTCTGTCACTGACACCTAGCAATGAACATTTGGACTTAATAGAGCGGTAATCAGAATCTAACCTACAAATTTAGCTTTACACATCATGGTTAAGTAGTTCCAACTTTTGACTGCCAAATATACCATTTTCACTGACATGTAGTGGTGAACATTGGAAAATATCACTCAAGCTGTTCAAAGGTTATTAGAGGGGCACTTACCTTTTTATAATTTATCAACTGCTGCCACTGAATGAACAGATTATAGGAATCTGGTAACCTACAGGTACCCAATTATCTGTAATCAAATCAATCAATCAATCAATCAATCAATACATTCCAATCAATTACTTCAACATCAATTAGTAATAAAAGACTACAATCCATTAATAATAAGTACTTACCTTGCAAAATAATTTAATGATTTTCTACCGAAAGGCTTTTTACAATTCTTGAGCAGTAATAGAGCACTGTTCACTCAAAGCGAGTAATAAAGACTGACAGTAGGGACATATATGACACCTCTCTTATATAAACTCTCATCGCTCGGGTCAGCAGTATTTTGCAGATCATTGCAATTCCTTTCCCAATACAGCTGAGAGTCCAAAGTACACTAGGAACACCTGTGTGGTATCCAATTACTGCTGACTTTGCATGATCATCACCCATTGTCTTGATCAACACCTGGGGTTTCAAATTACTGCAGCGTTAGTCATAGCAATAGAACTGTGCGCTCTCTGCCATGTCAGCAACATGACACCGGAAGGAACACCTGTGTCATATCCAATGACTGCTAACTTTGCATGATCATCACCCATTGTCTGGATGAACACCTGGGGTTTCAAATTACTGCAGCGTTAGTCATAGCAACAGAACTGTGCGCTCTCTGTCATGTCTGTAATGTGACACAGGAAATAACAAGTCGGTTTACTGCACGTACCATCTCCTCAGTTTTAACATCTTAAGAATGTGCATTATTCTCTTTCAACTACAAATGACACATCCATCCACCAAGTTAGGTCTCTTGGCCTGTCCACAAATTACATGTGGCCCGTGTACTAGGGTGTGTTCATTAACCCTAGCACTAGAACATATTCATCCACCAAGTTTTGCACTTACCCCTTGACATGTCCTCTATCTATCAAGTTTTACACTTACACGAACCAAAACAGAATGTGACTTGTTAGCTTACATGTGGTTTTCACAAAGAGGACGGAAATAGTGTCATCTCGCACATGTTCACATGTATTTCATCACTTTCCCTTCATATCGTTATCACATTATAGTAGTGGGGACTAGTGAACAACGTCAGTTCAACACACTGCTTTACACACGCAAATGTAGTTAGGCCCTTTGACATAATTTAAATAAATTCATGGGCTAGTCCGTAGGGACCAGTCAAAAGGGACTCATACACAAGGACCTGTCAAAAATAACCTGTCAACAAAGTCCTGTCAACAATGACCCGTCAACAAGGACCCGTCCACAGGGATCCGCTCCCCCACCCTCTTACAAAAGCCATGAGTGGGCATGCGTAAAAAAAACAAAAAACAAGCATGTTAATTCATATTGGCTATCCACCGTACACATGTCTATTGTGTAGTATAACAACGTTTAATTTCATATTGGCATTCAAACTCTCACATGTTGCACTTGGAAAGCGAGATTCTCTAAAAAAATTACAATTTCACCCCTAGTAGGGGTAGGTTTTATTTTGGGGTTGAAATATGTTATCCATTGGAAAGGGGGTGTCAGCCCGAGTTCAACAACACCTCATTTGTTAAAATCCGACCATGCGTTCGAGAGATATCGTGCCGCCGCCATCTTGTGTGGAGGAATGTGGAGGTGGAGGGCCGTGAACTGTTACAAATACACTACTCATATCTCGTAGAAACCTTTTTATTCCTTCCAGACTAACATGATACGAAATTCGGCAACGCCATGAACTGGAGATCGTCATCATTCCCAGCAGGACTTGCACTGCAATTTACCATAACATAATTCAGCTGACTGGCAAAGACCCTTTGGCCCTTCCATGGGAGCAACCCTAATACGACGACGATGATCCGACAATATATACCTTTTTTTTTTGATCTCCCAAATATGCACGTTATGGGACAAATACATTTCCCTAGCTTGATGCTACTTATTATTCATTATTTATTGGCCCTTTTTGGCAATACAACGTTATTATAACTTGGACTTTCATCGCACATTTATTTTTCCTCAGATAACTCAACTTTATTCATGTCGCGGCATTACTTACTGGTCTTCAATTCGACGTTTTCCCTTTTACATGGCTTATAGCCTACAAACTTTATAATATACCATCAAGCTGTTCGATTAATCACCATTTACTTCAAACCATTTTTATTTTTACGATCTGAACGAACATTATTACTTTCATTTACATTTAAGTTATCCCAAAGATCCTTTAATTATTCAATTCTCTCAATTCGAGCTCATTATTATTACTATTAACCGTTGTTAATTATCACATTACTATTTATGGAGTACAATTACTCAATATTACTCATTATTTTTGGAGTATAAAACTCAACATTTATTATTATTATTATTATTATTATTATTATTATTATTATTATTATTATTATGGTGCGCATTTCATTATTACTTTTACAATTTATCGTATGGCATAAAATATAATTATATTCGGTTTCTTCTCTTAGATTTCATTTTATCACTGTTAATTATTCATTTATACGGGTTTCATTTACTTTTACTTTGCACTTTGACATTGTTACTTTACATTTGACAACATTATACTTGTGGTTTTCAACACATTTTAAACCATTATTCGTTCAAATAATAGTGCATTCACTTGATTATTTCTTACTTTCACAATTATTTATAGCACATGACACAACATTTTTAGGATAATACAATTTCCTTACTCACCCTGTCTGACGTTCGGCTCATGACCATACTTTCGGATGACTTCACCCATTCTGCTTTGTTTAGTTACACATAATTACACTAACATTGATCATCTTCATTTTCTGATCACACAAATTATATTGACACATTTTAAAATACATAATTACTCTGCTTTTTATCACTAATACACTAAAACACTTATCTTCTATATTTACACGTCACTTAATTCACACGGACCATATCTCAGAGTTTTGACGATGAGTTTCACGACACTGACGATCCCGTATGCTATCTCTACTGCCTGCATCGGATGTGTGACTTCTCCTTCAATGTTTTTACTCCTACTTCTGGTAAGTCTTTCAAGATTAGTCTCTCTTGTTTAATATTATAGCGCGTGGCTTTAACTACTTCTGTCTGTCCTTAATTTTTGCCGCCACTATCTTCTCCTATTGCTATCTATCGCAATTTGGTAACCTTTATATCTTGGCTTCCAATTCGAAGTCCATACACTTACTATTTTCCTGTTCCTAACAGAATTCTCTAAATATTATTTCTCTTCTTCGAACTCACGTTCTCCTACGTTCCTTTCGTAAAAGTCTGCGGTACGCAATTGCAATATACTGTTCTGTAACGTCCCCTTTGGGAGTAAATGTCTTTGTGAACGCCTTTACTTTAGACGTGACGCAACTTGTTCTACGCCCTATGACCTTGATGATGATGATTGAGTCTTCAGTCTTTTGACTGGTTTGATGCAGCTCTCCATGCCTCCCTGTCCTGAGCTAAATGCTTCATCTCTACATAGCTACCACACCCTACATCCGAGGCAATCTGTTTAACATATTCTAACCTTGGTCTACCCCTACAGTTCATGCCCTCGACCCTCCCTTCCATAACTAAGCTTGCTATTGCTGGGTGTCTTAGTATGTGTCCTACTAACCTATCTCTTCTCTTCATTAGCAGTCGCCAGAAACATCTCTCCTCTCCCACTCATCTTAATACCTCTTCGTTTGTAACCCTATCTACCCATCTGATCTTCATCATTCTCCTGTAAGATTCTACACACACCCAAAGTACACGGGGCTACATGACCGCGTTGTCACAGCCCCTAAACTAAGGAACCAACCAACCAACCATTCTCCTGTAACACCACATATCAAATGCTTCAATTCTTCTCTTTCCTGCTGCACCAATAGTCCAAGTTTCAGTTCCATATAGCGCCACGCTCCAGACAAAGGCTTTCAAAAATGACTTCCTAATACCTAAATCTATATTCGATGTCAACAGATTCCTTTTTGTAGAAATGCTTTCCCCGCCTGAGCCAACCTACTTTTTATATCCTCTTTGCTTCGTCCATCGCTGGTTATTCTGCTTCCTAAGTAACAGAAGTCTCTTACTTCCTTCAGCTTTTCACCTGCCAATTTGATCTCCAAAGAGGTTTCTGATTTATTTCGGCTGCATTCCAGTATTTTTGTTTTACATTTATTAATTTTCATCATGAATTCTTTCCGTAAGACGGAGTCCATACCATTCAAAAACTCATTCAAAACCTCAGGCTTGTCGGCCAAGATGACGATGTCATCAGCAAATCTCAGAGTTGAAATTATTTCTCCTTGAATCTTCACTCCCACTTTATTTTTTTCTCCAATTTCCTTCATAACTTGTTCAATGTAAAGATTGAAAAGTATGGGTGATAAGTTGCAGCCTTGCCTTACACCTTTCTGAATACCAGCTTCTCTCTCATGTCCTTCAGCTCGAATGACTGCCGTCTGGTTTCTGTATAGATTGTATACTACCCTCCTATCCCTGTACTTTATTCCAATAGATTTCAAAATGTCAAACAATTTAGTCCAATCAACGTTATCAAAAGCTTTTTCTAAGTCTACAAATGCCATGAACGTTCTCTTATCTTTCCTTATTCTACCTTCCAAAATCAGCCTAAGACCTTAGTAACTGGTTTCTTAACTTTGGCGTTATTTCCTTTTATAGTACGCTTATTTAAAATGTTCTGCAGATTTATATAAATGTTCAGAGTCACGAACTCTGGATTATCAACGTGGTGCGACTTATTCTAGCTTGTAGCGTAAGTGGTTTTTCTGCGTTAGAGTGTTCTTCCACGGAGCTCTAAGATCTGCTATACTTATAATGTAGCGCGCCTCCACTGAGGTCTAGATAAACTGATTACTGATGAACTTTGACTCTGAATACTTTGTCGAGTAGCACGACCTGCCTATGGCGGTCACTGATGAACTTGTGATCAACTAAATACTTTGTCGAAAAGCACGACCTCCCTTAGGAGTCTCTGATGAACTTGTGATCTCTGGCTGAAGGCCTATTAATTTGGTTTGACATGAAATGTAGTTCCTTTCGACTTTGGGAACTCAATTCTTGACTCCCTGTTCCGATCTGGTTCCCAATTTATTTCCTGGTGTAAAACACTTTAATTGTAAGATTGCTTTTTAGCGGAACGAGATTCGATCACTGGTTAATTTTTAATTAATAAAAATCATTATTATTCACACTGAGGGGCCAACCTTATAACTCCTTGCCCTCTCATAGTACTGCGCCGGAATCCCCGATTACGTAGTCTTAGTCAGCGTTTCTTCCTGTGGTTATATTACAGGGCCTCAAACCTACTGAATTACTCCGTCACTGGATTCGTTGTGGTCTCTTAGCTTACCACCCTAGTGTTTTTAATTCTTCAAGTTGAATGGCGGGAGTTTCCCCAACACCTTCTATACTACAAGCCTGCTCGCTCCGTGGGTGACGTCACGCAGTGTGGTCCGGTAGGTTTGAGCAGACGAAATGCTTCGTATTATGCGCTTTCTCAGTGCGATAAATGTTATATTCCACTGCTGGACTCAGCATACCAACGCTAAATTATATTATTCCACTTGGCCGAGAAGCATACGAAACGATACTTCATGGTGTGTGTGGAGTGTTATGTTTTGACAGAAAATGGCAGGACAGAGACTACATACATTCGTAAGAGAAAGTCACTGCAGAAAATATGGTACTTTTGATTTAACTAGGAATCATGATCGGATCCTATTTTAGAAGTATCCGCCTCGTTGCGTAGTGGCTAGCACTCTAGGCTATCACCGCAGAGTCCCGGGTTCGATTACAGGCTCTGCCAAGAAAATTATATCTGGACTGAGGTCTGGAACGGTGTACACGCAGCCTCGTTTTAAGGGGCGGAACTACGAGGTCATCTGCCCCAAACTGAGAAGAGGTGGATTCAATTTACACCAAGGTCATCCTGGAAGTGGTTTTCCGTGGTTTCCCACTACTACTTCAGGCAAGTGCCGGGATAGTTCTTAACTGAAGGCCACGGCCGCCACCTTCCCAAACCTCATCTGAATTACAAATTCACACACTAATACAGCCATCACAGTGGCTCAGGTTATGAGACAAATTCCACACTCACCCAAGTATATGGGACTATATGTTGCAAAGCCCCTCAATTAATCAACAACACATTTTAGCACTACTACCATCAAATACACTTGCAACTTGCGCACGAGCAGATAGCGACTCAATCTACTCTGCATAGTTTTAGCCACTTTTACCGAACAATATTTAAGGTTATTTTTTTATTGCAATTTACATGTTTTATATTGTTATTTGATTGCTGTAATAATATTATCATCACCATGATCATTAATAGCATGAGTAGCATGTAAGATTAATACAGGTAGCCTACTCTTTACTATGGTTGTGTTCTGGTAAATATACAGTACACCGAGGAAAGGAAACAAGCAGGGAATTATATTAAAGAAAGTGTATAAAATGTTATGGACCACCTCATGGCACAGTGACTAGCATTGTTGGCTGTCACCCCGGAGGCCGTGTACGATTCCTGGCTGTCAAGAATTTTGAAGTCTTGGTCTGGTGTCCCAGCGCCATGATGGTAAATCGGAACCTACCGGATGCTGTGGCGTGGCAGGAGGAGGAGTGGAAAGGACGTAGCCACCCTACCAAACATAAACAGCGACTCAGGATGGCTGGTTACTGATCTCTTGACACAGCCAGGGACTCTAATCGGGTTGCCAACATAACTCGTGGATATGGCACTCTTTGATTGAAATTTATGAGAACATGGCTAAACTATCACTTCAAAAAGTACTGATACTGTAACTAAGGCAGTTCATTATTTCACAATTTGACAGGTATCACTAGATATTTGTAAAGTTCGGGAAGACATAATGGGTAATTTAAATTTACAAAATTGTATTCAACTTTAGATCTAGGCTAAGATGTTTCCATTATAACCTCAATTTCTGTTGTTACAGTTAAACAATAAACAGAAGGCTACATTCATTACAGAATCATATTTTAGACACTATTTACATCAAGTGAAAGATGAACCAGAAAAATGGATAACATTAATCATTAGTAATACATGATTTGAGAACTGCCTACATTTCCTGAAGAGAATGAAAATATAATCATAATATGAAATATGTCCACCACAACAGGCTAGCAATGTTACAATGCCTGAATTACATAAAGGTAGAAAAATGAATATGTGCAATAAAATTTATGAGGTAAGATCTCATTCTATGAGATGACATACAGCGTTCCAGTTCTCTTTGCATAAGATGTCACATTAAAAAATGTTTTATGCGCTTACCAAAAGATGAGAAAGACACTTGCTATACACCTATAAGTTACATGAAGTATAGTCATTGCACTGTCCACAAATAAATCAAATGAATCCCACTGAAATTTACGACTACATAACAGTTAATGTTCTCTTCACCCGGCCGATAACCTAGATGTTAGGCCCCTTAAAACAACAATTATCATCATCTCATCATCTCTTCACCCTATGAAACTCACATCTTGTAAGTCCTCAGGCAGCAGGAGGACAGTTCTATCTGTGATAAATGTCAATACCGTAGTCAACCTTCTTTATCCTTTTATTTCTATCACTGATTTCTTTCTCCAATCATATGGGGGAGGATGCTGGTCTCTCCTGGATGCAGACCCTGACCAGTACATCCAATTCAAGTGCAATAACTCCTACGGCAGATGGCAATCTGCAACATAATGTAGATTTTACATGATGCTAAGAACTCAGGAACTCACTGCTGTTTAGTATGGTCAGGAAAAAGGCAAAACAAGATAATTTGAGCTAGCCTGTACCATTTTACCCAATAACTTACGTTTAAACAGTGTTGCATGCCTTGCCTCGCTTGATGTTATTGATTTCAACACCTAATGCCCTCGTCTTTTAAACACAATGACATGAAACAGAGTAAACTGCTTGCATTTATTTTCCAGGCAAAACAGTTAAACAAGGAGTGCGCAAAATATATACCGTACAGTAGGCCTATTATTATTATCATTATTATTATTATTATTATTATTAATCTTGATTGGTCACATTGGACCACTTGAGTCGTTCCACAATCACTTCTTTGAAGGTATAGTAGGCCTATACATATAATATTTTAAAAAATTGCCTGTTTATAATTGGATTTATAACAAAGTGGAGAAACATGACTAACTGATGATTCCACGTATGCTCTGTGGAATGCTGAAATTTAGCACAAGTTCGCCAAAACACCAAGGACCTATGAATGCCAGTGTACCAATGAATATCATCGACAAGCATTTTATGCTTACGTGGTTGATATTTTCACTGTGTATCATCTGCATGCAACCTTCAGTGTGGCTTTTCAAATTGTCACAAATTCTACAGTTCGAGTCAAAAGATGAATCCACCACCCAAATAGGCCTATTGTTCAAGCCACTGGACACTGACACACCCATCCAGACAGGCGCGGATCTAGAGTTTGGTTTTGGTGGGGGTCAGAGATTCGATCTAGAGTTTGGCTGGGGGGGGGGTCAGAGAATCGAAATTGTTAAGAAAAATGGTATCACTAAAAACGCAATCACAAAATAACCAAACGTACAAAACCAGACCAATTTTTTTGCAAGCTTCATGGATAGAAATTTGATGCGTTTAGCGCACCAAAAATATTCGTACAAATTGCAACGGCGTGTATTGTGACTTTTACATCGAGCTTCGAGAAAAGGATCAAGGTACGTAACAGTTTCGGCAAGTCGAGTTGGTACCGACAAAGGGAGAAAGTTACAGCTTAAATTGCCAACCAAGCTTGCAGTTTGGACGTCGGCAAAAATTTTTGGTGCGAAAAAAGCCCCAGTTTCCTATTCGTGCATTACTGCACATTCATCGTGACATAAACATAGATTTGGTAATCACAAGGTTTGATAAACAAAATAGACGAGTTGATTTTGTTGTATAACTAATAGTTTTTATACAAGAGGTTAGAAGTTATAAATATGTACAGTTGTAACAGAACATAATAATTCCAATAAAGATATTCAGTATTGAATAAAATGAAAAAAAAAACTGTTTTTCAGTTAAAATTCGTTAAGTTTTATTTGTCTAGTAATTGTGTTTTCGTTTTTTGAGTTTGTAAAAAAATTGGTCTCCGTTTGGGGGGGGGGGTCATGACCCCCGTGACACCCCCCCCCCCCCCCCCCCCCTTGAATCCGCGCCTGCATCCAGAAATGTAAACCCTACCGATAACACAGGTCGTCCTGCAGGCAACATTATAAGTGAAGTCGTGATACTCTTGCTACAAAAATTGCTGTATCGTGTGGAAATATATAAACACTAACAATATTTTTAGAACTCTTAATTGGCAAATTTTCTTTGCCTGTGACTATTCCCACTGTGTGTGACAAAAAACAGGGGAGCAAATATGGCTAACGCGGTCCTACCTAGTAATTATATTAATAGTGAATGAGACAAGAACATGCCTCTATGAAACTCACAACTTCGTTAATATAGATAATATGTGATTTTCATACCTTATATTCATAATCTAGGGGACAATACCAATTGAAATTGCTGTCCATTATCACTAGTGCACTGGAAATTTATGCTTTTGTTTCTTGCCCATTGAACGATGGCAGCCATGTTCGAGTGCATGAGGTCTCTTCAACTGTTACCTAGGTGTATACATTGACGTCACGTTCGTGTTGCCAACATGTAAGATAGGCCTTCAAAATACACCTGTCATGAGGTCGGTCATATGAGTGACTAATTCCACTGAGCGTGACAAAAGCCAGGGGAGCATATATGGCTAACGCGGTCCTACCTAGTAATTATTATATTAATAGTGAATGAGACGAGAACATGCCTCTATGAAACTCACAACTTCGTTAATAAGGATAATACAAGATTTTCATACCTTATATTCATAATCTAGGGGACAATACCAATTGAAATTGCTGTCCATTATCACGAGTGCACTGGAAATTTGTGCTTTTTTTTCTTGCCCATTGAACGATGGCAGCCATGTTCCTCAAGTGCATGAGGTCTCTTCAACTGTTACTTAGGTGCATACATTGACGTCACGTTTGTGTTGCCAACATGTAAGATAGGCCTACAAAATACACCTGTCATGAGGTCGGTCATATGAGTGACTAATTCCACTGTGCGTGACAAAAACTAGGGGAGCATATATGGCTAAAGCGGTCCTACCTAGTAATTATTATATTAATAGTGAATGAGACGAGAACATGCCTCTATGAAACTCACAACTTCGTTAATAAGGATAATACATGATTTTCATACCTTATATTCATAATCTATGCGACAATACCAATTGAAATTGCTGTCCATTATCACTAGTGCACTGAAAATATGTGTTGTTTTTTTTCTTGCCCATTGAACGATGGCAGCCATGTTCCTCAAGTGCATAAGGTCTCTTCAACTGTTACCGTACCTAGGTACATACATTGATGTCACGTTCGTGTTGCCAACATGTAAAATAGGCCTACAAAATACACCTGTTATGAGGTCGGTCATATGAGAGACTAATTCCACTGTGAGTAACAAAAACCAGGGGTGCACATATGGCGAACGTGACCCGCACTACCTAGTAATTATTGGTACCATATGCATGGGGTTAGCAATACTGCACTTGTGCATAATTCACGCGGATAATGGCCGACACAGCTGTAATTTTACTATAGGCCTATAAGTTGTGATCGAAAAAGAGAAAGGTGGGTGGGTTATAGGCTGCGGAGGATAATAGCCAAAATACCTACCTTCTGTAATGATACAAATTGAATCTGGAAATGTTGTATCGTAGTTTACTCCTTCGCTATCTATAACCCACCCACCGCACCTCTTTTTAGATCACGACTTATATAGTCGGCCATTATAGCCTACGCGTGAATTATGGACAAATACAGTATTAGAATGCGTATATATTGACCATTTTATTGTAATAATAGTTAACCATATTGGCTAGTGGTATATTTATTTATTTAATGAACCTCAGCATTGTCAATACTAATATGTAATATTTTTTTAACGATGTAGGCTATATGTTTTGGCATTTCATTGATACCGGTAAGTTACTGTACCTTCTTCAGCATCAGCAAAAATGGATTATGAACTAGGTTACCAAGTGTTAAGAGAAATGGATATCCTTATAATTTAATTAAACGTTCCTCATTGGTTCCTATTTTGGGTATTAGCAAATTCTTCAAGACTGGATCAGCAATATACCCGTACCATAGTATTTGAGTGTAAAATGCTTAGAAGTTGTTGCATTTAGACTGTGTCATTGGAGTTGCGATGAACTTTAGTGAAATTGTTAACATCGATAGAGGGATTGAGATTTCTACGTTCGATATCTGCCATTGCCAAACCATTATTTAATAGGTAGCGCTTTAGCCATAGGCCTATATGCTCCCCCTGGATTTTGTCACGCAGAGTGGAAATAGTCACGCATCCGTATTAAACAAGTTGTGAGGTTCAAAGAAAGGTTCTCTTCTCAAGCAGTTTTAATGAACAGAATTTTCTCTTGCAATAACATTCCGAATAATAAGCCTAATACAGATGAAGTTCCAACTGTTCACTGAGAAACATATGTTGTTAGGCCTAGATGATGAATATTTGCTGCCTAGGTAACCGTATAGGAGGTCTAGATAACAAACTCTTATTGGCAGGGTAACTTAACTAACAGTATGAAATTTATCCATGCTGATCACAGATAACCCCACCCTAAATCATGTCCATGCTAAAAGGTTAAGGCTTATATGTTTTATTAACTTATACTAACTAGACTATGAACTACTGTAAAGAAGTATAAACTTACACGAGGATTCATATTCAATATGCAGTATGAATCCCTGCTTGCTGCAATGGCACGTTCTTTGGGCATATGGTACCCTAGTAAAATATGAACTTGTTTGCAAGAGCACATCTTGTTTCCAAGAGCACATCCATTTCCATTGCTTTGAAATGTCCAGGGCACACCTGAAAAGAAAAGCAAGTATATTATAACCTGTACATGTACTGTACTTCTACACTTAAGTTGGCTTCTTCCAATGTAGCCTATATTCATGATATTTCAGCATAGGCCTAATATTAGAGGCACTAATTTTCTTATTTATTTCTAAGCTCCACAATTAGTGAGATAAAAAGCCTAACCTAGGCCTTAATGAGTCCTGAACCTTCCTAAATAGGGAAGTGTATAGTACAGTTTTAGAAATGTAGGTTAGGCCTAGTGATATTGACATCTAGAATTCGGGAATAAAACCCAATGATGCAGTTGGAAATTAAATTCAATTTTAAAACAAGAAACAGATATTTATACTGAAACATAAGACCACTGATAACATAAAATATATTTACATACCAATAGCCTAGTGTTCTGAGCTGGCATAAAATCTTCTTGGAATGATGTGAAGTCAATTTTACTTTAAAATCTTCTTTCACATAACAATTTAAACACATAGACCTTAGATCCAATAACATAGTTTCCACTGCAACCAGTCACACAGCAGCGCAGAGACATTTTTCGATTTTAAACACAAATGCACAGCACTTAACAACTCAAAACAAACATCCAACATGTCTGCCTTGCCTCGAATCATCGGACCACACTCTCAGCCGTGAGGTCTGGTGACGTCAGAGCACTCTGGCTTTACTTCAGAGGGTGTTGGTTTCCCTGCTTCTATATTCCAATTTTTGCTAGCTGGCATATAGTGGGGCCTCCTCTAATGGGTGTAATTACCATTACCATAAAAAAAATAGATTTCCCATTAATGTCACACTTGACTTGTAATAATTTCTGTTAGAACTGCTGCCTCGCGGAATGTCAGGGGTCCATCTGGCCTCTCCACTCTATTGCTTCTCGCTCTCTTTAATTGCTTCCTTAATAGCATTCGATATTAAAGGTGTCAAACTAATGTGAGTTTATGTTTCCGATTAGATTTCTAATAAGCCACCTGCACGGTCTAGCTTTGTTCCTAGAGCCTGTTCTTGAAAGTATATCTTCTTGATTAATCATAATTTCCCTTAGAAACTCTGTCATCTTCTGCTAGAAGGTTGAGGGTTCGTTGTGCCTATGTCCACATGGGCACAGTAGATACCCACAGAAACCCAAGGCAACGCTATATTGAGGCGTACTAGGCAAGATGAGGAGTGAGGTGGTTTGCCATTGCTTTCCTCACTGAGTCAGAACAGCAGTACTAACCCTATAAGTAGAACCTTTCACAGCATCCACAGGCACTGACTGTGCCCTGAATGTCATTACTCATTACTAGGGCTCGGATTCGAGCATATTTGCATATTTTTTTTCCTGAATAGTGCACATTGAATGAAGCCTTTCGGTGGTATTTTCACCTCTCTGGGACCAACAGAATTGAAATTTATCGAGCATATAAATGCATAAAACCGCGGTTTTCAGAATAGAAGCATATAAATGCATATTCTTGTGGTTGTCGTCTAAATAGTTTGTTTTTCTTCGAATTCCCCCCCCCCCCCCCCCTGAATCCGGGCCCTGACCATCCTTAAGGTTCGAAAACAGAAATAATTAATGGAAAGCCTATCTGGTGCGAATAATAGAACCGCAAGTTTTTAACCTTTAGTGAGGTCATTCACACACCCTAATTGGCCACTGCCGGATAAGAATGCGACTCGTCAGGTAAGCTCTCGAAGCCCCAAGCATCCTTTCACTTTGAAATAGGGGTGTGACGTACTGTATTTTAGTGGTGTGCCTATTTTGGGAACCAGTATTGTTTAGGTGGCTTTTCCCATGAAGTGGGGGAATATCCGACCCGGTCAAGTGAAGTTTCTGCATTCTATTCGCAGTTCTCAGTTCGTAATCATATCCGTACATATCTATCGAGTTCTTGTGATTTCAAAGTGTGCGATGCCTGAACTTAAGGAATCTCTGAGTGTATTACATGAGCCTACAGGAGCGTCATTCCTGAGGCCATCCTAAAGTTGGAATCGCGAGGAATGGAGTTGGTTGAAGTCAAGGAGTCATCCAAGAAGCCGGCCCGTGGTCTGGAGAGACTGGGAAAACCGTGAAACAAAAGTTGGAGTTCGTGCTGGCTCGAAATCCCGGTTGGAGTGCAGCGTTGGACTTGGAGAGGATGCTGCGTGGCGAGTCTGCATCGTCCGAGGATTTTCCGAACTACTCTGCACAAGAATCAGCATCATTCAAGTATTTACCTCTCGTGTCAGTTGACGTCGAAAATTCGTTCTCGTCATTGAAACTTTTATTGGCTGATTTAGGAAAAATTATTCAAAACTGAAAACATACAAAAAAATCTTGTTGTTCAGACCAATGCAGATCTATTTCATTGACTCGCCTAATTATGATCATTTTGTAAATGAACTTTTAAACTGTAACTTTTATAAGAAAACTTCTCATATATATATAGGCCTACAGTACTTGAAACTTGAATGCGAGTATATCGCAGTGTATCATACATACAATTAAATAATGTCCCTATATAAAGATATATTTTTGGTTTTTTTCGTTTCACTTTCCTTTCTATAGTTTTTAACGGTGTTTTTCGAGCATGTTCTGCATATTTAGCCGCGTATAATGTTTTTTTCAAGCATATCTATCGAGCATAAACCACATGGTTTTCGAGCATATCGATCCGAGCCCTACTCATTACTAAGCACCACCCATACCTCAGTAGCTTCCATATAACCACAGCCATGAGTGAGACTGAGACAATAAGCCACATTTTACTCTAGCCTGTGCCAGCAGACAAATGCAAATGTACTACAATCATCAAGAGATGGCAAACAGGCCAAATAAAGTAATAAAGAATAATATTTGCATAATTGTGATAGATAGATAGATAGATAGATAGATAGATAGATTTTTATTAATTCCATTTGATCAAATACATGCATTCAATACATTTTTGATATAGGACACGTCAGAATTTACATCTATAAAATAAAAGAACTAACAGGTATATATTACTAATATTATAACTATTTAACTTATTATAATAGCAAATCTTAATAGATACAATCTTATTGCACAACTATTTACACCTCACTCTATTATCATAATATGAAAACTGAATTCTATAAATACAACAACATACAGCTAGGTATTACAATTAAATTAAAAAAGTAAAATATAATTATAGATTTCATCGCTCCTATACGCTAAGATATTCAACTACTGAGTAAAAACAATGGCACTGCAGATAAGCTTTCAACATTCTATCAAAGGTTTTTATTTTTGGGGCCAGTTTTATATACTGGGGTAGTTTATTGTATAATTTAACTCCAGTGTGAAAAGTTCCTTTTTGATATATGCTTGTGTGTGTGTGTGTGTGTGTGTGTGTGTATGAAATATGAATGTTTTGATTTTGTCTTGTGTTATGCCTATGAACATCATTGTTTGTTTTAAGAAAAACGTCTTTATTCATTAAATTCTTTTTAAAAAGCATAATACTTTCAAAGATATATATGCAGGGCAGTGGGAGAATGTTTAAATCTTTAAACAGAGGTCTACATGATTCTCTAGAGTTTACGTTTGCCATAATTCTAATCGCCCTCTTTTGTATCCTAAACGTGCTTAGTACATCTGGCGACATACCCCAAAATATGATCCCATATCTTAAGTATGAATGGAAATAAGCAAAATAAGTATTTCTTAATGTGTGCATGCTAGTGCAGGTTTTCAAAATACGTAACGCAAAGCACATCGAGTTCAGTTTAGTATTCAGATATTGTATATGTGTATTCTATTTCAAGTCTTGTTGTATCCATAGTCCTAAAAACTTTGTTTCTGATTTATTTTCTATTTGATGACCATTTAATGTTATATTGGGTTTCGCAGGATTCCTATTCTGTATAGTGTGGAAATTTAGACATACTGTGTTTTTTTTATAGTTTATTATGAGGCGATTATCTTGTGACCATTTGGTTAACTCTCCTGTAACGGAGTCAGCAGACTGCTGTATGACCTGTTTAGTTTCACCTTTTATTACGAGTGTTTGTTTGTTTAGTTGTTCAAATCATGCTCTGAAGTAATAAATGCAATCAGGGCGCTGCCTACAACTGCGGGCGAGTTCGGTGAAACTAACGATAACCGTTCGAGACGGTGAGAACTAGAGCCATGTGGATGACTTTGAGGTGCCAAGCAATCCTAAACTTGATGACTGGTTGAGAAACAAATTATCCGACGCTTCAGTCCTCCAGTAACCTGTTTCTCTTTTCGTATGGGGTCCAAAAATAAAAGGCAGTTTTGTTATACTCTCCCTTCAGGAAAGTCCTTGTATACATTTAGGCCTGGTTGCGTGACTCAGCGGTAACGTACTCGCCTGCTGTGCCCAAGGTTTCAGGATCGAATCCTGGCACAGCCAGTCGGCATTTGAAGGTACGCAAATGTGAGGGAGCCGTGTCAGTAGATTTTCTGGCTCGTTGAAGATCCTCTTCGGGGCAAACTTCCGGCACTCCGGTGTCTCTAAAAGCCGAAGTAGTTGAAAGGGACGTAAAACCAATAACATAATTATTCATTTAGACCGACTGTGGCGGTACTTTATGCGATGCAGCACTTATTCGTATAATAGGCCTAACAATAATGTTCTTTATGTTCTGCGGGTTAGACCGTCTTAGTACCTTCCGTTCTGTTACTTCCAAGCTCATCTGACAAAGGTATATCTAGTTATAAAATAATTTCTCAAGTCATATTTACTGGACATTTTGAACATCCTTTGGTGAAATTTTCATTTTTTGGTTCTTGCATTTTTGTTGTTGATTTATTTTGCGACATCGTGGTCTGTAGCCCCGTGTATTTGGGTGTATGCAGAATCTGACTGATAACCTGTCTTATTGTGATGGCTATACTAGTGTGTGTATTTACAGATAACTTGGCTGGCATAAGCCCATCGTATTACGGGGACATATGTTATTTCAGGGAACAATAAATCGCTTGTTTGTACAATGGTCAGTATAATTGGGCAGGAAATTGTGCATGGCTCATTATTGGCATTGCTGACACACAGACAGGATGCAGAGCAATATCATCCTAAAGGAGAAATGTTGGCCTAATATTGGTTGGATTTCACAAAAGTAAAGGGCAGGTGGGATCACCCAGTTGGCTATAGCCTACTGTAGTTGGACTATGTGTATCTTGCTGTATCTCCTACTGGTCATCTATATAGCGTCCGGCTCCGTGGCTAAATGGTTAGCGCGCTAAGCTTTGGCCCAACGTGCCCCGGGTTCGAGACGGTCCAAGACGTGGTTGCAGAAGAGGAAATCTACTTACCTTCCGCGCTTCTCTTCTGTAAGCGGCTCGCATGTTTTCCAATTTTTTTATAACTCCCACTGTAGCATGAGGTGTTTTTTATGTAGATTTCCAGCAGTAAACTGCAGCATTCAATTCTCTTGTCCCTGTTGGAATAACTCTCACTTTGACATCCCATAAACACCAGCACTCCCTCCAACATTCGAGGAACTCGACCATAGTCACTTTTTCCGCGTCGATGTTCGTCAAATAATGTTAATCAACAAATGAGTCTGAAGGGTCGGTTGGGTAGTGAAGTAGGGACGACTGCCCTACACACGGTCCGACCCGACAGAGAGAATTGTGGGGGTTAGGGCGGTTGGATGGTTCTCCCGACACGACCACCCTAATCTAGGGCCTGACAGTTTTCACCACCCGACAAGCCAACACACGATCCAACTGTCAGGTCAACCGCTGTCAGGCCCTAGATTAGGGTAGTCGTGTCAGGACGTGTGTAAGGCCCTTTAAACTAAACGAATGCTGTGATGTATTTACAGTGTTTCCAACGTACGACCCGCCAGACCAGTACTTGTTAGTGGCGAGTATGAGTTAACAAGCACTGTATGTATAAGTCGCATTAGACCACGGCATACACGCTACTGTGGTGTAGCACTTCTAATTACAATTATCCCCAACTGGACGGAACATATAACATATAGCGCCCTGACTTAGGCCCCCTTCATTCCGTCTGTACTCTGTACATAAATAAGAGTTTTCACGCACAGCTACCCCCACGGAAGAGTAGCGCTGCACACTCGCCGCTGGTGGCGGCCACAAAATGTAACGCTGCTCTTCACGATACCGGGAACTAAATTGTTGGTTTCAGACTAGGCTGCAGGCACGCCACTATAGTGGCGCGACGGTAGTGCTACTATTAGACCACCCTCCCCTTACCCTTAATGTATATGTACCATTATTCTTGCCTTGGGTGTTTTTTAAAACCGAATAGGTTCCATTTACGCGAGAAGATTTCCGCTGTACAGTATTAGACTAGTAACACGATTTAGATCTCAACTATTACGTTCTGGTATTTGTCATTTTTTTAATCCAAAATAATAATTGAAGAATTGCAAATACTTAATTTAACTTTATCTTAGTGTCAAAGTCAGTCTCTCTTCTTGTGGAATGACCTATCTCATGAAGGAGGTTTTCTTTCGAATTTAATTCTTGATTCCATCCAGAAGCTCTTGAAATGACTTTTTAGACATATGCGAAAGTATGCAAAGAACTTTCATCATCCTGTTGTAAATCGTCAAATAAAGCGTAAGACAGTCCTCGAGTCTGTCTCTCCAAATCCAATGGATGGATTCAGATCTTCTTCTTCTTCTACGTTGATGTCTCTTCCTCCTCCGTATGAGGGGCATGGCCAAAATTATATATCTTTCTACGTCCACGTTCACTGGAAGCCGGACGAGTTCTCCACCAGGGCATCAAACCTAGCAGATAGAAGCGCCACAAATATGACACCAACACACTTATAGTAGAAGCGTCACTAACGCTTGTAAGAATTCTTCAGTGGCGCTATCAATGCGCCATAAAGCAGCGCTGCTGAGTGGTCTTGTCTGAAGGGGTCCTTATTCCTACAAGCAACGACTCCATCCAAGATACGCGCCATATTTGGAATGGTATAAATAGGAATATTAATTTGCTTCCAATAAACCGGCTGTACACTCCAAACAATAACCGCAGCTGCTGTGCTGGCTAATAGCATCCGTATAGTTATTTTGAACTAAAACGAAGTAGGTTAATATGCCAACTGTAAAACGCTGCACGGCGTTGCGCACGTCCTTATTTGTCATTCATCGGGATACTTCATGTTTTAATCAAGCAGATCAAAAACAAACGAAGAGAGCCGATATGAACACTGATATCTCTAACTTGCTTTTCTTGGAGTGTATGTTCACGATTAATAAATTAACTCTCCCTCCTCAGATTATTGGCTATCCGGACGAGGACAGGGCTGGTATTCGCTTTCACCTGATTTTCATCTCCTTTTTGTCCGAAAGTGAGTGTCTCTCTCTCTCTCTCTAATGAAATCTAAACGGCTGGAGCGATTTCAATCGAACTTGGTACGACTTACTAATAACCCGTCTTACCCCAACAGTGCCTTTCAACTTTTAATGTGTGTTACCAAGCCAACATGGTGGTTGCACGATATATTTCACTGGCATTCGATATTTACGAAACTATTGCTACAATCAATCTGAAGTTTTGTATGGTGATAGAGGCTACTAAAATAAGTTCAAATACTTGACGTTTGAAAACCTGATAAGTGCAAAACCAACATGGCGGCCTCGCGATTTTCAAATGTTTAAATTAGTTTTATTTTGCGATCTAATCATCCGAGCACAAAGAAACAAAGCACAGTCAATTTAAATTTAGGGATAAATACAGTATACAGGTGTCCCGAAAAAAGGTTCCAATATTTACGGAGGTTGTAGTATACAACAAGGGAAGAAAAGAGTTCCAATACACATTGGTCGTAAACGTAATATCATCGGCGCTATGGTAGACGTCTGGTACTACGTAATGCTCTGCAGCACATTGTGGTTGCATGTGTATCAATCGTAGTCGACACGAGACCACAGCGCAGTACGGTCGTTGCTCGAGCTGTCAGGTATGTTATTGTCGTCTGGTGTAACCGTAGTGTTCAAATGGGGCATTTGCGACGCTGCATTACTGCACTAGCACACCCTACTGTACACTGTACGTTGCTTTCTTGTCCCTGTCTGGGCTTACAACATAATGGAGGCCTACTATTCAACTCGGAAGATGCAGATATGATATTCTGCTACGGGAACGCAAATGGAAACAACCTATAGCGTGTACAGGGCCAAGTATCCACGTCGCCGTACACCACCTGTAAAGATGTTTAGTACCCTCTTCCAGAGATTTTCGGAAACTGGATCCTTTGCACCAAGAACACGGGATCGTGGCAGACCTCGAACAATGCGCACACCAGATGTGGAGCAGCGGGTATTAGCACATGTGGAGGACAATCCTAGAACGAGTGTCCGAAGAATAGCCGCAGCTGAAGATGTTGCTAAATCTGGTGTTTGGAGAGTTCTCCATGAACAGTCGCTCTATCCCTACCATGTGCAGCGAGGGCAAGCGCTGCTGCCGCACGATCCGCTAGAGTGGAATTCTGCCAGTGGTTTCTCCAAATGTGTGCTCAGGATCTGAATTTCACAGCGAAGGTTCTGTTTACAGATGAGACGGGTTTCACAAGGGACGGTGTCGTAAATTTTCATAATACGCACGTATGGACCGATGAAAACCCGCATGCACTTCACGAGAGAAGCCAGCAGCACAAAATTCGTATCAACGTTTGGGCAGGCATTCTAGGGGACAGATTAATAGGTCCATGTGTGCTAAACAACGGATTGAATGGTGCTATGTACCGCAAATTCCTTCGGAACCAATTACATGTGTTGCTAGAGAATGTGCCAATACAGGAACGAATGCAAATGCGGTAAATGCATGATGGAGATCTTCATCTTCGGGTTAGGCAACACCTAAATCACATCTATCCTGGGCGATGGATTGGTCGGGGAGTTCCAATACCTTGGCCTGCCCGTTCTCCTGTCCTAAATCCTCTCGATTTTTGACTGTGGGGACATGTAAATACCCTGGTGTAGGCAGTCCCCATCAATGATGTGCAAGCTTGCACATCGAGCATGTTGTGAAGAGTACATCAGAGGCATGGTGATCATTGACAGTAGCGGAAGAGGATTGTATCTCCAAATAAATGAAGTTTATGACCAATGTTGATAGAACCTTTTGCTCTTCCCTTCTTGCATACTACAACCGCCGTAAATATTGGAACCTTTTTTCGGGACACCCTGTATAGACATGTAGCCTACATCGTTCAATTGCTTTCAAAAAATGCAAGATAGTTAAAAAGGAAGACCTTTTCTTTCTCGTATCCTTTTTAAGCGAACGAAGTGAAGCTTCATATAGGCTGATGGCCAACCATAATACCTACTGGCACTGAATTCTGTAGCTTACTTTTAAAAATTATAGAAGCCGTGCATTTGACCATTCTTAAAATAAACTCCTGTGACTCGTTACCGGAAGATGCCATCTCTACGGGAGGAGTCATAATTAGCCGATACTGAAAGTTTGTTGTAGTGATGGTGGTGATGATTGTTTTAAGGGGTGGAACATCGAGGTCGCCTGCACCATTTTTAGGGAGGTATTGTAAAGTTAACATTATACATACCGTATTTTATTTTCAGAAAAGAAAAATCCCTTGCTGCTGTTCTATTGAACTGGTCTTTCGGAAAGTTCATAGACCAGTACCAGGAACTAAATATTCTGGTACACCATAATTATTATTGTTTAGTGTAGTGTTGTATTCATGTATTGTAGATAATGCCTCGTCGTGTGACTTTGCTTACATAATTTCCAGAAGCTGTTGTGAAGCGTTACTTAAAGCGTTTCACTACACTCTGCCCTGTACTTAGCTTAAATTCAGTAACTCGTGAGTTATCTTGGGCAACGATGAAAGCGTTGGTTTAAGATACAGCATGCAAGCACTAGCACCATAGTACTGAAATACCATTTCTTAATCTTGCAAGATTATTTTATGTTTATTACCTTACCTAATATTACTATAACGTTTAGATGTTGAGTTGTTAGTTTCGAATTGTCACCCTATGCTTCGTCACACTGTAGGCATATACCAAAAGCTATTCAGTCCTTCACGTGGACAATCTATTTAATTGAACAGGGAATTTTGAGATGGATATGACCAGTAGAACATATGAACATAGGCTGTTTATTTCTCCACGGAACTACCGTAGGCTTTCTTGTTCATCATCATCTTAACCTGGCCAATTTGTGACAACCATCATTTTTACCATAAACATTCTTTTAACATCAACATTTTTTTGTCTTGCTTCAAATTAGATCAGGAACATCTTTGGCCATCCGCTCCGTTTCTTTGCGTTTGTGAAACATTTATCTGATAATCTGTGTTGTAGTGCCTGAAGAAGCGTGTTATACTGTAAATACTTGTGGGGTGGATTGAAGTAGGTACCTCGGTCCCAGCATTTACCTAGAGTGAGGGAAAGTGACATTCGGCATTGCCCCATCTCCGGGATTCAAACCTCGTATCTCTGAACGAGAAGCTCCCCATTCCTGTTGTGAAGTGTTACTTACCGCGTTTCACTACACTGTGCCCTGCACTTAGCTTAAATTCAGTAGCTCTCTGACCATCCTGTAGGAAGATTGGTGATTTACGAGGTTTGTAAGCTGTTTCGTGACAGGCGATACAGGTTTGTTACCATGCAATTAAAATATGTTTACTTTGTTGCAGGTACGTACTGGCCTCGTGAACTGATTGGTGAGTACATAGCTGTCTATGCTACACCATTTGCTGATCAGTGGTTTGAATCCCGGAGCATACAGAAGAGTGCTTCTCCCCAATTTCGTCCATATTTTGCTGTATCTAATTTGAAGTCCTGGGGCATCTTCCCCTGCGTTAGACCCAAGGAAATTACATGGACTCAAATTACAATTGCAAACATAACAAGAACTTAGCTTATCAGACTGACTGCACACAAACACACATGCAGATTTTTCCTCTAAATAAAGCAACAACGACAGCAAACCCTCCGTAAGGGTATCAGCCGCTTCCATCCCCCCAACTAATTTGAAATAAACTCATCAGTAAAAACCAGTGTAATGCAGATATGAACTAGCCGGTAGTATTGTACGTATGTGACTCTCCAACACCAGTTTAGCTGTTAACGCGGAGGTCAAGTCAAGTCATTGACATGCAGTCTGTTCCACAGGGAGTGAAGATCTAGATTGTTTTTGCTGTGTTTCATAGGCAATGGTGAAGGATTGGGATAGGAATTCTGGAACTTGAAATCACGTACTACACCAGCATTAGCATGGGACGAATAATAAAATTAGTATTAATATTAAATCAATGACTCCCTGAGGACTAACAGTGATTTAATTTAATTAATGAGCACCTTAGGGATGATGATGATCAGCATAATAAATTTCTGATCTTAAGAGTAAACTACTGTAATTAGGTATAGGCTATTGTTGAGTCCCTAAGGTATCGAAATGAATGCTGTTCAGTCGCTCAACACGATTGTGCCCAATTGTAATGGGTGTTTCCCTAAAAAAATACATTAATTTTTTATCAGGTTTATCATAGAATGATAGAATTATAGAACATACTTGCGTTTCAGCGTCCAGTCTAGTCTGTAAGCCTCTGTTTGCAAATAAGTCATCTCCATGATCTCCTATTAGCAGTTAGCACTACGGCCTCCTCTGCTTCTACACCTCTCACTTTGATATAATTCAACACTGAATCTAACCATCGCCTCCTAGGTCAACCTGTGCTTCTCTCACCTTCTACAGGTGATCTCTCCTCCCCCATCTCATCACATGACCCCACCATCTGAGTTGGCTCATACGAACAGCTTCGTGTAACGTGTTAATTTATAACTTAGCCTTTATCTCTTCATTACGAGTACCCTCCTGCCATTGCTCCCATCTATTTGTCCCAGCAATCATTCGTGCTACCCTCATATCAGTTACCTCTAGCTTCTGTATCAGATATCCTGAATCTACCAAGCTCTCACTTCCAGGGGCCGATAGCCTAGATGTTTGGCCCCTTAAAACAACAATTATCATCATCATCATCCCACTTCCATAGTCGCTACACCAACTTCTTTCTCGCAGAATACTGTAGATCGTCACTGGGAACTCACTGCATTGGCTTTTCTACTCCTGGACTCTATTTCTTTCCCCATACTACCAACCTGAGAGCATACACAGCTGCTCCAATTTAGTTCCTCCTACCTGACATTCTACTTTCTTGGGTTTCTTCCCTACCAACATCACCTTCGTCTTTGAAATGTTCATTTTCATACTATATTTCCCACATTTCTGTTCAAGTTGGCTTGCAAGCATTCGACGGAGGCTGTCATTACAACCAGGTCATCAGCATAGGCCAGGTTGCTCACCTGGTTTCCACCTAACATGTTTATGCTCTTCAGCAAATGGTCCATATATTTAAAGAAAAACAGTAGTGATGAGATGTTACAGCCTTGTCTCACTCCTGTAACAACCTTGAACCAAGAACTCATCCTATCATTAACTCTCACTGCATCCTGATAATCAACATAAATACTTTTGATCAGGGGAGTAAAACTCCTCGCAAACTTGGGGGGGGGGGGTAAATTTATAAACTGCGGTTGCCTATCTACCAGGGAGAACTTTTTGTTCTAGACTTAAAGCCTGAAATAACATGGTAATATAGGTATAACACTAGATTTAAAATAAAACGTTAATTTTATTTATTATTTCTAATTAAAATACAATAAACAATCAGAATATGAATACAAAACATAAAACAGTAAATTGTCAACGTCGAGCAAAAGACCCAAACACTGACTGCCGTCGATCTTTGTTTACGAACTCTTGAGCAAGACGCGTGTCATCGAGCTTGTCAACCATTTCCGAGTAAATGGCCACTAGACAGCAATAATTCCGACTAATTTGTCCCATCGTAAATCACAGGTGGTCTTTAACCCTTCTCATCACCGAAAAGCTTCTCTCTGCAGAACAGCTTGAAGCACGTACGACGAGTAGATTCACGGTCATAGTGGCATAATAGTTCAAAAATGCAGGGGGACAAAGCTCAAACCGCCTCAGCGGGAAACGAGGAGGGGACAAAAACAGACTGTTCGTTCAGTAGAATCAAGATATTATGACTAAGCAAGGCAAGATGGATTTTCCCATTTTCCGCCGAACGTAGTTTTAAATCGTTAGAATCACGATGTCTACTGTAAGGATGGAGTAAAAATTAGTTGCTTTTTAGCTACCTACTAATTCAAGATGCATCTGCAAGCAAAGAAACTCATCTCGCGGTGGCAACAAGAACAATGAACTGTGCTTAAAGCGGTATTGTAAAAACTAAATAATTAATAAAAACTGTAATAGATATTTAATAGGCTATCAAATGAGTTGTTTCAGCTAATATTTCATCTTGTGTACAGGAAGTTGTTATGATTACCAAGAGATTGCTCTGCTCTTGGCCGTTTGACGAGATTCCCTTTGTCCCAGCGGTAGAGCACGAAGAAACATCGCGATTTACGCAATCGTCGGCGCTTGCTGGCTGTTTGACAAGAATCCAGTTGTCCTCGTCATCGAAAGTGGAGAAATATCATGATGTTACGCAATTTGTCTGACTGTCTAACTGTCGTATCAGAATGGCTAAGGCAAGTTCGAGGTTGGTCATGGTTAAAATTCACGAGCAGTTATGGACATGTTGTATGGTCGGCGCCACTCGGAAGTAGGGTGCTATGATCCCGCTGTCCCTATA
This sequence comes from Meconema thalassinum, assembly GCA_946902985.2. Taxonomy (NCBI): domain Eukaryota; kingdom Metazoa; phylum Arthropoda; class Insecta; order Orthoptera; family Tettigoniidae; genus Meconema; species Meconema thalassinum. The sequence goes on along the minus strand of OX336389.2, from coordinate 687,560,569 downwards.
CTGTGGTTGGAAGTTTGCGGTGGATTACGAGGAGAAATGAGTACCGGTATCGCAATGCTACGTAGTCAGTGCAGTTTTTAAGTGAGTTGATGCACTTCTCTCTCCCCGTGCGCTTTTAGGGGAAACTGGCGAGTAGGTTTACGGATGTTTCGTGATGGGCGCCCAATCACCTTTGACAGGATGCCCGTAGTCCGCATTGTCTTGAAAGTATTATGTTTTTTTTTTAAAGAATTTAATGAATACAGATGTTTTTCTTAAAACAAACAATGATGTTCATAGGCATAACACAAGACAAAATCAAAACATTCATATTTCACACACACACAAGCATATATCAAAAAGGAACTTTTCACACTGGAGTTAAATTATACAATAAACTACCCCAGTATATAAAACTGGCCCCAAAAATAAAAACCTTTGATAGAATGTTGAAAGCTTATCTGCAGTGCCATTGTTTTTACTCAGTAGTTGAATATCTTAGCGTATAGGAGCGATGAAATCTATAATTATATTTTACTTTTTTAATTTAATTGTAATACCTAGCTGTATGTTGTTGTATTTATAGAATTAAGTTTTCATATTATGATGATAATAGAGTGAGGTGTAAATAGTTGTGCAATAAGATTGTATCTATTAAGATTTGCTATTATAATAAGTTAAATAGTTATAATATTAGTAATATATACCTGTTAGTTCTTTTATTTTATAGATGTAAATTCTGACGTGTCCTATATCAAAAATGTATTGAATGTATGTATTTGATCAAATGGAATTAATAAAAATCTATCTATCTATCTATCTATCTATCTGTCACACTTTCATGATCGGGCACGGGTTTTATGATTTTACGCAACCGGCGTCTATCTCGGTCCGTTTGACGAGATTCCCGCAGGCAAGTCGTGCGGTCAGCTGGTCGTCTTGATGTACGTTCGAAGTAGGTATCGAGTATTACAAATTATTCTGAGAGGAATGCGCGAACAATACCACAAGAGAGCACATTTTCTTTCGAATTCGAGTCAAGAATTATATAAGTTATACACGTTTTAGAGATAACCAGTTAGATTATAATATATCCGATGGAACGAAAGTTCGATGGAAATATCGCCATATAACGGAGTTTCAAATTAACCATACTGGATGTCGCAAACTTAAGAGACGGATAGATTTTTTTTTTTTTCGAAATGGTATCATTTCGCAAGATTGCGACATCAATTCGCGTCATTTCTAGACTTCAATTCGAAGTAGTCTCCAAAATTAGAGGTCAATAACAGAAATGAGAGGTTTCTGTTGAGTTTCGGAAAATTTCGCGAAGAAAGGTCCCGCGAAAAGTCAGGGTCCCTAATAATACAGAAAGATATTTCACACTCAAGTAAAAACTCTTCTTGATGCCAAAAATGTACGCTGAACCAAAATATACAACTCAAGGTATCCTCATATTTCCTTGAAGTCGGGCACGGGAAAATATAGTTTTATTACTCAATCGGCGGCGAATTTTCGTTACCTCCAACTAAAATTTGATCTTGACATCCTCGTTGTGGCCTAAAGAATTATAGAACGATAACAATAATAATAATAATAATAAGGACAGTGTTTGGGAGCTGAGCACACTTTGACAGCAGATACAACTGGGGATGGTGACAAGCCGATCGCCCAGGCGACCGCTAAGTTGGATCTAATTAAGGAAGGGTCAGGGAAGGGATTTTGGAAGGAAGTTGGCCGGCCGTGGACCTGTTGAAAGGAACCGTCCCGGCATTTGCCTGGTGGCGATAATGGGAAACCACGAAAACCATTTTCAGGACGGCCGAGGTGGGATTCGAATCCACGCTCTCCCGATATCAGCGAGGCACGAGCTATCGCGTTAGTGCTCCCGGCCACCGTGGCCGGTCAAGAGTGATAATAGTAATAAAGATAATATATAAGTTCTTAGCCCCTGAATATTCATTTATTCTACACTGTTTTGCCATTCACCTTCCAGTCCAGTCTGCAAGCCTCTGTATGCAAATAAGTCACCTCCATCATCCCCTATTGGCAGTTAGTGCTGCGGACTCTTCTGCTTCCACACCTCTCAACTTGAAATTGTGCTGTATAATACTTTGAAACTAGTGGCTGGAAGTAAGTCTGAATTGTGTTGCCACCTAGCGGATGAAGTATTAGTCACATATTTCTGCTTCCCCGCCATTTTTCTGTGCATGGCATTTGCATTGAATTCTGTCGGTTTTCATGTACGAGTAGCTGGGACCAGAAAGAAGTTCACGATGAGTGATCACATTTACTCAATATTACAGTATTATTCATGGTATAAAAATTATACAGTTGAAGCCTAGCTTCATTTGTTCCATGATACTACCGACCTTGGAGTAGGAGATTATTTTAGGTCATGCAGTTGCCGCCTGTGCAGTATAACCCATCATATTATATTTATATAAATATGTGCTTCGGTGGCGTAGTCGGTAGCATGCTGAACTGCTATGCCCAAGATAGCGGGTTCAAACCCGGCCGAAGTCGTTGGATTTTTTAAGAGCGTTAAAAATCCTTCAGTATGCCTTCCTTCGGAGGGGAAGTAAAGCCGGCGATTCCATGTCATAGATTTATGGCATGTAAAAAATCCTTTCACAGACTAAACTTGTGTAAAGCAAAATTTGTTAGGTTAGATTTCGTCAGAACGCTCTATCAAAGTTCCAACGTTCACCACTAGGTATCATTGATATCTGGTGGCGAAAGTTGGAACTACTTGAAATTGAACGGAACTTGTAGCTCACCCTTTAGGGTATCCGCTGGAAGCAGCTACAGACTCAGGCGAGCCGAACATGTCCTCGGACACTCCCGGCACTAAAAGCCATACGATAAATAAATAAAATAAATATATAAATATGTGAGTTATTGTTCTTCTGATGCAGATGCCACGAAGTTACGTGAGGAAGACAAATATCTAAGTGGACTGGGGAGCAAATGAAGGTTGCTGTCGAAGCGATCCAGTCAGGACGTGCTGTAAGAGACCGTGACCGTTTGTAAAGTAGCAGTACTGAAGCTTCAGCTCTAGGAAACCAACAGTAGTGGCTCAGCTGGCTAAAGCGCAGCGTTAGGTCATGGGACCAAGCTCTCTGCTGACTCGGTAGACGCGTGGGTTCGAGCCCCACCGTCGGCCGTCCTTGAAATGGTTTTCCGTGGTTTCCCATTTTCAACACCAGGCAAATGCTGGGACGGTACCTTCTGATTGGCCACGGCCGATTCCTTCCATATCCTTGCCCAGTTTCATTCATCTTCATCCATTCCATCTCTCATCCCGACGCGCAGGAAAAAGTCTAGCTTTTATTCGAGATCAGGAAAGCGATTTAGCAGATTACGTGTTAAAGTGGATTGATACCTGGTTTATGACTTCGTAGAGGCTCACAATATGAAATGTAACTTTCATACAGACTCTAAACTGGCAGGCAAAGACTGGTTACAACTATTTCTCAATTACAATTCTCAAATTAGTCTGAGGAAACCAGACAGCCATTAACAGGAAAAAGATCGGTCTAAAAACATTGAAACAGTGTTACAGAAATACAGCTTCCAGGAAAGTAGTATTTATTATGTCAGTGAAACACACCCAACACTCAGCGTTTTCATGGGAGAGAAGGAAGAGTCTGTGCTATGCATGTCTATATATTCCACCCATGATTTTTCCTAGGGTTTGTATAAATCCTCAGTTAGAGAAAGGTGAAAGTATTGGAGCATTCTGTGCATGTTCGAAAAATGAATGGACAAATGAGGAATTATTTTTTGAATGGTTCAAACATTTCAATATGCATATAAGTTAAAAGCCTCCATTCATGATCCAGTGCTACTAATATTAGATAGCCATGCAAGTCACATTTCCCTCAAAATACACAACTATTGTAAAGAAAACATAATTCTTATGGTATCTATCCCTTTGAATTCTTTGCACAGGCTGCAGCCACGAGATTTGACATTTTATGGTCCACTGAAAAATGGCTTCAATAGAGAATGTGATATGTATCTAAAAATCCATGTTAATGAGAACTTGCAGATAGGCTATTTTTAATAGGGCCTACCTGAAAGTTGCAACAATGGAGAAAGGAATCTCAGGGTTTAGAGCAGCTGGCCTTTGTCCCCTGAATCTAGACAAGTTTTCTGAAGAAGACTTAGAATCTTCACTCAAAACCACTCCATATTATGTTATCACAAATGTAGTAGAAAATCAGTGTGGTGTGGGAAGTGATTCTGGAAACCAAGCAGAGCAGGAGCCACAAGCTGGACCATCACGTGAACTTTGCCCCACTTTCCACTCCCAAGGTTTGACCAAGGAATTACAATGTGTCAAGTGGCAGATATTCTTCCCATTTCCAAGTCTGTTCAAAAAGCATTTAATAAGCCAACAAACAGGAAAAAGCAACATTCAGAAATTCTAACCAGCATCCCAATGAAGACAAAATTAGGCCTACTTGAGTCCAAGATAAAGGAAGGAAAGGAAGGAAGATTGTAGTTTTACGTGACCGTGAATCTTGTGATTATGAGCCACGGGACCTCCTTTTTACGTGGAATCCGAACCACAGGACATGGCATTTCACTTCGAAAATCTCACATGCATTGACCGGGAATCGAACCCGGACCGCCTTGGTGAGAGGCACACAGCTAGACCGATGACAAGATAAAGGAAAATAAGTTTAGACCTAAGACTAGTGAAGAGAAGAAAAGAAAGCAAGGGATCATAGAAAAGAGGAATAAAGAAATGAATCTTCTAAGCCCAAGAGAAGGTGTAGAAGAAAGATACTCTTTGATGAAACAGAATCTGATGAGTCATAAGGAATTGATGAAACTTCATTGTGCGATGATAATGAGCTAGATGATGTCCGTTTAATTTGTGGTGAATATGGATGGGATAAAGAACTCTGGTATCGCTATGTGTTATGCTCCTCATGGTCACATTCAAAATGTGGGTGGGACTCACCAGAAAATTACCCAAGTGATTTATGCCTCATGGCAGCAAAAAGTAAGGAATAAAAGCATTCAAGCTTATTAAAACCATTACATATGAGGCCGAACTACTGTTAAAAACTGTTGATGTTATCCAATAACTTTCTTCTTCTGTAACATTTCATGTTACAATGTTGGTGTTCTGTGTTACTCGTGTGCCTTTGGTGTTCAAAATAGTGTCCGTTAGTAATGGCTACCTAATGTAGGCTATATTGCAGTTTGTTCATAAACAACTTATTATTCAGAGTATTCCAAGTGTTATCTGGTGATTTAACTAAAGACATCAATAAAAACATTAAAACTTATGTTATGTGACCCCCACAACTTCATTAGAATATTTTCAAAGTACAGTAGCATAGTGGCTTTTATATATACATCAAAAAAAAGTTTTGCATCACCTCGGTTCCCAGATCTCCGGCATATAGACGTTGACTGTGTATATTGTATCCAAGATACAGTCCCTTTGACTGTTCATAGATGTCACTAAAACTGCTCAAAGATGTAAACAACCATGCATGAGCAGGGCCTATTAGACGGAGGGGGTACGACAGCCGATCAGTTCCAGTCATTCCACCAGGACGAAGGTACGCTGCTCATGTTGTCTGTAGTTCTACCATGCCTAGAAGGTCAATACCGCAGTTCGATCGCGTCCGCATTGTTACTTTGTGTCAAGAAGGGCTCTCAACAAGGGAAGTTTCCAGGCGTCTCAGAGTGAACCAAAGCGATGTTGTTCGGACATGGAGGAGGTACAGAGATACAGGAACTGTCGATGACAGGCCTCGCTCAGGCCGCCCAAGGGCTACTACTGTAGTGGATGACCGCTACTTACGGATTGCCGCTCGGAGGAACCCTGACAGCAATGCCACCATGTTGAATAATGCGTTTCGTTCAGCCACAGGACGTCGTGTTTCAACTCAAACTGTGCGCAATAAGCTGCATGATGCGCAACTTCACTCCCGACGTCCATGGCGAGGTCCAGCTTTGCAACCCCGACACCATGCAGCGCGGTACAGATGGGCCCAACAACATGCTGAATGGACCCCACGGAATTGGCATCACGTTCTCTTCACCGATGAGTGTCGCATATGCCTTCAACCAGACAATCGTCGGAGACGTGTTTGGAGGTACCCTGGTCAGGCTGAACGTCTTAGACACACTGTCCAGCGAGTGCAGCAAGGTGGTGGTTCCCTGATGTTTTGGGGTGGCATTATGTGGGGCCGACGTACGCCACTGGTGGTCATGGAAGGCTCCGAAACGGCTTTACGATACCTGAATGACATCCTCCGACCCATAGTGCAACCATATCGGCAGAATATTGGAGAGGCATTTGTCTTCATGGACGACAATTCTCGACCTCATCGTGCACATCTTGTGAATGCGTTCCTTCAAGATAACGACATCGCTCGACTACAGTGGCCAGCATGTTCGCCAGACATGAACCCTATCGAACATGCCTGGGATATGTTGAAAAGGGCTGTTTATGGACGTCTTGACCCACCAACCACTCTGAGAGATTTACGCCGAATTGTCGTTGAGGAGTGGGACAATTTGGACCAACAGTGTCTTGATGAACTTGTGGATAGTATGCCACGACGAATACAGTCATGCATCAATGCAAGAGGACGTGCTACTGGGTATTAGAGGTAGTGGTGTGTACTGCAATCTGGACCACAAATGCTGAAAGTCTAGCTGTATGATGGTACAACATGCAATGTGTGGGTCTCATGAGCAATAAAACGAGCTGAAATGTTGTTTGTGTTGATCTCTATTCCCTTTGTATTTAAAGGTTCCGGAACTCTTGGAACCGAGGTGATGCAAAACTTTTTTTGATGTGTGTATATATATATATATATATATATTTATTTATTTATTTATTTATTTTTCTTTTTGCTGACTAAAAGAACCTGTTGCAATTATTTTTTATAATAAGCTATTTTTTATTCTACTGTACTTCACTCTATGTTCTATGAATAAAGTTTACAGGTTTGAGTAATAGTGATTTTGTCATTATTCCATGCAGGCACGGTATTGCAGTATTGCCCCCACCCCAGTGTGGATATACCCCTTAGGTGAGAGAATACCGTGCAAAGACAATACCTGATATTTCTTCAATGTTTAAAAAGTTTATAAGATATCCTGAATCTACCCAGCTCTCACTTCCCTACAGCAAGTTTGGTCTAAATACTGAGCTATGTAGGGAGAGTTTTGTCACTACACTAACTTCCTTCTTGAAGAATACTGTAGATCACAACTGAGAACTCGCTGTATTGGCTTTTCTACACCTTGACTCTACCTTCTCTACCAATATCACCTTCATATCTGAAATGCTGATTTTCAAACCATATTCCCTACATTTCTGTTCGAGTTGTAACATGTTAGCTTGTAAGCTTTTGATGGAGCCTGTCATTACAACTAGAGCATCAGCAGAAGCAAGAATGCTTACCTGGTTTTTCTCGAGAGGATGAGCCTAGAGTATCTATACACATAGCTTATTTCTTCAGAAACATTTTCTGTAACTTAGTGTATTTCGCTTGTAAGCCAACGATATATAAAATAAACTTACGATAAAATATTATAGCCTTTCCTCACTCCTGTAACAACCTTGAACCAAGAACTCATCCTTCCATCGACCTTCACTGCAACCTGATCATCGACATGAATAGGCCTACTTTTGATTGACTGTAGCATCCTTTCCTCGATACCATAATCCCTCAGGATGCTCAGCATCTTTATCCTTGGTACTCTATCATTCATACCCCTTCTCTAGATCTACAAAACACAAACATAACTGGCTATTCCTCCCTTAACATTACTCAATAACATGGTGCATACTGAAAACTTGATCCTGACATCCCCATTGTAGTCTTACTCTCGGCTAATGACCAACTCTCCTTTCTACAATGCCTGAGTAAACTTAGCCTGGGACATTTATCATGGAAATGCCTCTATAAGTATTGCAATCTTTTCTGTTATCTTTCTGTTACCTGTTACCCTGCTTTTGTCCAGACTGATGGTACCTTTGCTTAAACCCCTGGCAATTCGATTATCCTATGCAACTATTTTATCCCTCCTTTCCTACTAGGCCTATACTTTACTATTTCTGGCCAAATTTCATCTACCCCTGCCGCATCGTGACATTTAAGTTATTTATCACCCTCTCTACTTCCTCAACCATGATCCTGTTCCCGTCCTCTTTCTTCTCCTGCATATTCTCAAAACCTACCTCATTTCTAGAAAAGTCACCATATTATTTTAGAAAGTTTTCAAAGTATTCTTGCTATCTCCCCAGTGCTCCTTGGCATCTTCAATGGTTTCCCAGAATTATTCTAAACACTACTCATTTCTCTTTTTCCTCCATTTCTAAGTTTCTTTTTACAGTAACACTCCAAAAAGACCTACCTGCTACCTAACCTAACATTTGCAATTTATCTCCAAATTCCTCCTATGATTTCCTATTGTTTTGTTTTGTTCCCTTTCACTATATAAAGCTCTCTGTCTGCTGGATTCCTTGTTCAGGGCTATTTTTGGTAAGCATTCTTTGTAATTTTGCAAGCCGACATCACCATGATGTATCTTTACACACCATTTTCCCAAGACATGCTCTTGCTCTTTCTTGTACTGCAACCCTGGATCCTGATCACCCCATTTCAATGTCCTGTGATTCTTTACTATCTTTTCTTTAGAATTTCACGCCAATCATTTCCTTATCCTGGAGATTTTAACCGTAATCCATCTGCTAACAGTTCTCACTTTCTACGAGGGAAGGTCCGAAAGTAGGTTTAGTCATTGTATTGCACGAGCAGATGGTACACCAGGCGACACAAACAATCGCCATAAGAATCCTCACCCATGGCTGGTTCAACGACCGAAGGAGCGTCAGCAGAGGAGGAATGACGCATGCGCAGAGAAGAGAAGCAGCAGACCGGCGTGGCGTGCTCGATATCATTCGAGTACAACTCACGATAGCACACAACGTGGTCACCAATGGAAGTGTGTGCTGTTATTCAGTATGAATGGGCATGTGGGGCTAATGTGGCAGTCATCCATGAATGCCTACAGTCCGTGTATGGTGAAGCGGTCATGTCTCAATAACATGGTGCATACTAAAAACTTGATCCTGACATCCCCATTGTAGTCTAAAGCCACCTGGTTTTCAGCATCTTTATCCTTGGTACTCTATCATTCATATCCCTTCTCTAGATCTACAAAACACAAACATAACTGTCTATTCCTCCCTTAACATTACTTATTTCTTCAGAACATGGAATGTTCTGAAGCCGGTCGCAAGCCGGTCGTTAATGAGGAAAATTAGATCACTATGCTTGAGTATTGCTTCGCAGGGCACCGAGTTTTACCCAGAGTGGTTTCTTCAAACTGATTGCACGTTACGACAAGTGTCTCAATGTCGGTGGCGACTATGTCGAAAAATAGTGCATGGTGTATAGTTCATGATGTATGCCAGTTTGGCAATAAAGGGTCCCTGGGAAAATACTGTAATAACGAAACTTATTTTTCGAACTTCCCTCGTATGTAACTATGCTCAATTCACAGCAGATCAGTTTGTGGACTATTTCATCTAAAAAGCCCCTGAATACCCTGCAATTCCTCATGCATTTTCTGAATTGAACGTCATTAATGATATAGTGTATCATTGTCCTGGTTCCTCTACCCTCCCATGTGTATACGCTTCGAGAATTGTTCCCGAGTTATATTTAAATTTTGTGCCACTGAAGAATGATGATAATAACAAGGAATATAATAATACACTTGTGAGCCCCTGAGGGATATTTATACGAATGTGCATGGATTGCTACAGTAGTGTGAAGACTAGAGTCGGGACATCGGAATGGTTTAAAATTGTCACTGGACTAAAGCAAGGAAGTGTGTTGTCACCATTATTGTTCTTACTGGTGATGGATGACATCATGAAGGCAGCAATGAAAGACTACAGTAGGGAAAAGATGAAGGTAATGTTGTTTGCAGTCTATATTGTGATCTAGGGCGAGGATGAGCTGGAGGTACAAGAACAGTTAGGCGTAATAAATGAATAGATTGAGCAATGGGGAATGAAGATAAATGTGGAGAAGAGTAAAACAGTGGTGGTGAGTAGAGGTAAGAAAGAAGAAAAAGGAGGAATCAAAGTAGGAGATAAGGAATTGGAAGTGGTGAAACACTTCAAATACTTGGGAAGTGAACTGACTGAAGATGGAAGACTAGATTTAGAAATTAGCAGAAGAATACAACTCGGGAGTGCTTTCTACCAACAGGTATGGGGACTAGTATGGAGCAAGGATATATCAATTAAGGCTAAAGAAGTTATGTACAAAGCATATTATGTTCCTATAATGACATATGCAGCAGAAACTTGGACAATGACTAAGAGGGATGAGAGCTGAGATGAGATTCCTGAGAAGTATGGTCCAGAAAACGAGGAGAGACGAGAAATGAAGATATTCGGAAAGAACTGGGAGTATAGAAACTAAATGACAAACTGCAGCAAAACAGATTGAGATGGTTTGGACATGTCAAATGGATGAATGAAGTAAGGCTACCAGACGAGCACTGGAACGACGGATGACAGGGAAGAGAGGACGAGGAAGACCAAGAATGCGTTGGATGGACTCGGTGAAGAATAGCATTAGTAAAAGGAACCTGGATTGGAACACCGTGTCGGAAGAGGAATGGTGGAATGACAGAACAAAGTGGAGAGGAGCCATATTTGCCCCCACCCAGTGTTAGCTGGAAAAGGGGAAATGAAGATGATGATGAATAATTATGATAATTTTGTGAGCTCCTGAAAAGTTTTGCAACACTTTATGAATTTGTTATAATTTTATTGCGAGTTTTTAAGATTCATCTTGGGTCATGATTCAGTCATTTCATCCAAGCTGCTGATTTATATTTAAAATCATGGTTATGCCCTGCTACCATTTATGACCGGAATTCGCAATCACTATAAATGATGCCAAAGCTGACTAGCCAATAGGAAGCATGAAATGAAAGTTCTAATGTTAAATGGCACCACGAGACCAAAGAATACCCAGTAGAAACCGACCATCACCAAGCCAAGATTGAGAGTTTAGTTCAAATTACGCACAATGTTATGAGTGACAATAAGAAACGAGCTCTTGGTCCCTTCCCAAACATAATGAAACCACTTAATAATGCAGATATACTTGAAATGGGAAATGATTTATTTGAGAATAAAAAGCATGGTATTGACACGTTCAACTGCAGTATTTACTTCTTCAAAATCAGTAATATACATGTTCTAGCAGAGTAAAATCATACTACTGTACTTTGAAACAAGATTTTGCAGTCAAAAGTTGTCATACTTTAGTCATCAAAGTTACAATACAGGGTTTATTCATTTAAGAAGCATCTTCTACTGTATTTTTCTGTTACCATGAGCGATGGTACTCCAGGAGAGGTTTTGTATTGCTTTGGGGTTGAACACTGTGCCTTGGGCTGGGAAAGCCCTAGCTCCACGCGGACATGGAATGTATACATAGCCACCCAGCAAGCCGGTCGTTAATGAGGAAAATTAGATCACTATATAAAAATACACCAGTCCTGTCTTGGAGTGTATTGTTTGTGCACATGGCTGTTAATGTTTTGAGTTTATTCACTATGAGTCCTGACAAAATTGCAATTTCATAAGTCCGAGTTTTGCTATAGTTCGAGGTAGTCTTGGTCCCAGACACCTCGAATAACCGAGACTCTATCGTATATGTTTATGCGTCTCACATCTAAATTTCAAACTCTCATAACTACATCAGTTGGCATTGAATAATTTAACCTATAGCACTCAAAATCACTCAAATTATACATCATAGAAGTTCTATTATGATCTCATAAATCACCCTGCATAATTGCCTTGGGCAACTACCCCTATTACAAATACGGTAAGCTGATTAATTGAACGATTACCAGATTGACTGGGTAACGAATTAAAGTGAAGACAATCTGTTTTAAAGAAAACTGCTAGGTGAGTCAGCAGTATGACTTGGTACATTTGGAGGTAATTTTCTCATAGAAAAACTTGGCCCAACATTTCACAGTAGATCCTGTAAATGTTCTTAGCTACCAAGCAGACATTGTGCCATGAAAATTATTTTTTATTCACACACTGGAACTCAGTTTTCAAAATCCAGAAATATGTGACAGCAGCTTAAAAAAGTTCATCAAAGACTATCATGGGGACACTATTAATGGAGCACTAATATCCACAAATCATTCCATCAAAATGTGAGTTTACTGTTTGATTAAAAAACATGATGCTATAATCCTGATCTATGTCACTGATCAGCGAAGTGCAGTCTCCAACGGATTTCCCTGCTGAAGCTCTTTGTAACAAACACAAACAAAACCATGGTTTTAATTCATGAAACTGACTTATGAAAATACTTTACACTTGGTCAACATCTCATCCATGTCTGCATATCCCAGAATGTCAACTAAGCATTCTGATTTCATCTCTCCAAGACTAGGACATAGGCAGTGTTGTAAAGACTCATGTCACCTCATATCACCCACACTGACATAATCACACTCCGCAAGTATATCCATCGGCGCCCGCAGGGAGGGGCAAGGTGGGGCCGTGTCCCCCTCCCCCACTGGAATCCCGAGAATGTTGATATACAATTGGTCATTGTCACCAGTTTATTTCATAAATTGAAGTTTCTGATAATCAACTGACAAATGTTACAATATGAAACTTCTTTAATGTTGCTGACGTAATATGTACTTATATTCAAAAAACATATATGGTTCTAATGATGTCATGCACTAGACCACCAGTGGAAACATAGCTCCATTTTTCAATATGGTTATGCCTAGTGTTAAATATCGTATGTTTACCCAACATCATCAAACGTGGTTAGGCGGGCTACTACTGTCGCCACCTCACTTTGGCAGTAACGATATGAAAGCACGTTCAAAAGATATTTTTAGCCTATTTTCATTTATGAAAAAATATGCTTATGAGAACACTTTTTGTCCGTGTGTGCGTATCTGTGTGTCCCCCCTAATAACTTCCAAACAGCTGGAGCGATTTCAATGAAACTCAGTAAGGTCATAGCACCATTTCGGCCGACCCTGACCGTGCCCTTCAAATTTTATTACGTTTCACCAATCGAACATGGCGGCAGTGCGAAATATGTCACCAGCATTCTATATCTCCGAAACTATTTCTCATATCACCCTGAAATTTTTTACGGTGATAAAGGGCACTACTAGAAGTTCACATATGAGACTTTCAAAAACCTGTTAACTACAAAACGAACATGGCGGCCATGCGAAATTGAAATAATTAAAAAGACTTTTCTCGTTAACAATCCAAATGCAATGACACTTGGTACAGCAAATGTTTATACACATTGTAATGCACTGGCATCTAAGTTAGTTCAATTGTTTACATGACCTCAAGATGGCGGCTGTGCGAAATATTTCACCTGTATTCTATATCTCCGAAACAATTACTGATATCACCCTGAAATTTTGTACGGTGATAGACGGCACTGCTAGGAGGTCACCTATGAGACTTTCAAAGACCTGTTAACTACAAAACGAACATGGTGGCCAAGCGAATTTGAAACATTTAAATAGACTTTTCGCGCAATTTAACCATCCAAACACACTGAATCTTGGTACAGTAAATGTCTGTACACATTGTAATGAACTGGTATCTAATTTACTTCAATTGTTTACATAACCTCAAGATGGCGGCTGTGCAAAATTTTTAAATTAAGTTTTTATTTATTGTGTCCTAATCATGCGATCGAAGTGAAAGTTTGATTAATGAACCTTCGCAATAATTTTCATTTAGTGGTGCATAACTCTATGACCTATACATATAACAATCCAACATGGCGACCTTCCGAAATATTTCGACGGTTCTCAATATCTACGAATCTATTACAGCAATCAAACTGAATTATTTTATTCTCATAGAGGCTATGAACATAGTTCACCTATGGGACATTCAATGACCTGGTGAGCAAAAATCCAACATGGCGGCGACGTGAAATATAAATATTTAGATGGATGTTTCACGCGATTTAACCATCCGAGTGCAGTGAAACTTGGAACGGTAAATGCTTATACAAATTTCAATCCACTGGCATCTAATTTATTTCAATTGTTTTCATAACCACAAGATGGCAGCTGTGCGAAATTTTAACATCTCGTTTTAATTTCTTGTGTCCTAATCATGCGATTGAAGTTTGAATACAACACCTACACAATAATATTCAAGTAATGCAGTAAAACCTGCCTAAACCGGACCCTTTATACACCGGAAACCTGAACAAACGGAAAACAAAATTCGGAACGGACATATTTCCTATGTAAAATGACCCTGTAAACCGGAAAACTGCCTAAAGCGGAAACGGAAAGAAATTCCGGAATCTGAGTAAGACGGATTATCTCATCCATAATACAAAGCTATGTACTAAATTTTGAGCGTGACTGTACTTGCACCTAACAAGGGGACGTGTGTGGGAATAGGACTACAAAAGTTTGAGGATTGATTTTAAACGTTCAATTTTGAACACACTAAGGCCCATGGGCAAAAATGCTCGAACAGGGGGAAAAATATTTTTTTATGGAGAGCAAATCCTCCAAATTTGAACGCTTTTCTCGTAAACCACATGGCGATCTCTCCTTGTAAGTCCTAGGAAACATTAACTCTAATTTTTCCTCAAGGATGAAGCAGGTATGCTATATTTCACAACATCTGTACCATTACTTCCTCCTACCCTCTACTATTACACACAGTTTCCTTCTGACAAATGAGAGTAGAAGTACGAGTAGAAGAAAACAGTGGACTGGAGTAATCTTCATAGGTGTTCTTTTTACTGTGCACTGCATTATATGAGCGGAGAAGCTAACTTAATTGGGCTCATAGTCGTATTGACCGACTGAAAGTTACAATTCAATATAGATCAATTAGGTGATAAAGCCAAAGTTCAAGGGGGGATTGATAATGATGGGCTTCTGAAAGAAGAAAATTACAGAACACACATTGGTAGGGACTTGACTCAAGGAACATTTATATGACATTCTTACGTACGAATGTATAATAGTTAGTAAATGATCCTGCGATATTCGTCCTTATCAAAGCGACTAAGTAAGAAGTAAATGATTTAGTGAGTTTTATGTATCTTATGTTCGACCCTGGCGAAATGTAAATATTATAAGTCAGAAAACTGTACTATAATGAGGCTCATTATAGTACAAGTTTTCATTATGATACAGTTTCTCTCACCAATCAGAGCTCGAGAAACAGTGTGACCAATAGGGATGTATAGAACTAGCACCGATAGAGCTCACTGCTGTTGTACTGGGTAAGCGCAAGACGCTCTTCAGTTGTCTCCTGTGTTCTCATGCCGCTAATATCCACGAATGTAAGTTGTTTAAATGGTTATTTTCGAGACTATGCCGAGCTATTGCAGTGTTCCTCTTTGCAAAAATCAGAGAAGCCTGTTTTCGTTTACTAATTTCCATAAAATAAAGAAATGAGGAAGAAATGGTTACATGCTATTAGAAGGAAAAATTTCGGTGAGAAAAATCTGACCGAAAATATTAAACCCGATGACTTCACGATAACTGTATTGGGTAAGTGTGATGTAGGCCTACAAAGGGAAATAATTCCTATTTTGTACCTATAAACTGATTAGACATTTCGATAACAACCAATGAATTTATACGTTTGTATTTAAAGTTTTTTTTTTTTTTTTGTCGTGTGGCCTCCTGAGAGGCCGAGTGCAGGTCTTTCTATTCGACGCCCGTGGGCGACCTGCGCGTCGGGATGAGAGATGGAATGGATGAAGATGAATGAAACTGGGCAAGGATGTGGAAGGAAGCGGCCGTGGCCTGTCAGAAGGTACTGTCCCAGCATTTGCCTGGTGTTGAAAATGGGAAACCACGGAAAACCATTTCAAGGACAGCCGACGGTGGGGCTCGAACCCACGCGTCTACCGAGTCAGCAGAGAGCTTGGCCCCATGGCCTAACGCAGCGCCTTAGCCCGCGTAGCCACTACTGTCGGTGTATTTAAAGGTGTGAGAGCAAGATTAAAACCGGGCGCTGTTCCATCGCTTTTTCCGCGGATCACGAACACGAAGAAGTGAATGTAACATTTGTGACTCCCGTTTTCAAAGACATAAATACGGTACTCGGACAAATACTTCAAGAATAAATGTCGCAACATTAAGTCACAAACGTACTATGGTTGGTTTCTTGAAATTAGAATTAATCGTAAACTTCCATCTTTCCAACGGAGAAATTAATAGCGACTGACTTCTACATTTTTGAGACATACGGGTAGTCAGATGAATGGAAACGGTTCGTGGCCCTAAAGCAGGGATTATCAAAATTTCTAAAAATTGTACCCCTAAGTCGTTTCCAAGGGGTACGGGAACGATTCTTATTGAGAAATTAACAAAATGACATAAGAACCAAACGTTGCAATGGATTTTCGTGGTATACGTTACCAGTATCAACTTTCTTTGGTTAGGTTTACCTTAAAACATGACAGTTTCATGTAAGCTATCAACCTAAGAAAAGACATGAATCGAAGTCTATAAGCAAGGGGAGCAAGTGAATATTTAAATCTCTATTTATGATTTAAGTCTTATGAAGATATACTTATCAATATAGGCCTACAATACTCAAATAATTGTAATCTTTAGGAGAAAGCTGAATAATAAAGCGTGTTAGAATTTCGTTATTACCGCTGTATTAATTCTTCCTTCCCACCGCTAGTTTTAGTGCCTCTGGTCCGTAGCTCATTTTGCAGATGTTTAACGCTTAAAGGCTGATAATCGTCCCTAATATATTAGGGTACATACCTATAGAATTAATTAATATAGTCTTGGAGTAAAATTAGAGAAGATATCATTTACTTAAGCTTAGAAATCTCGGTCAAAATCTCTACATTCCTCACAGCTGACTGGGAGAAACATAAGACGATCGCCTTGCGCTTACCCAGTACTACACGAGCACTATCTGGCGCGAACATTCTCCGGCTACATCCCTATTAGGTAAGGATAGCATTGCTCCTGTGCTGACTTCCACGGCCTCCTATTTTTAAGTTCACTGCGTGGCGAGTGTCATAGTGGGGTATTCGAGGAGGCCATGGTCGAATACAAGGTATTCTCTGCGCCCCATGCGCTCTGTTCAGTACATAAAACTGGCGAAATCTCGACAGATATTTATGAATATTTATGTTCGAACATAGAATAGTGTGATTATCGTTGAACATAAACAGTCGTATGCAACTTGCCTATAATGGTAATTAAGACACTCGTATGGAAATTTTAAAACTCGCTTCGCTCCCTTTATAAACATACGAGTGTCTTAATTATTGCCATTATAGGATTGTTGCATAATGTATTATTACTCAACAGTCAGCAATAATCAATTTTTTTTAAACTAAAATTGCTTAAACCATGTGCGTCACAAGTACGAGTAACGTACAATACGAATTTATCACTTCAAACAAAATTCATTGTGCTAAGAAGAACAATGCGAAGTATTCCTGATAGCTTGTGAAGAAGAGGAAAAAGGCGATGGATCCACTGTAACGGCCAGTACAGTACTAGATATTTGGAAACGGTGCTATTTGAATGATTAGGCAGATTCATATGTAGGGATATTTCCACAGTATAATTTAACTCAGTAATTTGGAAATATCTGAAAATATGTCCTCCAGTTACCGTATTTAGAAGTGGATTTACATTCGCATTTTAATGAACTTCTTGATTTTTATATTATTGTCGATACATGGTGATACCACTATATTTTTTTTTGACCTGTTGTTAGGAACTGAACATTATGACAATGAATCACAAAAGAAGAAACACGAACTTCCATGGACAAAACTGTGAACTAAAAACAAAACATTCTTCCCAATCTTGCCATAAAGTAGCCAATGGTTTCAGAGCAAAATAATGAATTTCATGAAGCAAGTAAGAAATGAAACAAAAATTGGAGGGGGGGGGGGGGTAATGAAATTAAAATTATAACTTGGCCCCCTCTGGAAGAAATCCTGCGGGCGCCCATGAGTATATCCCGTTCCAGCCCTCGGACTAGAATTAAATTTCTTGACAGAATTGAACCTGGACCTCCAGGGTGACAGCCACCATGAGGTGGTCTTATGAAAATGAAATGGGATGGAGGATATAAGTACCTCTTTACTTTTCCTCCTATCATCATCATCATCATCCTTCCCCTTTATCCAGTTTAAGGCCGGGTCAGGGCGTTAAGGCATTGATATCGCGCCAGGAGATGGCAGTTGGGTTTGAACTGCAGACGTCTTCCCGCTCACTCCGTATCGGGCATTCTAAAAACATTCTGTTGGTCACTACTTGCTTCACTCACTCAGCACATTCCTTCTTTCACTGGCTGCGTGTCGTCTGCTGCGATATAAACCATTGGCATGCGGGAAGCCGATATATTTAGATTTGCAACAGGCGGACCGCGCATGCGTACTGCAAGACCCCCAGCACCCCGTCACAGCGTGTTGAACTGCCATCTCCTGGCGTGATGACAATACTCCTCGACCTTCTCCTGTCCCTCCGGTCCACATTCCATCTACTTATACTACAGTGAGTTTCTCTCATCTGTTGGCCATCCGGCGCGCCCAGCTTATCTGCCTCCCGTTGATTCATCACTCCCCGCTCAGCTTAGTTTCTGTGTCAAAACATACCCGTGAAAATGGAACCAAGCTTCGTCCGAGAAATATATTAAATGTGGATCAATTATTTCATCATGAACGTTTCGCAACATCCAATTACAAAAACGTACCCACCTATCATGATCACGTGGATGCTGTTCGTGTATTCTTGTGTCACTTCAGTTTCAACATTTTTGTAGCCCGCCATGATGAGCTCTTCGAAACCCCGGCTACTTGTCCAAGTCATCTTAGGGATTTTGTAAGCGTATGTTCTAATTTCTCTGCTGTTTCATTTACTTTTTCCTCATTAAGTACACGGTTTTTAACACTTCGCTTCTTATCGAGTAATGAACCAGTTCCCCTAAATTTGTTCACGAGTTTCCGCACAGTCTCTCTATGAGGAGGGCGCACACCTGGAAAATGTGTAATGAAACGTCTAACGACTTCCCTGCAAGTCTCTGTTTTCACATAAATACCCGTTCCTCTACCGTGTACACATGTGGAGGCATTATGAGAATTATACCCCGAAGTAATACTTCACAACTTGATAACAATTGGAGCGACAGATCAACACTAATAAAGGTTCTAAGCACGGACGAGAACTGTGAAATGCACGCTGTGTAACGGGAAGTGATAAGTCAGCGGGAGGCAGATAAGCTGGGTGCATCGGCCGGCCAACAGATGAGAGAAACTCACTGTAGTTAGCCTGTTTACCATCTCTTGGTGAATGCAGTACATTTTTGTATTTGTCTGTTGACACAGGATAGAATAAAATGTGGCTTTTCACCGATGTCTCGGTCCCAGTCATGGCTTTGATTATATGGAAGTTACTGAGGTATGAGTGGTGCTGAGGAATGGCCTCAAGGCATAACTAGTGCCTGTGTGTACACAGAAAGGTTCTACTCATAGGGTCTGTGCTATCGTTCTGGCTCAATTAGGAAAGCAATGACAAACTACCTCACTCCTAATCTTGCTTAGTATGCCTCATTATAGTGCTGCCTATAGTGATAATTTTGAGGATCCAACCAGCCTCTGGGCAGACTACCTAACAGACAGATACTAGTCTTAATCAAGCCGATCCATCGTGCTCAGGGTCTTTCTCTTGCTCTCTTTCCTTGCCATACATCCTCCAACATGTGTTTCTGTATTCTTCCACCTTCCATTCATTTGACATGCCAAACCATTCTAACCTGCTCCTCTCGATTCCGTCATTCAAGTTTTCTACTCCAATAACCGTCCTGACTTCATCATTTCTCATTTTACCCCTTCTTGTTGTTCCTATCATACTTGGTAAGACCTTCTTTTCACTGGCCTGAAGTTAACTCTCCTCTCTTCTTGTCACTGCCAGGCCTCCACAGCAGAGGTCAGTATAGGAGTATAGTACAACACTTCTTTACAGTTAATTGGAACATCCTTCTTCCAAACTACATCTCTTACATGCTGATGAAATGCATTACTCTGTTGCACCCTTTTGCTTAGCTAACCAATCCGTTCTTCCAATTTGAGATTTCACGCAGCTAAAGCATTAGTCATACATCGCTTGTACAATTTCCATTACTGTATCTGGTTTCCAACTCCCTTTCTAGCCATACTGGTCCATCCATACCTCTTCTCTGGGAACACTGTCATATTCCTTTACAATATCTAAGAAAGTCATCACCACGTCTTTCCCATACTCCCTACGTCTTTCCATCAGCTGACACATACTAAAGATTTGGTCCACTGTACATCTACCACATCTTAAGCCATATTGTTCCTCTTGCAACTGTCCTTCAACTTTTCCTCTCAATCTACTTTCTAGCACACTCTCCAGTATTTTTGCTACCTGGGAAATCAGCATGATTCCCTGGTAATTATTACATACAGTACTTTTCTGTCCCCCTTCTTGAATACTAGTAATGTATTATGATTCCCCTTTCCCATTCATCCAGTACACATTTCTGAATCCAAATACATTTGATCAATATACACATTGAAGCCCAAAAGCCTTGATCGTCTCCACGCGTATTTCATAAATCACCGGCACCTTTCCCATTTTCATCCTTTTCACTGCTAGTTCCACTTCCAGCATTGTAATATCTCTCTCCTCTTCTGGTTCCACTCTCCATATTTCTATCCCTCGTTGTCATTATTCTTGATATTTAATAATTTATCAAAGTACTCTTTCCATCTGTGTTGTATCTTCTCTGGGTTAGTTATTAGCTCTCTATTCTACTCCTTCACCAACTTGGTATAAGTTCATTCAGTCCTCTTACTCTTTATAAGTCCATGTAGCATCCTTTTTTCCCGATGAACATCATCTTCCAAATCTCTTGTGAAGTCCTCCCAACTTTCCTTCCGTTCTTCGGTTACCATGGTCTTACATTTCCTTTTAATTTTCTGATATTTCCTTTTAGTGTCTTCCGTTTTTTCTCTGTTTTTCTCTGTTCCATTCCCGTCATACCTTCTTCCTTTCATTTACTGTTTCTTTCACTCTTCCATTCCACCATGCTGTCTCCTTTCTTTCTTCCTACCGGATGTTCTTCCACAATAGTGTTCTCCGCACTTTAAACGAATGCCTCTTTAAACTGCCACACTTCTCATTTCAGTAAATGGAATTTGGAGCATCAATGACTCCTTAAAACTTTCTTGTACCTCTCGATCACTTAATTTCCACACTTTAATTTTCCTTTCTCGTTCTTCCTTAATTCTTTCCATTTCACCCATCATCATTGTGGCCATGACTACTTTATGGTCACCATCCCAGGAAGGCAGTAACATCCATTAACTGTCGCCGATGCTTCTTTTCCACCAAAGAATAATCAATTACTGTCTTCGTCCTCCTTGCACCCCACCAATATCTCGTAATCTTCCGACTATTTTTCTACCGAAACCAGGCATTGCCCACAATCAGTCCATTCCTTTCACAGAATTCGGCAAGCATCACCTCTTCCTCATTCATATTCAGCGGCGTATATAGAAAAAAAAATTCGGGGGGGGGGGGGGGCTGTCTATCCTGGAAAAGTGTGAGTATTCTCAGGGGATTGTCACCGCAAAATACCCAGAAATATCAACCAATACCTTAGAGCATATAACTTTGTGTAATTATTTTAGATAAGATTCAAAGTTTATATAGCCTACAATTATTACTGGCAATACAAAAAGAGTTGTAAAATACAACACAACACACAAATACAATTTTATACTTAATGAACTTTCTATTGTGATCTATGGAGTATGAATGGCATAAGTTATATCTAAATATTTGTCAATTTTCTAAGCAGAAATGTAAACAGTTTTTTTACATGTATTTCTCAAGAAACATACTGTGGAATTCACAGCTTTACCTCACAAGGCTGAGTGCACCCCGTTCCAGCCCTCAGACTAGAATTAAAATTTCTTGGCAGAGCCGGGAATCGAATTCGGATCTCCGGGGCGGCAGCGAAGAATGCTACCAATACACCATGAGTTAGTATAATTTCAATTTTAATATTGTTTATAACTTAGCCAATAAGTTAAGATTAGGGTACAACCAAATTTACAATTATTTTATGCTCTTACCAAAGCAGCACTTTCTTAACTTTATTGGCTTTTTTTCGGGGGTGGGGGCTGGAGCCCCCTCAGCACCTCCCTTATATACGCCCCTGTTCATATTACCATAACCGTAGGGTCCAATTAACTCCTCCTTCCCAATTCGGTCCCTTCCCCCATCACTATCACATCCACCTTGGTGATTTCACTTTCCAATTTTTGTAGAAATTCGTCCATATTCCCCTCTTTATTTCCCGTCTGTGGTGCATAAACTTGAATGAAATCCGCCACTACAGTACTGATCCTCAACCGGACTTTCAACATTGTGTCATTAATGTACTCCACTGATTCCACATAATCTTCTAGACTGCCTTTGAATATAATCCCCACTCCATTTTTGGCTTCTTGTCCCCCACTCCAATGTAGGATGTATCCTTTACTCACTGTCCTACTTCCATGTCCCTTCAACTTGACTTCACTGAGCCCTAACATGTCTATGTTGTCCTTTTCCTAGAAGTCTATAAGTTCTTTTGACTTTCCCATTAGAGTCATCACTAGGGCCCGGATGTTGATGTCGTAAAAAAGTTTAAAAAATGCACTTAAAATTTTCAAAAATGACTCTAATGAATGACCTAAAAATCGAAAAATGCCCTATAAAATGGAGAAAATGATCTTATAATAATAGACTAAACTCACCAATATTTCTAAAATTCGAAAAATGCACTATAAAATGGAGAAAATCATATTATAATAATAAACTCACCAATATTTCAAAAATGACACCTGAAGCTCAAACTAAAAAGTCAATCAAAATAGATTTCTAGCACTTAACAAAAGGTTTATGTTCATAGCTACTAGCTTGTTCTTAACTCTGAGAGACGTAACTTCCTCATATAAAGCTGTGACATTACTAAATTGGAAAGAAAATGACTTTAAAAGGCTGATTTCTCTAAAATATGACCAACAAATCTACCAAACTTAAACAAGTAGTTCCGTGAAGAACTATACAGCCTATTTTCATATATCCTACTTATGTTAATTGCCACTATCAACATACACAATTTCTGTTTGATTGCTGTAATAGATTCGTAGATATTAAGAACCGACTAAATATTTCGGATGGTCGCAATGTTGGATTTTATATATGTAGGTACTAGAGTTATGTACTGTTACATGCAGATTATTGTGAACGTGTAGTATTCAAACTTCAATCGCATAATTAAGACACAAGAAAAAACAAGGAGATTTTAAAATTTTTCACAGCTGCCATCTTGAGGTTATGGAAACAATTGAAATAAATTAGATGCCAGTGGATTAACAATCGTATACGGATTTACTGTACCAAGTTTCACTGCACTCGGATGGTTAAATTGCGAGAAACGTCCATGTGAATATTTATAATTCGCGTCACCGCCATGTTGGATTTGTGATCACCAGGTTATTTAAAGTCCTATAGGTGAACTTAAGTTCATAGCCCCTATGAACATTAAAAAATGCAGTTTGATTGCTAAAATAGATTCGTAGATATTCAGTATCGTCTAAATATTTCGGATGGTCGCCATGTTGGATTGTTAAATGTATAGGCCATAGAGTCATGTACCATTAAAGGAAAATTATTGCGTAGGTTCATTA
The DNA here is from genome assembly GCA_946902985.2 of Meconema thalassinum. NCBI lineage: Eukaryota > Metazoa > Arthropoda > Insecta > Orthoptera > Tettigoniidae > Meconema > Meconema thalassinum. The sequence goes on along the minus strand of OX336389.2, from coordinate 687,536,771 downwards.
TTCAAACTTTCACTTCGATCGCATGACTACATCACAAGAAATAAAAACTTAATTTTAAAATTCGCACTGCCGCCATCTTGAGGTTATGTAAACAATTGAACTAAATTAGATACCAGTGGATTACAATGTGTATAAATATTTCCTGTACCAGGTTTCAGTGAGATTGGAACATTAAATCGCGAGAAAGGTCTATTTAAAATTTTCTAATTCGCTTGGCCGCCATGTTCGTTTTGTAGTTAACCGGTTTTTGAAAGTCTTATAGATGGACTTCCAGTAGTGCCCTTTATCTCCGTACAAAATTTTAGGGAGATACCGCTAATAGTTTCAGAGATATAGAATGCCGGTGAAATATTTCGCACATCCGCCATCTTGTGATTATGTAAACAATTGAACGAAGTTAGATGTCGGTGCATTACAATGTATATAAGCATATACTGTACCAAGTTTCATTGCGTTTGGTTGGTCAAATCGCGAGAAACGTCTATTTAAAAGTCGCAAATTCGCTTGGCCTCCATGTTGGTTTTGTAGTTACCAGGTTTTCAAAAGTCACATAAGTGAACTTATAGTAGTTCCCTCTATCACCATAGAAAATGTCAGGGTAATATCGGCAATAGTTTCGGAGATATTGAATGCTGGTGAAATATTTCGCACAGCCGCCATGTTGGATTGGTGAGTCGTAACAAAATTTGAAGGGCACGGTCGAGGTCGCCGGGAATAGTGCTATGAACTTTCCGAGTTTCATTGAAATCGCTCCTGCCGTTTAGATTTTATTAGGGGGGGACACACACACGAATCACACACACACGCACACACACACGGATCTCATAAGCCTATTTTTTCAAAATTGAAAATAGGCTAAAAATGCTCTTAAAATGAAAAATAGCAAAAAAAATGCATAAAGATGCAAAATAAAAATGACATATTTGAGGACGGGTTGGCCCGTCCGGAGTTTCTATGTACTTCAGCATTGTTTTAGACAGCTCAGTAAAAAGATGACATGTCATCAACATCCGGGCCCTAGTCATCACGTTAATGATTCCCACCTTCAGTATGTTGGATACCGGTTGCCCACTTCTCACAGTTCCTTCGGTACCTCAAGAACTGCGCGTCGCTCTATCCTTTCCCGAGGCTGGATTCGAAGTACCATATGATATATAGGCTGTTATTACGATGAGGTTGCCACTTCCAAAGGCATTTTGGAGCTACTGCCAGCATTTTGTTAGGCCACTCCTAACATGGAGAACAGATGCCTGTCGTAGCCACTCCTCTGGAGTACAGACGCTACATGCTGATATTTGCCCATACTATAAACAATTATCTTCTTATACTTCATTTCTCTGAGCACTGGGTTGCCTTTTCTACCATCTACACTGTACCGAAGCACTCCTCCTCCACTGCAGGTGCCGTTGAGGTCCATATTTATAACCCCTGGAGAAAGGGTGTCCCAGCATTGTAAAGCCTCCAGGAATTTGGCTACCTGTTGGCCCACAGGTTTTATTGGAGTGTGTTAGAACCAATCCTGATATTGCTTTAGAGCTCCCCTATCCGCCAACTGAGGACGCGCCCTCTAAGGGTTACAGATTGCTCCTACCATACCTTTAATATCAAAATAAGTATATGTAGTATACCTTTCAATGAATTCATTTCATTGACAATATCTGATCATAGTTTCATGTTCAATACAGTGAGTTTTTGTTAGTCTATGAAAAATAAATAGTTTTTACCAGCAGTACAGTTATGGCTGCAATGTTGCATTCAATTAGTTACCAGACCATAAAGTTACCCAGTGGCGGCTGGCAGATAATTGTTCTGGGTATTGCACTATTTGCACTAAGGAGAGGTGGAGTAGGGTGAAAGACTGCTTGATACCAGGGAAGACGGTATACACGTGCTCGGTAAAACTGATGTAGCTCATTCATCACGAATGCCACAGTCCTAGAACATCACATTCACCTGGGAATTAAATTGATTATTTGAAAATCTTCACGAGAACAGAACCGCGTAAGCTATAGGCCACACAAGGGCGAGAGAGAACCGCAAGTGTCACACCCACGCTCAAATAACATTGCAAGACATGGTATCGGCAGTAGACGGCAAATCTCAGATATCTTCGTCCTCCCCTCTCCCCCCTTGTTGGATTAAGCGAGCAACGACCAGCAGAGTTAACTGTTGGGATAGGACTTACTCTGCCATACCCGCCACTGTTGAGATCTGGTCGGTGTTCGGACCAGGCAACGACCACACGGCGAGCGGTTCTATACAGTAGTGTTGGAGTGCTTCGCTCTCAAACAGTTCACAGTACTACACGTTTTTCTGAATTATTAAATAATAAAACTATAAATTCCTGTTCATGTACGAGACACATGGTTTTTTATTGCTGAAAGATTACTGTTATGATATAATTAATATTTATTTATTGTCTGGCTCCGTGGCTAAATGGTTAGCGTGCTAGGCTTTGGCCCGACGTGTCCCTGGTTCGATTCCCGGCCAGGCCATCAGGGATTTTAATCTCCTGGGGTTAATTCCTGTGGCTCAAGGACTGGGTGTATGTGACGTCTTCATCATCACTTCATCCTCATTACGGCACGCAGGTCGTCCACGGACGTCAGCTAGAAAGACCTGCACTCGGCCTCTCAGGATGCCACACAATTATTATTATTATTATTTATTTTAAAAATCTGGTCGTTGTGCACACTGCAACCACTGATGTTACCAGCCACAAAACCTAGTTCAACTGTTTCAATGCACAATTGTGAAGACAATGTATGCAATTGACTTTTCCCCCCTCTTAGCAACATGCATGAGCAGCCACTGTATTTTGCGTTTATAAATTTAGATAGAAATTACAAAAAACAAAACCTAGCCACTCTCTATACAATGAGTGCATTTTTTTTTCTTCCTACACTGAATAATCTTAAATGTTTACAGTACCAAAGTTGTATGATGTAAAATAACAAACAAAAAAATATAAAATGTTTAAGTTTCACTTCATGTAATGAATGTGAAGAGTATGAGGAGAAGGCTATTTGTGGTCCATGAAACTACTTTTTCTTGTGAGCAATGGAATGTTACACATTTCCTTCTGACCATCTCATGGTGTAGCCTTGGCTGTTGCCCCGGAAGTCCGGGTTCCTTTCTTGGTTCTGCTAAGGAATTTACTTCTGGTCAGAGGACTGGAACAGGGTGCACTTAGCCTCATAAGACAAAACTGAGAAGAGACTCCCGCCTCGGCCATCTTGGAAGTGGCTTTCCATGGTTTCCCCACTTCTCTTCCAGGGAAATGTTGGATTGGTTCCTAACTTATGGCCACGGCCGCCTTCTTCCCAATCCCCACCTGAATTACAAATGTACACACTAATACAGCCGTCACAACACACGTTATTAAATAAAATTACACACACACCCAACTACATGGGGCTTAATGACCACGATGTCCAAGCCCCTCCAATGAAACAACAGTAACATTCCCTTACTCTTCTAATTTATTCTTATATTGCAGTTCTTGAACATTAAGCAGTTTTTATGGACCACAGAAAACTTTCTCCTTATACTCTTCACATTGTGAATACGAAGGTCACTACGAAAATTTTGAGATGTCAGAAAGTGGAGGTTGACCCACTTGAATGGAACGCAGGGTGCGGAAGCCCCATCCTTTGTGAGTGACCTGGTAGCAGGAAGTGACTCTCCCGCTCCGGGAAGTCCCGCAGTGCAAGGTCGAAAAAGCCGCAGCGCGCAGGTAGTCAGTTGCTACAATGGAGCTGGAAAGAGAGCATTTTCGTGCAATGAATTTCTACGATTTTAAAAGTGGGCTAAACCAGTCTCAATGTTTTGAGCGTTTGCAACAGGCTTTTGGGGAGATAGCTCCTTCCCGTGCCACAGTTTTCTGGTGGTTTCAGGAATTTAAAAGGGGCCGAAAATTTTTGAAATATGAGGAGAGAAGCGGGCGTCTGGCAACGGCGGTGACTGAGGAAAACATCACAACCGTGGAGAAAATGCTTCGCGAAAATAATCGTCTAACATTTAAAGAAATTGAGGCAGCATTGCAGATTGGTTCGCCAGCAGTTTTGAAAATCCTGCATGAATCCCTTCGTGTGAGGAAGGTCTCATCCCGATGGGTGCCTCACAATTTGACAGAAGAACAAAAACACGCCCGTGTTGAATGGTGTGAGGAAATGCTGTCTAGATTCAAAGGAGGGCACTCTAGACGGGTTTCTGACATCGTCACGGGTGACGAAACCTGGATTTATCAATTTAATCCGGAGACCAATTGGCAATCAGCAGTGCGGATCTTTCCTGATGACAAGACACCGACAAAAGTGAAGCGCTCCCGAAGTGTTGGCAAGAAAATGGTGGCTTCATTCTTCTCGAAGAGTGGTCATGTGGCAACCATTCCTCTGGAGGAACAAAGGACAGTTACCGCTAATTGGTACACCACGGTTTGCCTCCCAAAAGTTTTTGCCAAACTTCAAGAACGGCGGCCACGCACGGGACTGCGAGGGATCCTTCTCCATCACGACAACGCGTCTGCACACACGGCCAACATGACAATTCAGTTCCTGGATTCTACGGAGGTCAAACTAATGACTTATCTACCTTACAGTCCTGACCTGGCTCCGTGTGATTTTTTTCACTTCCCAATGGTAAAAAATCGCATGCGTGGAAAGAGATTTTCAACCCCTGAAGAAGCTGTTACGACCTACGAAGATGAGCTTGCAGCCATCGAAGAAAACGTGTGGCAGAAGTGCTTCCAGAAGTGGTTTCAGCGAATGCAAAAGTGTATACAGTGTGGTGGTGAGTACTTTGAGAAAGTGCAACAATCGGAATAATTTAAATAAAAATACTTTTGGTGTATCTCAAAACTTTCGTAGTGACCCTCGTATATACTGACTACTTTACTTATCGGCATTTTAATCAAATTTCGAAATGTGCATCTGGTGAACAAAGCCTGCTAACAACCATGAGGGCCGATGTCACCTAGGAACACCACACCATGCTGCTACTGTATGATGATACACCAGTTATGTTGACAAGTGCTCTCTCTAATGGAATTTATACAAATTAATATTTAAAAACCTGAATCACAATATCATTGTTTCATCAGTTGTGTATGTTTCACATATGTGTCATTCTTATTTCATGACTTTTCACCTTAAATACTTATTTTCCTACAAATGGCACAGTTTTTCAATAAATAACTAAACAGACTAAAATATAGAGTTAACAAGAAACTTCATGCAAGGTACAGCATATAACATGAAATAGGGTCCTTAAAGTTAATGAAGGAGTAAATACGAGTCGAACTAAAGAGTGGCTTGGGATAAGGAATGTTATCCACAACCAGTGCATGGGATGTATTTTGCATTGGATTTACAAACCTTGCATTCTAATGTATAATTTTTCACTTGTACCGAATATGCTAAAAACTGGCAGCCCTGGTGTACCAGTGCTACCTTTTAAGATCTCGGAGTTTTAAATGGAATTAATAAAAGAAGCAAACTTGTAACTGAGAGCAAGAAAATTTACACCTCGGTGTAGCATTTCCTCAGTAGCGCAAGAACTGGCATTCCGTACAAAGAAGCCAAATGGTACCTCAGCATAGCATTTGCTGAGGAGCGCAAGAACTGTCATGCCTTTATCAACCATTCACCTGGTATTCCCTACAAAGAAGCCAAATGGTACCTCAGCGTAGCATTTGCTAAGGAGCGCAAGAACTGTCATGCCTTTATCAACCATTCACCTGGTATTCCGTACAAAGGAGCCAAATGGTACCTCAGCATTGCATTTGCTGAGGAGCGCAAGAACTGTCATGCCTTTATCAACCATTCACCTGGTATTCCGTACAAAGGAGCCAAATGGTACCTCAGCATAGCATTTGCTGAGGAGCGCAAGAACTGTCATGCCTTTATCAACCATTCACCTGGTATTCCCTACAAAGAAGCCAAATGGTACCTCAGTATAGCATTTGCTGAGGAGCGTAAGAACTGTCATGCCTTTATCAACCATTCACCTGGTATTCAGTACAAAGAAGCCAAATGGTACCTCAGCCTAGCATTTGCTGAGGAGTGCAAGAACTGTCATACCTTCATCAACCATTCACCTGGTATTCCGTACAAAGAAGCCAAATGGTACCTCAGCGTAGCATTTGCTCAGAAGCGCAAGAACTGTCATGCCTTTATCAACCATTCACCTGGTATTCCGTACAATGAAACCAAATGGTACCTCAGCGTAGCATTTGCTCAGAAGCGCAAGAACTGTCATGCCTTTATCAACCATTCACCTGGTATTCCGTACAATGAAGCCAAATGGTACCTCGGCATAGCATTTTCTGAGGAGCGTAAGAACTGTCATGCCTTTATCAACCATTCACCTGGTATTCCGTACAATGAAGCCAAATGGTACCTCAGCATAGCATTTGCTGAGGAGTGCAAGAACTGGCATACCTTCATCATGCATGCACCTGGTATTCCGTACAAAGAAGCCAAATGGTACCTCAGCATAGCATTTGCTGAGGAGTGCAAGAACTGTCATACCTTCATCAACCATTCACCTGGTATTCCGTACAAAGAAGCCAGATGATACCTCAGCGTAGCATTTGCTCAGAAGCGCAAGAACTGTCATGCCTTTATCAACCATACACCTGGTATTCCGTACAATGAAGCCAAATGGTACCTCAGCATAGCATTTGCTGAGGAGCGCAAGAACTGGCATACCTTCATCATGCATGCACCTGGTATTCCGTACAAAGAAGCCAAATGGTACCTCAGCATAGCATTTGCTGAGGAGCGCAAGAACTGGCATACCTTCATCATGCATGCACCTGGTATTCCGTACAAAGAAGCCAAATGGTACCTCAGCATAGCATTTGCTGAGGAGCGCAAGAACTGTCATGCCTTTATCAACCTTTCACCTGGTATTCCATACAAAGAAGCCAAATGGTACCTCAGCTTAGCATTTGCTCAGGAGCACAAGAACTGGCATGCCTTAATCATGCATGCACCTGGTATTCCGTACATGTGTCATTAATGAAGGAAGCCAAATGTTACCTCAGCATAGCACTACCGAACCTACAGTGACACCCACAGACAGTCTTTGTGCACCAAAAACAAAATACAAGAAATCCCATGAGAAAACTTGGTAAGTGTGGTAATTATTACTGATGAATATTAAGGCATTAAGCACTGGAAAAGAAAACTATTTATTTTAATGTTGCAAAACTATCGGCTTGTAATTTTACAATGGCGGTACTTACATGCTACTGTGTTGCATCTCCTTCAAAATAGTCCCCTTCTGACTGAACACACCGACTCCAACGGTGTTTCCACTTTCGGAAACATTCCTGGAATTGTTTTTCCCTGATGTGTGTTAAGGCCGCTCTCCGGATTTGCCTGGATGTCTTCAATCGAGTCAAATCGCTTCCCTTTCAGTGAAAATTTCACTTTAGGAAACAGGTAGAAGTCCGCTGGAGCTATATCAGGGTTATAGGGCGGTTTGGAAGCACATGAATTTTGAATTTGGTAAAAAATTCAACGATTGAGAAGGCACGATGAGCTGGAGCATTGTCGTGGTGGAGCACCCAACTCCTGTCTTTCCACAATGCAGGCTTTTTCTCCCACACTTTTTTGCGCAAACGCTCAAGGACACATTTGTAGTATTCCTGGTTAATTGTATGTCCTCTAGGGGTAAATTCATGGTGCACAATACCAGTAGAATCGAAAAACTATCACCAACATTGTGTTCAACTTCATTTGCCGTGCTTTCTTCGTTCGTGGTGAACCTGGACTCTTCCACTGCGAAGACTGCACTTTGGTTTCAGGATCATATCCATATACCCACAATTTGTCACCTGTTATTACTCTATTTAACAAATCTGGGTCATTTTGAACCCGATTAATCAGTTCTTGGCACACTTCAAGTCGGTGTTGTTTCTGGTCAATTGACAACAATCCGGCAAGAAACCCTAACAGACCCTGACTCAACCAGCTGCCACAGCAAACTGAATAAAGAAAACGCAATTTCCTGTCAGAGGGCATTCAAGGACAAGTCAACGATTCACTCCCCACCCTCGCTGTACCTGCCTGACAAACCAGTAAGCAGTGGCGGATCCATTCTTAAAACTTTCCAACTCGTACGATGTTTTAATCCAAAATAATGTCTAAAAATATTTATATTTAATTTTGTATATTATTTAAATGGATATCCTTTCTTATTACTGTTCATTAGGATGATGTTGATACATAAAAAAAATTAATGGCCCTATCTTTAATAGATTTCTTACAAATGGTACCAAAGTAGCGAAAAATATTAAACTGAGAAAAATGAGGTTAAAGTTTTTCATTATATTTTGTTACCTCTGACAATTCTCAGAACATTCCTGCCACATAACTTGCATCATTTCGTCCATCACTGGTTATTTTGTTTCTCTTACTTCCTTTAGCTTTTAAATAAATAAATAAATAAATAAATATATAAATAAATAAACAAATAAATAAGTAAATAAAAACAATATAGATAAATAAATGCTTATTTCAACTTATCTTTTCGCAAATAAGTCGACTTGTTTCCCTCTTCAAATCACCGGTTCAATTATTAATAATTGGGGCAGATGACCTCACTGTTCCGCCCCTTAAACAATGTTTCTTCAATAGGTCAGTGTAAAATAACCGTGATTATAATATTATGACGATGTTCAATAACCACTAGTAACATAAACAATGCAGGAAGTTGTCATGGTTACCAACACAGAGTCTGCGCTCAACAGAGCAGACAAGAAGTGAGTTCAGAAATCTATCTATAATAGTTCAGAAGTTATACGCACAAACATAAATCTCTGTATAGTAAAGCCATCATTACTTCCGACTTAACGTTTCAGTGTTACCCTCGAGTTATCTAGCGGTCAGAAGGAAAATCACTTTAACTAGACAATCACAGGTAGCCATTCAAATACTGTAGATGTATCACGACAAATCGAGTTTCATTCGTGATGTCGCGATTTAGCTAACGAAACTCTAGCCTAGCACTGAAACGTCAAGTCGGAAGAAATGATGGCTTTACTATAAAAGTGGGTGTTGTCATTCATGGTGCAGCATAGTCATTTATATCTTATAAAATGACCATTTTTCATATTTTTTCGATTTTTTGACAAATTCCTGTTCTCTACATTGTAAATAACTAAGAATGCCAAAAAAATAATTTTTCATTTATTTCGCCCCTAGAAGGATCTTTTCACATTTGTTGATGTATACACACAAAACCAATTTATCACGTCTTGTCTTCTAGTTGCAGTAGTAGGCCTGCAAGAGGTGTTGCCGAATGCAAAGTACTTTTCCCTCGAAACATTCACCATTTACGATGCTTTTGCACATCTAATGGCCCGAGGAATTGTGGGTACCTGGCTGCCTTGTAATACCCCACCTACTTTGTATTGTTTAAATGGTCCCTCTTCATCTAGCAATACGAGAGTTTCATTCACTGTGGTAGGAATGGTTAGGTTCATCAATAAAACCACGATTTTAGAAGTCAGATAACATGTTAAAACATATCTCTATAATCTTTTTGAATAGTACACACAGCATATAATACAAAATTAATCAATTAAGAGAACAAACATTGAAACGAACATACTGAGTCAGGAAATTAGGGGCAGTTTCAAAAATACCAATTTATAAAGGAAAGGGAGATAGAAGTAAACCTGAGAACTATAGACCAGTAAGTCTGACCAGTGTAGTTTGTAAAATCTGGGAGAGTTTAATAGTAAAATATATTAGAGGGGTATGTGAAGATAAAAATTGGTTCCTGAGGAGCCAGTATGGATTTAGAAAGAAATTTTCTTGTGAGGCACAACTGGTGGGATTTCAGCAGGACATATCAGATCGGTTGGATCTAGGGGGACAGTTGGACTGCATAGCTATAGACCTTTCCAAAGCTTTTGACAGAGTGGAACATGGAGTATTATTAAAGAAAGTGGAGAGAATGGGATTGGACTCGAGGGTTGTACGTTGGATAGGAACATTTCTAAATTCAAGGGTTCAGAGAGTCAGAGTAGGGAATTACGTATCGCAGGAAGAGAAAGTTAAGAAGGGAATTCCACAGGGTAGTAAAATTGGTCCATTGCTTTTCCTAATATATGCAAATGATTTAGGGAACAATATAGCATCAAAAATAAGATTGTATGCAGATGACATTATCGTCTATAGGGAAATAAATAATATAGAGGATTGTAAAATATTACAAAGGGACCTCGACAGTATCCAACATTGGGTTGAAGAGAACCACATGAAGGTTAACGGAGGTAAATCAACTGTCACAATATTCACAAACAAGAGATTAAAAACTGAATTTCAATAAACATTGGATGGGGTAATCGTACCAAAAGATGACAAGTGCAAATACTTAGGTGTGAGATTTGATAGTAAATTGCACTGGAAGGGTCATGTTGGAGACATTGTTGGGAAAGCATACAGATCGTTGCATGTCATTATGCGACTACTTAGAGGATGCAACAAAGAAATAAGAGAGAAAAGTTACCTAAGTTTGGTTCGTCCAATATTGGAATATGCAAGCAGTGTATGGGATCCGCACCAGGAATACCTAATAAAAGAAATTGAGAGTGTTCAAAGGAAAGCAGCAAGATTTGTGATAGGGGATTTTAGGAAAAGAAGCAGTGTATCAGATATGTTAGAGAAGCTTGTGTGGGAAACATTAAGTAAGAGAAGGGAGAAAAACAGACTTGTAGGGTTATATAGAGCATATACAGGAGAGGAAGCATGGGGGGAAATCCGTGAGAGGCTTCAATTGGAAAGTAATTATATTGGCAAGGCAGACCACAAATTCAAAATTGGACGGCACTTTAGCAGAAGCGATTGGGGTAAATTTTCATTCATTGGGAAGGGTGTGAAGGAATGGAACAGTTTACCAAGGGCGGTGTTTGATCCCTTTCCAAAATCAGTCCAGTTATTCAAGAGCAGAATAGACAAAACCAGGGAAAAGAAAGAAGTGGTATAACTTAGTGCTGTATTCCTAGAAACATTATACGTGCTATGTAATTCCTACAGCAGTTGTGAGAGGGGAGTTCAATCAATGTGTGAATAGTACATTAAGTTACTGTATTCTTTTAATATTGTGTAGTGTTTGTTACTGTATTCTTTTGGGTGTTTGTTACTTTATTCTTTTAATATTGTGTAGTGTTTGTACATTAAGTTACTGTATTCTTTTAATATTGTGTAGTGATTGTAAATTATGTACCTCATTTGCCACCGAGGTTGACACCTCATTGCAAATAAAGTGATTTTGATTTGATTTGATGTGCTTTTGCTTGAAGGTGCCACATCTTCTGTGCCAAAGGAACAATGGCTGAATTAGTGAGTGCTGCAGGCTCGTAATACAAATTTTCTTTTGAAAACTTTTATAATTTTGGCATAAAATATCTAGTAATATCACTAGATATACAGTACGGTACCGTACCATACATATCTAGATCACAAATTAACAAACTATATAAGTGTGAATCAAAACTCTTCCTTTAAGTCATTTTTGTACGTAATTTAAAGTTCTGTATACAAATTATATAAATTTAAATTTAAAAAATATATATATTAGCAAAATTGCCCCTAATTTGATGACCCAAGTAACAAATTTAAAATTTACCACCAGAATGTCCAGTCTCTTTATAATAAAATTGATTACATAAATCTAATGCTTAAAAATGAACTTAAAGACATCTCAGCACTATGTATTTCAGAACATTGGCTGAAAGAGGAACAACTCGAATTAATTCAATTCCCAGGGTTTTTACAAGCTAGTAAATACTCTAGATCTAATATTAGCCATGGTGGTACTTGCATCTTCTTAAGAAATAATTTAGATCATGAACAGATAACAGCTTATGATTATCTAATTATGGAACAGGATTTTGAATTCTCTGCCGTAAAAATTCAGCAGTTTAAGTTAATAATTGTATGCGTATACCGTTCTCCGTCAGGAAAGTTTCCTCTATTTATAGATAAATTAGAATTGTTACTCAATAACATGAGCAAAGTAAATTTCGATATAATAATTTGTGGGGATGTAAATGTGGATTTCTTAAAACTTGATAGAAATTGTGAATTATTAAACCAGTTACTAATTTCCTATGGACTGAAACCTACAGTAAATACACCAACAAGAATAAAAAAAATTAGTAAAACCACTCCTGATCAAATTTTTATAAATACAGATAAATATCACCATTCAATAGAAGTCTATTGTCCGGGTTTTAGTGACCACCATGGACAAATACTGAGTTTTGAAGTATCCGAAATAATCAATAATAATGATAATGGAGTAAAATCAAAGTGCAGGTCATTCACTGAATCAAATGTTACATATTTCAATGACTTATTAAATAAGGAAACATGGTCAGAAATTTATGAACTAGAAAATGTAAATGATAAATTTAATGCATTTAACAGTACCCTAAAACACTATTTTGAAATAGCATTCCCCTTTAAACGAAGAACTGTTCAAAATAACAAAACTAGCAATTGGATAACAACAGGGATTATAAATTCATGTCAAAGAAAGAAATTTCTACACAAATTATATAAACAATACCACACAACACCTGAATTCAATTTATACTACAAAAAATACACTAGCATATTAAATAAGGTAATAAGACTAGCAAAGAAAATGCATAATGATAATTTTATTTCCCAATCATCTAATAAAAACAGGGCTATGTGGTCCGTGATAAAGAAAGAAACTGGAAAATCTGCTAAAATACAAAGGAACATTACACTGACCAGAAATAATAAAGTGATTAATAATCCAGAGGAAATAGCAAACACTTTTAATGACTATTTTCTGGAAATTCCAAAAAAATTAATAAATAAATCACAGGTAAATACACTAAATTCTAATAATAAAATAAATATATGCAGTGATTCTTTATTTATAAATCATGTCACAAGTGAAGAGGTAAGAATAGTTATAAAAGAGCTAAAAAATAAATTCTGTGCTGGCATTGATGGCATCCCTGATGCAATTTTAAAGAAATGTGCAGAAAATATAATAAATCCACTTACGCACTTAATAAACAGTTCAATTCTCTCAGGAACTTAAACGGATATTTTGAAGTTATCAAATGTAATTCCAGTGCACAAAAACGGTTCAAAAGATGAATTAGATAACTATCGTCCTATTACCTTACCAACTGGTATTGCAAAAATTGTGGAAAAAATTATGTATAAGAGACTGATAAGTTTCATAGAAAAAAATAAAATATTATCAAACTCACAACATGGATTTAGAATGGAAAAATCTACACAGAGAGCAATTTACGAATGTAGTAATAGTAAACTGAAATTAATTGACAATAAGGAACATGGTAACTGGCCTATTCTTGGATTTATCGAAAGCATTTGATGTTGTTGACCATAAAATCCTCCTTACCAAACTAAATCAATATGGTGTTAGAGGTCTAGCTAATAAATGGATAGAGTCTTACTTAACAAGGCGTTAACAAATAGTAAGCTTGAGACACAAGGATGATGGAACCAAATTACTTAATGAAACATTGTCCAATGAGGGAATTATTGAATTTGGAGTACCCCAGGGATCGGTTTTGGGCCCACTACTCTTTCTTCTATATATCAATGATATAACACAGAACGTTCATTCACATAAGGAAATTTTGTTTGCGGACGATACAACACTCGTAATAAAAGGTGAAACTAAACAGGTCATACAGCAGTCTGCTGACTCCGTTACAGGAGAGTTAACCAAATGGTCACAAGATAATCGCCTCATAATAAACTATAAAAAGACAGTATGTCTAAATTTCCACACTATACAGAATAGGAATCCTGCGATGCCCAATATAACATTAAATGGTCATCAAATAGAAAATAAATCAGAAACAAAGTTTTTAGGACTATGGATACAACAAGACTTGAAATGGAATAAACATATACAATATCTGAATACTAAACTGAACTCGATGTGCTTTGCGTTACGTATTTTGAAAACCTGCACTAGCATGCACACATTAAGAAATACTTATTTTGCTTATTTCCATTCATACTTAAGATATGGGATCATATTTTGGGGTACGTCGCCAGATGTACTAAGCACGTTTAGGATACAAAAGAGGGCGATTAGAATTATGGCAAATGTAAACTCTAGAGAATCATGTAAACCTCTGTTTAAAGATTTAAACATTCTCCCACTGCCCTGCATATATATCTTTGAAAGTATTATGTTTTTTAAAAAGAATTTAATGAATAAAGATGTTTTTCTTAAAACAAACAATGATGTTCATAGGCATAACACAAGACAAAATCAAAACATTCATATTTCACACACACACACAAGCATATATCAAAAAGGAACTTTTCACACTGGAGTTAAATTATACAATAAACTACCCCAGTATATAAAACTGGCCCCAAAAATAAAAACCTTTGATAGAATGTTGAAAGCTTATCTGCAGTGCCATTGTTTTTACTCAGTAGTTGAATATTTTAGCGTATAGGAGTGATGGAATCTATAACTATATTTTACTTTTTTAATTTAATTTTAATACCTAGCTGTATGTTGTTGTATTTATAGAATTAAGTTTTCATATTATGATAATAGAGTGAGGTGTAAATAGTTGTGCAATAAGATTGTATCTATTAAGATTTGCTATTATAATAAGTTATAAATAGTTATAATCTTAGTAATATATACCTGTTAGTTCTTTTATTTTATGCATGTAAATTCTGACGTGTCCTATATCAAAAATGTATTGAATGCATGTATTTGATCAAATGGAATTAATAAAAATCTATCTATCTATCTATTAAATAGTGAACATGATTGGAGATAGCCGACAACACTTTGTGTAATTAGTCCTCTTGAGACAAGCTTGGACGGATATTGTCACGATTATTTGTGTTGTTTCCGAGGAAGCATCCTGCACCAAAAAAGAAATAAAAATTAGAACAAACATACATAACACCATGTGTATTAACATACAACAAAGAACATAATTTGCTTTTATTTTTATGCCTCTGTGAGCAACTGGCCTCTCCCTGTTTGTACGGTACTCCAGCTTTCTAGTTTATGCAATTCCCACCTCTTTTTCACATTGTAAAGCAGCCACTGTTACTTCCTGGCAGTAATTTATAAAGCCCACTAAATTCACTCATATATTAATTCCCAAAATCCACTGACTTTTCATGGATTTTCAACATTTATTCCCAAATTTTATATAAATCAAAACTTTCCCAGATTTGACATACATACATACAGTGCTTTTTTTCTAAAAATATTTAAGGGATACTCTCAGTTTTAGTCAACAACAACAAAACATCACGACCTTGCAATTTTTGCAAATTTGCGAGAGTTTGGTTATTACTTTTCGGGCTGCATTGGCTTAAAATATTTGTGGTGAACATGTCAAGGTGGTAACTGCACTCAGTATTTCAAATCATTTTACCACCAACCATTCGTACTTGCTGCAAAATGCCTGCATTTTTTCCAAATCCCAGCATTCGGGAATGTCTTCCGTCCCACTGTTACACGCAGTTGAAAGCTCTTTCTTATGATCTTCCTTTGCATCACCATGCGACACTGTTGGCGTTTCTCCGTCATTGTTTATGTTCGAATCATTAACTTTCAGCATTTTCGGTGCCTTGGTGGACGTTAAATAGTTCGTTATTTTGTTCATCCTTCAAAACTAACCACACACACAAAATAACAACCTAACCCGCCTTCAAACAATAGCCTGCGTGCTTATAAGAATGGAGTGCCCCGAGTTGCTGACCAAAGGAAACTGATGCGATAGATCGATTTAAATCGAGGATTACTCGAAATCTCCTCCGGCTGTTGTGAACAGCATGCTGACGCCAGCTGATCGGTGAACTTTCAAGTCGGAAGTTTTATTTGCCGGACTAGATAAAAATGTACCAATTATTTTTTCTTAAACAGTTTTCAAATGTGTAGGTAATCTCTCCTCCCCCATTCTCATCGCATTACCCCATCATCTGAGTCGGCTCATGCGAACAGCTTCTTCTAGCGTGTTCTTTTCTAATTTAGCCTTTATCACTTCATTACGAGTCCCTTCCTGCCATTGCTTCCATCTACTGAGTTATATTCATATATCGGGACCACACGTGTCCACTTGGCTGTTGCCCATATATCGGCCGACCGCAGCTGGTGTAATTGCCGTAATTGTCGTGCAGTGACAGATGCAGCTGACGAGACGAGTGTGCATGGAGATAACACGGGGAATTACGTCGTCCACGGTCGTCTGATGCAAGGGCAACAGCCAAGTGGATGTGCGACGGTGCCGACATACAAATATAACGCTGTATTTGGCCCAGCAATCATTCGTACTATCCTCATATAAGTTATGTATCAGAAATCCTGAATGTGCCCAGCTCTCACTTCCATACAGCATGGTTGGTCTCAATACTGGGCAATGTAGGGAGAGATTTGTCACTACACTAACTTCTTTCTCGCAGAGTACTGTAAATCGCAACTGAGAACTCGCTGCATTCGCTTTACTGCACCTTGACTCTATTTATTTTCCCGTAATACCATCCTGAGAGCATACACAGCCTAAGTACTTAAAATGGTTCACCTGCTCCAATTTAGTTCCTCCTGTCTGGTATTCTCATTTACTGGCGCTTCTTCCCTACCGTTAGCACCTTCATTTTTGAAATGCTGATTTTCAAACCATATTTCCTACATTTGTGTTTATTTCTAACAAGTTGGCTTGTAAGCGTCCGAAAGAGTCTGTCATTACAACCTGTTCATCATCATAGGCCAGACTGCTTACTTGGTTTCCACCTAATTTAAACCCATCCAGCCAGTTTATGCCCTTCAGCAAATGGCCCAAATTAAATGTTAACGGTGAAAAATTACAGACTTGCCTGACTCTTATAACAACTTGAAACCAAGAACTCATCCCACAATCAATTCTCACTTTGGCCTGGATTCAACATAAATACTTTTGATTACCTGTTGCAGCCTTCCCTCATTACCATAATCCCTCAGGATGCTCAACAGCTTTTCTCCATTGTGCGCCTTCTCTAGATCTACAGGCCATGTCAGTGGATTTACTGGCACAATAAAGAACCCCTTTAGGGCAAAATTCCGGCATCTCTAAAAGCCGTAGTAGTTAAAAGGGACATAAAACCAATAACATTATTATTATTCTAGATCTATATACCACAAACACAACTGTCAATTCCTCTCGTAGCATTTCTCAATAACTTGACGCATACTAAAAAATTGATCCTGACATCCTCATAATGATCTAAAGCCACACTGGTTTTCATCCATCTTATTCTCAGCTAATGATCAAACGTTCCTTTCTACAATGCCCGAGTGCACTTTGTCCGGGGTACTTATCGAAGAAATACCTTTATAAATTGTTGCAATCATTCCTGTTACTTTGCTTATAAATTGGGGTCCTCAAAGTGGGGGGCGCAGAGAGTGATAAAGGGGGACGCCGGCTCTGATTGAAATATTTATATATCATATTCTGTAACAAATATTGCTATCCTCATATCCATTTACCTATCACAGGCAGGAAGCTCCCACGACCATTTAAGACGAATAAACTCGTAAGTTTGCCGGTAGGAATTCGGAGAAAAGGTGTAGCCTAACATTTCCCACACAGCACCCTTTCATCCGCCACCCACAGCGATATCTCCTTACCTAACACTTAACAACCACTAATGACAATAACCCGCCACTTCCTTACAAGAATAGATTCTACTATTTCTGCCCTTGTCGACTCGAATCAGCCAGGCCTTTGCAGTCAGTTCAAATTCAGTGAGTGAACAGCTGAATTCTAGTGCATGCTTCCGTGGAAAAGGTTAGCCCGATTTACAATAAACTGATACATGTAACGTCATTACCCATCAATAGGTGGCTTATTAACGGTAGTAAAAAGAGACCCCATGAAAGTGATAGTGCTTGCCCTCCTTCGGAAAGAAAAATAAGGGGGTGTTAGATATTTCATGTTTCCGAAGGGGTGCGTGACAGAAAAATTTTGAGAACCCCTGTTCTAGTCCAATCCTATGCAACCATTTCATCCCTGTTTTCCCATTATAATTTACCATTGCAAGCCATATTTCATCTATCCCTGCCACTTTGTGTCATATCAGTTAATTTACCACACCCACTACTTCCTCAACCGTGTTCCTGTTCCCGTCCTCATTCTTCCCCTGCATATTCTCAAAATCTGCCACATTGCGAGATAAGTCCACATTTACATTTAGCAAATACAGAAAGAAATGAATGAGTGGCTATATGAACTATTTTTTTCTTCTTTTAGTCGTGTGGCCTCCTGAGAGGGGGAGTGTAGGTATTTCTAGTCGACGCCCGTGGGCGACCTGCGCGCCGGGATGAGAGATGGAATGGATGAAGATGAATGAAACAGGGCAAGGATGTGGAAGGAAGTGGCCGTGGCCTGTCAGAAGGTACCGTCCCGGCATTTGCCTGGTGTTGAAAATGGGAAACCACGGAAAACCATTTCAAGGATGGCTGACGGTCGGGCTCGAACCCATGCGTCTACTGAGTCAACAGGGAGCTTGGCGCCATGATCTAATGCTGCGCTTTAGCGAGCGTAGCCACCGCTGTCGGTTATGAACGAAATGAGAAACCCTAACACATCAAAACCATTTAAAACAACTGCAATGGGTACAGGAAATCGTCATCTGAAACCGAATAAGTGAGTCAGTATAAAAACCTGGATGATATCCTTGATTTAATGGACCAATGGAGGCTGCTAAAGGACAAGAATATGGAACGGTACAAAGAACTGCAAACTGAAATCTGCCAGTTGGTTAAAAAGGCAAAAACTGAATGGCTAGGTAACCAGTGTAAGGAAATAGAAAGTTTTGAATCCAAGCGTGACACTTTTGACATGCACAAAAGCTGCAGGATTTTTAGAAGGACAAATAGACTCTTATACAGTTTTCAAGGGAAGATCGTGATTTAACTTCATGAAAAACTGAACAGCTGGGAAGACTGTGTTGAATCTATTTTGTGATGATAGAGGACCATGTTCCTATGTATGTGATACAGTTGATTGAACTTCAATAACTCATTGAGAAGTGCACTATGCGCTCCAAAATGCCAAAATAGGAAAAGCACCAGGACCTGATGGTATAGGCCTACCTGTCGAAATATTAAAAATACTTAAAAAATACCTATCACTGGATATCAAACTATTCAACCAAGTGCATAAAAGTGGAAATTTCCCTTATGTTGAAAGTTGATGTCAACGTTCATTCCCAATCCAAAGAAAGTAACAGCAAAAACTCATTGAGATTATAGAATCATCAGCTTAATGAACCATGTCCTCAAGATTTTCCTAAAGAAGGAAATACCCCGTTTGGATTCCATAGCGGATTTTGCACCAGAGAGGCATTACTGGGTATGCAGGATTTGGTGAAATGAAGCATAGATATGTCTGTGGATGTTTATGCTTGTTTTATTGACTACAGAAAAGCATTTGATGACGTGAAACATAGAACATTACTGCATATCCTACGTGATATTGACCTAGAAGGGCGAGATATGAATTGTTGCCAATTTGTATGGAATCAGGCCACTTCAGTAAAAGTAGATTGCCCTAACACCTGTAGTGTAGAAATAAAACAAGGAGTGAGACAAGGCTTGAACAATACGCTGCCGAAGTGACGCGCCTAGCAACCACATGGGCGCAGCCACATTGGACCCAAACAACTGGTTGCTAGGTTTTTTATACATAGGAAGCTGCATTAACGCTGCGCAGCGTCTTGAATTTTGTGGATAAAAATGTGTAATACGCGTGATATAAGGCAAACGCCTCCCGTGAAGGTCATCTACAGTGTTGGAGCTACAAAATAGAAGTTAAATTTTATGGATAAAGTACGAGAATTTTGCGAGATAGTATGAATAAAGTTGACCTCACTCCTGAGGCAAGAATTGCATGGCGGGTATTACAAATTATAAATATTTATCATTTAGTGGATACAGTATATCTAATATAGTGTGATATTTAGGACATATATGTCACTTAATATTGACCTAGAAAGGGGTGGAAGAAAGCGTGAAGAAGAGAGGAGAAGACTGGACAAGGGTGGAGGCTGAGAGATGGTGGGAAGACAGAAGACGTTGGAGAGGCTTGTGTTCCAAACAGACCCGGCCAGTGGCTGGAAACTGTGCAAGATGATGATGATGATGTCACTTAAAGGGGTTTTTGGTTCATGTGGGCAGTGTAGTTGTAATTAAATATGGTTTGTACTATAAGTAGGCCTATTATAAACGACAACCTACATAACCTTACAGCTGATTCACTAACACCAATACATTTTATCCTACAACTTTTCTGAGTGGTGATTTTTCACTTAATTTATTTAAGCAGTGAATTGTGTTTCCAAATAACAATTAGGCCTATCCCACACTGAAAACTTCTGCCTAAATATTTTATTTTTTGCACTTTCAGAAAACTATTATCATGTAGGCCTACCAGTAGCCTAGGCCTACACCCTGCAACAAAGTTACAGTACCGTATAGTGACATTATTCAAGCCAATTAATACTGCTTATTTCTGAAGTGATGGAGTGGCAAGTATTGTTGTGATAATATTTAGAGCTAGGGTACGAAAAGTGCCCCATTATTTAGAATGGCGTAGGACTATAGGCCTTAATTGTAGACTTCTCTAACCTGTTAGTGAGCACACAGGTTAGGCTTTGTTAATTTGATTCGTTTTCAGACAAACGCGGCGTTGTGGTTAACACACAAATTGTATTGAAATGCAGTCTTTGTTTCTTCTATAGCTGTTGATGAGATTTGGCCTAAACTCTCATCCAAATATTTTAAACTGTTCCCTTATGCATTGATAGACCTTAAGTTCATTTTATTCGTCACTTACTGGTAGGGCCTACGGTACTTTATTTTCCGTAGTATTGGTCATTCATACGGGACGTGATTCACAATATCCAGAAATGTTATATTTTCATGTTTTCACTTAATTTAAGGTAAATATCGTAGGCCTTATCTCTACGACTTGTGTTCTAAGACTTAATGTGCATCTCGTACGCAATATTTTACAACTTGACTGGACAACTATGTTAAATTACTGTGGAAAATATACTTTTCTATGCTTTTTGCCTCTGTACATCCATGCATGTACAGTTTTATACGATACAAATAGGAAATAATGACGGCTCAAAGACTGAAGCAAGCTACAAGGGAGCCATGTTGTATTGCTCCAGTTGCTTAGCAACGGAACGGAAGTGACGTTGACTTCGGCAGCGTATTGATGTTCATTTTCAAGGAGACCCTGATCAGTCAGATGGGAGTGGGACTTCATCACTCCCATAGGTCCAAGGCTTGCTCAAGACATTTGAACCTCGTATAAACCAGTGAAATAGTTACTTCCTGGCATTAATGTATTTAGAATTCATTAGATATAACTTGTCACCCAATAATATCATATAATATATAGATATATATATATAAAATTCTAAGTTGTATGTTTCACAAAACTCAAGGTCTAAAACCAGAGGGAGTTACAAGGTGCAGTTTGTACCAAAGTCTTCCAAATCATCTCAGTAGTACAGGAAAAAGCTTGCATTTAAAGTCAAAGGAAATATATTTGTTTATAAAGTGTGTTAAAACAAATAAGCAAGACAATAGCCCCTGCCAGAACTGTGTCGCGTCAAGCCCGCAAAACAGTAAAGGCGGGCAGGTCATCTGTACACATGGGGCGCTCACAAGTAAAAGGTCATAACAATTGAACATTCAAAAGAAAATCACCCATATCAGTGACGTATTACACTCTGATTTCATAAATATCGACAATTTGCATACCAGGCAACCCTTCCGATTTTTTTTGGAAACTTTCCAAATTTTCACCTCTTCTTCTGATCTTCTTAATTACTATTATTTCTTCAAAATTTTGACCCCCTCCCCAGTGAAAAAAATAAAAAAAAGACACTGCAAATAATTTCATTTCTCAAGGAGAATATCATAATTGCTTCTATGATTTGCACAACCTTGGTTTCATAAGTTGGTCTAATTTTTTCCGTCATTCCTTGCTTAGTTGGGAATTCACGATAGCGGATCAGCTGATTGGCCTACCGCGTGCTGGTTGCTTGTATTTTACACACAAAATGGTGAAACTTTTACAAGCAGCAGTATGGTATGGCAGTGCATTTGTGAAGAATGCAAAGTCGGCTAAAAGTTCCACACTAAATCAGTAAACAGTCTCAAGATCACCCACATCATAATTAGATAAGTTTTCCATGCTGTTTAACTTTAGTCTGACTAAACCTGAATTGGCAGTAGAATGGTTGGATACATTTTTTAAAATCTATGAATATATTGTCCACTTTTCAATACAAAACAATGTTTTGTATTGAAAAGTGGACAATATATTCATAGATCTTGAATTCAATACGGGTAAAAATGGTGATCTTGACTAAAGTCATAGACATACAGCTTTCTTAAACACAAAATTATGTTCTCTTTCGTTTAAGGCCCTATACCAGAGCGTTCCAAACTTTTCCTCATGGCGACGCCCTATTAGCACACACAATTCTGCAGGACACCCATTTTATTATTTTAATTATAAACAGACTATTTTAACAAAGGAAATTCGTTTTTAAAGAAATTTAAATTTTTCATAGTAGGCTATATACTGTATTTGATTTTCCAAGTATAATAGGCTATATTAAATACCTTTCTCATTGATACAAAACTTGCACCTTGATGTTCCAATTCAATGACTGCCATGGGGTTGGCAATCATTACAAATCTGCTTTGTATTGGGTCGGATACAGGACAGAATTCACACGCATTTCCTCATCTAACATTCTCAAACTTCCACGTTTAACTGTTTTTGTATTAGCCATAACAGAAAACGCACTTTCACACGAATATGTCGTAGAAAAATGCAACAAAACGATGAGGGCTGCTTTACTCAGGTGAGGAAAATCTTGTTGAATAGAAACCCAGAAGCTGTCTAATTCTGACTCTTGGTTCTTAAGTTTTAAAGACTGGTTGTTTTTAAGTTCCGCCAGTTTCTCCCCTTCGATAAGTTGAAGTTCACAAGAGCTGGAGGGTGCAAAAGGATTTCTTATCCAGTCATATTGGTTTACATTAGTGTTGGAAAATATCCAACCAGCCTCTATTTCAGTTGCATTAAATGATTATGAACCAGTGGTTGTATTTTGTCACCAATTGGACGTTTGGATGTCAAAGGAAACATCTCAATATTGCTCTCATTTGTTTCTCTGAACCATACACCGACTTTGTCCCTTAAAGTGGCAATTTTGTCTGTAGCAGTAAGGAGATTTGCATTCTTATCAACATCTCGATCACACAGCTAATAGGCCGAACGAGGGGAAGTAAGGTTATTATTTTCTCACAGATTCTTTATTCGTTTTCTATCCTGAATTTGTAAGTACGACGAATCTCACGAAACTTTCGATGCTAACACGCGACACCCTGTTTGGAAAGCACTTCCCTATACAATAGTCGATGAGTTAAACAGCAGTTTCAATTCTTGTGAATTTGATGCTGAATTAATTCCCTGACAACATACATATAGGTCTGTTGTGTACCCCTCCCCGCCACTTCCTTTTTTTTAAATTTTTGCCCACATTATGGTACGGGATATAAAATCTATCTTTTAAAAAATCTTCCTATTTTTCATTTCCAAAAGTTGGCATGTATGAATTTGTTTAAAAGTGTGTTTAAACAAATAAACAATACGATGGCCCCTGTCAGAACTGTGTTGCGTCAAGCCCACGTACCAATAAAGCTAGGTGGGTGGTTTATACACATGCGAGAGTTCTTGCAAACTAGGTCTCTTACACTCTGATAAAATGCATTACTATGTTGTACCGTTTTGGTAAGCTCTTCTATCCATCCTTGCATTCTGTATTAGTTCACTTCCTAGTTATTTGAATCTGTCCAAAATTTCAAGATTCTTGCCATCAATGGTAAGAAATCCTTTCCCTTCCCTGTTCCCTCTTGTTATAACTAGGGCTCGGATTTTTAGGTAAATAAATATTGTTTTATGTAAATACATATTTTAAAGAGTTTTTCAATAATTACATAGATTCCTGCTTTTCACTTATTAACACATAAAAAGACATAATATTTTCATTTTTAAAAATCAGTATGCTGATCTTCCACTTTATTGCATTTTTGTTCTGTGTTACTTCAACGGGGAAGGACCTGTGAGCTATCTAATCTTCATGCAGAGCGTATGTCAGCTTACAGCTGTGTTTTTCTTATCTTGTCACCCCGACCCACTCACTGTGGAAGCCAGGGATTTCCTTGTCCATAGCCATATTGCACCACGTGCTAGACCTTGCCCCAGCTACCTGGAAGCAGTGTCACTCACATGCAGTTCATTTCTGGCACTGTGAAGTGTAAGGCAGTTCTACGATGCCTAAAGTAAAAGCAATTACAAGGTATCGTTTGCAGCAGTATGTTGCAGAATTTAAGGATAATTTTACTTCTCATGTTGGTGTTCTGTTTTGCCAACCATGTGGGAAAGCAATCACTGCTGAACAGCGATCTCAAGTTACACAACACGTCCAGGGCAAGAAACATATTGCTGCAGTTTCGCGCCTTCAGAAGAAACAACCTCTAATTAATGAAGTAGTTCCAGGTTCCTCTGCAGGACCTAGAACATTTTCAGTGTATTGTGAAGATTTATGTAAGGCATTTGTGTCAGCTGAAATACCCCTTTTTAAGGTAAATAATTCATTGTTAAGGAAGTTTCTCTCTATATATTCAAATCTTGACACTCCTGAAGAGTCAACGTTGAGAAAAAATTATCTTCCAAAGTGTTACCAACAAACTCAACAACAAATTCGTTCCGTGTGGGAAAATGAGAAAATATGGGTGACGTTAGACGAAACTTCACTCTCTACTGGCAGGAAAGTTGGGAATGTCATTGTCGGGGTGTTGAAAGATGATGAAGTGATTTCGAAGAAATGTTTCCTGTTAACATGCCAGGAAATGACTACTGCGAACCACGTGACGGTTGCAAGATTGTTTAATGAAGCAATGCAAATTTTGTGGCCTAGTGGTGTGAAGTTTGACAATGTTTTACTGTTATTGACAGATGCTGCAGCATATATGAAAAAGGTGAGG
Organism: Meconema thalassinum; assembly: GCA_946902985.2. Taxonomy (NCBI): domain Eukaryota; kingdom Metazoa; phylum Arthropoda; class Insecta; order Orthoptera; family Tettigoniidae; genus Meconema; species Meconema thalassinum. Next base: position 687,511,637 of record OX336389.2, on the reverse strand, counting down.
CAGGTCTTGTCCTTAGTTATCCCAAAATGATCCACATTATATGCATTGCACATGTTTTACACAGACTATATGAAGGAATTAGAGCAGTGTATCCTAATATGGATAAATTGATTTCTAATGGGAAAAAAGTGTTCATTAGGTCACCGAGAAGAATTCACGCATTGAAGACTAAAAATCCCAACGTACCACTGCCACCTACCCCTGTAATTACGTAGTGGGGAACTTGGCTCGCTGCAGTACAGTATTATGCAGGACATTTTGATGCTTTTGCTTCAGTAGTTAATGTGCTGGACAAAGATGATGCAATGTCAACTGGAATCGTTCAGGAAATGTTAAGTGACACAGTGTTAAAAAATGACTTGGCATACACATCTGCTAACTTGGGTTTTCTTATCAGTGCAATTGACAAACTTGAAAAGGGAGGGATCTTTCTGTCAGAAACAGTTCAGCTTGTTCATGTCGAAAGGAAACTTAACAGTTATAGTGGATCTACAGCACAAATGATACAAAATAAATTCAGACGTGTGTTTGAAAACAATAGTGGGTTTCAAACTAGGTGCAAAATCTCAAATATGTTAGATGGCCATCAAGAAGAGGATATCGATGTGAGTGTGAGTGACGTGCCCTGCTATAAATTTGCTCGAATAAAATCTTGTGACATGAAGCGTTCATTTTCCCAGTATAAGGCAGTGATTCGCGATAATCGTCGGTCATTTGTGATGGACAACCTGAAGATGTATCTCGTTGTGTATTGTAATGCTTCAGCGGTCAGTGAGGCATAGCATAAATTGCATTCGTGAGTGCTGCATATTGTTTATATTTACATTAATAATTTAAATTATAATTACATATTTTTACAATTTTGTCACATACCGGCATTTCAGTTATTTTTAATATATACAAAAAAAACAGATTTTTAGCACCTAAAAATCCGAGCCCTAGTTATAACCATTGTTTTACTCTTCACACTGAACGCCAGTCCATAATTTTCAATTCCTTTCAACAATAAGTCCAGTTGTTCTTGGACTTCTTCGATTTTTGTTCCCAATACCATAATATCGTCTGCAAAAAGAACAATCTTCATCTCGTTTCCTACATACCATACGATATGGTACTTGTACAACATACAGTATTTTCAAAATACACAAGCATCTCCTTATCAAATACAGTAAACCCTCGATTCAACGGACAAAATTAGACCAACTGGGATCTTTTTTTAAGATTTTGCGGCCCACGTACACCAGTTCACAATTAAACAGAAGTGTTATCTACTGCACATACATCTCAACCTCTTCTTATTTAAAAGTACAGTAAATACTAATTACAGTAATCAGTTCTACTCACAATATTTCTTTTATATTATACCTAGTCCTAAATTGTCACAAGTTAGAAACCATATTGAAAATGCCATAACATACATAGATATGTCATCAATTCCAGGAGAGTTGGCTTATTATCAGGGAACGGATTTATATATACTAATAATTATTGAAATATGTACATATTTATTTAGTTATTTTTATTGAAATATTGAATTATATATGGACTTAAAATTACAACAAAAAAACCTATTTTAATATCCAAATTCAAAGAAGCTAAACAAAGTAGATCTACACTCACTGGCAAAAAATACAACGCAACACTTGATTTTTAAAATTAAAACTTGCGTATTAGCTGCATTCTGTCTCAATTATGTCACTTTATACTATTATCAGACCTTTCTCTGTTCAGAGTGTTTGTTTACCATCCATATCCTTTAAATTATCGATATAAAGTTTGATTTATAACACCCCAGTTCGCTATCTACCCCAGGCAGACGGTACGCCTCCATTTTCATTAGTT